>OZ010738.1:91856182-92576182 GCA_963932295.1 Tipula lateralis | reverse complement strand
ACTTTATAATAGTAAAAAATTAAATACTGAATCGTTTTTATCATGAAATTAAAATTTGAAAGCTTAATGTTTAAGCTTTTAAGAATTTCGATTATTAATATTATAAAAACAGCAGATCATTGAAACAATCTATTGAAGTTCAACTAAAATATTTGTTATAGTTTCATATTCTACTCTAGAAAATATTGTTGTTGTCAATTTGATCTTATAAAATTTTTAAGACAGACTTTTACTATACAAATATGAAAATTACTTCATGTTTGTAAAGTTAGCTCGAAAAAATCTGTCATCGTGACAGTTTCTATCATCCCAAAAAATTGTATCACACTATTAAAATTTGAAGGTAGCCTCGACCGAGATCTTAAGAACCAATAATACGTATTTGTAGACATTTTAGGTAGTCATTTAGTTGCTTTTACACACAATTGCCCAATTTATTGGGTGAAAGATATTGTGTGTGTCATAGAAAAGTTATCCTCCAAGGATAGAACTACAGGTTTGAGGTAGTAGTGAATCTTTGACTTCCACAAGGAAGTAATATATCTCCTATTATTTTCAATTTTATACCGCTGCTGTTCACCGATATAATGATTTTGCAATTTACGGATGAATATGTGGTAATTGGCAAGTTTTGTTGCTTTGAACAGGCAGAACAGAACGCATAACTAGGAGTAAATGAAATAAACGAGCAATTGACTAGTTTGAATCTAAAGGTGAATCCGAATAAAGGTGCCATTTTGGGATTTAGAGTGAAAATACAGAAATTGGCATCAGAATAAATGAACGGTGAATTGAGGTAAATGTACAAAGGTATTTGGGTATATGGATTGATCGACAGTTGAATCTTGGCAGCCATATGAATTATTTGGCAGATTACTGTAAAAAACTATTAAATGTGATTTAAAGGGTGAGTAAACCTAAATGGAAAGGATTAAACTCATCCTGATATAACTAATAAAGGCATAGATATCCCCCAAAATGAAAGAGGCTTTAAGCCAATTAATGAGAGGTGATCTACCTTTTCATTTTAAGACAGTGAATTACAACGAAAGTGATAAGATCGAATGATCTTTCGAGTGAAATGATTTTAAAGAATGTGTGGAATAAATGGATAAATAAATATGACAGCTTGGCAACAATAACAGGAAAGAAGTACAGTTATGTAGTATCCTTCGAAAAATACATTTTTATAAGGAGCTTGAAGGGAGTACCAGAATGTTAGGGAAGATTGAGATAATCATAATCAATTACGATAATTAGAAGGAGTGTTTTTTTAAACGTCATTTGGTTGAAAATAATGAATGTGAAATGTGAGGCCTAACTAGAGATATTGAGCTCATCCTGCCTTTTACCTTTTTTTGGGATAACTTAAATTTTTTCAATGTTTTGTAATTTTTGAAAATACCGGTTTTTAATATTATTCTGCTAAATCTAAAAAAACAAATGGTATGCATTAATTGGCAAAATGTGGCTTCTAACCAGTTATGCCTTTAAAACACATTGGTATAGGTTTTGAAGGAAATGAGCTCATCTTTCATGTGACTAAATTTCCAATCAGGAGACCTTCCGTCTCCACTCCTAGTAGTGTTAACCACTAGTTACGTCAATCGGAATAACAGTGAATGGAGATTGTACCAATATGGAGAAGGAGTACAGTATGAAATTACAACCTTCTTACTATTTAATGAATAGAATTTATGGAATAATTAACTGCCCACAATTTTTTCGACTATTTACTGAATGTCACAATAATTAGTTTTAGATTAGAATTATAAACACGTTTATTCCGTTAAAAATCACCTCAACTGGCTTAGGTGAAGGTCAAAAAATCCTTTTCTAACTTATAAAGTGGACTATATTTATGACCATTCCGAAGTGGACTATATTTATGACCGTCGGTAGATTTCTGATATTTACTGTGATCGAAAGATGGTCATATCTAGTTGTGCGCAGTCGTAATGTACAGTATAGAGTACGTTCTAGGTAGATTGTCTAGCACTAAAGCTAGAGTGTTCCGCACTATCGTCACTAATTTTAAAATAGTTTTGAGCTGTCTGAAAACTCCAGTGACCTCGACGAGTTGTTACGCTCTGGGGATGGTCACGACTATTCCAGAATTCCCATTCTGGAATAATCTTGATTGTGGAAAAAAAGATTGTGGTCTTTTTTATCGTGATTTTTGCACCTGCCTCGTGATTAGTATGCATTAATTAGCTTATATCTGAT
Organism: Tipula lateralis; assembly: GCA_963932295.1. Classification (NCBI taxonomy): domain Eukaryota; kingdom Metazoa; phylum Arthropoda; class Insecta; order Diptera; family Tipulidae; genus Tipula; species Tipula lateralis. The sequence continues at coordinate 92,573,956 of OZ010738.1, read as the reverse complement.
TATTGTATACTCACGGCAGTTTTATTTTCTTTGGAGCCTTATGTTTTGCAGGTGCCTCATTTTCACTCAGAAGAAATTGTTCATCAACACGAATTGAATTAAGGAACTCTTTGATTCCTGGGTTTGTAATCAACGAGATGGCAAATTTTCAAGTAGACTCTACAAACTTCACAGCATCCATCAGGTTATATATTTTTGTTGATGGGTCCGAAAAACAATGAAATTTGCTTAAAACAATGCCAAAATCATCGTATTGAAAATAAGTTACTCTTGGCTCAAATATCTCCTGAAGAGACCTGGCTGTTTCTTTAGTCCACAACAATTTTCCTTATGCTCTTGATGGTTCAGTGACACCTATTGTACACCTTTATATGGCATCTGCCTTTTAGTTGTTGCTGTTGTGTCATGGTGGTTGCTCTACTTGATTGCTCCTGTTAGGGAAGTATTTTCTATTGTTATCTCTCAAACATCACAATAGGGTGTATATGTCGCTATTGGTCAACGAGTTCAACTGGGTTCGAAAACTCATCAGTATTATTATCTGCAACAACATATACTGCATTTCTTGAGGACATTGTGGCCTTTCTTAAATTTACTTCAGAAATGGTTCTAAAATAAAAATCAGTACACGGTACAAAGGAAAATGGCGAGGCTGTTATGGATATTACCTTAAAGAGGAAAGAGCCTTTTTTGCGAGAAATAACGAGGTATAATTCATCGTCCATCAATCCACCGCATAATTGTATCAACGTCTTGTTGACACCACGCTTTAGATTTAACGGCCGAACAACTACCAATAGTTAAACGTCTGTAGTAAACTGTCAACACGCCGATTCATAACACACGTGAGATGTGATGCTAGATATTGATCTGGAATGGTTACATATACCATATGGTATATGGATGGAATATTGACGGTAAAAAATCTAGAATTGCCAGGATGCCAATTTTAAAAATTAAATTTGGAGAATTCGAAATATAGTTACTGTTGATTATGGCTCGTGTAGAACCAGCTGGATTAGGAAGAACCACTGAAGATAACACTTCTAGTTTAATGTAAAATATTTGTTTTAAGTATCGTTTTATTTGTCAAACCTATGTGTTTGTTTTAGTGATTAAAACACTTATCATACAAAATAGTTTAAACAATAATAATGATAAAGCGATAAAACAAATGAAAAACTTACCAATCATTACTCGTGCCGGTACTGCATTCCATTCTAACCAAAATGTTATAAATGATGATGTTACTAGTATTATGCCTGGTATGAAAACGGTTGTAAAATAGAAAGCTCGATCACGCGTAAACATTAAATCAACTTTGAGACAACTGTAATTACCTGAATGATATGGAACAAGATAATTATTATTGTTTTTATGTTTACAACTTATTTGTAATTAATGTACGGCTTATAATAATTAATAAACAAATATTACTTAATATAATCTTATCTAAATAAGTATATTATATACAAATATAATATTATAGAATCAATTTAGGTTAAAGCATTCCAAAGCAATATTTGTTAATTGATAAACACATAAAATTAAATTATTAGTAATCAGCACTAAAAGGTAAAAATAACTAATATAGTTTGTATTTGGTACATATGTCGAGATTATAAATACATAAAAGTTCTCTTATCAGTATTCGATATCACTTAAGTGCGACGTGACGGTGGTGTTAAAAAAATGAATTAACTCTTCTAGAACTTGCCATAATGATATCGAAACTGAATATAAGATAAAGATTAGTTGCAAGCTGTTTTTTTTTAATCAACTCATGCACTATTTTATTTACTAAATAATAAACTTTTTTGGATGACTTTTTGATCCAAAGCTCTTCTCTCTCTCTCTATATGGTATATATACTTTGTATAATATATCACAAAGTCCAACCGGCTCGAATTTTCAATGTTTTGTTGACATATGTTTTTTGTTTTTTTTTTACCTATCATTGATCGTGCCGGCACTGCATTCCATTCCAACCAAAATGTTATAAATGATGATGTAACTAAGATTATTCCTGGTATAAAAACGGTTGTAAAATAAAATGCACGATCTCTTGTAAATATTAAATCAACTTTCAAACAACTGTAGTTCCCTGTATAGTATTTATATATATATGATTAGATTAATACATAGTTTATATATAAATTTTATATATTGTAGCTACATATGAATATATAGTGTCTAATTAAAATAAAATAATAATTAATTATTAATTTAATTTAAAAAAAATAAAATTTTATTAATACGGGTACGTAATGATTTTATAATGAGGAATGATATAAATGACGTGGAACGCGGATTAGTTGGTTTAAAGCACATGCAGACATTCTCCGTAAGATCGTTGAAGTGTTTTGGCAAAATGGTGCGGTTTATAAATGAGATATGGTATTGAAAATTTTATCGATGACTTATATTATTCTGCACTATCTATAAAGTTACCGCCCAGGTGGCGCAGTGGTTAAAGCTCTGGCAGTTGGAGCGGGAGGTATCGAGGCACGATTTAAATGGGGTTTTCACCTTCGATCGTTTGGGCGGTGCGATCGGTGTGAAAAATGAACACACATATATATATATATATATATATATATATATATATATATATATATATCCGCTGTCCTGTTTAGAATCCATTGGCCGACCCATCTTCCATGTCAGTACTATAGGCTGACATGAAGCTATGCAATGCGCAGATGGTAATACGAAAAAAACTCGGACCTATAGCCGTACAAAGTGGTATCACAACGGATCGATCGCCGGTCTAAGTGTGCGATAGCAGCCACAACAACCTACCCTAACCTATCTATAAAATTATTTATGCCGATCTCAACCTAATTAACAAGATGCCCGAAAAGGGTAATAATTAGTCTCGAGGTTATCATTTGATGAGTATTGCTAACTGAAGAAGTTGGGAGAGTCGTAATGAATATGTGGCATGTTTTTTCAAAATAAGATGGAAATATAAGATGGAAACGAGAAAAATACTCTTCTACTTGAAAAACAACAAAAATGAATTAAAAGTGAATTAAAAACTGAATGACGCTCGTCATTTATTAAAAACTCGTTTTTCACACACAACGGATTATGCTACATAAAAGTTGTACCATTTGGTGGGGTTGTCTTATATTTCAGCAACCTTCGAGAGGAGCAAGTGTAGCGTGACTAATGGAGAAAGTGTTGAATTTGAAGGTTTGTTTTATGTAGCTCGAAGAGATCATATTGAATCGCAAAGATTGTCATATACATGTACTACACAAATATGCTGGTAACCAACTGGAAATATTCATGTAGATCAACTGGAAATGTTCATGTAGATCAACTGGAAATGTTCATGTAGAGTGATATGATTTCTTTAAAAAGACACACTTATTGTTAAGGAAATTAAAATGTTTTTTAATTAATGTGAAGTACAATGATACAATTAAGTTCTGAATAAAATGTCATTCAAATGACCTTTACAATTTCTTCTGCAGGATGCACCCAATTTTCGAGCTTTTTTCCACTAATTCAAGTCGTATGTCATAATAGCACGTTCAATATTGACTTGTAAAGCTTGAAGAGAGTTTGGTTTATTGCTAAGGACCAATGACTTCAAATAGCCCTACATGAAATAGTCAAATGGTGTTAAATCACAACTTCTTGGAGCCCTCGCCAGGTTGTGGTTTAAGACAGTGACAATTCTTGAGAACGTCTTGAAATCGACATATTGGGGTCTTCAGCAACACTTGTCTGAACGGCAGCAATATTTGCATTAATTCGAGCATTTCTTTGTCTTATTGGTACTTAAACATTATGTAAAAAAAATGTACGCTCAAAATATTCAAGAATTCGACGAATAGCGAGCACACTTGGACGATTATTATGACAATAAAATGAAAAAGTGAACGAAAAGTTCCAATTGGAGAACGATTATTTTGATAACAAAACTAAATAATTTGTAAACGTTGTTCTTGCATATATCTCACCATAATGAAATTGTAAACATTACTGAATAAAATGAAATAAAACAAATGACAAATCATGACATATTACAAATGACCGAAACGACATTTAAAAATCATATCATTCCTATTGGAAAACCCGATATTTACCGAACTACCGTGGCTGTGAAGCAGTTAAAAAATTAAAACCAAGTAAACATATCTGTTCAAAATCATTATTAAACTGTTCGTGAAATCCCGAGAAGGATAGGCAAAACTTCAAATTTTGAAAATATTTCTTTGAAAACACTAGAGTATTTGTAAGTTTATTTATTATTAATCTTTAACCATTTAAATCTTGTCTTCATTCGCCAACGCGACTTATAAGCAAAAATAACCAATTTACAGTTAAATAGAAATTTGGAATACAAACTGGCTGATTCATCACATTCATAGCTGGAAAAATATCTGCGTAACCCACAAATTTAGATATGTTTACTTCTGAATCCCATGGCACTTCATAACTCCAAATATATGCCCAAATATATATATATATATATATATATATATATATATATATATATATATATATATATATATATATATATATATATATTTATAAACGGCCATGGATGCAAGGTGCAACTACAGCAAAGTACAAAATTCAAACATTGTGAAAAAACGCACTGCTCACCACGACATACAATTTGAAGAAAAAAAATAGATAATGAAGAAGCTTCGAACCATTTCGAACGAGTGAAACCATTATTGAAAACAAAATTCCAGCAATTGTGTCCAATACGAATGCCAATTGGAGTTAGATAAACTACCAGTACCAATAAAATCATTAAAGTCCAAGCGGAAATATATGGAACCAAATAGAACAGTTCTTAAAAACTTATATAATCAACTGGATGCTGCCATCAGAACAGTTACGAATAAAACAATAAGCTCATTTACAGGAGGATGTCCAGTTCATAGATTTCCGAAAATAAATGTAATCCTTGAGACCTGATAAGGCCAAGAAACTTTTCATATCCCTCGCATTGCTATCAATGTTATGCACTGAGACTAAGTTGAACACTTTGATGATTGAACATTTTAATACGACTAGACATGGCGGAGTGCACTGTCCTATACAAATCTAACCGTCCTTTAACTTTCGAACATTTTACTAAAGTGACTATTAACGGTGACTATTTAGTAGTTATTAACGGTGACATAAACACCGATATCATCAAACATAACGTAAAGCACAAATAAGAGAAAAACCGACCTCCGATTGCATGTAAACCACAACGAGTGGCACCTGACAAACTCATCTGGTAAAAACAAAATTCGAACACATGAAACTTTGGTGTTTAGACAAAGATACGTTCCAAGATAATCATTATCTTAAAACTAAACAAACTATGTAACGAAAGAAAGTGCTTTACACCGATATTCACACTTCATATCATATGGAAGATGTTCTAAAAATTGCTACTGAAGAGAATGACGGCCATTTGGATCATATCACGGCGATACATCTTATTTCTGACCACCAGTGTTGTTTCACAGAAAAAACTCTATCTAATGTCGAATTCATAGAATCGCAGATTATATAATAGACAATTGAAACTAAAAAAATAAGTGCAAGCGTTATCTTGCAAGTGGCGTCATCATTTGTTTGAGTTTGCACTAGAGGATAGGAGTTCATATTTAAGAAGATCCAGATTTTCTCTGTTGTCATGACATTTCAGTATTTGAACAATCAACCATATCAACGTATGCTGATGATACTGCGATTTTGGCAATTCAGAAAGTATGTAAAATACTATAACTAATTGTAGCAGTCACAATAATGATAAACAACTTAACGCGAAATGTCTAGGAATGACGATCAAAATTAAGCAGAATCATCTTACGTTCAGAGCAAAGAGAATAACTATAAAGAGGAACATCTTATATGAACCGCCTGCATATAAACTAAAAATAATTCTGAGTTATTTGGTGATGGCAAACGAAATCAACATATATTTTTTATTTCGTTTTCTCTTTCGAACGACCACAAAAAAATATTTGAGTATTCCAAAACATCGCTTAACTATTTCATAATATTATATTTCAATTGTAAAATGGAATAGATTATTATATGAAAATATATCTATTCCATTTTACAATCAAATTATAATATAAAATAGTAAGCGATGTTTTGGAGTATGTACTCAAATATTTGTTTTTGTTGTCGTTCGAAAGAGAAAACGAAATAAAAAATATATGTTGATTTCGTTTGCCATCACCAAATAACTCAGAATTATTTTTAGTTTATATGCAACGGCGGTTCAAATAAGATGTCTTTATATTTATATAAAGAGTCCTCTTTATATTTATTCTCTTTGCCTAAGGTATAGAAAAATTAATTGGCTCATATATATAGACACTTTGTAACTATTTATACACAGTAAAGTACGTTTGTAACGACAAGTTATGATCCATACTAACTTTTGGCCTACGGTCTTGGGATTGCACCAAGAAAATGAATATCAAAATGATAAAGGTGTTCCAAAATAAAGTACATACTTCGAAATAACAGCATCGCACACATTTGGTGTGGTATATATTTTCCAAAATAAGGATGATTTCCTTGACCGGAACTGTAAATGCACCCGTTATCGCACCATGATAACGGACTATTCGCTGCTTGAAATTGAAGCCCATGATCTCGACGCCTTTCGATTCCACAGTACCGGAAACCATGGTTTTTTGTTAGACTACGTAAAATGTATATCTACCTTCATCGAAGATTTTTAGAATATTTCCATGTTTTTCCGGAATATTTTATGTCCGAAGAATCTTGTAGCTCTTTTCGAACAAACGATTGACAATAGGTTTAATGAACAGTTTAATGAATCATCTGTGTGTTTAATGGTTGTTCTGTTGGTTGTTGAAATTTTCAGTTTTTAATTTTTCAGGAAAAGTTTCCGTAATTGATGTCCAAATCAAAACTTTGTGATACGAAGAAACTGGGTTTTCTGAATAAAGTTGGCGTCCAAGGATATGGACAAATATGAGCAAGAATTCCAAGTTGAATTTTATGATTAAGGAAAACGCGTTTTAACCATGAAACTATTGTTGAATGACACCTTTATTTTACACTCTAACTATGTTAGAGATAATCAGTAATTTTTCCTAACTGTTTTGATTGGAGTAGTTTTATCCATTAAAAAAACTTCAATAGAAGGGATTGAATTTAGAAATCTTGCACTCGAATTTCGTATATCCTCTTAACGTTGATATTTTTAAATCCATATCAATCCTTATCGAAAACTACTAAAAGTTAATAATACCAATACCATTTACTATGACTTGTAGAAGTTGAGATTGAAACCGATGGATAGTGATGGGTTCATGTTTCTTTAACAGATATGAAACGACGAACATCACCAAACCTGCCCTAAAGTGTGTATTTTTGTTCAATGATAAGCAAACGCAGCATCCAAGGCGCGGATAACTTTTTCATATTCAAATGTTTGTGTAATATATTACGCATACGTTCTGCTGAGATGCTTGCTATGAGGGCAAATCAATATATTCGTAGCATCGGTACAAAAGAGCTATATATTTAAAGAAATATAATAATTATTTTTCATCAAAATCACCTCCATTAACATTAATGCATTTACTAAATCTTTCATATAATTTAAAAAAACCGTCGAAAAAAAAGTTTAGGTTGGTCTTTAAAATAATCTTCAGTAGCGGACATAACTATCGTTACTTCAAAATGTTCGGCCCCTTAATTGTTTTTTTAAAAAATCTGGACTAGGGGGTGGATGAGGGAATCCTTCAAACCCGCATTCATGTAGAGCAATTTGTTAAATTTTAGTCTTATGAATATTTTTCTAATCCGGGGTTAGCAAACAGGGAACCCATCTTGCACTAACTTTTGAAAGATGAAGATGAAGATCATGAAGTAAATGTGGAACCAAATGAAACATTGAGATTTTTCGATAATTCACGGCGGATCTCGAATACAAAATTTTTGTCAAAATAACGTTTTCATGCATGATGGCGTCCTGTGGGCTTCCCTGGTGCTCATCATCTTCTAGCGATTCTCTACCACTTTTAATAAAAAAACCCACTTCGTTACTGTAAAATATTGTGGTCCACATAAAGTGTAGTCCACACGATATTCAATTTTATTCATTTTCTATTTTCTTCTAAACACGTGTTGACGTCCACAAATAAATTAAACAAAATAAAACAAAAGTTGTTTCTAGATGTTTCTTGTAGATGAAAATAAATATAGTTTTCTCTTTTACTCCATTATTACATACCAATACTATACGAATATATTGATTTGACCTCGTATCTCAGGTATCTCGTGCATTTTTACTCAACCATTTGGCAATACTGTATCATGAATTTTGTCAATCAGGTTTGATGTAGCGACATCATTTGGGCGGCCTAAACGTTCGGCACCAGTTGTGCTTTTACGAGCACGAAAATCAGTTTATCACTTGAGAATTATTTTAATCGATGGTGGATTATCTCCATTATATTCATCAAGTTTTGTTTTGGTTTGCGTAATGGTTGTCTGATTTCAATGGCTGTCAAAACAGAACTAAATGACTCATCTGTCGGAAAATCTTAATTTTGTCAAGTGGTAGATGGTATTGACACATCGCATCTGGGATTTGCAATTGTGGCGCCCACTGTTGAAATGTTACTATTTAGACTTCTCACTCTGCCTTCTGTCAACAACCAGACTAAACGATAATACCTATTTTGTTCATTAATTTTCATCTAGGCTATTAGTCATTGCTATAAGATTTGATATGGTCAAATTTTTGGCAAGTATACTAGATTTCACTGCTTCTTATTAAATATGTGTTTTTCCAATCTGTACCACCAAATAAATTAGTTAATTGTTTGAATCTATATTTTGTTCATTTCACTCATCTAAAGATCGATGTACGTTGAGGAATTGCTACCAGAATTAAATGCTAACTATCTACTTAACTAGTCAATATCAATTACTCAATTATATACATTTATCTTAGATTGGATGTTTGTCCTGATGGACTGGACTAGACACATCGTAGTCCGTATACGTGCTATAGAAATAATATGTAATGCTAATATTAATGATTTTTGAACTTATGGTAGAGTAACATACAATTTTATGATGCTACACGATCATTAATTTAGATTATTGGATATGCAATAACAAGAATCGTAGTACTTAAATAAAATTATTACGTTGCATCCACTAAAACCTTAAAGTTTAGCTGCAATATTAATGCAATATAATCTTAAGAATTATTTTATGTGTAAAACGTATACTCAATAAAAATGCAATTTATAATTTAACCCAACTTTCAATTATCCTAGAAATAAAAACGTTTTGGTACTATATAACCATAACCTATCGGATATTACATATACGGATGCCACATTACTTAATTTATGTCTTTATAATGGTTTAGTTGTTTAGATTGGATTTCAAACCATCACCATATTATTACCATCATGATTGGATTAGCTATAAAATGGATTGTCGGTTTGTTTAAAAAAATTATATTCTTTTGGGATGTTTTGGGATTAGTGCCCCCGTATATATATAAACTTGAACCAATTACCTTTGATACAAATAAACAACCTACATTTTTTAAGGATTAGTTGTTGGTGTGGTCGAAGGGGAAAAGCAAGATTAATTGAGTCGGAAATTGGAATGGGAAATGGTCTAGAGTGGTTTAATGTACCTGTAGCATATACAAAATAAGTTTATTCAAATGTAAATTTTTACTATATTCATGCTTAAGTATACTAAATAGCTAGATCAACCGTCATTAACAATCATTGAAAATTTATATACGTTTGTGTGTCTACGAATTGTCGTTTTCACTATTTCCACGAATTAATTCCCTAGATTGAACCACACAGGAACGAGATATAATAATTTTTATAGAAAATGTAGTTAGATGTAATGAAGGTAGATAGGTCATTTTATACGTTACAGCAGGATCTAAACCAAACTGGTTTGCATGCTGTATAATTTTAGTAAACGTTTATAATGTGAAAAATATCTTCCATTCTTGTCTGTATCGACTACTTAAAATTAATCTTTTTGGCACGATTTAATTTCAAAGATTTAATTATAAAGTATATTGTTCTTTAAATCAATGAATTGATACTGATAGATTAAAGCACAAATTAGTTTTTCCGTATAGTTGGAAAATTTTTTTTGTTAACTTCACCCAAGCCAGTTAAAGTTATATTTAACAGATTAACCTGTTATAATTCTGATCTAAAACAAAAATTATATGAACGTCAACAGTGTATTATCGAAAAACCATTGTAACCGTTTGTTCTATTCGTAAAATAGTAAGAAAATTTTTTAACAGATGGTGCTTTAGTCACAGTTGGATTAGATAAGAGATGGCGTGTCAGTAACTAAAAACGACGATAGCTGTTTAACGTTTTTTACATAAAGTTACTTTTTACATATGGAATGTAAAAAATAATCTTATGCAAATTACCATGTAAACTACATTAAGTATTTTACACGCCCATTGTGGATCAAAGACCTTATATGGGCGGTCACGATACAATAAAAGTCACGAGTGAAAATCAGAAGAGATATAAAAATTCAGTTGCTACATTGGTACATTAAAGTAACTGAAGAAGCTACTAGGTGCCTCTTAATAATGTTCTAAATTTTGGTAAGACATCGAAAGGATGAGGAGTCAATGCTCAAGAGTGGTACCAAAGGAGTTACCAAGCATCAGTCTTCATGACATTGTATCCCCGATCGATAAAAAGTTCGACATTATTTTCACTTAGAATATTTTCCACTCGAGAAGGCAATTCACTTGAGAAGGATCGGCAATTCACTTGAGAAGGACTTGAGAAGGATTTTAATTCTCAAGAGATTGGGAAAAAATATAATAAAAATTCCATGGGAAAAAATACCAAGGCCACTATTGAATGGAAAATCAATAAACACAACATTTCAAATGCAGTGTCATTATATTTACCCTATAAATGGTCGTCACGATGCTTTTCGAAATATTTTTTGAACTGTGTGATCATAAGAATTCAATCGATACTTGACAATTGTTGGAATCGAAAACCGTTTAAAAAATAATTACGATATTACGTTGAATTGACATAATTGGGGTATGTTCCTACATTGAATGTACACGTTAGGTTAGGTTGAGCGGCTACTACCGTACACTTAGACCGGCGACGCTTCGTTGTGATAACACAGGGTCTTACTTCCCTATTACTTCTATGAGAACCAGTTTGAGTTACTTATGTAGCCTGATAAATCTCGCACCTTACAGTTTTCGAGATCAGAGAGGAAGTCCATTAAAAACTTACCCAAATAGTCATGTCTTTTGTGTGTGAAAGCCGGGCATGAAGCAAAGGAATTGGACTACCGCCATTTCCTCCTCCTATTCTATACAGCTTCTGCAAAAGTCATTTGCTTCTAATCCTACAATCCTAGCCTCTTTTTATGTTCTCCAAGTAGGCAGTGTCTTGTGAGTATCCCCACGATCGTTCACGCTTTCGCAGGGAGATCCGAGTCTTTGAGCGTTTCAAGTTCAGTTTTGGCCAGACTTGCCTTGCTACACTACATGAGAAGGTGTCCGTCCACCAATCATTCGCTGAGACTACTGCCTCTTTGTTTAGCACAGTCTTGAGTGCCTTAATGGACTTCCCCAACTTTGCCCTTTCTGGTAGAAGTTGGAGAGTTGTACCATGCCTCGGTAGTTAGTCCACCCTGCAGTTCTCCATAACGTTCAAGTAGCAGGGGACTCAGACTATCTGAATATTGAAATGCTTACTCATCTCATTCAGAGACAAGTTAGCATCCAACGCCACTCTAGATGTCAGAGAAGCAGAGTTCAGTGACTTGATTGCCGCCTGACTGTCCACATAAATTGCGATATCAGTCGAGAACTGATACACGTTAGGTTAACTGAGTTATAAAATTTTAGATGAGAAAAGTGAAACTGTCCTGATTTAAACATCATTTTGCTTCTGTTGGAACGAATGAGTTCAACACCAAATATCTAATCAAGGTTCTCTACGACTATTTCGGGAATCTAAATATCTTGCAAATTCGGATAAGTTAAAATTGTATACAGAGTCTCGATTAGACTGACAATGTGTCTAATTGAGACTCTATGTACAATGAAGGTCCTATTGACGGGTAAGTATAAGAGAAGCCTCTAATACTTGAGAGAACAATTATTCTAGTGATACATGTCCCAAAACTCGAAAAACTCCGAAATAAAGGATACTAATATCTTCTAAATATGTCTTAAAGTTGTTGCATCGGTTCGTAACCTCAACCTCAACAATTTTGAATGTGTTGCACCTATATTTAAACTATTTGTTCGTTATGTGCTCCGAAAAGTTTATCTTTAAATTCATTTGGCACATATCCGCGATTTGCATCTTATTACATCACACATACAAAGTTTTGTGACGTAAGTTATGTTGTATTTCTTTAATTCAATTGTGTTTTTGGATATTATAATATGAGATGCTGTACTGTAAACATGACAGCAATGGGTGTTATGCTTGAAATCCGTGGTGTCATAGCTTGACAGATAAGAAGCTGAAACAACAGTTGCAAGACTTTAAGACTTGTGCATCTTGCGTAATGTTAATTCGCAAGGCCGATTTTGATCTGATGATGACGTCATTAAATGACTGTAATCGAAAAGATCAAATTCTGTTTAATCAAATTGTGTTTTATCAAATAGGATGACTGACATTAAGTGTTACCAACCTCAGACTGTCATTGCTGTCATACCAGTCACTCCTAAAGTGAGTCACTAATGGCAGTTCATTCCATTGTTTAAAAGCGTACAAAGCATTTTAGTAGGAAATATTCAGAAAAAAGGTATTCGCAATGGATTTCAAACATCATAGTGTCAGAACTCTATATTTGCTTCGAAAATCACAGCCGAAGTACGTTAACCAGTTAAAGCAACTTCATGTGAATAAAATATTTGTGCACCATAAATTGTTATAAAAATACTGGCAGCATTGCCAAACGGCATGATGGCAGACCGAATCGCACTACAACATCGCCGGATATCATACGGAAACTGAAGGTCAAATTGGCTGAGAATCCGTACCGTAGTGGCAGAAAAATGACTTTTGAGGCGAACATTGTGCTCGAACTGATGCAGCACATATTGAAAGATCATCTGAAACTAACGGCCTTCAAAACAAAGTTAAAGTGGAAAGAGCAAGGGAGTTGTAACGGTTGTACGAATTAGTGCCGAATTTGGTTTTCTCCGATGAGTCATCGTTCGTTATTAAGCAACCGCTCGTTTTTTTTGGACCATGGCATCAAGATGAATAATCAAATTTATCAGGATCATGTGTTGGAAGGAGCGTTGAAGCCTTGGATACAAAAACATTTTGGCCGCGGAGCATGAAAATTTCAATAGGACTAGACGCCGAGTCATAAAGCTTGCGTTATCAAGATTGACTGAGAAACAACATTCCACGGTTAATTTTCACTGCTCATTGGCCACGAAATTCACCGGATGCAAATCCACTAGATTTCTCGGTTTGGGGTATTTTAAAGCAAGGTTGAAACAAAAAAATACCAATGTGTTGATCCTCTTAGGCACGCGTTTTTGCGGAATGGGCCAATATATAAATATATATATATATATATATATATATATATATATATATATATATATATATATATATATATATATATATGTATATATATATATATATATATATATATACATATATATATAATATATATATATATATATATATATATATATATATATATATATATATATATATATATATATATATATATATATATGTATATATATATATATATATACATATATATATAATATATATATATATATATATATATATATATATATATATATATATATATATATATATATAATGGCAATTAGAGGTATGCTATCGTTATCTAACCATATGAAAATTGTCTTGTTCAAATTGTATACATTAACGTACTGATAAAACAAGATGTATAATTAATATTACTAACTTTACAAATTCTAAAAAGTTAAATTATGATAAATTTACACTAGGTCGTGAACAAATATGCCTTGGTCAAATTCAGGATGACGGTGAAGTGCGGATCAGAAGTACACACCAATATCATCTATAGTCGCTTGATTCAATTGTTTAGCTTACAGCTTCATCATCTTGCTATTTTCTTATTTATTCAACTAATTTGTTCATACAGATTGAAATTTGAGCGTCTATAAAATTACCAATAGCTATATTAGGTGTCTGTATCAGTGCTATAACTATTTTAATTTTCTACTTTGCGGTTAAACTATAATTATAATAAATGGTTGTACGGAGGATCTCAGCCGTCTGAGAGATCTCAATAAACATCTTGCTCGTCCACACTAATCATTCAATAAAGATAGCACTACATCATTTATAACCGCCCAACATTTTTTCATTACACATTCTTTTCGGTTGCACATTACTGCGGTTTGCCATGTACTTTAAAACCAATAACCCACATTTGTGTTTTGTTGAATGGAGAATAATAACCTTTTTTCATCATTGTATATTATTATTTATACTATTATCATTGTTATTATTGCTTTCATGGAAAATAAGGTTTTTTTTTATTTATTTATTAAAGAATGTTTACACAGAGAATAAACAAAATATATATAAAAAAAAATAGTAATGATATAGTAAGTACAATACAAGAAATAAAGTATATCCGAAATAAAACCAAACACAAAAAAAAAATAAAATAAAATAAAACGAAACCAAATATAAAAATAAGAAAAAAGCTTAGGTCTTGAAGCTTTTTATGATTTCCTCTCTGTTACATATTTTCATTCTTCCTATATAACTTTAACACACACAATACACAGACGTTACAAATAAAATGTTTATAATAATGTAGCTTTGTTGTTTTATTTATTTATTTATTTAGTTATTTAAATTTAGCTTATTTATTTATATTTATATTTATTTATGTTACCTTGAGTTTCAAAACGTTTTTGGCATAATGAACATAAAAAATCCTCATCATCCCTAGTTATTCCATCAGCTTTTTAAATAGTTTTTATTTTATAAATTTTGTCATTTTTAACATTTTTGTTTTAAAATTTTTTTTAGTAGTTTGAAATATTTTACCAAGTTTAATTTTTTTTTTGGTTAAATAAATAGAAAAAAAAGAAAAAAAATTGTTTTTGAAAACCAACCAACAATAATTTTTTGTTCATTATTATTTAGAATATAATTTATTTAATTATTAGAAAAAAAAATCGAAAAATTTAAAAAAAAAACAAATTAAATCTAATTTAACTTTTTTCATTATTAATAATTTTTTTTTGCAAAGTTTACATATTGTATAGAAGAGTGAAACTAAACGAGAATTAAGACAAACCAATTAAAATTATTTTTAAAAAATAAATTTGTTTTGTAATAGACAGAATTTTTAAAAAAATTATAAAATGCAGTGCTTTCGAAAAAACCGTTATACGTGCTTATTATATTGTGTATTTGTTTCTGTGTGTTGTTGTTAACATACTTTGTTTACGTGTAATTTCCAAAATTTTGTTTCTAATTCGCTAGAACAGTTTTGCAGTGCATTGTTTAGCTTCCAATATTGAAGAATTTTAGAATTTCTGTAAACTCTGCAAATTTCTAAATGTTGATAGTTACAGTGATTGTTGTTTCGTTTTGAATTAATTGTTAGTAAATCGGTTAAAGAAAAACTTTATGTTACCACTTGTTTATCTATCTAGTATTTTAGCTAAAACGACCAAAATGTTGGAACGATACTATTTTGTACTATTGGACATTTTAAATTATAGATATTTTTGTCTGTTAAAATTTTTAATTGAAGCAGTTCATAGTGAAGCAGTTCGTAGCGCTGGTTTATACATACAAAATCCAGAGGCAAAATTATCTTTCTTCTTTGCTAATGCCTTTCAGTCGAAAATCGCTGCAGTTTTGAGAGAAGTTTTTTTTGCAAAGTATATGAATTGCAGAGATCGTTGTATTTGCATCCTTTGTGACAGTTAGGCTGCTTTAAAGTTAATTGTACGAGTATTTAATACTGTTTTATCGAAACATTGTTTTGAATCGATTAGGCCGTCTGAATGATGTTATATTTCACTAAATACTCAGTCACATCAAAGGTAAAGTATTGGCTGATAAATTGGCCCGTTTGTGCATTTTTCACTTTTAATAGACCTGATTCTTTAAGGAGTGTCGTCATTACTTCGTAAGAGCGATTACGACTGTCACTTTTGTGATCTGCACAAGAGTAGATTGGTCGACTTTCGAAAATCTTCTTTGGATCAATACAGAACCCAGTCCTTTTTAAATTATGATAGGCGCACTTTAAGGATCTTCCTTGGGCATTCTCACAGGGCTCGTTAAATAATATTATGTCCTGAAAAAATTGTGGGTCTGCGAAAGGTTGTCACAACGCGCCAACCGAACCTGAGTGACGGGGAAAAAATTATGCCAAATGGGTTAAAATTGCTTATTAATTAAAAAATAAAGAACTTAGCTACTGTGATTTTGTATAATTATGTATCAATGCAAAGAATTATGAATAAAATAAAATTATTATAAACTGGTCAATATTTATGTATTACTTCGTTATTGTAATATGGGTTAGGATCTGTTTTCTTCGCGCCTTGCATCAAATTGTAAATGAGCAAATAGATTGAAACGTACTGTAAATATCTTTTTTAAGATATAAAATAAGGAACCGAATCAAATGGAGCCGTGGTTATGGCAGCGGCAACTGGAGCGGGAAGTACGGGGTTTGAATCCCTACTCCTAGGATGCAAAAGTGATATTTTACCATCTGATGGAGTGCAGAATTCCTGGGCCAACTTCCATATCTGTACTATAGGCTGGCATTGATCTATCCAGTGTACATATAGTTTAACGTGGCTATGTAATGGCGTAAAATACGACGTAAATAAGCGAACAGATTGCAAAGATAGAAAGGGACAGATATATAACATAAGAATAGTCGAAGTGTCTTTAAAACGATTATCAGTACCTATTAACTATTCCGTTTATTCAGTGGTTTTGAGATACAAGAAATATTTGATTGAATCAACTTTTCTTCTTCATTTGGTGATGTTGGTAATTTTGGGTTGTAAAAACTGAGGAAATCTTGTTCTAAGACAAGATTTTTAAATCCACAATGATCACAAATGTTTTTTGATACTGCACGCCTCTTGATGCCTGATAGGTTAAAAATTTACTTTTAATTACAGTTGGTATTTGTTCCGGAACCATTAATCCATCAAGTTACTATTCCTAAGTCCACAAAATTCCCACATTTTATTAACCTTTAAAATAATATTTAGCGTCAAAGCACACCATATTCTACTTCAAATTATGCAAAATAGTTCGGTTAAGCGATCATTTTGAGCTGGTGTGTAAAAAACTTTAAATTTAACGAACAATATCGAAATGGAGGACACCTATTATTCGTTAAATGCACTTCGTTTAGCTTTCCCGCCTATAAAACTGGAGAAGATACAAAAAAGAGGCATAATATTTTCGGTGATCTTTCCCAGTTTCTTTTTACAATTTATATAAAGCTGGACCTATTGAACCTCAAATTGTGGGCAGGAGTGTAATTATAAATTTATGTTTCATTCTTGGATTAAGCTTGAAAACACAGTTCAAATTACTTAGATCCCATGTTGTTAAACAGAAATTAAAAATCTTAAAATTTGTTAGGTTCTCATCTACTTGTTGTTGTTAAACATGGCTACAAATGAATAAAATAATGATTATTTAAAGAAGTCTCAAATTTAAATAAAATCAGAAACGACTTCAATCGATCACACTACTAAGTGATTACAAATCAGGAAGTCAGTGATTGTTTCCAATATAATATACTGGTGACCCGAATGGACGTTATCTCTTAAGATTTTTTAAGGATACACCTCTGTTTATGAGACTCTAAACGTTTATATCTCTTGTCTTCCATACTTTGACAAACACAAATTATGAGTTTTTGCACTTAACCCAATTATCATAAAATATGTTTTTGTGAGCTTATGCTGTGTACCACAAATTAATTATGATTAGAGAATTAATGATTTTTCTTCTATGCTTCAAACATTCTGTGTGAAATATGTTGTAAGGTTTAGTGGTGAAATTAGAACTTTTTAAGACTGTATTCGAAAAATATAATTATGAGCTTATGACTTCAAGACTTCGATTTATAAGAGTAAACTCAATAACGAAATGCAATCGAGTTTGTCAAAGTATTGAAACTATCTTAATCCAGGTAAGGCTAAAAATTCTGATTCTTCCTATCTATGGAAAAACAACTTGCCAACGTGAGAGTAAATGATCTATCCAAATCTATTGTTAGAATAACCAATGACAAAGTATACCCCAAAACTTCATCAGCACTTTTATATAATACTCTAAATAAACTTCGAAAAATTGAATGCGATTTACAATAGCAAAGACTCCATGTAATGATAAATATTTATATATATATATATATATATATATATATATATATATATATATATATATATATATATATATATATATATATATATATATATATATATATATATATATATATATATATATATATATTTATATATATATATATATATACATATATATATATATATATATATATATATATATGTATATATATATATATATATATATATATATATATATATATACATATATATATATATATATATATATATATATATATATATATATATATATATATATATATATATATATATATATATATACATTTATATTATAGGGCCAGCCAAATGTGTAGTGTATGAGCAACCAACTAAAGGAGGCTGCGAAGTGTCCTGCTTATAGTTATAAAAAAATTAAATATATTGAAGAGCCGCAAACTTATTATTTTTTAAAATATTAATTAGAACAGATTTTCAAACGTGGATAAACTAGGCACATCCCTGCTCGTGCGGATTCAAACAAAAATTTATTAAGAATTTTAATACCTAACATTTTAGGGTTATTCTGAATGAAACTTTTTAACTATGGCTAGAATAGTATATATGTACTTGGAAAATATAAGTCACTATATTTTAATAAGCTCCTCACCAAGCGAGGAATTAAAACTAACCAGCAATACTCGAAAGTTTACTTATATCAAGTTTCGCAGATATTCTAAAACTATAAAATAATCATGCCTCAATGAGTTAGATTTGGATGTTATATTGTCTATAGGATATTTGGTCAAATCTTATTTAAGTTATAACGAGCTTTAAAACGAGCAATAAAATTAAAAAAAAAGGTGATTAAGTGTGATTAAACGTTAGATGATACAAAATAAAATTAGTCATGTTTCAAGAACTAAATTTTTCATACTAAAAATTTTGTCGAAGAAACATATTTTGTTGAACGAAAGTTTGTTGAACGAGAATTTGATATTTTCAAAAGATCATCCAATTTATGCATATTGAGAATTTTATCGGATTTTGAGAGCAAAATGTTATAAGCGGTTTTGCATTTATTTAACTATAGCATAAATATTTCGTCTCTAGAAGACTGGATAGTTATATAGTAAAGATAATCCCAACTAAAATATTCTCAAAATCCTTAAATATAATTTAATTTAAAAGCTTAATTTTTAAATAAAATTCTCAATTATACCATTTGATCGAATAAGATTGTTTATAAAAAGAATTTTTCTAGTTACCTCATCAATTTTATACCAAATTTGTTGGCTTACATATAGATTTGCTTCACACATAAACATTTAGGTATAAACTATAATATACTTATTTATACACATTGATGATTACATATCACAATTCACAATATACATGTGCTGATAACCTACTGGTATTTATTATTATGTATGTACACAATTCGTTATAATATAATCACATATAATAGCTATTTGGTTCGAAAGCACTGTAAAAACTATAAATTCATAATATTGATCAAAAAACTGTACACAAAGCCAAGACCAAAAGCCTTTTTTCTTCTTTTCTCTTATTTAAATAATTTAATAAATAAAAATTATAACTCTATTTTAAATAAAAACAAAGATTAAAAATAAAAGTAAAACAAAAAACTCATAACATCCACTCAAAATCATCTAAACGAAAAAGTTTACTCTTTTACAAAATTCTTCGTTTAGAAAGCCCTTATCATTGAAACTTTGTAATTAGGAAGCTTTTTTTATTTAGATGTATAGAACGATATAATCAGCCTTTAAAAATTAATTTAAATTATTTTTTTCCAAATTGGTAGTTGAAAAAATTTATAATAAACTCCTAAAAGGAGTAATGAAATCGCTTTAACACTTTGGGTGCCAATGTTGTAATGAGCGTACACTCTAAATTCTACCCAACCATACCAATGTTGTTCTAGACATACATTCGAAATTCGGGTTTTTCTGTGCCAGTGTTGTTATAGACATACACTTCAATGCACATACATGAAATACACATACTATAACACTGGCGTAGTAAAATAGAATTTGTAATGTATGCCTAGAACAACACTGGGATGTAAGTGCATAAAAACACTGGCGTGATTGTGTGGAAATTCGAATGTATGTCTAAAACAATTTAGAGTGTGTGACTGTATGCTCATCACAACATTGGCACCCAAAGTGTTAAGATTTATACTATTGCAAATATTAGCTGAGTTGGTTAAACTGAAACGATAATCGGGTTTCGTTCGTTTGTTTACATTTCTTAAAATTACAATGAAAATAATGTTGATGCTTTTGCCTCCAAAGTTTCAATAATTATATTAATTAATTTAAATACTTTGCTTTGTTGTGTTTACGGCAGTATAATATAACCGCCAGTAATTTCATTATGATAATTGCATCGTTAGAATTATATTTTTTGACTTTAGGTCACAATTCAATCTTTTATATAAGAAATCATAATGAAACACAGAATGATAAGTGACATATCTTTTGTTGGTCAAGACATAATCTGGAAGCACACGCGAAATACTTAAATGCATGATAGTCTGGAGAGTGTAAGCCAATATTAAGCATTTATATATAGAACATTGAAACTATTTTCAAAAGTCATTACGAAATGGTATTAAGTGAGTAAAACGCTAGTTGGAATGGATGGTATGTTTGACCATAAATTTAACTAAAGAGTAATTCAATAGGAAGTACTTTTTCCAATTGGGAATAACATTGAGATACATGCGTGACAAATGCCATGTTCATTGTGGAAATTAATTTCAAAAATCAATGCTCTGTGAAAAATTGTTTTCGTCCATTTAATGGTTTTCTTAACCGTCCAACTGAATGCACTATTCGCGACGCAATCAATCAATTCGTCGCCATTCTCAAACTGTAGGTCTCTCATATAGCATATTCCTTTGAATCATTGATTTAATTTATGAATGATACAACAGTCAACAAACAAAATTGTGGTATTCTTGTAATATGACGACGTTAGGTAACTATTTATGGTGGTATCCAAAATCACTCGTTATATCGGTAAACCACAATCGATACCCTTTTCGGAGGGAACATAAAACGCATTATTAACAGAATATCGGCAAGAATACTAGAAAGAGTGCTGGAAAAAAAGGACCGAAAGAATGAATCAAAGAGCCAGTCGCGGACCACACTTGAAAGAAATTCAATTTTTGATTATTAAATTGATTTAAATGCAGTTTATTTCAAAAAAAAATTCCGAAAGCTCCTACTGGATCACCCTTTATATATAGAGAAATTGTATTCCATATTATTGTTAACTTGATCGTACTGTAAATGGCGTCGAGTGGAATAAAAATACTCTTGTTTTTTATTTGGTCATAGAGATTTGATACTTAGAGTTGAAACAAATAACTTTTCGAAACCAGTGGCACTGTGTTTCCCAAAGACGGGTTTCAAATTTTGTCTTCGGGATCTTATGCAGCTATCTGTTGTTTAAGTAAAATAGATTTGATCGGCAAGTAATTTAAAACGAAATACCGCTATTCGGTGGCCTAGATCCAAAATCTCTTTGAATTTACTGATCAGTAAGCTAGGGTGTTCAAATCGAAGAAAAAAGGCTTAACTCACTGCGGAACTATACAACTTGTAAAATTTATTATTTTACCCACCAAATGGCGCAGTTGTTTAGTTTGATGCAGGGATGGGATGGCAAGGCGATTTTTTTCATTAGTGTTAGAGTGCAAAATTCATTGGTCGACCAATCTCCCATATCAGTGCCATAGACTGTCATTGAGAAATGCAAAGTATAAATGATCTTTGTAAATCGGATTAAACCAGCATGTCTTTGATTTGACTTTGACGTAAGGTAGAACATTGAAAAGATACTTCGAAAGGCTTCTAAACTGGTAGTAGAGTAGTTAAAAACCTTAACTGTTACTTAAAACCAGAATAAATTATATCCAAAGTTGTTAACCAAACCATAAGATAAAGTTTTTGTACTAGACTACAGGATAAATAGTAAATCTCGAAGGGGTAGAAAATACTCCGGAATCTATAAATAATAAGGGATACTATTACTACACTAAGTGTCACTTTTAAATAGAGCGTAGTCCCGCCTACCCGATAATGTTTTAAGATCCTGCATGATTGATGGAAGAAAGTTTTTTAAGTACCAATAAAAAAATTGGATTTCGATACTTTCGAGTCTATGACAGTAAAGAGGACATTAACATATTTGATCTGAAACCGAAAAAAATGTAACCGAAATTTTTAAATCAATGAATCTTAAAACACGTTAGTGTTCCGTTTGATGAATCATCGTATCAACGTAAATTGATTGAATTTATATAAATATGGAAAAGGTTGACTGGGCACTTCTCTAAATTAGAATAAGTTATATACGAAAATCATTTAAATGTAACGACTGAAAACCAATACAATGTACTTTCACAACGATCCGCAGTAAATATTTCAAGGTCACCATCAAGCAACAAACAATTAGTTAAGCTAAAAGAGTTCACTAATGAACAACAAAAATATTAATTGCTTCTAAAGGACACCTTGGAGTACAGAAGACAATGACATGACTAAACATGTGTTGTTGCTTTAACACAAAATTGCGATTCGACTAATACCAGGGGACTTGTAAATATGCTTTATTAGATAGCCTGCAGTTAATCTTAAAAACGAAGGTTGTTCGAAAGGCTTGATAAAATCCGTAAAGATCACATGGACAGCGTTCTAGCCATTAAAAATAATGTCCTGAAAAAATCCTCGTTGGTTTGTTTTTAAAGTAGAAAGGATTCAAGTAATTTCGCAGTGAAAAAGTATTTATGCCAATTAGAAAGCTTTTTGTCATTGGAACGGGATGTACCGAGTATGAACACGTAGAAGACGAATATTTGAATTTTTATCTTCTGATTTTCTTCAGATTGGTATGGAATGCGAGGATGATAATATTGTTGTAAGAATGGAAAGTCACTTTTGGCCAATTGAACTTGACTGATGGGAAAATCAATATCTGTCTAATGTTATTTGGGAAATGAAAGATTACGATAAAAAGCCCACAGATCGACGGAGCAACCAACATTGACAAAAGGCAGATATATAACTGAGAAAGAAAAAAAGATCGAAAAACATGAATGTAAACAGACAGTGAATAAACGTCTGACGACATGGGTAATAGGACATCTTGGATAAATGGACAAGAAATCGACAGGACAAAACACTAAAGTTCGGAAATATTCTATAATGGATCAAAGATCCGAAACAATTAAAATTTTTAAGAATATCTATGGTTATGTGTTTTTTTGAAATTTCTTCAAAGATCACTTTGGAATTATGTCTATACATAGGTGTTCGCAGGAGTTTTTTAAAAGAGGAGAGAGTAATTATAATCTGATTTAAATTTTGTTTGTAAATGCTTTGATCAAAGAAAAAGTCCCCTTTTCCTTTTTGCCTATCCGATCTTATTAATAAAATTTTAATTATAGAATTGTCTTAATTAATAGAATACATTCCTCTATCACTGTTTAATCCTTTTTCTGTCGCTTTGCGCAGTCAACGCAGTGACGCAGTCGTGCAGTGACGAATAAATAAATGTAACCAGGAGAGCTCAACAACACGGGTGCAAGTGCACCGTGCCACATACAGATCTAGTCCTCCTTCATGGAGTAAATATTATGGGTTTCCGAGCGACCCAGCCTCTGTTCTTCCGGACGAATAAAAATGCTAGACGATATGTTTATGTACGCATTATCATAAATTGACAACCCTTGATACTAATCAGTACATGTCTTACTACACCAACATGTTCACTCAACAACGTTTTTCTCAACTCCAGTGAAAACTCCAAGGGCAGTTATCCAATTTTGTCAAAGGTATTTTTGTAACTACCAACGTTGGATTTCGTCTCTTTTCGTACGAAACCAGAAAAATCAGATTTTCCCACAGTCTGCACTTTTATTAACATTGCCCGTTGCCGGTGTCTCTATTTTCATTTTGATTTTTCTGGAAATATCTAGCTGGCATAAATCAACACTTCTGTTGGTGTTAGTTACTTGCCAATCGACCTACCGCTAGTGAACCGCTATTAGTTCGGTTCTTATCTTTGCGAAATAAACCATAATAAATTTAGCCAATACAAGAACCGAACTACTAGCGGGAACTAGCGATTGATCGATTAGAAAACAAGTATTAAAGACTGCTTATAGACTATACAATGTAAATGTATTGCCGAATATTGCCGCTTGGAATTATCATCTTCACTCAAAATGGCTGCTTTATTTTTTTCGTTTTAAGTGACAGATGGGATATAAACACGATAATAGAACAGTCGTGAAATTAAATTATGAGATCTTTCCTTAAGATGAGGTAATATCTTTATTGGCCGAGAGAATTGTTTGGACTGGAAGCAGAGTCCATCCAAAATCTTAAAAATAAATTTCTAGTTTTTTTTTTAAATAAGAAAAATAATACGAAACATCACCATGAGTCATAGAAGACCTAGTATGCCAATGCCATTAGGACCTTTTACATACAATAGTTGCTTTCCAATCGACCAACCGCTGAAACCCGCCAGTAGTTCAGTCCTTATCTTGCTAATTTTACTATGGTTTATTGAGCAAAGATAAGAACCGAACTACTAGCGGGTCGATTTTTTTTTGATTTTTTTTTTACGTTTGGAAATTGAAAACCAGTTAACAAATTCCACTTCTTAGATGTTCGATATATAAATTCGTGCTTTGCACCTTCAGTTCAAGGTTTCGGCAGCTTCACCGTAAACCTATGCGCATTGACCGTTCCTCGTGTTACCCGTCCTGGCGTAACAAATGGTGGTATTTTCTCCATTAATTCTGCAGAATATTTACAATTTATTAATCTATAGAACACGCAGAGTTCTGCAACATCTCTGCGGTGTTGTAGGCTGTCTAGATCTTTCGTAAGTCTGGGGTTTCGTATTATTCGGATGGCACGCCGCTGAACTCTATCCAGCAACTGGAGAGCTGTGCCATATGCTCCACCCAAAAACCTGACAGCAATATTCTATACACGGTCTAATAAAGGTTTTATATATTTGGAGAACCTGATGCGATATAAAAACCCGTCTGCATCTATTGAGGAACCCGAGTTTACGTGAAGCTGATTTGGCTAATGCGATAATGTGTTCATTCCATTTTAAATTGTTCCTTATTTGAACACTAAGCAAACGAATTGAGTCACAACCCACGAGAACGTGTCCATTTACCACAAAAACTCACATTGGAATTGCGCGAAGTGACAACTTCCAGCCGTTTACCGTTTAACTGTGAAAGAGTAGGCTCGACCTCGAATGAAATAGAAAAGTGCATAGTTGCATCATCACCAAAACTGTGGATAGGGTTCACAGTCATTAATGTATAACAAAAACAAAGTTGGTGACAAAACTGATCCCTGGGGGACCCCTGCATTTGGGGAGTATGTCGTTGATGATCTTCCATTAAAAGCACAACGTTGATCTTTCGGTCTTCGAGAAAGCTTTTTATCCAATTGATGGTCATCGAATCTAACCCGTTTACCACAAGTTTACAAATGAGATTCTCATGCCAAACCTTAACAAAAGCCTTGGATATATCCAAGGCGATTGCAAAGGCTTCTTCTAGTTGCTCAAGGGCGAGATTCCATTTGTTTGTAACATACGTCAAAAGATCGGTTGTGGAGCGGCTTTTTCGGAAGCCATATTGTTTGTCTGAAATTATTTTATTAATCTCAAGATAATTCACCAGTTGTTGGTTAATGCATTTCTCAAAAACTTTAGCCACGGCTGACACAATTGATATTGGCCGGTAGTTTGAAGGGTCAGTTGTATCACAACCACGTTTAAGAACCCGTTGCACCATCGCCCTCTTCCAGGCGTTCGGGTATTTACCTTGCTTATAAGAAAGGAGAAAAATTTTAGTTAATACTGGAGCCAAGTCACTGGCAAACTCCATCAATATTCGAACAGGAATTCCGTCAGGCCCGGTGGCCTTATTTATGTCCATTGCCTTCAGGTTCCTGAAGACAATTTCCTCCGAGATGTTGACAGGATCCATTTTGGAACCACAATACGGCATTGACGGAGGCGTAAGTACATACGCAACCAATGAAATGAAGGTATTAGACAATTTGAAGATGGGATATTGTAATATTGTATGGGATATGGTAATATTTGTAATTTTGCCTTATTCCAGTACACCACTAAAATTAATAAAAAGCTCATGTCAAACCATAAATTAAGTTGTATATAACTTTTCCATTTTAGTCTTTTGTTGTAGTCGGCCTATTATGCATGTCGGACTTTTGTGTCCTCGTGTCGTCCTTTTGTTCTTCTTATGAAAGCAATAACCTAATTAAATATATTTTGCGATAAGCATTTTAGTCATAACATATCGGGTTACTGATAACGTGTTATAATAAAATAACGGCCATGTTTTTGCGACATATGAATAATGCTTAAAAGCTAATGACTACTTAGTGGCAAAAATTGATCCAAAAAGGTGACAACATATATCAGTATAACATTTACATCATTAATTTCGAATATACTCGTATTAAAGACGATAGGTTCCTTGTGACAAATTTTCGAGCAACTTTAGGTTTTATAAATCTAAGCGACTTATACCTGAGATCGCTGGTTAGGGTGATTGGTTGTAATCGTTTACCATTTCCTGACACCATGCCTCAAAAATCTGGGACCACATCTATATTGAATTAGCATTAAAGTAAATCCTATGTCATTTACTATAAACACGACACACACACACACACACATACTATATGAAGATAATTTACATCTTAAATGAGTATATACAATGCTAATGCACAACCAGGTACGATACCGCTTAAATAAATCGAACAAATAAGAAAATATATAGAAACAAAAACAAATTATCTAGATTAAGAAAATTCACTGTCGATACACAAACGTTCGATTATGTTCGACATTTCGAAGCGTTTCACGCAATATTAACGGGATTACACAAATTTTTACGACATTCCAATGATATGAGCTGCTGTTTAAGAGATACATGTTATCTTTTTTTGTCGCGTACGCATTAGTTATAGTGGTGGTGTATTTTATGACAACAACAACAACAACAACGTCATAAATGTGGTGTATTTAACTGAAGAAAACCAAAACAATATCAAAATATAAAGAAAATGTTATCAAATCTCAAAAAACACAAACAAAAGAAAAAATTAATTAAATTAAGATAATGCTCAATGTATAACAAACCAAAAACCAAAAACTGTAATAATAATAATAAAGACTGCTTCGTACTTTTGATAACATAAGACTTTAATATGTAAGGGTAGGTAATGATGCTTTGTGAGAGGATGAAATATCGTTAAAATTTTTAAAATTAAATTATATTTTGTTTTTCCAAAAAACCAGGTGATTTTAATTAAAAATTAACTTTTTTTGTGTTGCTTTTATCTTAAAGCAATGTAAATGTTTTACCGTCTAATCAAATATAAACATTTACAGTGCTAAGCTTAGACATATAACGTGCGTGTAATCAAGAGAGATGTGAAGATTTCGGTTTAAAATTATTTATTGGCTAAAATTCAGTTTATCCGATTTTGGATAATTTTTGGCACGGATCTTACAACTTATCGATCTATATTACAGAAATTGGCCAAACAACGGATGTTGAGGAGAAAATGGTATCAATAAGTGGGCGTCACAGAGAGTCACATATAGCAAATTAAAGGTGCACGAGCTAAATGACATTGTAAAGATATCAGATGGTAGTGTTTTTACCATTTCACACGAACATTTGGATATGCGAAAGTTCTGTGCAAAGTGAGTGCCGCGTGAGCTTACAGTCCTCCAAAAACGATAACGAATCGATGCTTTTGAGGCCTGTTTGGGGCTGTTAAATTGCAATAAAATGGAATTATATCGTCGATATGTGACAATGGATGAGGCATGGCTTCACATCAGAATCGAAAAAGGCAGTCAGCTGGTAAAGTGATTGCGTCTGTATTTTGGGATGCAAACGGAATAATATTCATCGACTATTACTGTGCACTTTTGGGTCGATTAAACCAAGACAATGCATTGTGTCACAAATCAATGAGAACGACGCCAAAATGAATGAATTGGGCTTCGAATTGCTTACCCGCCCATCATATTCTCCAGATTTAGCCCCCCAGCTACTTTTTCCTATTTTCAGATCTCAAGATTTCTTGCTGGAAAGAAATTAGAATCCAATATTGAAGTAATTGATGAAACTGAGGCCTATTTTGATAAGAAAAACAAAAGATGGAAAATCGCTATACTCGTTGTATCGCCCTTGAAGGCAACTTTATGTTGAATAACAAAATCAAGTTGTGTCAAAGTTTTATTTTTTTTCTTATTATCCTACGGACTTGAATGAACTAATAGTTTTATCGCTCTCGTGGCAGAGAAGGTAGCGTACTTCCTCTGCCATTGGGGGTCTCGGGTTCGATTACCGGGGTGGTGTTTTAATCTGTATGTGTATGTGGGTTGAACCGTGGGCCTCTAGTGGCATTAAGTTCTGGAACTATTTCCGCCTTCTTTAATTATTATTAATAGCAATACAATCGATAAAGACCTTTTATGAGTCTAAAGGGTGTTCCAATGAGTTCCTAATTTATTGTTTTGTGTAAAAAAACAATCGTCCCGCGGGAACCGCGGTTTGACTTGGCCTACTCCATTCAGTTGGTCCAATTTCTGAGCTCATTTTGAATTGTGTGTGTGGATCTATTTCGACAATAGTTGCTTCAATATTGGTTTTCAAATGCTCAACAGTTTGTCGATTTCCCGTATAAAATTTGTCATTCATAGCACTTGTCTTACACATCTTCTTGCCGGCCGATTCACGTCACCAGTTCGACTGATAATGCGATGTGTGGTATGGCGCAACTTTTTGCTGGAACCAATGGTCGTCCAAACCAATATCTACAAAAAATAATTTAACATGAGGCGATAGTTGATTCCGTTGACTATAACGATTGCGTCGGAATCACCTTCGAAGTTTTTGTGGTTTTCCGATCCCCAAATGTGATAATTTTGTTTATTTACGAACCTACTGAGATGGAAATGCACATCGTCCGCAATATTTCTTTTGTTGTGGAGGTAAATTTCCATTATTTTCATCTTTTGTTGAAGCGTTAAGCGACTCATTTCGTCAACGAGAGTTTCTGTCAAGAAAAAATGGCATCAGTGTTGCCAGAGCTAATATAACTTATATATCAAATCTGAAACGTATTTGGATTTATTGTTGTGCCACTAATAGTTGCGCTATGTCATAAAAAATATTCCGCATATTCTACTTTACCAGAATACGCTCAGTTGTCTTATATAGTTTCAAACTGATGTTTGAATTTTCTAATTTTTAGAGCTGCTTGGTTCATCTATAGGATAGTATAGAGATATTTGGACTGATCACCCTTCGTGCTTCACAAATCATCTTAAGACCATCATTTTTACTTGTCTGTAAATTATATCATTGTATTCCGATTGGAGGCTTTCTAAACTCATTATCCCAAGGCACGTGAAATTTAATTTTGGTCGTCAAACAATCGTAAGACATGGCAGTAGGTAGCATGACCTTAAAATTCTACCACAATACTTAGGTGGATAGTTAGATTATCCGTTTGAAATATTCTTTCAGACTTCATTTCACCAAGTACACTTGGGTCAGTTATAAGTAAACCTCTATAGCTGCAACCGGCTTTGCCAAGTAATTGTCGACCCAAATTGAATTGATCAAGTTATTTATTAATGTAGTACCAAATACATGTTGAATTGCCTCTTAATTATTAAAGCCAGACCTTCAGCGTAACCGTGAGCATCGAATCTCTGGTTAATCAGCCTCTGGCACCGCCTATCAATCACCAAAGAATACAGTAAAATCGAATAAATAAAGAATAAAGAATATAGTAATATCTGTAATACAAAAGAGTTTTTTTATTTTCAAGCTATATAAACCTTAATGCTCGAACAGAGGCCGAGTTCAACCGATTTACCAATTTATAAAGAGAAGCTTTACTTATTGTCTTAAAAAATGAGGTAGGGTTTTATGCCTTTGCTTGCGTTCATGATAACGTTTCCTCCTTTGGTTATAGACTATTTGAAAAGGTTTGAGTTTCTGGTCAATTTGACACCTTCAAAGTTTATCTCATTAAGTAGATAAATCTCCATGTAGCCTAGTGGGTTCTTTATCAGTGAAGAGCAAAGTACTAGGTCTCAATAGTTTTACTTCGATTCTAAGTAAAATTTCCATTACTTTTGATGAAGGCCTATTTTATTGGAAGGATCTTTTAGTTTAATTGGGCTTGACATGCTGTTGCACAAAGAATTCACTATCCAGCAACCCTAATTTCAAAGAAAGGAAAGAAAAGGTTATATTAGCTACTCCAGAATTTTACTAATGACTCTAAGCCGTGATCATAACTTCTACTCCTGATAATTAATTAACTATTCCACAGCTTTTATAACTTTAACTCCAAATTATAGTCACAAGAATTCCAAGAGATGACCTGCTGTTTAATAAAATGAAATGGTAATGGCTGAATGGTAAAATAAAGTATATCGAAGACCCCCACAAAAAATTCTGTTTGAAATTCCTCCATACACTTCGACTCAGGGTGAAAGCCATGATTATAATTTCATTAGATGGGATGGGACTGGACTATGAACCAAGTTAACTTTGTTTTCTGACTTGATCACACGATTGCAAATCGATGTCTTCTTAGTGAGCGTGCTAGGTTTTTCTACAACGGACAGTTAAGCTGAACTACAAGGGAGGCTACAGCAAGCTTTGTTAGAAAAGAAATGTAGGGTACAAAATGCAGACGATACGAAAGAAGAGACAGCAAATACCGGAACAATTATGCTCAAAATAAATGGCAGCGATGCAACAAATGATGAAGAAAAATGCTAATTGGCCAAGAAAATTTGAAAACTGAAATGAGAACTGGACAAGAAACTATTATGATAGAATAAAATGAAGATTGCAATATGGCGTTAGAAAGACTGGAACAACAAGAAAAAAATCATTCTTTAAATGTCAAAGTGGGTATAGAAAAATTTCAAATGGACCAACAATTGCAAATGGCTGATCAAAGGTTTTTAATCCTTTAAAAAGAAATTATGAATATTTAAAAAATGGCGGTTCAACTCAAATTATAAAATCAGTCAGTGGAATTTAATTAAAGCATCCGACGTTCGACGGAACAACGTCGTTTAACATTTTTAAATTACAATTTCAAACGGCCAGCAGTATTAAGAAATAATTGGTGCAAAAAAGACCAGGTAGCAGAGCTGGTATAGTGGCATTAAAAGGCTGTGCAGCAGATATACTACAGATTGTTCCAGAAGCTATGATAAAAACAGGATAAAATCATGATAGGTTTAGAACGAAGATATGGCGCGGATCACAAGCGAGAGCTATATAGGATGGAGCTCAAACTACGATTTCAGTATGGGAGAAACACTGCAAAAATTTGATGCAGACATAAAACGATTGGTGCATCTTACACATTACAATATAGGTACCGAATACACAGAAAGAATTTAAATCGATGCATTTATTGGTGATGTAGAAACAATAGGATCGGTAGTGTTAGTTTCGAAAGCAACATTCTCTTGGACCATCGCTCGTGCATTAACAAATAAAATTGCCTATAACATAATAAAACCAGCAGAAAAAATATGACGAGTCGGAGTAATTGATTGGCTAACCTGGTCATATATCAAGACATTGCTGGGAAACCAAAAGATACCATCACGTTGTTTTGGAGGAAGAAGGAAGATGCCAAAGGATTAGAAGAGAAGGGGAGTCCTTTAAACTGGAGATAATACTAGATGCAGGTGCAATATGGACGACTGTGAGAAGTGATATCATAAAAAAATTAACTTCATCCAATTTCAGGATTTAAACTGCAAACTGCAACCGGTAACTGCAAGAAGCAAGTTACCATACGAATTAGTAACAGGGACTTCTGTCATTTTTGGTGTGGACTTCATGAAAAAGAACTAATTCGTGTTGAGTATTGGGCGAGCTACATTAGATTGTAGAAATTTTAAGCTGATATTATATTGAGCCATCTAACGAGGAGAAATATATTAGTCATCCAACAGAAGTTCGCGGTGAAATGGAAGAAGAGATTGTTACTGAGTGGTCGGGAATTGTGTCAGCAGCCAAGAAAAGAGATAATGCTGTCAAACAACAGGATGAAACTTCGATATGAGATCCGAGGGAATAATATAGGACCTAAGAAAGAGCCGTTAGTCTATTTTTACAACCTAAACTGGAAGCAAAAATCACCAGAGCTACAGTACAGTAGAAAAGGACATTATAAGATGATTCCAAGGATTAACGATCTAATCTACAGAATTCAAAAAGGGAATCCGAGAACAGAATTGGATTCTGTTCAAGAAGAACCAGTTTGGGCGGAGGGTCGTGTTATGAACGAAAGCGACATCTCTGATTCTATAGAATAACTAAATGTTTACAATTGAAAAGCAGCATGAACACAGTAGACATGCGAATCCATAAACAAACGGAAACTTTTACTATGACGTCAAAGCAGGCCAATTGGGTATAAATACGTGAACAGATGGCGTAGAGTTTCAGTTTGAATTGGAACATCGATAAGTTAAAATCGGAAAAAGTGATAACAAGAGAAATAATAAGTGAATGTTATAGTGAAAAAGAAGTGGTGAAGAAATTAATTAAGTTTAGTGAAAACAAGCCAGTGGTACTTCATTCACGATCCGGTGATCCCAAATTAGTTTGGTTGGAATCCCTACTGGGAAATCAAAACAATATCTGTATATACATATATATATATATATATATATATATATATATATATATATATATATATATATATATATATATATATATATATATATATATATATATATATATATATATATATATATATATATATATATATATATATATATATATATATATATATATATATATATATATATATATATATATATATTTGTATTCTTTTTAATGGATGAGGGTACCAGGAGTAAGGGAACTAAAGAATGTCAAAATTGAAGAGAATGTCAAAGAGCTCAAGAGAGAATGTTTCCCAGTTGGTAAGCTTCCTGTTACGGTAAGGTTTAAGCGATATTCTTTTAATATTAAGTAAAAATAATTAAAGAAAGCGGAAATAATTCCAGAACTCAATGCCATTAGAGGCCCACGGTTCAACCCACATACACATACAGTTTAAAAACACCCAATCGTGATTGATAAATCGTCACCACCCTAGGAATCGAACCCGAGACCCCCGAATGACAGACCAAGTACGCTACCTTCTCTGTCACGAGAGCGACAAGAATTAAATTAAAGGAAATGCACCTGTGATCGGAGGTGAGCATATCATTAGTCATTCGCCAATTTATTAAAAATTTAGTGAAGGAAATGGAACACAAACTGAAGTAGGCTCAGATCCAACATTGAGAATATCCAACTAAGAAGAACTTAGATAGTTTAGCAGATCAAAACCTCTATTGCTAAAGTTAGTACTTTCCTATAATGAGTGATGTGAATTAGCATTTCAACACGCTATAAGAGGCATGTTTTGAACGTTACACCAACTTACTAGGTATATGAAATTCTCAGAAGGTGTTGGAGTAGCCGAATCGTAAGGAAAATGCACTGAAGCTAAAATAACTTCAGTTTGAGAGTTTTGAGTAGGCTGCAATATCAGCCGAACTACTTGGTATGTCCTGCTCAGATATCGAATGAGAAATAATAAAAGACAACAAAATTAAGTATTTAAATAATTTCTAATAATTAAATTAAATTTTCAAAATCTTCACATCTCCCTGTATTATACGAGTATTAAATATATTAAGACGCAGCTCAGTGTATACCATAAGTGAAGACATTTCAATCTTCCCTTATAGTATACATCTAGACTGATCTCACTCTAAACTTGAAAGGGTATAAAATTGTAGGTTAGAAAAAAATTAGGTCTCAATCAAAATATTCTTAGAAAATATATTATAATTAATAAAATAATTAAAAAATAAAAACAAAATTAACGACGAGTATTGTTAAAATCATATAACATATTTTTAATTAAATTAAAGCTTCTAAAATTCTAAATCAAAATTTTGGAAAAAAAATTAGTTTTTTGTTTTTGTTTTTATAAACATTAATTATTTTGCATTATTTGTTATTTACTATTTATATATAGACAAAGAACAAATATTTAATTAATAAATATATATATAAATGTAATAATTTAATTTACAATAAAAGACGAACACAAATAAATTAATTAAAAACTGATATAAAATTTTGATTTTTTAATTAACATTGATATAATTAATTTAAAATTAATTAAATAACAAAAAACGTTATATCTTACCTCGCCAGATAGCTTTTATTGGACACGTGATTGTTTGATTTTGAATTAAATAAGCGTTTAGTGTTGTAAGCGATGGACTCTTACGTAGCGTATCCTCGTCGTTTTTCCACACATAGGTTATCGCAGATTGTTCGTACGAAACTGTAAAGATATAATTAAGAAGAACATATACATAAGCGCAATAAAATTTATTTTTGGTACACGCATGATTAACATTATACGAGTATATACACATACGGTCGAGTATGTAATATGTCGACTATTAATTCAATGACATGCTAACATTATTTTTTATTTTGAAATTTTTATGTTAACACATGTTAGGCAAATTATTGTTAAATATTATGATTAGCGATGAAGCACGTTTATGCTAGGACAAAAAAAATTGGGAAATCATTAAAATTAATTAAATTAATGTATGGATCTATGTGGCAGTATGAGATTACTATTGGCAATATGTTCCTGAATAGAGTGGTAAATCAACATGGACTCGACCGCTCTTACATGCTCAAAGATACCAAGTGGCCACATACGGTAGAAACGGATATGGTAAGTTGAAATAATATTTATGTGTTGTTGTACATACGTGGAGTTTGTTAGTATCGCAAAGACCTGCCTAACTCCTAATTAACTGTGAGAAGATTAATAGCTTACCTACTGTTGTTAGACTTAACCAGTCACTGAGCAGGAATAATACCTGTAGACTTGATTCACTTCGTCTACCTAATGGCAAGCTTACTTCCTCGAAAAAGGAAGCAGGTGATTTACTTCTCACTACCCATGGATGTAAAACCATTACTACCGACAATTCTGGTGTAGATTAATCAATTATGAGGTCCTACGTTGGAGCGTGATCTCTTTCGAACCTGCAAATCTGCTGGTCCTGATGGTGTATTTTCAGGCATGTATCGCTGTTAGTTCTGTTCCACAATCATCACAAGTAATTTTTATTCCTAAAATTGGCAAGTCGGACTACACCGACCCCAACTCGTTTCGGCCTATTTGTCTGCCATCAACCTTTCTGAAATTTTTAGAAAGGATTGTTGATAGATTTATAAGAGATCAGCATTAAGTTACCGCTCCGCCCAGTAATAGGCAACATGCTTACAGAGTCGGCAAATCCTGTGAGACTGCCTTACATGAACTCGTAACTAGAATTGAGCGATCTATGCACAACAACGAGTTTCTTGTGGGCACTTATCTGGATACTGCAGGAGCGTTTGATAATACTTCATTCGTCTCGATTTCGAATGCCTGTACTAAATTTGGTATCGAACCCTACATTATCAGGTGGATTAAATGTATGCTTGAATCGCGCATTGCGATATATGAGGTTGAGGATACCTTTATTTCAATCAAGGCTTCCAGAGGATGCCCGCAGGGAGGTGGGACGAACTTCTTGTTAATCTTCGTGATTCCGGTTTTGTCGCCCAAAGTTATGCTGATGATCTGGTTCTGACAGTTTCAGGCAAGCATCTGGATGTCTTATCAGATTTAACTCAACACACTCTTCTTATAATAGAACAGTGGTGTTTAGATAAGGGTTTACATGTGAACCCATCTAACACTGACCTGGTTATATTTACAAGGCGTAGGAACATAGGAGCTTTTTCTGTACTAAGGTTAATAGCTCAGCCTACATCAAACACCTTGGAGTTTTTCTGGATAACAAACTTTCTTGGAAGTATCATCTGGACTTTAAACTACAAAACTCCACTTTTTTTTGGCAATGCCGTAGAGCTTTTGGTAATTCTTGGGGATTATCTCCCAAAATGTTATATTTTATCTACAAATCACTGGTTCTCCCAATGCTTACTTATGCATCTGTTGTTTGGTGGCCAGTGGTTAAAGTTAAATCTACAATTTTTAAACTGAATTGTTTGCAAAACTTCGCTTGTCGGGCTGTAACTGGAGCCATGGCTTCGACTCCGCTCCGAGCTGTGGAGCTAAAGCTCTCCCTACCCCAGTTACTATCCTTCATTTTAGGTACAGCTTGTTCGGCTGCCTTTCGCTTGAGGAGTGTTGAGACGTGGAATGCTCTCGGCACTATTTCAGGCCTTAAATCTATTTGTAATTAATTTAAACTGGCTATGCCAGAACTTGACATGGTAACTGATAGGCTTCTGCCTGTTTTTAATTTCTATAGATCATTTGAGGTATTTCATCCATTCAGGGATATGTGGTTCTCACCAGGTTTTCTCAAACAGATATCCGAATCGCTTGTATTCTTTTCAGATGGCTCTGTCATTGAACAAGCTACGGGCTTTGGTTACTACTGTCCTTCGCATGTTCTGAGAATCTCTGGAAGTCTGGGGATCTACTGTTCTATTCATCAAGCGAAATTAATTGCGAGTACTCACTGGGTGATGCCAACTTTTAATCTCGTTGCCGACGACAAAGAGATTATATTTTGTACGGATAGTAAAACTGTCCTTAACTCCTTAAGGTGACCTAACCAGCTATAAACTGGTACTGGATTGTAAAAAATTTTCTGAATCTCCTTGGTCGTAACATCAAGGTAACGCTCATGTGGGTTCCTGCTCATTGTGACATTGAGGGCAACGAAATTGCAGACTGTTTGGCTAAAACTGGTTCTCATATATATTTCGTATGTCCTGAACCAGCTGCGCCTGTTCCTACTTATATATTGAAAAAAACAACTAAAACAGTTACCCTATCGCATCTTAAGCGGACGTGATCAGCTATCGCTACTTGTCGTAAGGCAACATACTTTGTCAGAGGGATTAACTCTAACCTGACAAATAACGTTCTTTCATTGAAAAAAGACAACTTGAGAATTTTAGTCTCTATACCTACTGGCCATGGCTGTTTCAAAAGTCACCTTCATCGCATGGGACTGGCCAGTGATGCCGTATGCGACGAATGTCTGGAAGATGTTGATGATAGTTTACACTTCATCAGCAGTTGTCCAGCTTTCGACCGCATGAGATCTCTTGTGTTTAGCTGCAAGCGAGTCTCACAGATTCCCAGACGGACAATCGGCAAGGTGAATTGAGGTGAAGCAGAACTATCACTTCACAGTGGAGCATAGTAAAGGAAAAGAACATGACAATTCGGATGACTTATCGAGAAGGCCTTATCCGAATGATTGTTAGCCGCCGTGCTGTGAGGTGGAGAACGAGAAATGTTGAAGGTTTCGATTATTACCTGGAAGGAAGAGGATTGAAGATCAGCCTGGAAGGAAGTAGCAACGTTAAGTACGGAGATTAAGTGCTACTGGGGTCAGTGGGACTCACTTTTCTTTGATAATGGTATCCTGACACGGAAAGACGGAGATAAAGTAGTTTGTGCTACCGAGGAGCAGAGTATCTGAAGTACCAGAAGAACTGATTGGTGAAAGCTTAGAAGGTCACCTGGGAGTTAATAAAACACTTGCCAAAGTCATGCAAAGGTTTTATTGGGTAAGATATCGGATCGACGTGGCACAATGGTTTCGACACTGTGATATCTGTGCAGCATGCAAAAGAGCGAGAACCAGAACACGAGAAAATATGCAAAAATACAACGTGGGAGCATCGATGGAACGAATAGCTGTTATCTAGCGGGACCATTTTCAGTGACAACTTGAGGGCCAGTGACAAATATGAAAAACCATTGCAGCTACTTACGGACCACGAAGTTCCAACTAATCGCTGAGCTGTGCAGGAAACCCAACATTAATGGTGAGGTTCAACCGAACAAGAGAGTCGTATCGTAGTGCAGAACACGATACCACAGGAGAGACGCCAGCAAATGTTATGTTCGGAAGGGAGATGTATCTACCTAGCGATTTGGATTTTGGTGTACCAGGGGATCAGCGATACACGAAAGTATAATACGTGAATCAAGTTTGGACGAAAATGAACGAGGTCCACAACCCAGTTCGGAGTCAATCGAGAAATTACTGCTAGCTGAGTATATTATACCTTCACGTTATACCATCTGGTAAATGATGGCAAATCCAATGAAGGTGTAATGGGAAGTGAGTTATCAAGCTAGAGCCATTATAAACAAAACTCATTCATGATCGTAATACTTTAAAAAATCTTAACCAACTCTCACTAGAAAGTCAAACAAATTTAAGGTAACTGTAAAATATCGAGACCTAGCAATAACTTTACGAATGGATATTCCTACGAGACAGTGTTAGAGTAAACGATGTTAAACGTTCAAAAGTCTCGACAGATTGATTTGAGCTAACGAATCTGAAAGGTAAGGTACATTAAAAATCTTAATTTAGACGTTAATCCTAGATTGCTTAATGATGTTCATTTTAACAATCGTGAAATTAACAGTCATTGAACATTCATTCTAAACATGATCTGATAAAGTTTTGTTTGTGTGACCAATGAGAGGAGAAGAGGACAATTCCATTTTTTTACTGCTGCTACACCAACAAATGCGTTCAACTAGCTACCCAAAATGGCTTCAACAACCTAGAAGGACTGCCAGTAAAAGTTTTTAATGCATAGTGAGTATTTTATCTTCTCTCTGCACCCATCTTATTGAAACAGCCTACCTACCTTGATGGTCTTTGAAATTGGAGACCATTCAGAAAATATGAAGCATAACCTTCAGTGAGGTAAAAGCACTATTAAAGACACAAGACTGAATTCATATGTAGATAGCCTAAAACTGTTTAAATATAAATAGAATTTAAATAAAAGAAAGAACACTTTTCTGGTAAAATGGTGGAATGTACGAGACTTCATGTCTTAGGAAAATCAATACATTCACACAGGTGCTTTATAGACACAATGAATTTACTATTCCATAAGTCTTCGGTATACCCAGAGGATAAATGTATGTATAAATAGTAAACACAGATCCAGAATACCTACAAACCTAGTCCAATGGAGATTAAAGGAGTTTCTGCCATTTAAATTTTGCGGCCTAGAAGGGATCACACCAGCAAAAATTCTCGAAAATTATTAGTCCCTAAATGGAAATAAATTGTAAGGTAATGAAGATGGTATATTAGTAAGAAAAAGAAAAAAAGTCAAGATCCTTTACGTTAAGGCAAAAAATAAACTGTTGGCTCTTCATGGTTACTTTAAAGACCTAAACCCTATAATTTTATCTTTCTTTCTTTTCAAAAATAAGAGAGGCATTAATAACATTAGGATAAAGCAAATCATGAAATTATTATCTTTCCCTGTATTATAAATAGAAGTACATATAATCAGAGGAACCCCAAGAGCATCAGTGCAAACATCCATTTTGCAATATAGTAGTTAATGGACTTCTGTTAGAATTTGAGAGAAGAGTAGCAGGTGAATTATATTATAAACTGAAAGACGAGTACTGCCGAAGTAAGAATTAAACATGCAAATAATTTCTATGATTATAAGCGGTGTTATGAGGGGTACAAATTCACACTCCTTGGAGAC
The DNA here is from genome assembly GCA_963932295.1 of Tipula lateralis. Taxonomy (NCBI): domain Eukaryota; kingdom Metazoa; phylum Arthropoda; class Insecta; order Diptera; family Tipulidae; genus Tipula; species Tipula lateralis. The sequence continues at coordinate 92,533,784 of OZ010738.1, read as the reverse complement.
AATGTTCAAGATACCAAAAAAATGGTGAACCTTTATTACTAGCATATCTATTTTTTGTATAATGAAATATTTTGAACCACTTCATTGAATAAAAACACCTCTAATTTTTGGATGAATGCGTCTGAATTGGAAACTAAAGCCTTGCAAATTTTCACTAATATCTATTAGGTTGAATGATATAAAAAATCAGTTCCGGGTCTTGCATTTAATACAAATATTTCCGTTCATGTCTTTGATATAGCAACATATCCAAGCTGAGGAAGTCGCGATTGAGGATGTTTTGAACTGATTGGTTTATAAAACGGTATTCGCTATCGCCAATTTTGTGAATTGTGAGACGAAAATCAAGTTGTTTTAATCAGCTTCACTCATGTCAAAGATGACGTTGGTTTTCCGCTCATCTTTCAACTAAATAGAAGAGTAGTTCAATATCCTCTGCATCGCTTTCTATCCTTCGGGCTGAATACTACCCTAAATTATTGCCATGACCTTGGAATGTATCCCATGGCCAAACTGGCTCTATAGGTATGTTGAACATGGTTCAGGACAATTTCCAGTCCTTCCTGTAGGAGACCCGGAAATATCCCGTCCGGACCTGGTGTTTTAAATTTTGAGAAAGAACCGATTTTTAATCGGATTCTATCTTTTGTCACCCCCTTCGCGACCAAGTTCCAATTTTTAATAAAATGGAAGTTGGTGTGGGAGTTTATTTCCATCAACTTCATTAGTATTCTTTTTCGGGAAAATGAGTTTTGATTAGAACGTCTTAAGCTTCCTAAGTGAGTACCATCATCAAGAGTGAGTACCATCAGGTTTCTCTAAAGTTTGGATAGTGATCTTCATGTTAGCAAAGAGAACTTTTTTGTGTCAAGCGGTTGCCGTAAGACTATCCAGTTTCACACAGTAAGATCTCGAAGTCTTAATTTTCCGTTGTACCGCTTTTCATGGTTTTATTACGAATTTTTTGTTGTCTGCTTCCTCGGTACCCCATTCAAAATCCACCATGGTATCCTAGTTCGTTTAAACCTCCTTAGAGGGCATTCCTTCTCATAGGCTCTTTCAATTCCTCCACACTTTGCGATTTTCATTACTGAAGATAGAAATGGTAAAGTTCTCATTCGTTGGTTTATCGTTGGTTAGAGAGAACAAGATGTAGCGATGGTCGGAGAGAGTAACGTCATCTAAAACCAACAAGGATGAGACTTTCCACTTAGTTTCCGTGAGACAAGAGTAATATCAATTACTTCTTTCCGTGAGGATGTCAAAAAGGTAAATCTATTGCGCACATTTGAGATGACTAGATCAAACGCGGATAGGTATTCCAAGAGGGAAATTTATCTAGGATCAATATCGGTGCTGCCCCAGTATACGTGATAAGAGTTAGCATCGCATCCGGCAATGATTTGGATATCATTCGGTTTTGCGTACATAGCTTTGATAAACTCTGGAGTAGGAGGATGAAGTTCCGAATCATATGGGAAATAACCAGAGATCACTAGAACCTGTGGCGTTCTGAGCAACTCCAACAAATACAATTAAATTATCTCACGCGATAATTAATTAATAATTGATGTTGATAATTAATTAATAAATTGTTGAGTTCTTGTAATTCACTAGTACTGTCGCGTCACGACTTAAAGTATATATACGAATCGCACAGTATAAGTATCAAGTCCGGTAGCAATTACTTTCTTCATTGGTGACCCCAACGGCCCTGTTTAGGGCATTACACGTCAAGATCTTCTGACACAAAAAAACATCCGCTAAATTCCTACCTCCTACCTAACCTAACCACCGCAAAAAGCTTAACTTCCCACAGTGGAATTTGCCGGCCTTCTCTTTCAATACGTATGGTAGTTCGTTTTGCGTTCAAGGCATAGATATTTTTCCAGGAAGTTCGTTTCTTCATGCTGCAACAAAGCCAAATTCAATGAGGTGGGGGCACCCACAAATATACAGCATGCTGCAGTCAGGTTAGTTTCTTGTCGCAACAAGCCTTACTAAGCGGGCGAATTTAAGCACCCCAACCATTACGACACAGATATTCATAAATCATCTTTTCTTTTCGGATGAGGGAATTCACTTTCGTGGGAGTAATGTGCCGTTCTGAGCTATTCCAACAAATACAATTAAATATTGTCTTACGCCACAATTAATTAAAAAAATATTACGACACTACTCATTACTTACAAAACACAGGCTCTAGGTTTTGAGCAGGTTTCACTAATCAGGGGAGAACCTTAGATCCTTCGTATGAGTCCATTGATTTTGTCATGAATCTACGGTTCTTGAATCAAAAAGAGATATTTAGATAGTAATATTGGCAATTGTGCACTTGCCTAAATTAAGAACGATCTAGAATACAAATACTTGATTGCCTTCTCGAACAACGTGCAATAAGGAAATTACAACTTCTAAACACTGTAGGCAAATGGAGAAAGAAAATACTTTGTGTTGGGACTCTAAGAATTATCTCGTAAACTTCTTACAAAAAGAAACATTTACGTTCTAGTTTTATTAACCTTTGGGGTAAATTATGTGAAGAAATCCAAAGTCTTCCACCTATCGGAAGATTAAATTTTAGACTTGATCCACTACATGTCTTAGCGATAACTCACGAACTGAAGTAATGCGTGGTTTGGAATCCATTATCCTAATAGATTTATGGGAACTTTAAATCTCCGGTACATCACGAAAAAAGTACTGGTTTGAAACATCTTGCAAATAGTCAAAACATACAGACAGAAGATAAGATCTGTACTCAACCCTTAATAGGAGTCAAAACTAGAGAAATGACCTTCTCTGTTCTAGCAATAGTGTCATGTATCGATTATGAACCAATAATTCGTCATTATCGATACATGACAGTATCAATTTTAAAATAAAATGGGCCAATTCTCTGACCTACTGTTGGTAAACCAAACAAAAGATCAACCAAGTTTACTATATTTTTCATGATGGTCACGAAATTTATTTATCTACCAATCAAATTACAAACGATGTAATACGATGAGTCACCTATGTTGAATCATAGTATAAGTGCGTCCATATACCAATAAAATTTTTAATTAATTTAATTATCCCAAATATTATATAATACTTATAGGTAGACAAACAATAACACATTACTTACTACTTTCCATCGCGAACGAACACAGTGGATCATCGAATGGAAATATATTCAGTCTCCCTTGACACGACAAAATTAAATGTCGTCTGAAATAGAGAAAAAAAAATTAATTAAAATTAATTGAACACAAATTAAATTATCAATAGTTTAGGTTAGTTTGATTACCTCATTAAATAATTTATAGTACCATTGCGATATATTCTTAAGGCAAAGTGCATTGGTATAAGCGGATCCTTGAAATCACCATGCATTATAAAATATGTATCGGGCAGCCATATATCTTCATGATGATGGATTGCATTTAAAAAATCGTAATCGGTTTCATTCCTGTATTTTAATCGTGGATCAAACCATTGTTGTTGTAATAAAAATTCAACTTCATATTTCTAATCAATGCACATATGTGTGTTGTATGCAAGTATAGATACATAAGAATATTCAATAATCATCATTGTTTTGAAACTACTCAAAATTTTGTATTTCGACTTACCAAACTAGATTCATCCGGCGATGCTAAGCTTAATAATAATACGCTAACATTCACGGTTAACGTTCCTGTAATGAGACCAAGGGAAAATGAAAAAATTAAGATTTATACTTGGAAAATCTAAATTAATGTGTTCTATAAATCAAATCAACTGCTTCAGGTACACAAAATGGACCCTGTATATATATATAGAAAGGCCGCAAAATATATTTTAGGTCATGCTACCAACCCAACTGCGCTATAAAATAGATTTATATGTTAAAATAATTTCTCTTCAGAGATGATGTTATGGTTTGAGATATGTTGACAGATGTTGCTTGCTGTGTAGTGTATTGTATTTAACACGATATATATTTCTAGATATGTATGATGCTACTCAAGGGAGAAACTTAAATCAGATTACCGTTGGTATGGTGAAAAATACATGTATGGCGAAAACCATGTCAACAAATATCAAGCTCGTTAAAAATGTTATGGACAGTTCTGTTCCAATTATCCAAAACAGATATTTTTTCGTAGAACTAAGGACATATGTAAGGCAAATACAGTTTGTTCTGTTCTAATTATCTAGAAAATTGGACTTTGTGATTGGATTAGGACAGCAAACAAATTTAATTCCAACATGCCTCAAAGCACTTTAAAATTTTGTTGCAATTGGGAAGTCATACAGATAAATTGGTTACTGTCTTCATAACTCATGATTCAAACGATGTACTATATATACCTAATGTAATCAAAACTTATCGATGTATTTTGTTTATAGAATTATATTAGATTAGGTATATCGTGGGGAGCATAAGAGTCATACGAATAAATACATGTATATCTCATGGACTGACCCATCTTAATATCAGTAAAATCTATCTACATCGATGAATCACATAAGCAAAAGCAAGCTATACATGCCGGTTCTCTCCTTCGCCTAGTTCGCAGAAATGAAAACAGTTTAACTCAGACTTTTGCATTTATATTGTATATATAATCTGGGAGAAGTCAAATTAATCCTTGGTTGAGTTATTTCCATCTTTTTAAAGCTTTAAAAAATCAAATATACACTCGGGTGCAAAAAATCGTACATTGCTAAATTTTCCACAAAAGTTCAATATCATAAAAAAGCATTTTTGCTTAATTTTCAAAGTCTATTACAATATCTATCCAGTGGTACCTTTTTTTAATTTTGATTTTCTGTCAAATGCAAACAGCAGGCCTTCGAGTTAAATGTTGACTGGTGGCTTCATAATTAAACTGGTGGCTACAAGGATCTAGCCAACCTCGTGCTACAGCACAGTGTGATGACCGCTTTCTTGTAACAATTTCTTTACGGATGGAAGAATCGAGAAGAGTCCTCCTCTAGAACGAGTGCAGGATGTATTGCACAATATTGCATTGGGAACGTGTCTCTTATGGGTAAGGATCGTGGATGTTCTGGGAAGGTATATTACTAGAGGTGAAGACAGATTTTGTATTCATCACAAGAACTAATACTGGCTGTCGATCAAGAGGAATGACTTCTCAACGGTATATGAGGAAGAACTCGAGCAGTACGTTGTACCTTTTGCCTTGTTTACTGGGGAAAATTTTCTATTCATTCAGGATATTGCGAGACTTCATACGGCTGACATAGTATACCAATAATTTCAGGAGGTGGATGTTCCAGTTATGGAGGGGCCAGTTTGAAGCCCAGACCTCAATCTCATCGAACATTTATTTTTTTATTGATAGTTTTGAACTTTTGTGGAAAAATGAGCAAGGTGCGTTTTTTTGCACCCAAGTGTAGAAACAATTCTACACGACGACAGTGCTTTAAATAACAAAATTGGTGATTTTAAAACCAAGAATTGAGTAAGTATACTCTACCCTTCGTAAGAAGATCACTACAAAACCACGTTCTATTAACAATCACATTTTAAATAGTTTTACATTTTACTATATAGGGTTAATCGATTTATAAGCTGTCGAAAGAGGCAGTTTTTTTATAGAGTTGTACAAATCCAGATAATGTCAGATCAAATTGGTGTCGTGACTACTATTTTCCAACTGTGGCACTTTTGCCTATATCAAAATGAATGTGGTTGTGTTTTGAAATATATGCCATTAACGTTCCATTTTGGGCCATAAAACACACGTACATCGTAAGCTTATGGATAAATCAGAAATTAGTAATTTTGAAGAGAAAAGATTTTATGTAAAAAAAGTTATCTTCCTAAGCTTCCTTACTAAGCGATAGAGGTTACAAACTTGAACATATTTTGATTGATTTAAAACCATCCGTTTTGTTTGGTTAAAGTATACTGGTAGTGTTTTCAATTTTTATCTAACATCTTAAGGATTGCTTATAGATAAAGCCTGTGTTTGCTTACTCTTAATCTACATCAGGCATGTGATTTTGGCTCTTATCAATAATAACCTCTTTGCTCTCTTAGTGAACTTATATATAACCTTGTCATATGAGTTTAAAATATGTTTTGTGAATAATTACAAAAAAAAATTAGGGCTTAGAGGCCGTAAACGCCCCTAACCTCGTCTCAACTGCGACCTTGCCTTACCATCGATTTTTAACGAATGATTTTTTACACACAATCACTTTTTATGTCATCCACTGCATGTTTATTTTTGGTCAACGACAAGAATCAAACTTGAGACCGCAGTACGATGAGAAACTCTCTTAACCATTAAGCGAAAACCGAGCGACAGAATAATTAGCCCTTGTAAATAACTGTTAATTCTGATCTTAACGATTTTCGTTTTTTCATTAGTAGGGAACAAAAGGTGGGTAAATTTCACCTCAATTTTCATGATAATTTTATTTTTCCTGTTTTGTAGCACACAAAGTTGTTCAGTCTGTTCAGATGTTATACCTAAGATTCAGTAAAGAGATTATGCCTCATACTGGAAACATAGACTTTTCCGTTTTTTGAAAGCATCTAGCTGTTATAGAGGAAATTATTAAAATCTATAACAAACATCAACTGTCGAGATATCGTAGGACTGCGTGTGGTAAATCATATACATGTGATAACAATGCTGATTAACGACTACACCCAGAAAGTATTCCTTAGAACCTTTATCTTGTATGTCAAAATATTTGTCTATTTTTCAAAAATCTGTTGTTCGATGAACAGTATACTTAACCTATTCATATGAGCTAAGAGCAAAACATTTGAAGTATAACTGAAAAGTTGTCTTTCTTCGCGGTTAGTATTGTAAAACTTGCTATAGATATAATAACAGAAAAAACGTATTTCTTGACATACCATAGTCCCCAAAGAAAATATTATCTCTTGTATAAGTTAATGAGGAATCCATTTTCTAGTGTGATACTAAACACTTTACCATTGAAACCAACAATCTCCGAACGGTTCTCCAAAACTCACCATTGAAACCACTCCTTGATTCACTACTTATTTTCAAACAACTTCTATAACGGTAAATACTAACATCTCATACTAGTTTACGACTTACGTTTAATTGATCTGGACAAAGCATCTGTAGTGTTGGTCTTGCTTACAATTTTCTTATACAATGTCAGTAACAATATATTTCTTTACTTTATATACTCGTACAAGTGTATCCATCTACTTTGTTCTTTCGAAAGCATCACGTTCCAATAAAACAATCAGTATTGCTAAATATGCGATTAAGCAAATGATTGATGTATGGGAACTACTCTTTATGGAGACGGATACTACATATGTCATTGAGAACAATAAAATGAAGCTGTACAGAATAACAATGTGATTCTGTCATTTCGTTTAAAATTGATTCACAAGTACGTTCATAAATGTATATCTTCAAAATATCTATTGAATTTTTCAAAAGATTATTATCGAAAACTCTTATATTTGTTTAAACTAGTCGAAACGAACAATGACAGCATAATTGAAAAAATCATCTCGAAATGAAGAAAAACGCTCGATTTTCTTAAATATTACTTTTTTTAACCATAGTTAATCCGATATTTATAGTTGGATAAAAGATAAAGCTTGGTTAACGTTCCGTCCTTTTATATACCTTAATAAATAAACCTTTGGTGGGGGAACACATGTTTAGTAAATATTTTGCACGGTTTACAGCACCTTAAGAACTCCACCACAGTAATCCGAACTTGCCGTATGGCAATAAATCTGATTGGATTACGGGACTGATGACGTACATCCTATTTATTTTACTCAACAAAAGGAAAACCAATCGGATATCACATAACGACGAACCCCACTTAAGTACACAAACACAGGCTTAACGATCAGCGACTAAAAGTCACGCCTATGTTTCTCATGGCTTTAAATTGCTACACTGAAGGTAAAAGCAGGGCAATTTGGAGTTCTAATTGGGCTCCAGGCAAAAAGGCTTTGTTGGACTTCTTGAAATACAGAGAGGTCACTTTGCCATACTATCTTATCGACCTTGGTCGATTGGTAAGGTGAAATAAATCTATCCTCAAATAATAGAATGTGACAACTGACAGCTTATGAATATAATCTTCAAAAAAGATTATTTTAATGAAATAATATTTTGGGAAGATCGATTGGTATTAAGTTTTTTCCTAAATAAAATTATTTCAAAATCTATCAAACTCTTCATGATGATCGTGTAGTTTACCAAAATTTCAAGCAAGCTTGACTCGATCAATTTAGATTGATTTCAGTATTGGTAATCAAATATTTGAAGAAGTGATGAAATTTAAGTATTTTGGATTTCTCATTACTCACGATAATAGAGGATTTTAAAATCCGCCTTGTTGCAGTTAATTGGGCTTTATATATCCTCTACGACCACTTCTACATTTGAAATATCTTGCAAATATGGATAAGCTGAAATTGGACAGAACGTTGATTAGAACGGTATGATTGTGAGAGATGAATCTTGACTATGAGGGCAAGAAATGGCTTCTAACATTCGATAGGTGAATCACGAGTTACCTTGTGATTGAAACCGATGGAGTTAAATTTTTGACATGGTATGTACCAGTGATGTAAAATCTCTTGTAAGGGTTAAACAAACAACAGTAACATACAAATGGTGCATACAAATATAAGCCTCGACAATAGTTTTCACACACATTCTCACACGGTTTATAACGAAATTATAAATATGTATATCAAAACGTCAAGAGACTTAGTAATTTGTATCTAACGATGACTGATAAGCATAACATTATTTATAAACAACAACTATATATGGTATGTTGTCTAAAATATATGGTAGTGAAAGCCAAACAAAATTTAGTTTTATTCGGCTTGTATGGTATAGGCTAGAAAATGGCCTCAAGTGACTTGAACCAAAAGTAATATACAATGTTTAATCGATTGATCACACTTACTACTTTCAAAATATTTAAAAGACATTCTGCACAGATTTTCTCCAAGGATTCTGCACTCTAACAGAGTGTCTATAAGAGGGAGTAGAGCTTTATAGGTAAATCAGAGTTGTTGCTTGTACCCTTGTATTGTAAACTACTAGGCCAATTTCGATCTGACGATGACGTCATTGAATGACGGTGTGATCGAATCCATCTCATCAGGCATATGCCAGCGGACTTGATGTTCATACTGTGCGATTCGTATACATACGAATTACAAGAACTTAACTCGAAATATCGATTTTATTAATTTATTGTTGCGTTCGATAATTTAATTGAATTTGCGATTGATTGGAGCTTGCTCAGAACGCCACAAGTCTAAGATGTGTTCATTTACACCACATAATCAGATGGTGAAGAATATAATAAGCTCATTTTAAATATTTGACCATGTTATGAATCGACTTCGATTTTGGTGTAATTTCCAATATCAAATTTATTGGTTTAGTATCACACAGATCATAGCTCAGTATATTAAAAAATTAACGGGAATCGTAATAACATCATCTCTAAATTTTGTATAATGGATTTCCTAGATTTGTCAAATCATTTCTCAAGAATTTCCATAAACACCATCAAATTTGAACCAAAAAACTGTTAAAATATCTTTATTGTTTTCATTTTTATGGATATTTGGATCTTTACAAATTCATTGGAATTTCATTTTTAAGTATTAGCATTTAGGCGTAAACATTTTTTATACCTCCAATGGTAGGTAAAACTTTATTCGCGATAGGATGAGCAGTTTAAACTCTAAAAACCAGTTAGATAGCAACCTAGATGGCTCTATCCCAAAAGAAAGCACATTTGTAGAATAATAAGAGCTTTACAGTCTTGAAAAGGTTAATATAATCGATATATGGACCAAATATCTTTGCACCAGATAAACAATCAATAGAAATATATATAGGTCATTATGAGACTCTAATCCGAAAGATAGTTTTTGAAAAAATAAATAGAACTATAATTAGAGTTTTCTAAATGGTCATAATCAATACAACTGGTATTATATCAAAATTAAAGTATTTTGGTTGATTCTAATCTTTGCAATCTTTATTGGGAGCTCAAGGCACTTCCAACTCTTTTACGATTCGATTATTTTTTGCCTTATTTAACGCCATTATAGCCAAATACATACAACTATAAGTTCGATTTACGTAGAACCATCTGCATACTTCAAATTGACTTGGAAGATGGATCGGCCCATAATCCATAAATTCTGCACTTTAATAGGAGGTTATAGATGTATTCATTCACACCACAGATCGTAATTTGAATCATACCTTTTGCGTTAACTGCCGCAGCTTTAACCACTGTTCGGTTAATCAAAGGTGCTTGGGATAAATATTTCATGAAAGTTTTTATTATATAAGGTTTTCCAATTGGAATGATATGATTTCTAAGTGACGTTTCGGTCATTTGTAATATGTCATGATCTGTCATTTTTTGTTTCATTACCTTCAGTAATGTTTACAATTTCATCATGGTGAGATATACGCAAGAACAACGTTTACAGATAACGTAAAAGATAACTAACTTTTTATGGCCGAAATTGGAGGAAATTGATTCCGACAACATTTGGTTCCAACAAGACGGAGCTACGTGCCACACAGCAAGTGCAAAAATTGAATTATTGCAAGAAAAGTTTGGAGATTCAATTATTTCAAGAAATTGTGATATTGAATGGCCCCCAAGAAGTTGTGATTTAACACCATTATACTATTTCTTGTGGGGTTATGTGAAGTCAATGATCTTTAGCAATAAACCAAACTCTCTTCGAGCTTTACAAGTCAATATTGAACGTGGTATTCATGACATACAAGTTGATTTACTGGAAAAAGTGATCGAAAATTGGATTCATCGAATTTGTTCCTGCAGAAGAAGTCGTGTAGGCCATTTGAATGACATTTTATTCAGAACTTAAATGTATCGATTGTACTTCACATTAAATAGAAAACATTTCCTTAACAATTAGAGTGCTTTTTTAAAGAAATCATATCACTCTTATTAGAAAACCCTATATTTGAGCACATTGATCACATGGCGAATTTTATAAACTTAAAATCCTAACAAGGTACCATAGTTAAAACCAAAAAAACCATTCTCATTTAACAAGGACACCTTCTGTGAACATCAATCTTCTCATCTTACTCTATGATATGTTGCCTTAAGCTGTTACTGTTGATGGTGTTTGCTACAGAGAAACGATCATTGTTATAAAAAAAGAATCTATGGCTTGGAGGCCGTAAGCGGCTCTTACCGCGTCTCAAATGAGACCTTACGAACCAATTTTGTTTAACGATTGGTGCACACTGTAGGTGATCAGCCCAACGAATGTTTTTACACACAAACGCATTTTTATGTCATCCGGTTGCATGTTAATTTTTTGGTCAACGGCGGGGATCGAACTCGAGACCGCGGCGTGATGAGAAACTCTCTTAACCATTAAGCTACAACCGGTGACAGATCTTTGTTACATTAGGTTATTTTATCGATTCTATCGGGTGAGTACCCGAGTTAACTGTTGCTTGTAAGCAATGAAATAATCTAAAAATACGTATTCAAAAAGCCCCCGGTTTATGTTGCCTAAGTTCTTTACAAGACGATCTCTACTTAAATCATTAATTACTGGCATTGCTGATACGTTGTTGAATTAATGCTGCCGGATGCTTTCTGAGACTAATATTGTTTGTAGTCAGTAAGCACGTAGCTCGCTCTACTAAATGTAAAATTTTGAACTTTATATAGTTAAAATCCTCAAATGCGAATTTATCCGTGCAAATACGAATTTATCCGTGTGAATGGCCAAACCGAACTCCGACAATGTTACAAATCTCGAGTCTTAATGACGTTCTACAACACGAACAACACAAAATGTACTGATTTTGGAATGCCATACAACTTCAAGAAAAATTGTGGAATGCTCATAAATCGAATGTAGTAAATGTGCAGTTATTCCCCAACACTTAAGTCACCCAACACTTAAGTAATTGAATGTCAGATAAAAATCATGCGGTCTCCATTCTTCGTTTTTTTTGTACCAGGTGCATGTTTCTAAACCATTGCTTATAAACTTGGTATTCATATTCCCTTATCTATGATTCATTCATAGCAGTCTTTACAGTGAACATCTTGAGAGTATCGGTGTGAGTATTGATTTTATCATTACAGCTGGACAACAAACCCACAACATGTAAAGACGATGAACGATTCGTTTACATCTATGTAAACAAATATTTATGGTATATATATATATATATATATATATATATATATATATATATATATATATATATATATATATATATATATATATATATCTATATATGTATATATACATATATATATATATATAAATATATATATATATATATATATATATATATATATATATATATATATATATATATATATATATATATATATATATATATATATATATATATATATATATATATATATATATATATATATATATATATATATATATATATATATATATATATATATATATATATATATATATATATATATATATATATATATATATATATATATATATATATATATATATATATATATATATATATATATATATATATATATATATATATATATATATATATATATATATATATATATACCGTACTGTGCAAAAAAATCCAGACAGTTTGAATTTCTATAAAAACGTTAAATATTGCCTAGTATTTTTGCTCTTTTTTAGATTCCAAGTTTTAAACTGGATTTTGTAATTCATAAGAACTCTGAAAGTCGTTTAAGTTATTTTTATGGAGAAAGAGCTTTTAGTATAAAAAAGCGAATAAAGTACTTGAAATCTTTAATCTAAACAAAAAGCGCGTTATGGAACGGACTGTCCGTGTGTGAAATTAGTTGATATGATATAGGATGTGGGAAATCATCAATTGCCGATCTTATGAAAAAATATAAGACTACGAGGAAGACAGAGCGGTCTAAAGGGTCTGGCAGACCGCGAAAAACCTCAACAGTGCAAGAGACATATTTAGTTCTTCGTTCCAAGCGGAACCGATTTGAAACTTCGCCGAAATTGCAAGCCGATCTTGTTACAGCAATAGGCATTGAAATTTCCAGTTCAACTGTTCGGAGAGGATTACTGAACGCAAATCACAGGGCACGCCGCTCGCTGCAGAAAGCTTTTCTAAAGATATTTTCAAAAATTTGTCGGCTACAGTGGGCCAGAGAGGACTCTAACTCGACCAGGGAGTTGTGGAATAACGTGGTGTTCTGCATGTGGGAGATGAACGACTGATTGTGCGTGGAAAACCAGGTGAACACCTCAACGATGTCTGCATTCAACAAGTGCCTAATAAAACTGAGGGTGTAATGGTTTGGGGCTGTTTAAGTAATGTTGTTGTTGGTCACTTAGCCTTTTTCGAAGCAGGGGTATCCGCAGATGGCAACAATACAAAATACAAAATATGTCGTCATATATTCTGACAACACTATTCATAATGCCATCAAAAAAGGATGGCATTATGAATAGTTTTGTCAGAATATATGACGACATATTTTGTATTGATGTACTTGAAACGGTTTCACAACGCATCGTAAAGCCAGTGAAACAATTATAAAAGTTAATTATCCGAACTATAATTTATGAATTCGTTTCTGTTAATATTGCGCTGCATTTCTGAGTCCAAATGTCATTCAAAAAAAAAATCGAACAAGCCAAAAATTGTTACGATGGCTGTTTTCCGAATGTCAAATGGAACCAATATAATTTGATGATATGCTCGTACTAGGTGTAATGTACTAAATATTTATTTGTAAAGTAGTCTAGATATTGTTCTGGAATGGTAAAGTCATTTAATGCCCGATAATCCCATTCTATGTTCTATTTTCATATTCTCAAAATTATCGTGGACAAAAACCACCAAGACTTTATAATTGACAAAGTTTGAAGACTGATCGGATATTTTGGTAACGAAAAAGATTTACTTTTGAATTGATCGAATTTTGACCGAAAATTATTGAAATTGTAAAACATATCGCACTGCGTATGGTGTTGACTTTATTTTTTACATGTAATTTACGTTTTATGTATTTTACGCATATAAAATGTAAAGAAAGTATTTCACATGTAAAATTTAAACTGTGACTTTGACATTGAACTTGAATAGTTATATAAAATTGGTAAATAAAATCAATATTATATTACAAAATTTACACAATGACACAATTTTTACTTAGTACTTAGTCGCTTAAACGAATTAAGATCTTATGAAACCAACAAAGCAATATCCTAATAATAAAATATAATTATTTTAAAAAACATTGTGCATTGGATTATATAAAATAAATTATAAATTTGTCAACACATCACTAATTACACATGCTCGTAAATAAAATGCTATCATCACGTTTGTACACAAATTTTCATATATGTAAAAGAAAATTTAATTTTCCAATTAAAAAATGTAAATATATGTACACCATAAAATTGTTTTATACATTATACCATATATAATAATTTACATAATGCCAAAAGAGTTCAATACATCTACTTAAAAATAATCTTTTTAAACCAATCTTATAAATATTTAAAACAAAAATTTTAAGCAACATTAAGAATTTTGGCATTAACTCAAAAAAATTCTTTAGTATGATAATAAAACAAGACACATCAACTCGCTTACACTTCACTACACGTCATAACATATATGATGATGACACATATAAGACAAAGATAAATTTCTTTTATTTCATTTCTTAAAGGCGTGTTCAGAATACAATTTCTTTTCTAGATACGTTAACATAAATATATATAAAAAAATACATACACACATATAACTACTAAATCGTGGTTTTGTTGATGTGCTTATATAATATCAACAATAGTAAAAAAAGCTAATAGTATAAGAAACAGATGCATAACTTAAGAAAGGTAAAAAAAAATATCATAAGAAGCCAAAACTGAATTTCCATAATCAATTTAATGATTAAATATATTTTTAAAACCGACCCCGATTTCTAGGACGTCCTACACGATTTTGATTTTTTGATGATGCATCCGGTGAATCCACATCACAGCAAAAGTTGACATCTGGAAATGGAAAAAAAATGCACGTGCTTTTTTTTATGGCAATCGTAACGTTTTTCATTTTTTTTTTGATTATCTATTTTCTTGAACTACTAAACTGAAAATAAATTTTAATATATTCGACTTGCACATACGAAATTAAGTCTGCAAAATCGACTGAACATCCGAAAATATTTGGATGGTACACAGCTTTTTCGGATGGTTAGTCAATTTTACAAGCTTCGTTCAATTTAGGAATCACTGGTCGAAAATTGAACTTTATCGTGCCACCAAATATATTTATTGTAAGCGATAAGCATATTGTTGGATATTTTATTATATTGCAAATTATGAAAATATATACAACATATAACATAAGCGATTTGGTTAAGTAAGATAGTATTTACAATAAATAAGACGATTAATTGATATATGACACACAACAGACATAAAATTAAAGAGAAAAATTAACAAATATAAAGTTAGTTGAACAACAGTTTACAGATAGTGAAAACACTTTAATTATACAAAACAACAATTTGCCGAGTTACTATAACGTAAAGCACTATTGATTTTTCCCTTATACATGGAATATCAAATTTTGCGTCATGAGCAAAGCAATCCATGATTTGAGCTTAACCCAGATTTCATCCCGACACAAAAGCAGTGAAAACAATAATTGTCATTCTAAAATTTGACTCTTATTCCAAGATTTTGTATCACAATCTTGATATCATCTCAAAATAGTAGAGAGTTTCACTATCATCCTAGAAAATCACTTTTATTTCATTTTTCTTGTTATTACTTATTTCAAGAATATTGTCTAAAATAAAATAAAAATAAATTTTTTATAAATTCTAAAAACATGTATAAATAAAAAACACAACTTAAATAATTGTTAAAGAATGAAGTAACAAAAATAAGACTACCTTCATCCTCCGATTGACAGTCGGACGTCATATGGTTTGAATTTCTCCAGTGGCAAAGTGGAGAGATATAATTTTTATTTGTACATAAAAAATAATACACCCAAAAATCCAGATCATCAGAATATATAAATTCTAATTCTTGTATCCTTAAGACCGCTTCCGCTGTGGATTTTGAAAACCAAGTGAAGTTTGGAAAAATAATACGCCACCAATGGAATGTGAAATATTGAGGGAAGAACCGCCGATTCAAGATAGTTTAGGAAAATATTTTTACTATGGATGTGTTACAAAAGGTTAAAGTCCGAAATGCGGCGAATGTCGACATTTACCGGTAAATGTCGACATTTACCAATCCCTTTGGTAAATGTATGTTCAATATACTTTAACCTGCAAATTAAGATGCTGTTAAAGTTAGCCGAAAGTTTCCAACCGAAAAAATAAAAAAATCGATAATGCAGATTGTGTCTTTGCTATTCCAGCCGAAAGTTGAAAATTGTATATTTTTTTGATTGATTTCTGACCGAAAATTTTTCTCCGACATTACAGCCAAAAAAAATTTGATGCTACGAAAAATTATCAAACTAACGGAAAAACACATATATTAAAACTAATTAAAATACACATATGCAATAATGTTTAAATTCAGAAATATCGATATAAGTTTATTTTAAGCGGTTTGTCAATCAAATATACTTATATCCAGCTTAAAATAAACTTATATCGAGCCATAACACTCTAGAGGTTGATTTTATAGAGATTTTAGAAGTTTGCACTAAGGGTTCAATGAATCGATTTTTCCCGGACTCCCCACATGAAATGACCCAAATTTTTTTCACTGATAGCCATTGACAAACCGCTTAAAATAAACTTATATCCAGCCATAACACTTTAAAGGTTGATTTTATAGAGATTTCTGAATTTATTCAATATTACATATGAATTATTTATATAAGTGTTTTTCCGTTAGTTTGGTAATTTTTCGAAGCATTAAATTTTTTTTGGCTGGAAAATGGTTGAAAAAAGTTTTTGGTGGGGAATCAATCAAAAAAATACAAAATTTTTAACTTACGGCTGGAATAGCAAAGACACTATCTGCATTATCGATTTTTTTATTTTTTCGGCTGGAAACTTTCGGCTTGCTTTAACAGCATCAAATTTAGGCTATATTCACATTTAATTTTTAATTTTTTTATTAAAAAATGATTTCGTTGTAGACTCTATAATGATTTCCTAGGATTGTAAAGGCTAACGGCTTCAGTAACTCTCACGGGCACATGGGAGGTCGCTGCGCTCCCCCTCCCCCCCGCTTAGCTCTCCGAAGGGCTTTAGATTTCAGCTTCGAGAGACGTAGGAGCTGGGATAAGCAAACATGTCGCACTGCGTGTAGCATGTAGGAACGGATTATATAGAATCTTTTAATGGATTTCGGTATACTTCAGTTCACATTTTGGTAAAATTACACATTTACCGGTAAATGTCGACATTCGCCGATCCCGGACTTTGACCGTAACATATGAGTCACATCCCTTCTAACGAATGAGCTTATAAAGCTTTAAGATAGTGCGCGTTTCCTCAAAATTTTAAATAAACCTTAATCCAAAATTACACTTATATCTTTTTAGAAAACAGATGTTCTTGTAAAATTTGATAGTATTGTTCAAGCGTGATTCTATTCATGATTTGTTACTATTTTGTTGTTGTTGTAGTGTTGTCTGTTGATCCACTGATGGCCCATTGTGACTTCCCACTGTATCTGCACATTGTTAAACTCCATGCCAGACTATAGTACTGATATGAAATGTCAGACGGCACACGGATTCTAACCTCAACTGGATCTCAGATGAGTTCATTCTCACCACCGATCGTACCGCCCCAGACGATCGATGGTGAAAATCTCTTTTCGCATCCTGCCCCTATCGGGATTCGAACCCGGTACCTCCCGCTCTATGCCGCAGTGTTCTAACCACTGCGCCACATGGGCGGTTATTTGCTACTATACTTTACTGATAATGCATTTAAAAGAATGAGTGTAGTGTAACAACTTGTTTGGCATTAACAATTCCGTAAATTTGATTTAATACAATCAAGAACACCAGTTATACATCAAACAAAACTAAAATTGTGTTTGTGTGGCAACGTATCAGCGAGAAATACCACCCAGACTGTAAGGTGCCAACGATCAAATACGGAGGCGGCATGATTATGATTTAGCGCTGCTTCGGAGGCAACATGATCAGTCTGACGTCTGAATGTGCTTGACCGGTAAATATTAATTTAAATTGTAAGCCAATATAAGTAGTTTTGTTTTTCAGAATGTATGAAAGTATATGGTTTAAAGTCCAACTAAAATAGCCATCCTGTAGTTTGTATGTCTGAATGGGTACAGGAAAAAAGAAGCTAATTATATTCCACGAGCATGCAGCTTCTAGACAAGCCTGTTCGTCAACATTAAAAGTTCCTTTATTGCTCCCAATCGATCGCCATCAAATGAATTGCGTAAACTTTTTTGATCTAATAAACTTTTGTTGGAACATAAATTGTAATAAATATTATAGTCATATTAAGCTACCTAGCAATTCTTGAATTTACCTTTAATTAATTTTTTGCTCGTTAAATATAATGTTAGATTCAAACAAGATATTCAAATTAAAATCTTATATACATAGCTTATGTTTTGACGGCTTGGAGGTCAAAGGCGTCAAAACAGAAGCTCTTCTCTTTTTATTTATTTATATGTATAATATTAATACACAAATAGATTTTTGTTAGTGGAACCAATTGGAGAATGCTTACGAGTTTCTTTTAAAATCAAACCACTTTGAGGTGACCGTGATGATGGCATATAACATTTTAATCCGATGCAAAATGTGCATGCAGGGGGCAGGAATGTAGTTAAAATATTGATTTGCAGTACATGATCTTTCTAAAGCTAAGTTTAAGTTTCGAGTGGATTTCTTAGAATTGGAACCGTAAAATTGCATGTCTTCTGTTATACCATAGCAAAGCTTCTTAAATAATACAAGCAGAACACAACGATCCTTTAAATTTATCGAGCTTTTTAAGGGGTATAGATTTTAATATTTTCCTTAATAACTAATGTAAAAAGATTTTTGATTCAATTTTAATGAATGAAAAATACTGTCAACAAAAATTATTTTTATATCAATATTTAAATGAAACATTTTCGTATAACATATATGAAAATCAAATGAAAATACGAATTATTTTAATGATAAAAATAAAAACGTTTTAATTTATTTAATTTTAATACATGTATATGTTATAATTGGTTCTAAACGCCGTATAAAAATATATAAAACGAGATCAATGACTACGAAAAAGAAATCGATACTTCAAATGATGGATAATAGATGGCACTTAATAGCTTTAATAATATAAATCGAACTTATTGATATTTTAAATGCCATAATATACACAATTGAAATACCCAAACATGTATATGAAACTGAATACTTGAATAATTATTTGATTTTTTTTATTTCCATTAATTTGTTATACTTCATGTGCTACATACACGATAGAATCATAAAAGTCGTTACGATTTATAACAGTGTGAATTTTCAAAAAAAATTATGTATTTGAATTGTTTTTATAATAAAATACATTTATTAAGATACAAATTGCATTTAACAACAAAACGGTACCTAGTGGTTCGTCTACAAAGATTAATATTTCAATTTTGTTTCATCAGTTGAATTACCGAAAAAGTTCGTTAAATGGAAATTATCATCATGACTATGAAAACGATTCACATCAGATGTGTTTGTTCAACAAATTCATTTATTGTGTTGTCTAAGTTCTGCTTTTAAGACATTTTCATGAGCATATCTAAACGTCAAACGGATTTTTGCCTGAAAATAATTCTTAGCGACAGTTTCACACTTGCAAGACTGTCTTCGTTTAAAAATGAGCGTTTCCTATAGCTTCGTTTGAATAATTTTTATTTCAATTCATATATTTAAATCATAAATTCAATCAAAAATGTTCTTATTTAAATACCCGTCACGACTTTATTAACTTTTCACTTCAGTAGGATATGACACATTTATATGTGATTTTGTCTCACACTTATTGTCTAAATAAATACTGTTTTTATTGCTATTTTGCTCGATAAGAAAAATTATTCTAAGATTTTCCATTTTTATATAGAAATAATATTTATTTAATAATATTTATTCACAACACATTAGTTGAAAATAAAAGAAATACCCACCATCAAGCCAATCCAACGCTATCTACGAACGAACAATTGCATTGGTTTTCAAACAGAAAATCCTAGACAGCATTTTCGGCCGAAAAACTAAAGTTCCATTACACTGAAAATTAAATTCAACAGTGGACATTCAAAACATACGACTTCTTCGACGTACCATAAACCAAATCTCAGAATCACATTAGGTTTTGCCGAAGCTTTCCACATACCATTATAGTCGCATTGATTCTGTTACACAACGTATAAAAGCTCCCGCGAAGTCAAAGTACTATTTAACGAACTAAATTTATAATAGATTAGAGCAGGCGCTCTATTTGTAGCATATAGGGCTCAACAGGTGCCACATCTACGAACGGACATTTGTATTGGTTTACAAACAGAAATTCCTACATAGCATTTTCGATCGAAAAACGGAATTTCCATTACACCGTAAATTGAATTCAACTGAATGCCTGCCAAAACATATGATTTCCTCGATACATACCAATACTCTACAAGGAAGTAAATGGTCGAATAAGTGAGCTGAACGATTGTTGAAGCACTAAAAGAGAACAAAAATAGTAAATATGTAGGGAACAAACAAGTATATAGTAATCTTATTCTTCCATGAATCAGTATTTATACAAATTAAAACTCCAACAAACTAAATCACAACAGCAGAATTATTTGTCGGTTATCCAATCCACAAGAAAATGGAACTTCAACTAGTTTAATTTAATTTTTAATCGTTTAATACAGTGGACGATTCATCAATGTAGATCTAGATAACCGTGGCGATCATTATCACGAATAATGATATTTCTACAATTCTAAAATCAGTTGATAATAGTAGTTGAACATATCATGAATCACATTCACAGATGACATCATTAACATGTTTATGCACAGGCCAAAATTGATACAATATTTATTATTAATTATAATATAAATGTTTTATTATATTACAATAAATAATTTATTATTGTCTACGGACGGGTATAACCTACAAACATTTTGTTAACAATTTTTGACAGCAAAGAAAAAATAAAAAATTATTTTTTTGTTTTTTCTTGGTTATACACTGTACGAATTTTGTAATAATAGTGCTGAAATGTAGGGCGATTTTCTTCTTTTTTTTAATGACGTCACAGCTTATTTATTATATAGTAAATAAAGGGTATAAAGTTTTTAAGCTCAATTTCAAAATGTGCGGCTTGTATATTTAGGAGCTTTGTACCATAGCCAACTTACGTATGTTGCAGCGGTATACTACATGAAAACCACATAAATCAAATTAACATACATAATTTAGTCTCGACCAAAAAACAAGGCACTCAATTCTATTAAGTAACTTGATGATTGTTGTTAGAACATACTACATCTTTGCTCTTGATTGTCTTATTGATGATCCTTATCACTTGCCTACATTGGTCACAAATCCAAATTTATCATCATTTAATAGAAGCTGTAAATGTCGTACTGTTTTATGTTGACCGGGAAAATTTAATAAAAATCCATAAAAGTGGAATGTGCAAAAGAGGATTGTGGAAAGCGAAAGGAAGCTATAGATGTTGCTTGTAGCGGTTTCTGTAATAGTCGATATCATCGAAAGTGTGTACAACTCGCAGAGTATGATGCGGATTTAATAAAAAAAAATCCTGCGTGAACTATGTGTGTACAGATTGTCTTGGTAAATTTGTCCTGGTAAAGGAGATTTTAGACGGAACTGGAAAAATTGATAAGTCTCTAAAAAATGGAAAAATACTTGATGATAATAATGCGGTTTTAAATAAAAAGTTATTAATAATGATGGGTAACGAAGCGATTGATTAATTACATTGACACCAAAACTGCAGTCATAATAATATGATAGAAAAAAATACTAGGTGAATAAATATAGAGTGGGATAGCATAGGTGTGTGGTTTATGAGCATAGTAGGGTTTGAAGTGTTAAGGTTACAATCATCATTCTAAAAATTGTAAAATGGGAGTATGTTGCTACAGGTGTGGTGATAATGATCATAGTGGAAGAAAACTGAAACAATTAAAAAATAGAACAATTTAATAGCAACTAAAAAAATATTCAGTATTGTATCTAAATATACAAGGTTTGTATAATAATTTCAGTAAACTTAAAGCAGTAATAATAACTTTGAAATAATATGCATTAGTGAACCCCATCTATCAGGTATCGATAGTGATGACCTGGTAAAGATAGATAATTATAAACTAGTACGAGCTGATTCCTCGTCACGACATACTGGTCGTGTTTGTATATACGTAAAGGAGTATTGGAAGGTTGAAGTGATCCAAAAATATATCTTAAATTTAGACTTCTGGTGGTTATTGGTTAAACTTGTATGTTTTAATACAGTGCTGTTATTGGTAGTATTTTATAGAGCACCAAGATATTTAAATACGAATGCAGAATTCTTTCAAAATCTTAATAGTTAAATTGTTGATAATAATAGTAAAATGTGCATATGTGGGGATATGAATGTTGATTGGAAAACAAATGAAACTGATAAAAAAGCCATTAAAGAAATATTCCGGGATTGTGGGCTAAAGCAGGATTAACAAGAATTTGGAAGACATCAAGATTAATAATTGATTGTGTGATTGTAAATGATAATCGTAATATGAATTGTGAGATCAAAAATATCTTTAAAATTAGTGATCATGAAACAATAGAAATAATAATAAGTAATAGTAATGAATTAAGCAATAATAAAAGCAACTTTTAAGATTTTAAAATATGATTTAAATAAATTTTGTAGTGCATTATGTGAGAACGATATCATAACAGATTGTAATTTTAAGTCGAAAAAGTATAGTAATAATTTAAAAGATGTTGTTAAAAAATTCATAATGAATAAGACTTTTACAAAGTAAATGTGTCCATGGTAAACAGAGGAACTAGGAACACTGAAACAACACAAAATTAGGTTGAAATAGCGTGCACTGTGGGTTCAGATTTAGAAGCTGAATGGAATAATTATAGATTAATTAGAAGTTAATACCAAAATAAACTAAATTATGTAAAAAAAAACTATATTAAAAAAAATAAAAGATTTAAATGATTAAAAACAAATGTGGAAATATTTGAAAACCCATTTAAGAAATCTCACAGTAGTATTAAGAGGTACTATTTGAGAATAACTTAAAAAGTGATGCATTAACAATTAGAATTTTAATGAATATTTTGTAAGTAGTATTAATTCTATAAATGCGAGTGTTTTATTTACATACCTTATGTAAATTAAATTGAAAGACAAGAAAATTGTTTTGTTTTTAAACAAATAAACTGCGATGAATTTTTAAATATTATAATGTTAATGAATAACAAGAAAGACATTAACTTTGTGAATAGAAATATGATTAGAGATAGTTTTGACTTAATAGGTGGAAATTTGCAATCGATTATAAACAATTCTTTGGTTACTGGAGTATTTCCAAATAAATAGAAGGAATCGACAGTGGTACCTATAGAAAAAGTATCTAATACGAATAAATGTGAGAAATTTCGGCCAGTTAAAATGATATTATCAGAAGCTTTTTTTTTTTTTGGAGGATAACCAAATAATATATGATTTTAAAGCTGTGAAACTCTGTTGAATATAGTGGTATCAAATTGGAATGAAGCTGTACCTGATAAAAAAATTGTGGTAGCAGTCTTTTTGGATTTTAAAACAGCTTTCGAAACAATTGATAGAGACATTATTCTTTTAAAACTGAGAGTTGGGGATTGAAAGTATAGAACTTCAATGGTTTCAGTCATATTTAAATGAAAGAACGCAGAGAGCAAAAATAATGAAGTAGTTTCCACTCCGATAGATGTTTCAATAGAAGTACCTCAGAAAACAATATTGGGTGTTGTGTTGTTTTTGTTGTATATTAATGACATTCATAAAACATTTTAGAATAATTTTAGAAATTTTAGAAAACACCAAGCATACCAGCAGGTAATGCATCGAGAATCCTCATTTCAAACTAAAATAAAAGAAACGATCTACGGTGGCGTGAAACAACGTGAAAAGATTTATATTGAACTCTACCACTGAAAATATTGTTCTCACTATATAAGTAGTAAAACCTGGAAAAATTTTGAAGATATAAAAATTCTCAAAATTCATCATTCGATAAGCTACAAAAAACAGTAGTACAAATATGTTCTGAGGCTTAGGCAGACTTCGAGAAACCAAAAAAAAAGTATTAGAAATAAATGTCAGATAAAATATTTAATCGAATCATTGTTTAAATATATCCAAACCGATCCATTGAAAGATCATCTTATCATTAAACAGTCCTGCCATGAATCATAAAAATTTGAACTGACGATTGCCCATCTTATTGGTATCAAATTGAAAATTAAATTTAAATTAAGAATGTAATCAAAAAATTAATTAAAAATGACGTATCGTTACGACTCGAACTACTCAGACAATCTAATTAAATAGCTTTATATGCGATAAATCAACCCATCCGAATTTTTAAAGTCACCAAGCGTCCATTCCGATCCTAGCAACCAAATTTAGTAAGCCAAGCGTATATGGGTTTGACTATGCTTGAAAAAATGTATACAATGTAGGCAATTAATCGTATGACGTTGATTAAGTTTACAATGACGACAGCAATGACTGAGAAATGTTTCAGTTTAATCCTTTTCGACTCCATCACTGATTGTCATCAAAACATTTAAATTGTATATGTTTATGATCATATAACGCCCCAGTAATGACGGGTCAATTTACAAGAGTGGAAGTTTGGCTGAAATTGTACCCAATTTTTTTTATGAGTTATATCTGCCGTTCTCTACATTTAAGTGTAAAGGCAATGAATGGCAAATATTACCACAATCGACACAGTAGATGGCCCAAAATATTTCTAATATCTTTGTTCACAGTGCGATTTTAAAAAATTTCAGGTCTATTTTTTGTTAAGTGTTTGGGGTACTAAGAAATGAAGTGGACCAATTTTAAATAACCAGGGTTATGATGACCTTGATGTGCTTACCTCACAGTTTGGCGGCATCTTTTCCAAACTCAATCATACCAAAAACTAAAAAATAAATTATTTCATATCAGAAACAGTTGATTCGATGATGGCAACGAAGGAAGTACCTATACTAACTCCAGATGAATGAAGTATTTTGTATATCAGTTACTGTGCCATATATCTACTGTATACGAATTCTAAGAAAAAATGTTGTTATTGAACAATTGGCTACGAACCACCCGTTTATTAGTTATACACATAATATTCGATTTTGGTGAATTGCTATGTCTCGACATTATATTATGTGTAACCATTGGCTATATTCCCATTTCCAATTTATTCCATTCACAAACAAACACATAAAAATGAAAAAGGTTATTTAATAATCTTTCGTTGTTGTTCAAGGTATACATTTCGATCGAAAATCGATTCGTAACTTTTCTATAACAAACATTTGTACCCATCCAAAGATGAAATAACAAATAAAGAAGCCACCAATGTCAATTTATTTTCAACATACATATATGAACTATATATACATATTCACTGAACCGCTACATCTTTGAATAAGGTGTGTATTTTCTAGTGACAAGTATGTTTACCTGTTAGATGACAATGTGCTAAAGTAAGTTGACGAAATTAAGAACATTTTGTAAAGATAACACTGATGAGAGATCTATTAATGAATGACACTGTTGTTTTGTGCGTATATCCACTATCGTTAACACTATAAATATTTTGGGAGATTCAGTTACGGATTATATCACAAATAACGTGGGTTGTATTGTGTGCTGTCATTGTAAGAAACCTTTTATCTTAAGAAATACTTTGAACGATTGCTGGTAATTTAAGATTATTAATAATAGAAGTGGCATTTTTGATCTCGAATATAAAAGATAGCACCACGATTTTCATTTTAAAATGGGTCCAGAAAGTTTAAATCTGCTAGTGGTACAACAAAGCGTTAAGCTGGGATTTAAACCAAAACTGTCGAACGAGTAAAAGCTTAAATTATTTTTTGTGCTCAATATGTTTGTATACGATTCGTATGTTAACTTTAGCATCTTCAGTTTTTTAAACGCTTGTTTTTGTTTTCTGCTTCAAATCCACAACAAGCCAAGTTATAAAATAAATCCAAAATTTAAACACACATGTGAACCAAATATAATCTTCCATTTAAGATTATATGATAATAACGATATTTTTATATAAATAACAGTTATAAAAATAAAGACGAATGTAGTTTATATATATGTATATATATATATGTATATATATATATATATATATATATATATATATATATATATATATACAGTAGAACTCCGGTGTACGACCTTAATTCGTTCCTAAAGTTCCGTCGTATACCGAATTGGTTGTACATCAAAGCAACCTTTGCCATAAGAAACCACATAAAACCAATTAATCTGTTCCTTTAATTTATTAATTTTATCTATATAACTACATACACTAATGGCAAAGAGAATAAATATAAAGAGGAACATCTTATATGAACCGTGGTTGCAAATTAACTAAAAATTTTAAAATAGTTTGAGTTATTGGTGATGACAAACTAGGGAATCCAATACCGGTTTTCGGTAAACCCGGTTTACCGGTTTAATTACCGAAAAACCGGTAAATTTTCAAAATTTTACCGAAAATACCGAAAATTAAAAAATTCATATAATTAGTATAATATCTTTTCATACTTTTACTGTATAAAATAAAATATAATCCCTTATTCAATTTAATAAGAAATGTTCTTATTATATTCATTCTTTTTATTTATGGATCTATATGAATAGGGGTTTTGATTTAATTTTATACCGATATTTTTAAACGTGCTGCTTCATCTCATTCATTTCATTACGCAAATGTGACTAGACTTAAGATTAATTCATGGTTAATTCGAGTGTGTCAACACTAACTTCAATCGTCTTATGAAATTTAATTTCTTATGAAATTTAATGCTTGAAATTAACGGAACGGGTTATTTTACCCCTAATTAAAATCAGAAGTATTCTACCCAAACTGTAGGAAATTTAGGTGGTTAATTCAGTAGAAATAAAATAACTGCAAAACAATTAGTGAAAAGAGTCGCCATCCTGCTCAAGAGTTGAACATTTTTCGCTGTTTTGTAATGCGCAATTTGTATTTCGGTTGTCCGTTCGTAAACTGGGCTGTGGAATGCACAAATAATGGGAAGAAAATGAACTGTTTTACTAAAAAATATTTAGAAAAAATTAGCAAATAGCCGCTCTTACATTAATACGCGGCGTTACCAGGCTATATGATAAACGAGTTTTTGCTAAACACAAAGCTCTTAAAATAGACAAGCAGGATATTTGGAAACAACAAATAAGTAGTCCTAACGGAGATTTCAAAATGACATGAAGCATCTACTATATGACTCTGAGCGACTTTTTTGGTAGGAAGCCGTTAAGGATAATAAGTATTACCCTTATCATCTAGAGATTATCCAAGATTTAGTAGATCAAATTATATTAACCATTGACGTGATAAAATGCCAAACAGTCGAAAATATTCTGAAAAATAGGGTGCCAACCCACTTAATGTAAAGCTAATAGTCATTTGAATGAAATGGTGCTTCATTCTTAATGACAATGTATCTCTTTCTAATAAAACAAACCGCTTTACAAAACATTCGGTCGTCTTTGTATTTAGAGCCAAATTAATTTATGGGCCACTCTTTATGCTATGAGGTTATCTAATACCAAGAAATGAGTTATCTGGTAATCTTTTCTTGTCTCTCACAATACAAAAAGAATGTACAGCCATTTCAGTTCGAAATATTATAAGCTCAATTTGTACTTTGAATTTCATGAAATTAAGCTCCCTTTCCAAATTCCAGTTATATGCTAAGATGATATAGCCAGTTGTTTTCATATTATAAGTTGAAAGCGCTTTTGTTAGAAATAAAAGCTTTTTGCCAATATATATTGAGAGAAGCCATTTTGGTGGTTTAAAACAAACTATCAACGAACTACCAACAAAACAATATTTATAAATTAAATTTATAAAATAGATTGTTTTTATTTATTCTATTATTGTTATTATTGTTATAAATTTTAACTTAAAAGTGTCTTTTTTCTCAAAAAACAAAAATAATAAGTAAATAATTAAGATATATTAGATGTTTCAATGATTTTTTGTAGATTAAACCATTACCGAAATTTACCGGGAAACCGGTAAATTAAGAAAAAAAATACCGAAACCGGTAAATGAAATTTTTGGTAAATTTGGATTCCCTATGACAAACGAAATAGGATAAACATATATTTTTTATTTCGTTTTCTCTTTCCAACGACAACAAAAAAAAATTTGACTTTTTCAAAACTTTGCTTACTATTTCATATTATAATTCAATTGTAAAATGTAATAGATTATTATATGAAAATCTTTTCCATTTTACAATCGAAATATAATATGAAGTTGTAAGCGAAGTTTTGAAACAGTCAAATATTTTTTTTTGCTGTCGTCCAAAAGAGAAAACGAAATAAAAAATATTTGTTGATTTCGTTTGCCATCACTAAATAACTCAGAAATATTTTTAGTTTATATGCAACCACGGTTCATATAATGTGCCTCTTTATATTTATTCTCTTTGCTAGTGGGTTCATAAATTTTTTGAACATTGATAGTATTAATAGAGATAAAATTAATTAATAATAATTTTTTTTTTCTAATTTTAAATCTAAACAAAAATAAAACAAAAATCGGAAAAGATGGCAGTTCTGGTATATAAATAGCAGAAGCAAGAATGTCAATATGTTATAATAATCACGTAGATTGCTAAATGTTCATTCTGCAGCTAATTATTTATTCTGGGGACAAAAATGCAATGAAAAAATGGTATTTTGTCACAAAAGACTTACCAATGGCATTTATAGCAAATTAGTCGTCGGAAAAGCAAAATGGGGTTTCCCTATGACTAAATGGCTATCAACACCACAAAACTGCCATTAAACAAATAATTTTTCAAAATGCGAATGGCATATTAGCTGAAGTAGAGGCAGAAATATCAATATGTTGAAATGGTCCCGTAGAATTATAACTAGTCATTCTACTGTAAATTAGCTATTCTGATGGCAAAAATGCTATAAATGATTCTCAATCAACAACGAAACACAAATTAATGGTATTAATAAACTTTTTCTGGCCTTTTTTGATATTAATTATTTTTTTAAATATAAATAATTATTTTCTAAACATTTATATATTATTTTATTAATCTTAAAAAACGTGTAGGAAAACTTTCCACTATATATTTTTTTTAATCTGAATCAGTAAAGTCTAACAAATTAAATATTAAATGGTATGCATCAATGGGATGAATACATAGCTTTCTTTTAGATTCACTTCATACTCAATGCATACAAATTTTGATTTTACTTGCGCAGGTGTACACAGTGCACCAATATTCATGACACGATCCGAAACAAATATACCAAGTCTCGAAGAATGCATCGGGTCTGTGAAAAAGTTGTCCTTTAAATGCAACGAATTTCGCAAAATATATACTTTATTCTTGATATCAACAGCATATTTCATTGCAACTATACCACCAGTAGAAGTTAAAAACCAATTATTTCCCTTTGTAATTGTCAATCCATTCCTTATTTCGATCTTTTTGAAGAATTTAGTCCCATCTGGTAATTTAGGGAAAATGATTTTAAGGGTGCTATATAGATAAGTATAATTATTAGTATATTTTACATTTCTTAAAAGATATACATGATTGATCTCTGCCATTCGGCAAGCCACCTGGGCTAATGGCCTCGCACCACTGCGTAATAAATTTTTTATTTGGAATAATTTACTTTCAAAATCGTATGCACTAAATGTAGATAACGGTCTTAATCGTGATACTGTTAAAGGACACAAATTATGAACGTGAAATAGATTCTACACCAAAAATATTCTGTAGTATGTCAAAGATTATTTATATTTTTTAAGAGCAAAAGTATTTTTCCATTTAGTTTTTAATATAACTTAAAAATTATAAAATACAACCTTGCAAATGATGTTAAAAATTATGTTCTTTAAACAGCTAATTTGCTAAAAACAACCAACTATTGACCTATGTTTTATTATCCTGGTTATTGTGTTATTTTTATTTTTGTTAATTTACCGACATAAATGCAAACTAGCAACAATATAGGATATTACCTTTTAAGGTAATTTATTTGCTATTAAGTCAAATGGCTATCACAGTGACTACTCTGCAATTATTGTGGGAGTAAATGGCTCATATAAAAACTTTTTAGTAATATACGAAAATTAGCTATATTTTTGGTCAAAACCCGTTTTCCTGACATATGAATAATGGTAAAAGGCTTTTAACTATTTAGTCCTAGAAACTGGTCAATCGGACCAAAAAAGTGACAAAATAATGCTATAAAAGCTAAAAAGAAATTCCATTGTTACTTGCACCCCTATTCCCAGTGTCGCATAACTTCAGGCGCTGTAATAATCATCGCATCACTTGAAGCAGATTTTGGTATTCTCAGTGTCGATGAATGCGACGTGATACGACAAGTAATAGAAACGAAGTGATCTGGCAGCACTAAAAATATCCTTTCAATTGACAACTAAATTTGACAGCTAAATTTAAAATATAAACTGTTGTAAATGTTTATTTTTATTTGTATTGTGGTATTAATAAGTTGTGCGCTGTTGTATAAATTATTAAAAAAATATTTTAAAGTTTTATTTTATAAATATAATTAAAAAAGTATAAAATTAATTAAAAAATGAGTTGTGTTGAGTTATTTTATTCCGATGAAGAGGAAGAAAATGTTTACGAGATGGCGGCCAAGCGTCGATAGTTAAGAGATGCTTCTAATCCTCTAGAAATACCTAATAATTTGTAAGTCATTTTAATATTATATTATTTATACATACATAAAATTACTGTTTCAAACTTTTTTTAGATTTATTCAATACTTTCGAGTGAATAAAGATGGATTTAGTGTTTTACTATCTATTGTAGAGGATAAATTAGAAAAAACCAGCAGATACGGTTCTGTGCCTCCAATAATCAAGCTCGCTGCAACATTACGTTTTTTAGCACAAGGAAGCTATCAAACAAGCACAGGGAATGAATTTATGGTTGCCTTAGCTCAATCAACATTTTCTAAAGTTTTAAGTGAAATTTGTTTGTTATTAGAAAGAGAGCTATGCCCAAAGTTTATAAAATTCCCCAGAACTGATTCGGAAAAAGAAAAAATAAAACTTTCATTTTATGAAAAGTTTGGTTTTCCTGGTATTATTGACTGTGTGGACGGAACTCACATTAAAATAATAACACCACTCAAAAGCCAAAAACATTTATATATGAACCGGAAAGGTTATCATAGCTTAAATGTTATGATAGTAAGTATATACGTAATTTGGGTTTAAATTTAGTTACTCATTTGAATTATTTTGTTTATTAGGTTTGTGATGATCGACAACAAATTACTTTTGTGGATAGTAACCATCCAGGATCTTGTCACGATTCGTTTATATTCAATTCTAGTGACTTGGATACAGAAATGAAAGATAAATACGAGAACGGTCAGACGAATACATGGCTATTAGGTAATGCTTTTAATTATAATTTTTAATATTGTGTTTATCTATAAATTTTATTTTCAAGGTGATGCCGGTTACGCTCTTAAGCCATATATTATAACACCATTCAGAACAACAGCGGCAGATTCACAAGAAAGACGATTCAATTTAAAGCATTCAAAAGCTAGAAATATAATTGAGAGAACCATAGGATTGCTGAAAACCAGATTCCGCTGTTTGTTGGGTGCGCGGCAACTCCACTATTCACCACAGAAAGCAGCTCAACTTATTAATGTTTATTCTGCTTTACACAACTTATGTATTTCATAAAATGTAGATATGGAAATACAAGAAACGAGCTTGGACAATGACGAGTCGTATGATGTGGTGGAAGAAGGAAATTCCGATGTCGCCCAAAGAATAAGAACCCAATTAATGAATTCTATTTGTTAATTCAAAAACTTATTTGTATTCAAATTATATAGTTAATTTTAATTTTTATTAAATATAAAAAGTATTAATAAAGAATAAGTATTATTTTATAATATCACAAAATTTATCACGGTGTACTATTATTGTCAGTATTTTTGGCATTGAGCTTTTCTTGTAGTATCAATTTTCTCTCCTTGTATTCCAATTCTTTGATTTTATATTCCATTTTATTTTGGCGATATTTTCGTTTCTCTTGTAGATTTTCATTAAATAATTTTAATTGCTTTTCGTGTAACTCATATAGTTTTCGAGTATACCGGGCACATTCTTTTATTTGCTTGCTTTGTTCCTCCATAATTTTGGTTTGCTTCTCAATATTTGTAGTTTGGGACTCCAAAAGTTGTCTTCTCTCTTCTTGTAAATTAATGGAGATGGAACGAGCTCGCCTGTTAACTGTTGCTGGTGTTGGTTGAATAATTTCTTGGGTAGGTGTAACATTTGAAGTACATAAGTCGTCAGCTACTGGTTGATGTACTGCTGCACTGGTAAAATTCGAAATCGTTTGTTCTTCCACATCTATTATTTGTTGATTGTTGGATGTAGATGGTTCTTGAGTGCTTCGTATTAACCCAAATGTGCTATTTGTAGCAGAACAAGTCTTTTCCAGAGCAAGAAGACTTATCACACTTTCTTCCAACTGGGAAAAAACATATAGCTTGTTAGAGCCACCACCTGTTGCAGAAATTTCCTTTTTGTTGTGTCCTATTTTTTTTTTGATTTTGTTTTTGAGATCATTCCAAACCTAATTAAAAAACAAAACGAATTAATATATTTTTCAAACAATATAATATGATTAAGTTACTTTTTGCCAACCCGATCCGTCACGAACTGGTGGTCCAAGACTATTCAATTGTGTTGATAATCTGGTCCATGCTTCGCTAAACATCTCCTTCGAACTTCCAAAAGTATAAAAACCTTTTGCTAATTCCACGTTTGTTTCCATTAAACAAACTAGTTTTTCAAATTGCTTTGAATTTGTTATATTTTTCCTAAAATATTTAACACACATCACCAAAAACATTAATAAAAATTAATAAACACTTATAATAATTAAAATAATAAATTTTTTGATTTATTTTCAATACTTACGTTTTAATTACATCCATTTTCGTTGATATCACTTACTAATTTGAGGCGATGAAAATATTTTTTAAAGTGACGCTTAACTTTTTATCACGATCATGAGAATATGGCGTCAACCGATAGTTATCGTAGCAAGCGATGAACGTCGCTTAAGTCGACACTGAGAATATCGAAATACGATTATCGCGTTACATGATAGGTATCACATGTCTGAGAATACGGGTGTTGGGTTGTTTTATGGCATACCACAACTGAACCAAGAACCCCTTATTAAAGGTTCTATTCCATGAGAAAAATTGACTGTCAGTAAAAATTAAAATGCGACAAAAATATATATTTAATAGTAGTGAAAACGAAACAAAAAGCGGATTGTGTATGACTGTCCAAAATCAAAATTCCAAAAAGAAAATTCCAAAAACACAAAATTCCTATACAAAATTCCATTTAATGCCGATGGAAATATAAAAGGCGCGAGTTATGTCCATCCACTTCTGTAATCAGTTCATTAACTCAAATCAACCAACAAAGGATTTGAGGAATTGCAAAACAAACAACTAAATTATTTAATATTTTACCAAGATGTAAAATATAAAAATGCAGCAATCTCAAAAAATCAAGAGACACAACAAACTCGCGAACAAAAGATCTATTGTATTATAAGAAATTAATTAAAATCAATAATATATATATAACGAATATTGTATATATATTTAATCTTAACAACAACAACAATTGCATTGTATAATTATTATAAATATTTTGTACACATTTATGCAGTGTGCAGTATATTGTACAACTTTGAAGTTATTACCAAAAAAGTTGTCAAAATAAAATAAAATTAATTCATATTGATTAAGTGAGAATTATAATTCGCGCGCCTTTTATATTTCAATCGGCATAAAATGGAATTTTGTATTTATTTCGTTTGAATGAAATTCAATTTTCGTTATTTATTGAATGAATTTTTTTTTAAATCAACAAAACTATTGTAGATACTTTAATTGTTTCAACAGTTTCAATAAACAGTTTCAAATTAAAACAAAATCAGTTTTAATAATTAATGATGATATGCACTAAAAGAACAAGTTTTAACATATAA
The DNA here is from genome assembly GCA_963932295.1 of Tipula lateralis. Taxonomy (NCBI): domain Eukaryota; kingdom Metazoa; phylum Arthropoda; class Insecta; order Diptera; family Tipulidae; genus Tipula; species Tipula lateralis. Next base: position 92,499,363 of record OZ010738.1, on the reverse strand, counting down.
ATCGTTATCTTTAGAATTGCAATTTCGGTAAATGTTTTGAATAAAACATGTTGTTATATTTATTAGTTAGAACAGTATTTCAGTTTTTAGCATCAAAGTTAATTATCTACAAAATTTAAAATAGTACTGATTTGGAGCCGAACGGATTTAAAAATTATACAACACAATTTATTTATAATTTAATCTTGTATTATTGGTAAAATGGAAATTAATTTAGTAACCACGAACAAAGGCAAGCAAAGTTTATTTATAAATGGATACCAATATTACTTCGATTCGCAGAAAGAGGGACTATTTAAATGGAGGTGTGCTTCCAGAATTAAATTTTGCTGCAAAAAGAAGTGCAAACAAAAATTTGTGCATTTCTCCATAAAATAGTGATAAATCCTTCAGATCATTTGCATGAGCCACAGGGTTTTAGACGAAATATATATTTAGCCAACGAAAACATAAAAAATATGGCTAAAAATACAACATTGCTACCATCACAAATAATTCGGAATTCTATTGTAAAATGTGAACAGCAGTTGAGTATATTTACCTAGTAAACAGGCGCAGAAGGCTAAAATAACTAAAATCAGATCGACAGGGATTAGAGAACCTACTACCGTTTCGGATATTAACACACCGCAAGATTTACGTTTTCTGGAAGAAGAACTATTTGTTCTTTCAGAAAAAGAATTTAATGGAGAACATATAATAATTCTCGGTACGAAAACATCTCTCAAATATTTAGGAGACGCTACATGTTGGTTAATGGACGGGACTTTTTATGTTGTACCGTCTCTCATGAGACAATTGTTTACCATCCATGGAAAGATTGAGGAATACATCGTACCACTGGTTTTTTGTTTAATGACAAAAAAAAGTAAAGAGTTCTACTCCGAGTTTTTTTATGAATTGCATAAAATAACCAGTGATTTTAATATAATTATTGAACCAAAGAGAATAATCACCGATTTTGAAAAAACTATTTATCTGGCAGCAAAACAGTTTTTTCCATTGACTAATTTTAGAGATTGTCTGTTCCATTTCGAACAAAATATGAAACTCGCCTTTGTTCATGCAGAAGAGGTCTCTGATTATTATGAAGAACTTAATAATAGTTTTGATGACTCGGACGCTAAAAACCTAGCATAGTGGTTCAATAAAATTTATATTTCTGGTAATAAAGTAATAAAAAAACCACAATATAGTCCTGAGTTTTGGTCTGTAGCAGATGCGGTATATGAAAATTTCCCCAGGACACAAAATTCCGCGGAAGCATGGCATCGAAGGCTAAAATTAATTGTTGGCAGAAAGAAATCCGGACTCTACAACATTATAAGTGAATTGCGGAAAGAATTAATAGTTTCTAAAAATGAAATTGACAGACTTCGGAGTAATAAATTAAATTTGAAACAATATAAAACTGTTAAATTTGAAAAATATAAAAAGATTGATTAAAAGGCGTCAAAATTTATCTAAATTAGATTTTTTGCGAAATATTGCTGTTAATATTAATTTAATAAAATAAATGGAATTTTATATACATAAATGGAATTTTAATACAGTGGAATTTTTCATTTGGTTAAATAAATTTTTGTATTTTGGTTTTTGGAATTTTGAAATTGGAATAATTATTTTTGGTGATTGGTACTAAGGAATTTAGTTTTTTACATTATTTGAGATTTTGGAATTTTGTGAGAATGGAATTTTTTTTTTGGAATAAAGTGTCCTTTCCACAAAAAGCCATCTCAGTCAAACTTAACTGGAAAAATATTTGTGTTTGTGGTGTGTGATTGCCATAAAAGTATAAAATTTAATACTTTTTATTCCAGTCACACTCAGTCTTCTACATAAAATTGGTGTTAGACCAGAAATTATTTTCGCACATACAATTTTATAGTCAACGGTCAAATAGTCGATATATTATTTTGGTAAAATTATAATTGAATTGAAATAAAAATCATATTTGTTTTGCATTGTTAGATTTAATTCTAAATTTTAATTCACAATTATAAAACTCCAAGAATGAATAATTAATGATTTTTTTGGTTATGGTTTCTTAAATAGGTCAAAATTTTGCTATAACTCGCTATAAATTAATAATTAAACAATAACGTTGTCTTTGTCTTTTAGTTGGAGTTTTATAATTATTTTCTCTTTTCGTCCTTTTTTGACTTAAGTCAATTTTTTCCATGAAATAGAGCCTTAAGATTGCAGCAATAGTGCTGTGATACGAAATTCTTTTAATTTTATACTTAATGAATTTATGTGATTTTTGTAATTTTTTTTATAAATAAATGAATCGAATTCAAAACGAAATACTATATTTAGTTTTAGTCCTTAATACACTTTGTGTCATATATGACACATTAATATAATTTGATTTTCAAGGAAAAATATTTTATTCTTAAAAAAGTGTCCTATATTAAACCAGATTAACGCATTAAGCTCTGTAGAATGACTAAGTTTGGCCAAAATCCCTTTTTTCGACGCACCAAGGGATATAATAGATTGGTTATTGATATTGTTCAGTTACATTTTTTTATTTTGTTTGTTTATCTAACATTTTTAAAAATATATATAATCGAATTGTAATGTCGCGATAGTATTTTTTTAGTAACTGTATTACTACACGCCGGATGTAGCTTAATGGTTAAGAGAGTTTCTCATCACGCCGCGATCTCGAGTTCGATTTCCGCCGTTGACCAAAAATTAACATGCAACCGAATGACATAAAAACGCGATTGTGTGTAAAAACATTCGTTGGGCTGACCACCTACAATGTGCACCAATCGTTAAAAAACTGGTTCGTAAGGTCTCAGTTGAGACGCGGTAAGGGCCGTTTACGGTCTCTAAGCCATAGATTATTTATTACTACATGCAATTTCTTTCATTTTCGAGGATGAAATTCTGGACTAACTTCACAAAGGTAACTATTATAAGAAAAAGTTCAATATATTTACTAAAACGGGTTTTCGTGCTATACGAACTGTGGAGCTTTCGAAAGTGTTTACTTATTAAATAAAACCTAATGTTAACGAAAAAAGCAGTGGACACATTTCTATTGCTCTTAACAAAATTATGTTCTTTGTGAAATTCTCTCAAATGCAGTTTCTTTAGTTTAGTCAATACTCATTGCTAAATAGAACATTCTTATTTTTAAACACAACCTTCCAAATCATAACGTTCCCTGATACAATGCTATAGTTTTGCTTCCAGTGATGTGATAGCGCGTCACAGTGTGATACTGTTTTGAATCTACATGAACTGAGTTCTTTGAGTGAAATTATTTTAAGTACCAATTAAATAAAATGAAATCCTTTTCCAATATCGATTGGAATAAAATCCTTATCTATTCCAAAACAACAAACTAATTTTTGTAAATAACAATCAATTTTGTTGGCAGGTTATATTCTGAGATAATAATCTTATATATACAATGTATATATATTGTTTTCCTGACAGTTAAATATCCTTCCAATAAATAATTAGATGTTATCGGAACGGAACAGAAAGGAAACTAAAACAATCAAAAGATTGTTGTACGAAAAATAAGTATAACCCCTATATGAGTATATAAGATGATAAAATTTTCATTCCGCAAGTACCCAACCGGGTCTACCAAAAATGTCATAAAACAATAAAAACTTTGTGAACAAAAGTTACAATGACGTAGAGAAGCCTAGTCCTACCATAAAACTAAAATTAATATAAAAAATAAGTATTAGGAAAAAGAATGTGAAACTTACCGTGAACGGGTGGTAAAAGTCTTTTATCATATCTGCTATTTTTTAGCAATATATCAAGAATTTCCTTATCCGATTTTCCTTCAGCGAATCTGAAATGAATTGAAGAAATTAAATTATTTTTTATTTGTTAGTTTAAATATCTATTTAGTAAATTGATTCGGATTGACCAATATATGTATACGATTAATCAAAATGTCATTCAACTATATACATATATAGACAAAGTTTTAAATAATTAATCGACCAAGTATATAGGTATAGCCCACAGTGAAAAATCAATTTTTCATCCATGTTTTGTTTTGTTTGATATCTGCAAAGGAGGTTCTCGTTTTATTAAAAATAAACTGTCTATATATAGGAAAAAGTTTACTGTCGTCATTTATATTTATACCGTGCGGTTATAAACGGTTGTTTTTTTGTCAAATTCTGTCGCCAAATTAATGATGTTCATTTCTTTATACCACCAAACAAAAAAAAACACGAACAGAATATTAGATATCCGACAATAATTTGCCATATACTAATCAATAATATGAGTATAAGATTAAACAGATATACCTATATAAGGATAAACACGTTGTTCGTTGTACTGATCTATATACACGCAGGCACAGCAGCACATCGGAAATATAAAAGAAAAAAATTCTTAAAACCAAATCTTAAATTATTCACGTTTACGATACACAGGTGTAAGATTTAACTAACTACAACATGATAATAAAATTTATCCTTTTTATATACAATCTTTCCAGTATAAAATGCACGCAAAAGGATAAAGGTAAAAAAAACGTAAATACTGTCGGAAAAAATCCGTCGAACAGATTTTGTTTTTGTTCTACCAGCAGTATATAGATAATACTTAGCAATGGAACCATGTCGGCCATGTACATAACACAGTTGTATTTATTCGGTAAGCTTAACATAAAAATTTACTGAACATTATTTTTGGTACATATGTATAATGTTGTATACATATGTATAATGTTGAGTTAGTAAAGAGTTGAACAAGAAAATATAGGAAAGAACATATTCAAGCAACCAGCATCTGTCTAGAAGAGTGGTCGGGAAATGCATCATATTTGCGGTTTACTGCCCACCGAGGCACTCAATTTAGAGTGAAAAACTGGTGAACTACCAACTCTAGGAGATAAGTTCATAGCAGGAGGTGACTTCAACGCCAAGCGTATTCAATGGGGTTCGAGATTAATTTCTACGAAAAGAAAAAAACTTTGGAAATGTATACAAAATAAAAAGATGGATGACATATCTATACTGGCCAACTGACGGTCAAAAAATTCCCGTTTTACTGTTTTACAAAGGGTATACCTAGAATATTAGTACAGGCCAAAACGTGCTACGATTTATCTTCTGAGCACTCCTAAGTATTAATTACTCTTAACACGCGAGTTCTAAAACTAGCGCCATCTAGTTTCCTGACGAATCAACATACTCATTGGTCTCTATTTAAGTCCAACACAACCTAGAAGTGTTCGTTAAATATACCTCCAAAGACAAAATATGAAATTGATGTAGTGTACAACAACTAACTAGTATTTTAAAAAAAGGTATTAAGATTGCTTCAGCTCTAAATGACAAAACGGTTAATACGTAGGCAAGAGCAACCCCACAGGTCGCCTACTCTTAAATCATGGTTAAATAGCGATTATAAGCCTGAAAATCGCTTTGTTAAAACAACGTGATGAAGAGCTTCAACATTACCTCAAGGAACGTAAGCTAAAACGACCAACACTTCCATTTTGTCCAATACGGCTCTCTGACGGAACCTGGGTAAGAATTGATGTTTAGAAAGCAAATATATTTGCTCAAACCTCAGCGAAGCTTTTCAGCCCAACATGCAAGTTGGAAATCTTGAAAGTCTAATGAATTTTGTTGATACGTCTGAAAGAAAGCCAATCAAATAGAAGTAGCGCAATGTCTAACAAACGATCAAGGACAACATCGATTTAGACATGATCTGATAAGTGAAAAAAATGCCGTCAAACCTACCCGGTAAATGTATCAAATTAATAACTTGTTTAACACTAAAATGAGAACAGGTCACTATCCAGAAAGCTGAAAAACTTCAATTATTTGAATGGTTAAGGAAATAATTCCAAAACCTGGCAAAGATATCGCCCAATTAGCTTATTACCAACTCTTTCAAAGCTGTTTGGAAAATGTTCTTGCGAAAACTTAAGCCAATTCTGAACGAGACAAAAGTCATTTCGGATCATCAATTTGGATTTAGAGAAGAACACGGAAACGTGGAACAAGTCTACAGAGTCGTATCTGAAATCAGGAACATCCTTAAACAAAAAATAATAATGCTCTGCAGCGTTTCTATAGATAAAGCCCATACTTTCGATAAGGTATGGTATACAGAACTACTACTTTTAGACAAAATCGAAAAATGGGTAACAAAATGAAGAATTAAGGCCAATGAGCGAACGTCTGAGCACATTTTATTCACACTCCGTAAACTCACCTGTCCGCCTATCAGACATAGTAAAATCACTCTCTCACAACACGAAAATGTTTAATATCTTGGATTAAATTTAGATACTCGTAGAAGACTCACGTGGAAAAAACACATTGAAGCTAAACGCCATCAAATCAAATTATAATGCGTGAAACTAAATTCGTTAATTGAAAAAAACTTAAAATTAAGTCTAGACTGTAAGGTCTTGCTGTACAAAATGATACTTAAGCCCATCTGGACATATAGTTTTCAGCTGTGAGGCTCCGCGTGTGCTTCCAACATAATGAAACTGGAATGAATGCATTCACGAATTCTTCGAACAATGGTACAGACACCCTGGTATATACGCAATCCAAACCTTCACCGTGATTTACTCTTTGAAACTGTAACCGTGTAACCGATGCAATTCCTTTGATTTGATTACATTTTGTTAGTTTCAAATGTAGGAAATATTGAAGAATAAAAGCTAGAGGCAGTGAAAAAAAATTCTAGTAACTTTTATTCGTAGTACAGCACTGCATCATGCTGTATCTGGTGATGCCCGTAGACTCTTTTTCGGTTATAACAAAAAACCAAGTCCTTGTCTATTTTCATGTTAAATCATATATGAAAGGTGCATCCACATCCACACATCCAATTTTAATCGATACATCTACGTTCGTGCGAACGACATTTAATCTGATCATAAATAACTCATTCTTTGTGATTTTATGATCTAAGGCACTCCGAGAAACTGAAGAAGTACAGATCGTTAAAGGTTATGTGTGTTTTGGTATGGTGATCGCATTGAATGTAACTGTTGGTCATTGACTAAACACGCAAGTGGGCAGAGTTTTTCAAATTCAATTACCATTAATTTAAAAGACGACATATACCACTTGGCAGATGTATTTTTCCGTCAAGGATTCTGCGACATAATATCGTGTCCAACAATGGTGTTAAATTGAGACCAAAGACGTGAAATAATATTTGGGCTGGTATAAGCTAAGAACTTAATATTTATACAAAAGTGAAGAGACGCCTAAGATGGTTTTGTGTACTGAATATGAAAGATTATACCTGCTACAATTCTTTGCGCTTCATTAAAATTGTATGGCGTGAATAGCATTTATCTCAAGACGACAATACCATGTTTTAGCGAATAGGCGCTTGCAAAATTTTCATCATAAGAATTATGGAGGACTAAAGAATCGTTAATTCTGTCGATGCAATAAAACGTCGATGTTGGTCTAATAAATACATACATTGCAAATTTAGAGACATCCCTTATTACTACTTATATGTTAAGGCTAGTTTCTACCATGGACAAAACCGCAGCTTGACAGCAATAAAAAAATATCGAAATTCGAAAATTTTCGAATATTTTCTCCCCGACAGTAATATTATTACATGTCCTCATTATAATCATCCTGAATTTAATTAAAGTTATTTATTTGTCATTGTTTTGTAAATATTTAATGACACGCATGTGCCAATCAAGACACTGTGCCCCATTAAGTGGTATCGCTACAAATAATCTTTCGTTGTAATGCATGTAGAAGTTTTATAATAACATAAATGACGTCATAACTTGGTAGTATATTTTATTACAATACACTTAGCCTCCGATTTACGCGGTAGATTGGTTTTTTAGAGCATGTATCATTTATACGAACTGGGATATTTTGTATCGTGTAAATCATATAAGCTTTTAAATTTTAAGCACGTTTTAATTTCATCTAATGTACCATATACTTCTAGGTGATCGGTTAGATTTCCGGTGTCTTAAAATTTAATATAATTACTTGACGTAAATGCTGTATTGTAGGTGATTTTAACCTCCAAATTTCCTTCAAGTTTCTACAGTGATCAACTTTCAATCAGAAAAAGTATTTTAAAAAGCTCCGTCTTTTTAGACATATATGTTTTCATCATCAGGAAAACCACGCATTGGTTGCACAATCTTATGTTTGGCAGATATTGCTTCGTGTCTACATAATAATCATACATAATTAATCATTCTTTTTGCTCTTTCCTCGTATTAGATCCAACTGAGAGACGTTTCTAATTCCACTTTGGCTAGTACAAATTCATTTCGTTCCAATGTAAAACTGACAAACACACGCTGTAATGATTTATTAATCATTTTTATGTACATATTGCTGAATGAGTCGTATTGTTGAGTTGTATGATGGCTGTATGGATAAAGAACCGTGTAAATCGGGCGATAGGTGTACACATATAAATGATATATAAATTGACTCGATGATTGATTGTAGGCAATCAACATCTACATAAACATTACGCCATTATTACACATGTATGTGTGCATACTTCTACATATATACATATTTTTATGTATTATTATGAATAAAAAAAATATGAAATTGTAATAAATGTTATGTTTTTACTCGTATGAGTACCTATATATGTACATTGAATTTCCAATAAAAAAAAATGTTACACTTGTTCATCCCTATCACGCCCATTCTTCATTATACATAAGGATTTGATGAATATCTTATAATTTATACGATATACGGTAGCAATAAAATGTATATAAGTATTTTAGAAATTACTGTATATATGGTTATGTGTGAGCAGAGTCATGCTTCTTACAGTACCAAAACGTATGAACCATTCTCATAGCTTACCCTTAGTAACTGTAATACAAATTAAAGAAAGTGGAAGAAGTATTTCACAACTCAATTCAGGGAATCAACCAACCGGGAATCGAATCAGAGACCTCCGAAAGACAGAACACTGCTAACGGAAGTGGTAACCGGATGGTATAGTGAAAATGTAGTTATACAGCATTTTCGAACCTAAGTGAAATTTTGTGGCACTATCTGCTAAAAATTGAAGAAAAATTGCACGTTAATCATCTATCTACAGTGTTAAGCATGGTTCTCTGTTAAAAATAATTTATTCAATGTGTGCCGTACATATACATAATATATTCTTATACATAGCTATTTAAAAATTTATAAAAATTCTATAAAATTTCCAATTCATGATAACAATCGATTTTGATTTAGATTTATACTCAGTGTTTAAAAATGTATGACTTCTATACTTTGGTACATGCCTGCCTTGCCTGAACGAAATAACGAAAAAAAAAATTTTGTTGAACATTCTTGTATAAAAAAAAATTATGATTTATATAAAATATTTGCTACTTCTACTTCTTTTCCAAAACGTAATTCCCACTCTCTAAATCCAATAAAATTCTAAAACAAAAGTTTAAATGTATATGTTTAAGGAATATTACATTGAGATATCCCTACATCAACCTCTTATAAATTGTTATTGGGAATATGAATAAGACGAACAAGAAAGTTGTATTTCCAATATTTGAATTTAGTTTTGAGAATATATATATATATATATATATATATATATATATATATATATATATATATATATATATATATATATATATATATATATATATATATATATATATATATAAATATATATATATATATATATATATATATATATATATATATATATATATATATATATATATATATATATATATATATATATTCAAACTTGGGTTTTTCACTGACAGAAGAAAATAAGAAAAATCCCCCGGAGATATTTGTATGATTTAAGATTTTGATTTTTTGGCGGACGGTTCGATTTATTATTTGTTATATATTTTTTGTTTGGATAATCTTTAACTCCCAAAGTAATTAAGTATTGCTTTAATTTGATTAAGCGCATTGGTTTAGAGAAAAGATGACCAGACAGAAGTCTCGAGGTGAAATTCAAATAAAAAATATGAATCAGCGTAACATGAACTGCATGACATTAAATGGTTATACAGAAGTGTGTTTTGGTATGTAGCGGCCTAATTCAGATGAAATTTTAATGTTTTCAATCAAGCGTTTATGCGCTGACTACATCTGATCTCTCGAAACTGGTTGCAGAGAAATAATGAATTACAGATCAATTATACAACACTGATGCCAAAAGAATACTCAACGTATTTAACTTAACGCCTTTTAAATCAGCGCTTTACACGTAGTGTCAATCAGTGGCACCAATAACCTATTCACTTATAAATTTCATTTTAGGCACCTTAGCTAGGTTCTTAAAATGTTTATTATAAACATACTTAAGTTAAATTAAGTTTTAGTTTCATCACAGACGTATGATCAAAAATACTTCAAGTTTCAATAAAAATTATTTTTTGCCGATTGACCCTCTTCTAATTCAATGTTGTTTATTACTGATAGTTGGTACTTCAAAGATAAGCTTTGAGCATATTAATATTTCGATTTTACAATCGAGCTCAGAATCGCGAATGAATAACTCGCTATGCACCATCGACATCCTAAACGTGTAGTTATCACTACAGAAATTCATCGAGCCTTTGTCTCTCAAAATTACTAGCTTACAATTTCTGAATATTTCGGTTGTGATCCTCTTAGTGACAAAAAACGAGTTTTTACACATCTTTCCACCCAAATTGTTTGTATTCATCTTGTGGCGTTCGTAACCAAAACACAGAATTTGTAATTATTTTCTCTTTTACAATGATTGTCACACCACAATAAAAATAATAATTTGGCATTTCGAGTCTTGTAATTCGCTAGAACTGTGGCAACAAAAATCACATCATACATGCAGAACGGCACTTTCGCAATATCAAGTTCAGTCGTATTTGTGTAATGATATGAACTTTTAATATTTTCAATCAAGCGTTTATTCAATGACACCATCAAATTTCGAAACTGGTCTTAGTGAAACAACGAATTTATAGATCAACTACAGAACGCCAAAAGATTTAATATTTTTAACATTTCACATGATTCTCCTCAACATTAATCGTTTCTCTCAAATAAGAGAGTGATTGAATGGTCCAATTCATTAGAAACCTCATTAATTGCCTCATTCCTAATCTTAATTACAAGGAGGTCTACTGTTCTTAGCCTGAAGTCTTTCCAAGCGAGTAGTAAACCATGTTTCAAACAACTTATGAATTGAACCTATTGATAAACGTAATCTTGGCATCTATATTACTAATCCATTCCAAATTTGTAGAATGGAATACAGTCATGGACCAAAGTATTTGTTATTTAAATTTTTCTTACGAAAGGTTAATTAGAATTAATAATAAATTATAATTAAGTTGACATTTATGTTTATAAACTTCATAAATAATATATAACAACAAAAATAATATGTTATATGAAAAACTTGATGGTTCTGAATTATTACGTATAACAGAAGTTGGTTCGTTTCAATATCGAGTTACGTCTCCTTTTGCATGTATTGCAATCTGAAGACGATTTAGCATTGAACACAAAAAACAGCATCGTTTTATAAAAAGTCAAAGTATACTTATCACCGTTATCAAGGCATAAGGACCTACTCTTCAACACAATTTTAAGAAATGCAACCCGAAAACATTCACCGATATACCTATATACGCACGAAGCATAATCAGTTACTGTTTTGGTTATGTAATTTTTTTTAATTAAGCTTAAATTGGGTGCAGGGCGAAACTTTTAGACTGTCCTAGCTCCTTGTAACTGTCAGAGCTCCTGCACCCAACGAGCGATCCTTCAAGTAAAGGTTGATAGAACCCAACGAGCGATCCTTCAAGTAAAGGTTGATAACTTCCTTAAACTCATGCATTTTATACTCAAACGGAAACTGAAAACCGGAAAACAAATTTCACTTCCTAGATGTTCGATAAATGAATTCGCGCTTTGTACCTTCAGTTCGAGGTATCGACAGCTTCATCGTAAATCTATACGCATTGACCGTTTCATCTATAGAACACGCAGAGTTCTGCAAAATCTCTGCGGTGCTGAAGGCTGTCTAGATCTTTCGTAAGTCTGGCGTTTTGTATTATTCGGATGGCACGTCGCCATTTTGTTGTTGAATATCAACATTAAGTCTCCTCCAGAAAGTTTTTCTACTGATTTCTATAATATTACTTAAACCATTGGAAACTAACCAACTTTCTACAATTTTAACTATTTATTTAAACTTACATTCATGTTTACTTCACTGTTTTAATATGCATGTGAAGTTAGACCTAACTAGAGTAGAACTATATTACGGATTACTGTAGGTCTAACTTCACACGCCTGTATACACGCTTGAAGTTAGAACTAAAATAATCTTAAACAAATAAAATATCATAAAAGTTTGAATGTATTAGTAAATATAGGAAAATAATGACATTTAGGAGAATAAATTATTGCCATTATAAATACTCAAAAATATACCATAAATGTTTGTTTAAATGTTCATTAAAAAAAATACAAAAATAACAAAATATTGTTAAAGAATCAAATAAGTGTGTCATTTCTGAAAGGTCACGATCAAGACTATTTACATTCCAAACCATTTGAAAAGCTAATTATTTTTACGGCGTCAATTCAATTTTTAGTAAGCTTTACTATGGTAAGAAGTTAGGATTCTCTTAAGAAATTGAATATCTCGAGAACTAATATGTTTATCAAGAAAGGTCACGATTAGGACTACTTACAGTACAAATATCTTGTACTGTAAGTAGTCCTAATCGTGACCTTTCAGAAAATGACAAACACATTTTTGATAAACATATTAGTTCTCGAGATATTCAATTTCTTAAGAGAATCCTAACTTCTTACTATAGTAAAGCTTACTAAAAATTGAATTGACGCCGTAAAAATAATTAGCTTTTCAAATGGTTTGGAATGTAAGTAGTCCTGATCGTGACCTCTCAGAAAATGACAAACACATTTTTGATAAACATATTAGTTCTCGAGATATTCAATTTCTTAAGAAAATCCTACGATACTTCTTACGATAGTGAGAAAATCCTAAATTATTAGGTCAGTAAATATTTTATTGAATTTGGGAATCTTATTGTTTTAAAAATTTATTTTTGATTAATTATAATTATTATTTCATATTTTTTATTTATAATTATTTATTAATAATTGATATGTTATGTTTTTTCTAAAATTCAATATTTCGCCTGAATGTCATTGTTTTTAAACTTTAACCCATACATACAAATTTTTGTTTGTTTTTGTTGGTTAGGATTAAGTTAGGTCTAACTTCAAACGCGTGTTTTAATAAACTATTTATTAGCTGGTTTACGTTTGGACAATTAAACAAGACTAAAATTATATCTCAAGTAAAACAACGGACTAACCTCGAAAATAAAATCATGTTGCGACGTGAACAAATGAAATTCAAATTACGCATTCCTAGATGAAATACTGTGTGGTGTTACCTGGTATTTTGGCGCTACTTCACAGAATACAACTCATGTAAATAGTTTTTTGTATTATTCTAGTTAACTTTGAAAAAACAATTATTTTTGTATTATTCAAGTTAACTTTGAAAAACAATATTCATTAGTTTTTCTTATAGAATAAAAAGAGTCGTTTCTGTTCCTTCGTCCGCATAACTTGTATTTTTAAAATGTAAAGAGATTAAAAATTAAAATTGGTAACCCCGACGTGATGGAGCTCGTGCTGCGCAATTGTAAATATAACCATTTGGCCAGAATACTATCTACAATCTATAATCTACAATCTGCAATCTACTATCTACAATCTACGATCTACAATCTGCAATCTACTATCTACAATCTACGATCTACAATCGAATCTACGAGCTACAATCTGCAATCTACAATCGAATCTACGATCTACAATCGAATCTACGATCTGCAATCTATAATCTACAATCGAATCTACGATCTACAATCTGCAATCTATAATCTACGATCTACAATCTGCAGTCTACTATCTACAATCTGCAGTCTACTATCTACAATCTACAATCTACGATCTACAATCGAATCTACAATACGATCTACAATCTACAATCGAATCTACAATCTACGATCTACAATCTACCATCGACGATCTGCAATCTACGATCTACAATCGGCAATCTACAATCTACGATCTACAATCTGAAATACTCAATCTATGATCTACAATCAACAATATGCAATCTACATTAATCAATCACAGAATACGACCACTAAATTGTCACAGAAACCGACTAATATTACAAGGTCAGGTCGTGTATCCAGGGCTCCTACCAGATGGTTACTTGGTCGATAGATCTTCGATCTCTCTGGGAGGGGAGTATTTGTGGTGTTACCTGGTATTTTGGCGCTACTTCACAGAATACAACTCATGTAAATAGTTTTTTGTATTATTCTAGTTAACTTTGAAAAAACAATTATTTTTGTATTATTCAAGTTAACTTTGAAAAACAATATTCATTAGTTTTTCTTATAGAATAAAAAGAGTCGTTTCTGTTCCTTCGTCCGCATAACTTGTATTTTTAAAATGTAAAATTGATGCTTACTAAAAAATCTAACAAGATTACGATTTTAAGCAATACGGTTAGTTAGAAAATCTCTTTTGTGTTTAAAAAGGTAATTGGTAATATACAGGAAAATTTTTCGTCCTGTCCAGTTTTTTCCAATTTTGTGCTAAAAATAAAATGAGAACTGATTAATAATAACTGCATAACTGAGGGGTGGCTGATTATATAGAGAGGGGAAAGTTCAAACTATGTTAACAAGTGTGATCTGTGTCCTCCCGAATGGAATTTTCCAAATTAAGAAATTCTATTTTATATATTAACTAAACACATGTATTTTTATGTACTCAAATTAAATTTATAAATTGCTATAACGTATTTTCAGTGCATTTAATGAAACATACACTCGCGGACAAAATTAACGCATATTTTTTTTGTAATAAAAAAAAATCCCGCTGGTCAATTTTAATACTACTAGTGTCAAATGATAGCACATTTATATTTTTATCAGAAACCACCTTGAATAAAGTTTACTGCAAGCCAATCAATTAAATTTTTGAAAAATGCTTAATCAAAATTGCATTGTGTTTGAAATCCAACGCAACGATCGGCTTTTGTTCCATTGCATTCTATTCAACTCAAAAATGAGTTACTTAGTGCGCGTCAAGTGAATATTATTGTCAGAACAGTTAGACAAAGATTAAAAGTGAACCTAACTCCAAAACCGTGAAACTTTTACGGCCCGTAACTTTTACGGCCCCCCTTCCCCGCCACAAATCCAGCCGTTTAGAATTTGCTCATACTCATGCAAATTGGGGAACTGATCAATGGGCCACGGTTCTCTTTTCAGATGAGTGTAAGCTTTGGGTTAGGTTCAATAATGTTTTGGGGTGGAATCAGTTGGGACGGCCGTACGAAGCTGGTGGAGATTGGTTTAAGGATGATTACAGACTGGTATGCTCGGAACATTCTTTGCGATCACGTTTTGCCATATGTGGGATTCATAGGTTATAAAACAGTTTTGTGTTAATGCATGATAACGCTCCAGTCCACGATGCTGCAACGGTACGACAATATCTCCAAGATATTGGCATTCGTGCACTTAAGTGGCCACCAATGAGTCCTGATCTTAATCCGATTGAACACGTGTGGGACATTCTAAAAAACGCCGTATTAGAGCTAGAAATCCTGCACCAAATTCGACAGTAGAGCTGAGAGTTTCAGCGCAAGAAAAGTGGAATCTCATTCCGCAAGAAATGATACAAAGCATTCTACTTAGTATGCCCAGAAGGATGGAAGCTGTAATAAGGGCACGGGGGAGGGGGCGGGGTAAACACTCATTATTAAATTAATCAAATTAAATTGTAATAAAGCTAGTTTTAATGTTTATAAAAATTAAAAAAAAATAGTTCGACACATTTTAACATTTTGCAATGAAAAATAGCCGCTATAATTCCCTAATGCCACATTTGTGCCTCTTTTGAGAAAATTATAAATTTGGGATCATTTGATACCAGTTCCACTGAAATTGTCCAGCGGGATTTTTTTTTACGAAAAAAAAATATGCTTTAATTTTGTCCGCGAGTGTATCTAGCAAATATAACGGAATTATTAAATAAGGAATCTATTAAAGTGAAAATATAAAATATTCCAATCGATAAATTCACTGATCTTATTGATAATATTTGTTGAACTTTTTAGCTCGTGATAAATTTATAAATCTCATTGATAGAAATCTTTATCGGTTGTATATTGAAAAGGATATTTTCAATAAGATCGTAATCAAAAATTGTTCGTCATCCACTTCTGAAATAAAAAGATCTTGCAAATACGGATATGCTGAAGTTGTACAGAATGTTGGTTAGACCCGTTGTCATGTATGAATGTGAAAGTTGGACTTGACGGATGAGTACGAAGGATCTGGCTTCTAAATTCGAGAGAACTTTGCTGAGATCAGGAATTTGATGCTAATTTCTGATATTGTGTATAAATCAAAGGACAGCGAGTACGCTGGCTGGGTTATGTTTTGCGTGCTGATCCGAATCGAATGATACAGTGTCGATGGCTCCACGGCGTAGAGAGCGATCTGGTATGAAGAGCTGGCTCGAGATCGAAACCGTTGGAGTTAGATTTTTGATACGGTACGGACCAATAATCGCTAATAAAATAATTGATATATGTACATCTGCTGTTTTCTACAACCGTAAAGTAACTCAAATTTGATTGCATTTAATACTAAATTATATTGTGTTATGTTCTAGACACATAAAAACTTATCGCTAAGTCCTATTAATTTAAAATAAACGGTTGTCAAAAATTAAGTTAAAAATTGAATTATATACCTAATAAGGTTATATTTCTAATGTCCCTTTTATCAATCGCACCTAGTCGCCGATCAAAATGTTCAGCAAAAAAAAAATACGAATCCCCAAAAATAAAATTTAATTATATCGTAATTATATTGTCATTACACAATTTAGCGATATAAATGTGTATTATACAATGGGTAATAATACCGAAATAATAAAGATCCAAACGATAGCATTTGGAAAATTAAATCTATTATTTTCCGTCCATTTATTTTTCGATCGTTTTATATGTACAAGTTACGTTGTAATGTACATGTATACACGAGTATATATTTATATATGATTTGATAGTATGTGTATAGCAAAAATTAATTAATAATTACATTTTTTATTGGACTCTGTGTTGCTATAAAACATTTCTGAAAAATACATTTTTTACTAGGTGGTAACAATTTTGTAATTAAAAATTAATGAATTAATAATTATGGAAACAATTTATAATTAAGTCTTTTCATACATACTCGTATATATTGTATTCCATCAAATTGTAAAAAATACTTTGTAAGGTATATCGGACTTTAATAAAATGAATTATTGATGTGTAGAACTTTAGACTCTCGAATAAAAAGTAAAAACTAATTTTAAATTCACAATGAAAGCCGTTGAATATGTTTTCGCAATAAAAAACAAATCTTAAGGACCATCTTCGTCAAGAACCAACTGGTACAGTAGATATTTTTATCATAAAAATATTTTTTAATGATTTTTTATAAAATATTCATCAGGACTCAGCTAACAGAACAAAAATTTTAAATTATAATTTTTGATTTGGGTTTACCGAACCCACACCCACACAAATTTCAAGATTTTGATTTGATTTATGTTATTAATATTTTTTCTTGTTTAATAAGATTCTGGTTTAATATATTAAAATATTAATGTACCAGCCATTATTTCACATATTATAGTACATGTCCTTTCGCCTCAAATATATGTATATACATATAAATGTAAATATATATATATATATATATATATATATATATATATATATATATATATATATATTTATATATATATATATATAATATATATAAAAATATATATATATATATATATATATATATATATATATATATATATATATATATATATATATATATATATATATTGTTACGTTTTCCCCTAGCAGGGATTCAAACCACTCCAGGGCTTGTGAATAATACTGGATTGTGAATTATTAAAACTACTTGCTTGTTTTTCACTTTATATTTTATTAACAATCATCACAATTCACTTTCACAGTACTTTTATTTTACTGTTACTTTTACTATTTCACTTTTTATTAGTTTTTCCCGATTTTAATTTATCGCTTTCCCAATTCAGACTGAAAGTCTACGCTTTCTGCTCGCGTATTTATACTCATAAGTATAAAACCGCTTCTCGGTCATAGTAGTATTTTCCATTTATTTATTTATTATTTCGCCCGTATACTGCGATTCATGTTAGTTTCCAATTACGAGCATTTAGTACTTCTATTCAATCAGAGATGTCACCCGCGTCCGTAACACTACCTCCGCCCAAACCTGTTCGTCCCGAACAGGATCCAATTCCCTTCCTCTATAGAGAGCCAACCTTTTCAAATGTACAACCTTTGGTTTACCTCGGATGCCCTTCTGGATTCCGTAGATTACATCATTGATTTTTGTAATCATCTTGTATGGTCCTTCCGAGCTAGCTTGCAGTTTTGGTGAAAAGCCTCTCTTGTGTTGTAAGTTGTGAAGCCAAGCTGACTGCTCTTTGTTAGGTCTCAAGCCTCGGATTAAATATCGAGGTTTCACTCTGTTTCTTGGTAGTATTGTCCTTTGTACTGGCTGCTCTTCCTTACTGAGTTTGTCAACTCCCATCGTCTCTGTAGTAATCTTATCTTCCAATTCACCACGAATTTCCGTTGAATGACGCATTTAACTGTAGTTGAAGGTTAGTTTTTCCACAGTTTAATGTAGCACGCCCTATGTCCAATACGAATTTGTTCTTCTTCATGAAGTTCACTCCCAAAATCACCTCATCGACAATATAAGACACCAAAATTTCATGAAAGAAGTCCCTGTTACCAATTCGTATGGCCACTTCCTTCCTTCCCTTGATTTCTGCTTTTTCGCCGGTTGCTGTTTGCACAATTGTCCACATTGCTGTATCTAGTGTTATCATACAGGCTTTTCTTTCTAATGTTAAGCCATCACCACCTCTTGTCAACCGTGGAACGGGGATGGCTGTTATGCTGGATTTGATTGAAAAAGTTAGGTTTCTTGCTTTATCAACCTTCTCATTTATTGTTTGCAATATTACATGACGCTGCTTCTCTTCTGATCCCTTGCAATCCTTCCTTTTCCTCAAATACATTTGAGGAAAAGGAAGATGATGGTATCATTGCCCGCTTACGTTTTATTTCGCAACAATCCCTTGATATATGACCTGGTTTGTCACATATTCGTCACATATTCGTATATTCGACTCGTCGTATTTTTACATCTGGTACTATCATCTTATTAACAGTCTCAATCGTTAACGCACAGGCGATGGTCTCCTTAAATGTTGTTTTCGATGCTAACACAATCGCTCGTCTTGTTTCTACGTCACGAATACCATCAGTAAACGCATCAATTTTAATTCTTTCTGTGTATTTGGGCGCCATATTAAAGTGTCTTAGATGTACCAATCGCTCGATGTCTGCAGCAAACTCTTGAAGCGTTTCTCCAATACGTTGATAACGACGTTTGAGCTCCATCCTGTATAGATCACGCTTGTGATCAGCACCATATTTTCTTTCCAAGGCCTGCATGACTCTATCATAGTCCCCGCGTTCAGATTCTGGAATGATTTGCAACATATCTGCTGCACCGCCTTTTAACGCCGCTATAAGAGCTGCGACCTGGTATTCCTTACGCCAATTATTTGTTAATGCTGCCGTTTCAAATTGGTATTTGAAAATGTTGAACGACGTTGTTCCGTCGAATGTCGGAGGCTTTAATTTAATTCCGCTGACTGGTTTTAGAATTTGATTAGTACCGCCATTATTTTTAATGTCTATAATTTCTTTTTCAAGTTTCAAAAGCCTTTCGTCAGTCGCTTCAAACTTTCATTTCACATTTAACTGTATCCACTTTGGCATTAAACGAGATGGACATTTCGCGGAACTTTTTACTCACTTCGGAAATAAAATGTCGTTGAATATTTTCTTGTTGCTCCAACCGTTCTAGCACTTAATTCTGAGAAACAAAAGTCAATTTCCAGCCGGTGCATGTGAGAAAGAAAAAATTGTAAAATAGAGAAAGAAAGAGTATTAAATACTGAATACAATAGCAAAAGGCAAAAATCGCAGATATTAAGAAAACTATATTTTTTGTTTTGTTTTGAAAAATGAGTCAGAAATTCATGACTTTATATAGGTTCATTTGATTACCGCCACCAAACATATTGTCGTTGTTCATGAATCTTAATAGTTCACTTTTGAAAAACTTGAAATAAATAAAACAAAATAGGCCGTACTATAGGTCGTAGAATTGGATGAGATCATGAAGCCGTCCTAAATTATTTGAAGGATACAAAATCTTATGTAGGTAATTATAACGGAAGAGTTTTAACGGCACTTACACCTCAGGATAAACGAAAAATTGTTAGATTAGCCTCAGTCAGTGCCGGAAAGTGAAAGTCAGTCACAGAAAGTGCCGAATCACTTTCTACAACAAAAATTGTCTTTCAAGATGGTGTTAATGTTAGTAAATCGATTTTCGCCGTGCTATTTTAAGTACAAAACATCTGAAGCGGCTGAAGTTAAAGAAAAAACCACCACTGAATGAACGGAAGCAGAAACGATTAGAATTCGCAAAGAAACACTTGACTTGGAATGTGATGCAAGGCCAAAATGTTATTGACTGGCGAAAAGTCGTATTTTCTGATGAAAAAAATTCAACTTGGATGGACCAAATGGGTATAATTACTATTTTCACGACCTTATGAAAGAGGAAGAGTTTTTGAATCGCCATCATAGTAGAGAAAGGGGCGTAAAGGTCTGGGGTTCAATATCTTATTAAGGCACAATCGATTGGTGTTTCAAAATTCAAAAATGACAGGAGACAGTTACAAGACGTTACTGGAATCTGTTTTCCTTAAAATCTATGACCTTTTTACTCCAATTTCATGGATTTTCCAACAAGATAACGCACCAATAAACACAGCTCGAGTTGTAAAGTCGTACATCACAAGCCAAAAAGTTTAGCTATTGCCGTGGCCACCATATTCACCGAACTTAAACATAATAGAAAATGTTTTGGGCTGGCTCACACGTAAAGTATACCAAGGAGGGAAACAGTATGATACTAAAGACGAGCTGATTCTAGGTATTAAAGCGGCCTGGGCAGAAATTTCACTTAATTATTTGATCGTATTTTTGAAGTTATTCAGCATAATGGAAGTTACACTAAATATTAGAAATGATATTTTAATATTGTATTTAAAAAAAAAACATATTGGTAAGAAATCACACAAAATGATATTATTTCATGTAATTTTTCGAGTGGCAGTAATAAAATGAACTGAAATAGTCATGAATTTCTGACTCATTTTGCAAAATAAAACCAAAAACATAGTTATCTTAATATCTGCGATTTTGTATTCAGTATTAAATACTCTTTCTTTCTCTATTTTACAATTTTTTCTATCTCACACGCACTGGCTGGAAATTGACGTTTGCTTCTTAGAATTAAGTGGGGGTAATTTATTGAACCGCACTGTATATATATATATATATATATATATATATATATATATATATATATATATATAAATATATATATATATATATATATATATATATATATATATATATATATATATATATATATATATATATATATATATATATATATATATATATATATACAGTGAGACCATTTAAAATTCGGACGAACGTAACATACAACTATTCATTAGATTATCTACTATCATATCGAACTTAAAACAATTTTTATTATAAGAATATGTTTATTTATTTATTACTGTATTACGAGGTGTGAATTATAATAAATAAATTGATTTATAAATTAACAAAATAATTGATTTAATCAAAAAATGTCACATATTCATCACAATTTAATATTCGGACATAAGACAGAGCTTATAAATATTTTATAAATTTGGATTTCAATATTAATTTTTTAGCACTTTGTTGCACACCCTGTTTGCTTTATCACAAATTTTAATCTTTTTGGCATTGAACTTATAAGTTTTTTTGTTAGTTCTGGTCTAATTTTGTTCCATTTTTCCTGAAGAATATTTTGCAATTAAACCATGTTGGAAATATAGCGTTTTCTTATTTGCGCATCCAATAGGTGCCACAAATTCTCTATTGGGTTTATGTCTCGAGACTGAGTGGTGTTCAAAACCTTTGGGCAATCATAAATCAAATATCAGACAAAAGTCAAAACCTTGTTTTGTGTTATCCGTCACTCAGATTCAATTGGCTCATTGAGACATCCCACTAGTACCTGACGTTCCGGCTAAAGGGCCGAATTTACGTAGAAATCTTCTGCACATTACATATATCCATGCTAGCCTATATAGTACTGACATGGAAGATGGGACAGCACACAGATTCTAAACTCAAAAGGGTCTCTCATATGAGTTCATTCGCATTACCAATTGCACCGCCAAAACGATCGATGGTGAAAATCCCATTTCGCATCCAGCCCCTATTGGGATTCGAACTCGGTACCTACCACTCCACTCCGCAGCTTTTTACCCACTGCGCAAACTGAGTGGTATGATAGTAAATAATCTAATGAATAAGTGTATGTTACGTTTGTCCGAATTTTAAGTGGTCTCACTGTATATATATATATATATATATATATATATATATATATATATATATATATATATATACCTCCCTAAAGGAACTCCTCTAGATTGTAACCACTTTTTCGTAGTACAGACTTATGTTTATATTAAACACATGTCAATATTTTTTCTCTGACTTATCACCATATTATTGTTTTGTGACCACGGAAAAACCCTGTACTAACCATGGCTATACATGGTTTTCCCGAGGTTTTACTGCTATCAAAATTTTTAATCGGTCGAGTATGTTTTTTTTTTAAAGTGATACCAATTAAAAGTTATGTCTTTATGGAGGTGCAATGCAAATCCGGTAAAATATTAAAAGAACGTTTGGCAATACTGTTATTTGCAAGTGCAACTGGGTCAGTGGTTAAAGCTGTGGCAGTTGGAGCGGGAGGTACCGGGTTCGAATCCCGATAGGGGCAGGATGCAAAAGGGATTTTTCACCATCTAATTACGATCGGTGGTGAAAATGAACACATCTATGACCCCCTGTTGGAGTGCAGATCTCATGGGTCGACCCATCTTCCATGTCAGTACTATAGGCTGGCATGGAGCTATGCAATGTGCAGATGGTTCTACGAAAATCGGACCTATAGCCGTACGTCCTCGATTTGGCCGTTAAGGCGTAAAGTAGGACGTAAATAAGCGAACCGAGAAAAAGCTGGGAGAGCCTTGAGCCCCAAAAAAGATAGCATAGATTAAAAAAAAAAAAAAAAAAAAAAAAAAAAAAAAAAAAGTGCAACTGGGAAAAAATTAAGGCCGCTTGTTAAACACAAAATAAACAATTAATCAGGAGTGGATTAACTATGATTAATAGTCAAATAAAACGCGAAAAGAGAAAGATTTTGTTAGTGGTAGATAATTACCCAGCACATTCCCAGCATCGAAATTTTAATTTGAAGTTTCGTTCTTCTAACACAACCTCTGTAATCCAACCAATAGACGAAAGCATCATACAATTTTTTTAACGTTTTTACAGAATTTTGTTGATGAACTCGGTTGTTGCGGATACAATTCTGACAATCGTGTCTGAATTCACTAAGAACATAAACGTATTAGAAGCAAACCAGTTGATTAATTTAACTTGGGATAGTGTAAAAGTTCAGACAGTTGTTAAATGTTTTGAGAAAGCCGGGTTTAATTTTAATGTTGACGCTAATTGATGCGACGAACCACAACCTAACACAATATTTCAGTTGTTGCTAGATAAACGTAACAATTCTAAACTAATAAAGTCTAAACAAATTGATCTTCAGAAAGTAAGAATGACTATTAAACAGTTAAAGAGCTACCAACAGATTAAAGTAGGTGCAATGTTTAACCGTAAAAAAAATCTCTACCGAAAAGTGTCAGAATTCGCTTGGGATTTCTTTATTCAGCGGGGTGAACCTGTTTTTCAAGTTTTACAAAATTGGCTCAATTACTGGATTTTCGGTGTCATCGCTATATTTCTGGCCATTTTGACAACGGCTAAGCAGCAGTAGCAGCCGGAGTTAGTATTCATGGTCGGCCCCATTATATTCCTTCTTGTAAGTTCTTGTTAGTCTTGTTTTTATGATGCCTGATCAGCAATGAAGGCTCAACGACATTACGATCAACCAAAGCTGGATACGTAGGTAAAAAAGATCATTGAATCAGAGGCAAAACCGTAAAGTACATTGGATCTGAAGAGTGGGTACTAGACAGTAGAAGTTCATTTTGAAGAGCGTAAGAAAACAGCGTTGATGGCAGCATCAGGCAACGGATTTTGGATGCTAATTGTGAGGCCATTCGGGTTATAAAATGCTCCAGGAACCATCGAGAGACTTATGTATTGTGTGCTGCATGAACTAACATGGAAGCAGTCCCTTGTTCAGCTCGATGACACTATCATGCTTGGACGTACGTTCAAGGATCATTTTAGCAATTAAGAGGTAGTTGTTCCAGGAAGTGGTAACCTATTTTTGGGCCATTTCGTCACCGAGAACGAAATAGCATGGATCCAGACAAGGTTAAGAAAGTACATTTTCCAAGTAAAGGTTTTGTAATGATCCAGTAACATGAGTTGTAAAGTGTCTTGCATGAACAAATATGGGAGTCCTGCCTTGTTTACCTCGATGAAATCATAATACAGGAACGTAAGTTCAAGTAGTTTAAAGGGAGTGTTGCTTAGAATCGGGAATATAATCCACAAGTTACGAAATTTGTGGAAAACTTTGCAAACATTATTAAGGACTTAGACAAAAACTTATCGAGGTCACTGCAAAGTTCGTCTGGGCCACTGAGTACAACGATGCGGATCAATACATTAACCAATAACAGTATTTTTTGAGAAATTTAACCACCAAAAGATCTTAATTGATACCATAATGAAAAAAGTATTAAGATTATGGACAGAAATTAAAATATGTATCAAGAAATAAACAACAGATAGCGTGTCCAGAACTGTAATAATATAGTCAAACAGCTTACACTAAATCAATCAACAGGTATACCAAAATGGCATTCGGCACAAAAAAAAATTAAACAGTAGCTGAGAAAAGTGTTTTAATACAAGCAAAAAATATAAATAATAAAAACTCTTCAGCATTTTATAACATTATCAACTAGTTAAACAATTGCATGCAATGAAAGAATACCAATCATTACAGAAAAACCAAGATATTGGGATACGAATCATGAAGACATACCATTCAACTTTCTTCAGGTTGACTGCCAATTAATATTTTGGTAACTCTCCAATTGAGTAAGACCTAAGCGAAACACTGCCAGTGACTATTGCACAAAAACTCAACATTTTTTATTAGTTGGTCTGAATCCAATACACTTCCGTCTATAATTTAATTTAAAACAAAGCATTTTTTAAAGATTTTATATATCAATATCGAACTTTAATTTGGATAATTAA
The DNA here is from genome assembly GCA_963932295.1 of Tipula lateralis. Lineage (NCBI taxonomy): Eukaryota > Metazoa > Arthropoda > Insecta > Diptera > Tipulidae > Tipula > Tipula lateralis. The sequence goes on along the minus strand of OZ010738.1, from coordinate 92,473,770 downwards.
AGTACGAATGTATTTCTTGCTGACCATTATGTCAAAGTTTTACTAAAATTTGTTTGATTTTCTGTTTAATCACTGTTAAAATTCTGTTATTTATTTTTATTGCAATCTCTGTCAATTTTTTTCCATGTTTGTTCATAGTCACTTTAAGTTATAAATTCACACAGGTTTAATTTGACACATTCTACAATACCCACGAATCTATCAAAATATCGATTTATCTGATACCTGCTAGGCAATCTTACTTAAAAACTCCGAGTTACCAACTTTATGAAACATCATCCGGATAACCAAGCGAGAGTTGGAACTGCTGTCATAATAAAACAAAACTATTTTAAACACCATGAATGCCAGCATTATCAACCCAGCTTACAATATTAGAAATTACATCTACCGAACAACGCCTTCAGATATGAGGGTGTATACTTTCCATAAGCGACAAGATAATTAGAAAGGAAACGAGACCAAATCTTGTCAATAAAACAACTGATTCCATCTAAAAACTTGACTAAAAACGGTATAGGAACTTGAAAAACAGGTAGAAAATTTCACTGGAAACACTGGAAGATCAAAAACCATTGGTTGAGAAGCTCAAAGAAGAAAGGCCCAAGAGAAATTCGAAATCTCGTCTTGGAAAAAGAGGGAAGCTACCAAAAAATGGAAAAAACTAAGGAGTTAATCTGAAAAAAAGATTCTAAGGAACAAGTTACAGCAGCTTAAGCGAGAAATTCAGAAGTTTAATGAAAAGTCGTTTTCTTTGTATCTTAGAAAATTGACAGCTGATGAAGATACGAACTACTCACTATGGAAGGTAACAAAAAAAATCAAAACCCCAATTACGAATATCCCTCCTATTAAGCGAAGTGATGACTCGTAAGCTAGGGTTAGCCAATCAAAAGCTGGAGAATTTGCTGATCATCTGGCTAATATGTTTTAAGCCGAATGATATCGAATTTGATATAATCTAAGCACAGGCTCCTGCATATGACCCATTAACGGGAGAAATTCTAAAGCAACTACCAAAGAAAGCTATCGGTACATTAACTCATTTGCTTCAATGGTGTTATTATATTTCCATCTGTCTGGAAAGTTGCGAAAGTTATTATGTTACCGAGACTACTCTCAGTAGAATGAAGCCAATAATAGAAAGTAGAGACCTAATGCCGAATCATCAATTTGGATTCAGATTCAAACATTCAACAATATGGTTCATATAGTTACAAATATTATTGAAAAGTTGTTAGAAGATAAACAAATATGTTTGACAGTATTTCTGGATGTGGCAGCAGCTTTCGATAAGGTATGGCACGAGGGTTTAATGCATACACTAAAAGTTATACTAACATAAACTAAGGGTTACAATACATAAACTAAGGTTATAATTCCGGAACCATATGTTGATCTTTTGAGATCATATTTATCTGAAATACTTTTTAGAGTAAGACAAAAGATCAGAATTCTGGACTGAGGGAGGTAAGGGCAAAAATCACGTCCTAAATCTCATAAATAAATGAGTTACCACAGTCGGATCATGTTATCATATAGCAACGATTGCTGACGACATTGCTTTACTAGCAACATGATAAACCATGGAAGAGGGAGCGAATAAACATCAATGTGCAAGTGAAAAAATTCACCCGTGGACTAAGCAATGGAAAATGAAACTTTATGATTTAAAATTTTCCCCTGTCAACTTTACGTACAAACCAATTGTTAACCCGCCGCCAATCAGCTTTAAGCCACTAGATGTTAAGCGTAAATGGAAAGAGCATGTGAAGAAGAAAAGAAAAGAGCTTGATCTTTAATATAGACAATTGTACATGGTTATGGGATGAAGGTCGATTAGTATATACAACAAAATGCAGATTTTTAATCATTAAGGTTTAAGGCTGTACTAGGAATACTAACTTCAAAAATAGTGATTTGGAGATGCAGGATATAAAACACGAAATAGAAAGATTGGCAACAAAGCATGAATCATGGCTTATAGAACATGTCAATGTGAAAGCCTCTCGGTTACTTCATAATGAATATTTGCTTAGGAAACTCAAAAGAACCAAACCCTTTGAGCTCGTTCGTATGTGAGCAGCTACCGACAATGGTGCATAGCTGGATCAACAGTGACCAAATTAAAGTTAAGTTTTTAAGAATTCAGATGTAAATTGATGGTTAGTCTTAAAAGACTAGTTTCAATATATTTATTTACTGAACTTACTTATCTACTAATTTATAAGTTACTAGTCTACTAATTTATGTAATATTACAAACATGGTCTTAGCGACAAACTTGTTTTTAATAGTATTCGACTAAAGTCTGATTTCCATTATGAAAAAAAATTTTGCAGTATTTTTTACTGAAAAAACCAAAGCGAGAAAAAAATTAAAAATGCCATTCAAGTGACAGAGATCGGTTTTTACTTTTTTCTTTTTTTTATAGTGGATATTTTTTGACAGATGAGTGTAACATAACCAATAAATTTCAATTTTTTTTTTGTTTTTGAAAAAAAAGACAAAATACACTTTAAATCTACAACAATAAATTTAAAAAAAATAAACTTAACATAATTATTCATTATTTCAATTATTTTCACAATGAATTAAGATGAATGGCACAAAACGAAATGTTAAAATTATGAATTGACCATAAAAAATCATCCATCTTTATTTTTCCTATAAAATATTTCTTCAGTACTGAATAAAAACACTTCTCTTGATATATTTTGTCAGTAGTGCTATAATAATTTTCTCAGTAACCATAAAAATTTATTCAGTACTGAATAAATTTTTTATACTAGAAATATTTTTTATTTCTCTCGCACTTTAAGAAAAATTATATTTTTATCCCGCCTTGACTATTTTGTCAGTATTTTTTCATAATGGAAATCAGGTTTAGTAACGAAAATCTAGTCCCAGTCAAATTACAAAAGTCTATCAATATGATTTACAAATGGTACTTACATTTCATGCTCCGCTTCGGATGTTGCCGCTACTGGTGTTGTAAAAAAACATAAAGCTAATATAATACTTGAAATAGCATAAAAACATAATGTATGTCTAATTATTATAAAACTATTATTATTATTTATTGACGTTGTTGTGTTTGTTGGTACTTGTTGGTTATTTAATTCTACTAAAGTTGTTGATGTTGTTGCAGCAGCGATTGTATTTGATGATGAGTTTATGTCATCGTCATAATTTTTTGTATAAAATTTATTGAAATTTGAAAGTTCTTCATTACTATTATTATTATTATTATTTAAATTACAATTATTATTACTATAGTTATTACTTAAATTTATATCACTTAAACGATTTCTTGCTATAATTTGGTTATAAAACGGATTTATTTGATTATTCGAATTAGTCGTATTGGAATTAGATGTTGTAAATGATTTACAAATATTTTCATTATTATTTACGTTTGTATTATTTATATTATTTTTATTATAGTATTTAATGTTGCTACTGGTTGATGTACAAATATTCAAATATTTTTTCTTAGCTCGTGTTTTGTGTTGCGGCAAATCGCACAAGAAACCCATATTATGACATCTGAAAATAAAATTAAAATTACATAATTAATTTAACCCTTTCGTTCACCGTGTACAATATATTGTACATCTGTTTACATTGCGTATAACTTCGTTAAATGTATGTGTATTTGTAAAATTTGCTTTATTGCATCATTCATTTGTATATATTCGTGGTATACAGCACTTTTATATGTATATCGTTATAAATCAGTTTGCTGTCAGTGCTAAATTTTTAGTTAGTGATAATAATTGAATCCATATTTAGAATATTTATCTTAAAATTTTTTAATACATTTATGATAATTCTATAACCAGAAATATTATTGTTCGCTGTTCAAAATACCTGTACAATTTATTGTACACGATGACTCAATAGTTATGTACAATATACTGTACAAAATTATTTATCTGTGAAATTCATAACGTTTTTTGCACTTTTTTTAGTGCAAGAAATTTTAGAATTACTGTACGATTCGGACTTCGGTGCTGATTCAGATGAAGTAATTGTGAATGAAACACAAAAATATTTTATAAAATATGATTTGACTGACCGCAGCGTTGTCATTGAAATTGATGTACTATTGCTAAACATAAATAGAGACCAACTTCTTGAACGAGAGGCCAGTAACGCAGAAGAAGAACCAGTTGTACCAAATAAATCCAATGTTATTATTACAGGCGATGGTACGTCCGAATCCATAATCCGAATCCTAGATTCAATGGAGGCGGCGGGAATTTGAACCAAATAGAGATAAGAACCAAGAGACTTTGAACCAAGTAGAGGTATTTATCGAAGAGCCTCGGCATGAAATTGAAATTTTAACACCATTAACATATTTTTGCGACATGTGCCAAACTATATATTTGAACAATTTGCATTTTATACCAACCAATATGCTCAACAGAACAATGTAAATGCATTTAAACCAACGAATACTGCTGAATAGAGTAGATTAAATATAAAACAATACATGAAAGGAAAACCGACTCCACGGGGCATTAAGGTTTACGTGTTGTGTGGACAAAGTGAAACCCCTCATTATTGTTTCCTTTACCAAGGTGCTAATAGTGGATTGTCACCAATAAATTTAAACCATTTCGGATTCGGAGGCAGCGTCATTTTAAAACTTGTGGAACGATTACAAAGTCGAGGACACAATATATATTTCGATAATTTTTTTAGCTCGTATAACGTGTTCGAAATTCTAAGGTATAAGGGAATAAATGCCGCAGGCCCAATTAGAATTAATCGATTTGCAAACCCACCGATTATAACCGAATTTTTTTCCCCTTTTGGTTTGTTACGATCGTTCAAGTTAACTGCAATAATTTATAACTGTGTGAATCACTTTCTAAACTTGTCATAATATTCAATCAAGTAAATAATAAGTACTATAAACTAAAATAACAAATTATTTTTGCATTATTATTACATAAATAGAAATAAAGTTATAAAATAAACTCTTAGTTAAAAAAATAAAATATGAAAAGATTAAATCAAACATCATTACTTAATTTCATGTCGAAACGAAGTTTATCGAATAATGAAAAATGTGCAAATTCTAACGAGAACATTAGTACAGCTCAATGTGAAACTCAACCAATAACGTCAAGTTGCATAACAAATAATGTGATAGAACCAGTAAGTTCTGATTCTGATATTAATAGTTTATTAAGTGAAAGTGACCAAAGCAACAACATCAATGACGGAGAATTGTATCATAAATTAGATATTGGAAACTTTTTAAATGCGTCTAAATTGGATGATTTTGTAAATTTGCTCGTGAAGTTGGCGGTAGAGGGGATCAACCTTTAGGTGCATTAGTGTCGAGTGGTTTTACAAAATGGAAGAATGCCAAAGAATATTTTGATAAACACGAAAAAACCAAATACCACCTCGATGCGATGCTACATGCAGAAAATTTTTTAAAAGTCCTGAGCGGGCAGCAAATTGGAGTTTTACCTATGATAGATTCCAAAAAAAATAGTTTAGTTAAAGAAAATAGAAGTATATTAGTTCATATAGTGGAAACAATTATTCTATGTGGTCGACAAGAACTTGGCTTGAGAGGCACGAAAGATTGGGGCCCTATATTTAATAATGAACCAGACCATAATGATGGAAACTTTAGAGCACTTTTGCGTTACCGAGCGAAAGGTGGAAATGCAAATCTTTTAAATCATCTTACTAAATCAGCGGGCACCAAAAGTATGTATGCAAGTCCCACCATACAAAATGAGCTAAAAGAAATTTGTGGAGATTTAATACAGAATATAATTGTTTCACGAATAAATGAGGCCAAATATTTTTCATTGTTGGCTGACGAGACGCAAGATATTACCAGGACAGAACAGTTGGCAATTTGTGTTCGATATTTCGATAGTAAAGAAAGTCTTATTCGAGAGGATTTTTTATGTTTTATAGCTGTATCTGACGTGTCTGCCTTAGGTTTGACTAAAACCCTGCTTTCAACATTGACTAAAATGGGAATTAATTTAAATTTCATGGTTGGTCAGGGGTACGATGGTGCTGCTGTAATGAGTGGAAACTGCAAAGGAGTACGCGCGCTTATATCTGAAAAATATCCCAAAGCACAATTTGTGCATTGCAGTGCTCACGTTTTGAATTTAGTAATTGGGCGCTCTTGTGAGCTGGCTGTTATTACAAATTGTATTGGTGCTGCAAAATCTGTGATTAACTACTTCTGAATATCTTCACAAAGACACAGTATTTTAGAAAAAATAACCAAAAGCAATCCAAACCTATCTCATAAATCAATACTTGGTTTATGTGAGACAAGATGGTCAGAAAAGCATGACTCAGTATCCCGTTTTGTCGAGTTATATTGTTCAATAATTGAGGCTCTAAATGAACTAAAAGAATGTGAAACCAAAGAAACCTCCGACCAAGCATATCAGTATTTGTTGCATTGACTAGTGCCGAATTTGTTGTTGCGCTGTTAACCTTAAATGAGGTGTTTTGTTATACATCAAATCTATGCAAAAGTCTCCAAAAAATAAATGTGGATTTAGTCCAATGTTGTGAGCATGTTGATTTAGTTGTTGGGTTGTTACAAAAAATACGTGATAGCAGTGAAAATTCATTCAATGACATATATTGTTTAGCAGAACGTATGTTAGAAGATGTTGGAAGTGAATTAAAAATCCCTAGAGTAGTGGGAAGACAATCACATCGTCCAAATGTTCCATCAAGTAGTGCAAACGAATACTATCGACGAAATTTATTTATACCATTTCTTGATCATTTTTTAATTGAGTTAAAGGATCGTTTCTCACCACATAACAAATTGATTGCCCAACTACAACTAATTATCCCAAATAAAAATAAAGATGTTAACCCAGAAATATTTGAAAAAATTTGTGACATATATGATGAAGAATTTCAGAAGTTTAAACCTGAATTTGAATTATGGCAGTATAAGTGGAATCAAGTAGCAGAAGAAAATAAACCAAATTCGGCGATTGAAAGCATATTAGCTTGTGACGGTATAATTTTTCCTTCCATTGAAAGACTGCTTAAAATTCTAATCACTCTTCCCTGTTCTACGGCCACCCCCGAGAGATGTTTTTCTACTTTAAGACGGCTTAAAACTTGGATTAGAAATACAACAGGCGAAGACCGTTTGACAGGTTTGGCTCTCATGAGTGTACATCGAAATATTAGTTTAAACGCAGAGGAAGTTGTTTCTAGATTTGCGTTAAAAAATAGAAATTTTATTTTGTAATTATTTTCGAACTGAAGCGATATGTTTTTTTTATTTTAATTTGAAATCTTATATGCAATATTATTAAATATTATAAATTACAAATATATAAGAAATAAAACAATTGATATAAAATATATTTAATTTTGTGAGCTATTTGAACCCCCCTTTCTCAAGACGTATCTACGGCACTGATTCGATTACAAGTCGGGATGGGAAAATAACGCTAATCAAATGGAAGGACAATACGTCAATTAACATGGCATCAAACTTTTTAGGAATCGGTTGTACTGATAAAGCACAATATGTTCAAGTAGAATGTCCAGAAATCGTACGATTGTACAATTCTGTTATGGAGGGCGTAGATTTACTTGACCAGTTGATCAGCTATTAGAGTTTTTTGCAGTATAAAAAATGGCCATTACGAATAATAACCCACTTTATGGACTTTGCCATTTGTTCAAGCTGGCTGGAATATAAAAAAGATTGTCAGCTAAATAAGGTTCCAAACAAAAATATCAAAGATCTTGAATTTCGTGTGGAAATTGGACACTGTTTACTTCTTTCGGAAAATAATGTTAATGTGAAAAAAGAGGTCGTCCAAGCACTATAAATAAGAATAATGACTCTGTTCAAAGTTCCCCTCGAAAATCAAAATCGGAAAAACGGCTGTTTGATGATAACCGATACGATGGAATTAGCCATATGCCTGGTCATGACGAAAAATCTGAAGCCACCAGATGTAAAAATTTAGACTGTAAGTAAAGGTCGAACCTTTTTTATTTGTAAAAATTGTTCTGTTCATCTTTGCATCAACAATTAATCAAAAAATTGTTTTGAAGAATTTCATTACAGGAATAAAATACGTAATAAATAAAATACAAAATAATGTGATAAAAATGAATTTATTTAATCTAATATATTTTTAAAATATGAAATGTATAATAAAGTATTTGAAATATTGAAATATGAGACTGAAATATAAATAATGAACTACAGAAACAGAATTTTTTTTGGAACATCATGTACAATATATTGTACATTTTGAAGGGGCTCTAAATGTCAACCACATTGAAAATATTTCCAACTTAAACCGTATAGAATGATTTTGAATTATCCAAATATTGTAAAAATACCAAAATATAATTTTTCGTCCAGCTAGTTTTAAATGGTTTCCGAAAGGGTTAAGTCGAAGATTAATTTTTAACGAGTATATTATGTTTAATCAATATCTTTGTGCACAAATAAATTATAATTTTTAAACATGAGTCGAATCTTATCAAATAACTTATTTTATAAACAAAATTAAAATTCAGAAGCCATTATTTGTTCCAAATGTGTTTATGTGTATATGTACATATGACTGTAATTAAAAAGTTTTTTATTTTTATGGCAGTTTGATACATTTATTTAAAGTAATTAAAAATTTTCAAACCCTTTTAGAAATTCACAGACGTGTATTTTGATTCTTTACTTAGGATGTTTGATTTGTGTAACAAATTGTTAATATACCTTCCAAATATCATTTTCAGAAAGAGAGGAGCGTGATTTTAAGAAGAATTTCACGAAAAACGAAAACTGTTACATTTTTAAAAACTGGCAGGCAACAACCTTTAATTGATTAAGTCGAAATCAAATGGTGAAAACAATACCTATACATATAAGCAAATTTAATGACTTCAAACATTTTTTCTCATCCTCTCGCCTCGTGTTCATTTTGTGTATCACAAATCTTGTTCGACTTACAAACTTCATAAGACAAATAGCATATTATCAAAGCGATCCTAAATAAAGAAGCCGCAATGATTGACCCTTTAAATTTATCGAGCTTATTTATGGGGTCTAGATTTTCATACACTCCATAAGAACTAATGTAAAATTGAAGATTTTTGGCTCAACTTTAATAATGAAAAATACTGAAAACAAAAATTATTTTTATATCAAAATTTAAATGAAACATTTTCATATAACATATATGGAAATCAAATGAAAATACGAATTATTTTATAGTTATGATAAAAATAAAAACGTTTTGATTCATTTAATTTTTATACATGTATATGTTATAATTGGTTCTAAACGCTGTATAAAAATATATAAAACGAGATCAATGACGTATGAACTACGAAAAAAAACATAAACTTCAAATATTGAATAAGAGATGGCACTTTATAACTTTAATAATATAAATCGTATTTATTGACATTTTAAAGCATATTGTTAATGCGATAATACGAAGTAGACAATTAAAATATCCATACATGTTAATGAAAGTGAATACTTAAAAAATTATTTAAGTTTTTTTGATTTCCAATCAAATTTTATACTCGATACAAGATGGCATTATAAAAGACAGCAGTTGTTAAACTCGATACAAGATGGCATCATAAAAGTCGTTACGATTTTTAACAGCGAGAATTTTGAAAACAATTTTAAGTATTTGAATTGTTTTTTTCTATTAAAATACATTTATTTAGACACAAACAGCATTTAACAACAAAACGGTAACTCTGTATCAGATTAGTATTCAATGGTTTCAATTTTGTTTCATTAAATGAATTATAATTTATCATGACTATGAGGACGATTCACCTCAGTTGGATATGAAGCATTCATGTATGGTTTTCTTCAACATATATATTAATTTTTTATGTTGTATAAATTCTGTTTTAAGACATTGTCATGAGCACATTTTAACGCCAAATCGAATTTTTGGCTGGAAATAATTCTTAGCGACAATTTAACACTTTATTAAATACATATAAGTGTTTATAATATATATAATTATATATATATATATATATATATATATATATATATATATATATATATATATATATATATATATATATATATATATATATATATATATATAATATGTTTATAATATATATAATACATATAATTACATATAAATTATTAATTATAATATAAATGTTTTATTATAATAAATAATTTATTATTGTCTACGGACGGGTATAACTTATAAACATTTTGTAAAAAATTTTTGACAGCAAAGAAAAACAAAAATAAGAAATATTTTTTTATTTTTTCTTTGCTGTTCGCCGTTCAATTTTTTAGTAATAAATATGAACTGTAGGGCGATTGATGTGTACTAACTTATTGATGTGTTAGTAAATATCGGGTATAAACTTTTTAAGTTCAATTTCGATGATTGCGGCTTCTTTATTTAGGATCGCTTTGATATTATACAATATTTTTTATAAAGCTAAAAATCTATTTTAACACTATGTTATGATTTCCTTTAGTAGGGATTCCAACCAAACTATGGTTCGATAACCACTTGCTTGTTTTCTCGAAAGTTTATAATTTATCACAATGGATTTCTTCACCCCTACTATTTCACTTTCACTTGTTATTTCCTTTCCCGATTTTAATACTATAGACACATAACCATGATTTCGTTGTAATGTGTCACTGCTAACCATGGTTTGCAACTAGGGTTAAACATGATTTCGGAATGAGCTATTTTTTCTCATATCATGGCAATTTAGTGACGACAGTAACAAGTTATACAGTCAGTAAATAGCGAAAACTATAAATATGGATTATTCATGTATTTATTGGTTTTTTTTTATTTATAAAAATTGAAGTTTTCAAAAAAAATAATTAATACAGGATTTGATAAATTAACGGATAATAAAACTAAAAATAGAAATAGGAAAAATTAGGGTGGAGGGCGAAAAAAAATATTTTTAAACCACACAGTTAACGTAAGAATTTTAATGAATTATGATTAACTGTCAAATGAAATGAGCACTGTAGAGATATGTGTCTATGGTATAAGCTTAGCGCTTTCTGTTTGCGTATTTACACTCAATTGGCCTGCTTCTATAAGTTTCCTTTTATTTATTATTTCGCATGTATTCTCGTACGTTCGTGTTGCATTCAATTGCAAACATGTAGTTATTCTATTGAATTAGAGATGTTGTCCGCGTCCGTAACAATAAGTTATATATCGAAACAGAATAACTAGCTACGTCATTTTTAACAATATCTAACTAAATGGGCAAAGCGAAAGAACCTGAGTTTGTACATTTATAACAGCAGAATTGACTTCTTGACTTGGTTCTCTCGAAATTTATTGGTTCAGGCTTGCATTATAGTCATGCACCATTACAATATTTACTACTAGAGTTGTGAATTATTTTTCACTGGCAATCCTGAGAAAAGATAATTCTCCATTCTAATAAATGTGATGTTGGAATACTAAGTTTCCAAAGCCAAATCAGTAACTTGTGATAGGTGTATATTTTGTATTTATGGCCAGAAACATAATATAATGATTCACGGCAGATTTATAATTCACACTGCGAACAAGGGCGAGTGTTTTACTAGTCGAAAAGTTTTTCTCAGTATTTTTAAGGATTCGACCATAAATGAATGGTATAAGTTAATATCGAAATACTGTGATATCATATCACTTGTATCATTTTTATTGTGTTATATTATATTTTTGCCATAAACCATTAATAACTAGGTTCAGAAGGATCTGGAAGAAGCTACGTTCCTTGTAGTTATCTTTAACCATAGGAGTTATCTTTAACCACAAAAACATCCACACAAACTGGAAGTCCATTTGAGATTGGTTGAATTAGTTTTGGTACTACCAACATTATTTAGGGTTTCAACTGTTTTTAATGGTAGAAGTATGTAACATGAAACTCTTTGATGTTGGTGTTCGTCTACGACCTTTCACTGAACTAGGTTTTAAAAAAAACTAGTTCAGTGAAAGGTCGTAGACGTTATTGACATATTCATCCTGCTTGCAAAAAATGTGTGTAATTAACCCAGAATATCAACCAGACTGTTCACAAGAAACACACAAACATTTCACGAACCACATTACGACGCATATTCTTATTCTTACAAAATTCGACCAACTCAAAAATTGAGGCCATCAGATCATTAATCGTTGCTTTAACGAAATGCAGATTTTTCAACATAAATCATTTTGGTGATAAAAGTTATTTTCTTCTTAAAGCAGAACTTCATCCTTTAAGAGTCACTGTTTTGTTTGGTTAATCAACTGATGGCATCATTGAAATTTTGATGAAGAGATTGAACGATTATGTGTGTATACATACTACATCCACATATCTATGGCTTTCATAAATGTGTGAAATCGAAATAGTATTGTTTTTTCAATATTTATTATGATGAACTATGACAGTGCCGATGGTGTTTCAAACGAAATTTAATTAGAACAAATGAACTTGACTTGGTAGGGTCTGCTTTTGAATCACAACCACTTCTCATCATAGTTAGAACCTATTAAAATAAACCCAAGTTAGTAAATTTACCTTTTCAATAACAATGTGCATCTCACAAAAATCTCATTTACTAAACATAGTGGATCGGTGATGCATCAAAGTGGAATAAAACGAGATATCCATAATCTCACAAAATGGAAGAATTCCAAAAAACTGCTGTTTAAGCTAATAAATAATCCTTTTATAGTGTTATTGCAATTAAAACTTAAAGTAAAGAACTCCTGCTTGCTCGATCAGAAAATACAGTTACGAAGCTTTATCAAATGGAAAACTTTCTGACTAACTAATCCAACCAAAATATTAGATCTTACTGATTTGTTCATCATTAAGAACACGTGTGAAAGTTATAAAAAGTTAGATGAATCTCAGGACATACAGTCCAACCCTAGTCTGAAAAATCTGACTCAATATTACTGATATTAAGGGTGAATTGTAGAACTTGAGTAGAAAATACAAGTACTGATATATTTTATTTCAAACAGCGACGTTTATTTTTCGTCCATTGTATTTTTAAGATGGAATCATCTTCATCATACTCCGATAGTTAAGAAGTATTCGAGTTTAGTCTGCGGCATTTGAAGACCTAATCTAAATACGTTTAGACTTTTACTAACCGATCAAATGGCGCAGTTGTTAAACCTGTGACCATTGGAGTGGGAGATACCGCCTTCAAATTCTGATAGGGACAGGATTCAAAAGGGATTTTTCACCATCTGATTACGATTGGTGTTGTGTATGACCACATCTATGACCCATTGTTAGAATGCAGAATTTATGGGCCAGCCCATCTTCAGTGTTAGTACTAGATAGGCTGCCATAGAGCTATGCAATGTGCAGATGGTTCTACGTTAATTAGACCTATAGCCATACGTCCTGGACTAGGCTGTGTAATGGCGTAAAGTAGGACGTAACTAAGCGAATCGCACAAGAGTTGGGAGTGCCTTGATCCCCAAACAGATTGCAAAGATAGAAATATACCGACAGACAGGCAGACTTTTATTCAGATGAAGAATTTTGAAGAATATTTCGATTAGCTAGATTAATCAAAACTGGACCGCAACAAAACGATAGCGAGAACTTACTCTTTGTATGATTGTTAAACTTTTTAACAGCCACAGGACGCAAAATATACCATATTTTTGCTACATATTTTTATAGATTTATAAAATCACCAAATAAGATGAGCAAGTAACCGAGAATAGCTGAACGGAACACACATATATTCTTATAGTTTAACCCTAGTTGCTCAAAGGTGTATCCTAGTTGCTCAAAGGTGTATACAAAAGAATTAAGAACATCCCCAAGATTCTCCTGGTTAACCTTGTTGAGCAGGAATAATACCTGTAGACTTGATTCAATTCGTCTACCCAATGGTAGATAAGGAAGTAGGTAACGTACTACTCTCTACCCATTTTCCGGGCTGTAATACCCGGAAGTAAAGCAAGTTGGTAGGTCGAAAAATACTGAATTAAAAAATAAATCTGAAAGGTTTATTAGGGATCAGCATATAGCTACCGTTCCACTCAGTAACATGCAACCTTCATACAGAGTGGGAAATAATGTGAACTGACTAACATCAACTCGTAACTAGGATTGAGAAAATGTATATGTTACGGTTAAACCCCGAAATGCGGCGAATGCCCGAATTTACCGGTAAATGTCCGAAGTTACAAAAATGTATGTTCAATCTACGTTTACCTACAAATTTAGACTATATTCACATTAACTCTTTAATTATTTTTATTAAAAAATGATTTCGTAGCAGACCCTAGAATGATTTCGTAGTAGACCCTAGAATGATTTCCTAGAATTGTAAAGGCTAACGGCTTCGCTAGCTCTCACGGGCACGCGGGAGGTCGCTGCGCTCCCTCTCGCTTATCTCTCCGAGGGGCTTTAGATTTCAACTTCGGGGGACGTAGGAGCCGGGATAAGCAAACATGTCGCACTGCGTGCCGCATGTAGGAACGGATTATATAAAATCTATTAATGGATTTCGGTCCACTTCGGTTCACATTTTTTGTAAATTCGGACATTTACCGGTAAATTCGGACATTCGCCGATTTCGGGCTTTAACCGTAACATATACACAACAGTGAATTTCATGTGGGCACATTTCTAGATATTTCGGTTTTTGCAGTGGAATAATACATAATTTAAACAATTCATTCCGAGCTATTTAGGTAGTTGACGAGCTACTCGGTATTCTTTATGTGAGTTCGGTACAAAGATACGCTAATGATCTGGATCTCACAGTGCTTGGGACATGAATGTCTTATCAGATTTCGACCAAAAAATGGAGATCCAGGTGTAGTAATGTTTTCAATTATAAGTTTCTTGCTTGTTTGTCCATTAATCTGGTCTTGCGTATTTGTACTGAGAAGCATATTATAAAACTCATGAAATTCCGAATTTACTACTAAAAAATTGGTTCTACGAGTGGCTTTAAATTGTAAAAATTCGTCGATGAAAGTTGCAGATGTAAGATCTGAGACTTAATTCTAGGTGTACCGCCGTTGTTGTAAGACATACGAGTACGGTTAAGTATGTTTTCATTGGAATTAAGAGACCGCATAATCAATCCCAACATTATGGAATGGTGGAGCAGGGTTATTTTTGGAGTTGGCAGGTTTGCTATCCATTGTGTTTAAAGTCGAGCTCGAGCGTGATAGCATAACACACACATTTTATATTCACTCGTTTTGTCAGCTGTTTCTGAAATATATGGCAATACATTTGCCCGAACACAGTTTAAAAGTCCTTCTGGTCGAATATGAAGGTATTTTCTATGGATAAAACTAACAAGAGTATACTGGTGAAATAATAATTGCTTGGTAGTAAAGCAGCAAATAATAAACGATCGCCTTTTCGAAGGATGATTTTATACTTTTACAGTAGACGCATGAATAATGATAATTATTTTAAAGCAGAAGCATGAACCATAAAGTCAGCCTTTTGTTATCCACGATATTAAAGCTCTTGAATTGTGCTTAACATATGACTGACTGTTCTTTGCTTCTTCTGCTGTTAAGAGCAACAGCAACTTGATGAATTATAACGACAGTAAATGACAAAACGAAAGATATAGACCATTGCATTTTGTATTGTTAGAAATGAGTTTTTACTGTGTGTTCTATCTAGATAGATTATCGATGAGTTCCTTCTTCCAGTAATAATCGTAACATATTAACGATCTTGAATTATCGGAGGAAATTTTCGGGTCTGGCCAACTCGTGATTTTTAACATAATACATTGGTAGCATAACTATGTTTATTTAGGTTTCACGATTCTCTTCTGGGATGTCATTAACCAGCGTTAAACGATTTTTTGATAACTAAATATTACCTCCAATAATAACCAATACTAAATAATAACCAATATTACCTCTTCATCTTGAATGTGGACAATATACAAGGCGAGAAGTAACTTATTTTACTTTTGCTTCACGGAGTAAAAAAGGAGTCTAAGTGAGAAAGTCTCGTCTTTGATAGTCTTAGAAGACGTTACTCTCTCTCTCTCTCTCTCTATCTATCTATCTATCGGACGTTCTAAATTTCCTTGTTTCTTACCAGCATAAACCGAAAAAATTAACAATAAAATGCCCTTACAGTGAATGGGGAACGTCATAATAACATGTTAACTGATTTTTGTGGCTTAATTTGAATAAATTATGTGTCATCGACCGTTGGCTTCCACAAGACGGACCAACATACCAAACAATTTTGTTCGCATAATTTCAAGAAATGGTGAAGTTCTTTTGTCACCAAAAAGCCCGGATTATACACCACTTGATTATTTTTTGAGGGGTTCTACAAATTAAAAACAACATTCGAACTGATCTAAACATGCGAACTTAACAATGCCCTAATTTAATTACAAAAAGTTATCATAAATTTTGGCCTGTAGACCAAACCGATTTTTTTTCATACCTAAATCGCATAGAACCTCTTTTCATTACCAATGAAAAATATTGGCTTTTATTTCAAAATGAATGTTCTATTAACATATAGAGAAAGGACAGATGGCCCACCCTATATTCTACATTTTCTTCAACATCGCAGTATCAATAACATAAGAATGTTTATTTTACGCAGAAATATTTATCTTTTATTTTGTATTACAGTATTTCATAATCCTTATAATATTTGTGGTTCCATGGACCTGGTCTGCTGTCGAGTTGGAAGTCTGAAACCAAACTAGTTCGCTTCAGTTTCTCCGTACTGTAGTACGGAGAATGATTTCTCCGTACTATACAAATTTCGGCAGGACGTCAATGTTATTTTCCCTAATTCACAAACAGAATTTTCCTCCTCATCAACATCAATTTTATGTGCTCAAATCTAATTTAATTTCGCAACAAAATGTTCTTTTGTTTTCATTTCGCATCAGGCAATATAATTTTCATTTAAATTTAAATTTATTCTTCTCGCCTTGTTATAAATTATGTTGTACACAATCTCGTACATATAAAAAATGTATTCTTATATACATTATTATGTAACGAACCCAATATACATATAAAGTAGTTACGAGTAAAATATCCGGCTATTTACGTCTGTACTTCCTTCGATTTAGTTTTATAGTCTTAGCTGGTATATAATATACGTTTGTATAAGATTCAAAGATATAACTGATTTATGTGTTCGAATTGATAGACAAACCTATAATAAATACCTGAACTTTGATCAAAATCTTAAAACAAATTGATTTTATTTATCTGTCTGTCTGTCTTTATCTTTACAATCTGTTATGGGGTTCATTGCTCTCCAAACTTTTTCGCCAGCATATAGTACATGGGAGATGAGTTGACCCATGAATCCTTCACTCAAACAGAGGGTCATAAATGTATTCATTCACACCAGCAATCGTAATCAGATGGTGAAAAATACGTTTTGCATCCTGCCCCTATCGGTATTTGAAACCGGTACCTCTCGCTCTAGTTGCATTTGGTCGGTGATTTTATTTCTTGGAATCAATTTGAAATTAGAGTTTAAGTTATAAGATGGCAGCCAGTTATATACATAGATAGGTAAATAGATTTATTATAACTACCTTTACGACAGTATTCGTACATGGATTCTAACCTGTGTTGCTTAAGCATACAAAGGATATGTACATACAAGTATAATAGATCAGTAAATAGATTTATTCGTGATTAATTAATTTTGGTAAACATATTGACTTCTACTATATACCTTATTGGTGTTTTGTTAGTCCTCGTATTATATTTGTTTGGTATACATGTCACCATTCTCCATTAATTGCTTAGTTTGTCAACGATTAAAAATGTAAACGCTGTTGTAGTATAGTGGTTCAGAGACTTTCGGAGGAAACAGTCGTGGATAGTGAGCTGTACGAGTTCAAACTTATATAAAACATATACATATTGAGGCGGATGTGGTCGTAAATATTGGCCTACTACCCCTGTGTCAAAATAGGAAAGAGAAAGTTAACTAGATGGGTGCTTTATCTGGCCATTTGTTATACAGTGTCCACATTTCATGATGATAGAGATCTAATAGATTATGAATGCTTAGCTATTGTATGTAAGTATATAATCTTGGAATGATGAGTACCTAAATATTTACGATTAACATTTTGTTACAACTTGTTTAAAAAAAAAATTAAAAAAAAATAGCCCAACAAACAAAATGGGAGAGTTCTTCGATCATACGGTACTACTTAATCGTCTATTTCAGTGATCATATGAATTCCGATGTACGGCACACGGAAGTGGGGTAACACTAGAAGTCAGCCATCTCATACTTGTTGATGACACAAAGATTGTGCACACCCACACCTACAAACGAATATCTTTCTAATGGTGTAATTTTTATGACAATTGGACAATTTTTATGGCCGATCTATCTACGGCATAAGGAAAAGGTCAAAGAAATACACATTTATTACTTATTAAAGTTTCAATAAAAGTCACTAAGGTAAGGCCACTTCTTACAGTAGTCATACATTTTATTCATTTAATTCAAAAAATTCAACACCACTTAACTAAATATTTGTTTGCAATACCTTGAAATAATCAAGAAACAGAGATATTGACACGGTCTTTCGTTGGCAAAATCATATACGCGATTTTGTTCACATAAACCTTTATTAATCGAACGAGGGTTCATTATTCGTAAGAATCTGTAAGATATTGAAAATCCACATATTTAATGAAACGGCTTATCATCCTCATAATGATAAAGTTCTCGAGTGTTGTCATCTCAGCAACTATTCTTCAAATGATTATTTCGCTCGCTTATAAAACTACGCCTCATTTTTCTATCACCTACACCTAGCTAGCTTAGATTGCAACGAATAGTGATGAAAATAATGAACTGGCTCTCTTAAGATGGAAACGAGTAGGCAAATCCTAGGATTACCTTTGGTTTGTCATTAACCATTAACCAAATCATCGTCTAATGGATTCAATACATGATTTGGGCTCGTGTGACTATAGCCAAACTATAGAGAGGTTCCAGTTTTTATTAAAGACTCCAAAGGTTACTTTCAGGGGGCGTTCTTTACCTTCCTGTGACTCTTAACGAATGACACTTAAAATTTACAATTATGTAGCATGGTTTGTTGTGGAGGTTTTACATATTAATCCGTATAAAACCAATTCGGTGATCTTTATTATTCTTGCTAGAGAATATTGGAGAATCTGTCTTTTCAGAGATCACACTGAAAATATTATAGAAAAGCCTCAACTATCTCTTGGTAACGAGAGGATTGAATAATCCTGGAAATTAACACCTAAAATAATGGTTTTTATTTACAGGCTAGTGGTTTTACTCATGACATCCTTACTTCAATTGTTTGGTGGCCTACCTTCACTACAGTCTTTTACTAGGAACTACAATATTTATAAGGATTTTCGGTCTGGCTTTGAAACATTTTATTAGTCTTCCCTGTTTCAATCATGATAGTGTAAAAGCTATGATATCAGTGGCATTCAATGAAACTTGATCTACGACTCTTTGGCCAAAACTATTATAGTTTCCGAAAGAAACTTATCAGGCCTGAACAGGCAGCATCATTCTCATTCAAGAATATATTAAGAGAGCTAAACACTTCGTTTATTACCCGAACGACTGGTAAGCCTTCTCTATTAGTCGAAACACAAGGTACTTTATTAGTAAACCTTACCTGAGGGACATGTAGAAATTGATTTTCAAAGGCCACGAAGAGATTAAAGAATAACGTTCTTGTAGTTGATTAAGAACTTTTCTCGATTGGTCTAGTGAATGAAGTTATGTTCGAGAGTTAAAAGTGGATGATCCATTCTACGAGTCCAATTTTCCAGCACCATTTCGAACATTATGTCCGATATTCTGTTAGTTACGCGTTTTATGTTCTCTTCTAATGCAGGAATCGATTGTGGTTTATCGATATAAACAAGTGATTTCTGATATCCTCAAAAAAAGTAATCTAACGGCGTCACAAGATCTTGGAGGCCAATTCACGGGACGCTTTCTTGATATGATGTTCTCATTAAAATTTACTACTATTTCTTATAAACCTCATCAAACAGAGCATTTTTAGAATGCTGTGAAATCTCATGAATCTCTTCTGGCTGTTCATTAGCCCAAATACGACAATTTTGTTTGCTGACGTATCCATTCAGCCAAAAATGAGCTTCATCACTGAACACAATTTCTCGATAAAAACGGACCCACAGGAATGTCAACCGGAAGCTGTATTTTGTATACTATCAACCCAAGGTCTCTTTAAAATACGCCATCATGTAGCAAATCAGACAACCAGAGCTTGAGAACGACGACGTGTTGATTGATTGCGGTCTTCGCGTACACCTTCGAAGGGTGAATATCCAATAATGAAAAAATAGTTCGAAATTTATTGATTGTTTCGCGAATTTGACGATAGTGAACACCATAAAATGGTTGAAGAACAGGAAACCAATTTTTGACTGAACAAAGATTTTTAAAATATGCAAATTTCCAAAATTTGTAAACGTGGTTCTCGCGTAATTCTATTTATGGTGAAATGTCAATGAATACTGAACGCAAATGACATATTTTTTTTTTTTTTAGAAATCTGTATTTCTGTATAATATTACAATTAATCTCAGTGATAATCTAGTAAATGTTCTGAATTTGCAAGCGGTGTAGCATGTTATGGGACGAGAAAAATTTTAAAGGCTTTTTATTTTTTTAGGTACTTTGGTTCATTTGTGTGAACCAGTAGGTTCCTGCAGTCGCAGTACATAACTACTTGC
The DNA here is from genome assembly GCA_963932295.1 of Tipula lateralis. Lineage (NCBI taxonomy): Eukaryota > Metazoa > Arthropoda > Insecta > Diptera > Tipulidae > Tipula > Tipula lateralis. Next base: position 92,452,985 of record OZ010738.1, on the reverse strand, counting down.
AAATTTAAGTATTTCAACGCTAACATATTCCATATTAAGGTCTCAATGGAGGTTGTCATTTCTAATGGACCGTGGAGCATATACAATGCTATACGTAGTAATTTGTTATGAAATGTTAGTATGATCTTAACTGTAGTTTTCTTTGCACAGTCCCAAAGTTGAATGCCGTATGCCCAGATAGGTTTAAGATAACAGTCGTACTTTTGCGTTGGCAGCTCAGCATTTGTTTATATAACAGTCGTACTTTTGCGTTGGCAACTCAGACTTTCTTCCAGAAATACTTTTCTTAGAATTTCAAATTCAATTCTTGCCTTTTACTTAGCTTGCGCGTTCCACATGAGCTTAGTGTTTAGTGTCATGTCAAGGTATTTCGTTTTGTCAGAGTACGGAATTTTTTTGGTATTCAGCCTAATCGGAATGTATTATAATTTCTTGTTTGTGAAGTTGATGTGCGCTGATTTTGATTAGTTGACCGTAAGAAACGGTCATTTATGTAGAACTTTAGCAATTCAAAAGCTTGCTTTGGTAAATCTCGTTGAAGCTTAAAACGCCATGGTGCCAAACGCTGTCAAATGCTTGGACAACGTCTGAGAATACTGCTGAACATACCTTCTTCTCTTCTAGCGTCTCTTCAATCGTAACCCAAATTGATGTGGTGGTATAAGTTTTTTATTTGCTATAATTGCCTTTAGTCTCTTGAGAAAGAATCTTTCAAAAATTTTTGATGTGGTTTTTAATAAAGATGTCGCCGGATGTAGCTTATTGGTTAAGAGAGTTTCTTATCACGCCGCGGCCTCAAGTTCGATCCCCACCGTTGACCAAAAAATTAACAAGCAACCGGATGACATGAAAACGCGTTTGTGTGTAAAAACATTCGTTGGGCTGACCATCTACAATATGCACCAATACGTTAAAATGGTTCATAAGCTCTCAGTTGAGACGCGGTAAGGGCCGTTTACGGCCTCTAAGCCATAGTTTATTTTTTTATTATTATTAATAAAGAGATTGGCCTGAATTTTTTTGTCATTTAATGGTTTATTATGCTTCGGAATCATTATGATTTCCGCTACTTTCTTACACTACTGTCTTGGAAGATAACTTTGTCTAAAAACAGCATTGATTATGTGCTGTAGTTTCAGTAGTGCCTTTTCTGGTAGTGCTTTGATTAATTTTCTGTGTTATCAGGTCGTATTCATAGCAGCTTTTTTATCTTAAAGATTTTTCACTTTTTCTTTGATTTCTTTCAGAGTGACTGGTAGAACAATTAACTCGTCTATTTTGCTAACCGGAGTTAAATATACATTCTCTGCCTGTTCAGTTGGTGGTTTCAAGGTAATTTCTAGGTGTTCGGCAAACAGATCAGTTTTTTGTTTATCGCTGCGAGCCCAGGTTCCATCAATCATTTTTATAGGTGGCACTTGCAGTTAAGGTCTTTTCAGACTCTCAGTGATCTTTCATAACGAATAGTCCGTGTCAGGTTTTCCTGTCATGTTATTTAGAAAGCTGGCTACTGACGCATTCTTAATTCTCACTTGAACTGGGTAGCTTATACTTTTCTGTAATAAACCTTGCTGAATGAGGGTACTTTCCCAAGCCACTTTCTGTATACTTTCAATGAGATTTTTCAGCTCTTCTTCTATCATATAAGCATTCGAGATTGCCACCTGGAGATTGACGCTTTCTTGTTAAATTTTCTTGTTAAAAGATTGACGCTTTCTTTCTCTCAACCCAATTTGTTTTGTTATTTGTTTGTTTTTCTTATGCCGTGGAACTTATTGTCATTAGAGGCTATCAGGCTAGTACTCAGATCGATTATGCGTGAAATTTCCATACGGCTTTACCAAAGTGAACTCAGAAATGAAAAATTTCAATTCTGTTTTCACTTAGCAGTTCTCAGTTCATTAGACAAAAAATATAGTTAACTCAATGCACCAAAGATGGCGCGCATAAACTCTACAAATTTGTTGTTTCACTTTGAACTGAGTAAAACTTTGGTCAAATTTCATTTCACTTTGAACTGAGTACTAGCCTTAGGACTGGAGAAGATACCTCTTGATATATAGAAGTCAGAAATTTTATTTTGTCTCCGTAGCTGTCTTCATTTGGGAGTAGTTTGATTTGATCCCTAAAATATGTTTTTTCCATTAAAATCGTCTCCAATAATGAAATTGTTACCAAGCGATTTAAAAAGTTTGATGTAGTCTTCCTTTTTTGGTTTATATCTGGGTGGACACTAGATTGCTGATATAGTGTAGCTCTTGTTGTTTTTATTTTGAATTGAACTGCAATATTTTTTGCAGGATATGATTTTCCTGACTGGGTGCTTTCTTGATATTTTCCTTTTGACTAGTCAATTGGAAAAGTATCTCCTATTAGATCACTCTTTAGATGTTTTGCACAGCAGACATAAGATAGATCATTATACTGGGACGAATCGCTTTTATATGCTAAGCATATAATCGGTAGCTATCAACCATTCAAGTTCAAGTCGCTCAGTGACTTTGGTTCATAATCTAACCCATATTAGCGTAAAGTTTAGTTAATTGAAACTTTGAGTGGAATACATTATAACAATATTGTGGTAAGGTGGTGTGGCTGGAACGCATAATGTATATCGAAAAGTACTTTTCAACACATGTATATCTTATTTGCTCTTATCACAGACACATCTATAATACATTATGACAAAGATTTTTCACAGCTTGAAAATATTATGAGCTTTGAGATAAATTTAATTTAGTTTTTAAAATAATGATCTCGAATATATTTGCTTGTTGGTCTTTCTACGAGTAAAATGATACGAACCAAAGTGGGTATACAATATGGACATTTAGAAAATTGTTTGTGTGTCCTTAAAAAAATGTCATTAATTATTTTTAGTGTGCCAGCATTGTAACATCAAAACAGTAACACGGTGCGGAATTTATAAGAGAGATGAATTATTATTATTCACAACGAAAATATTTTATATCGGTTCGGTTTATGTACTCGTAGATAGTACTCGATTATGTCCCTTTTTCGTACAGCCAATAGCATCATTTTCCCATAACTTTGCCGATGAAAAATTGGTCTTGTATTTATAGAGTATATTATTATAGGACGAAAAATTTATTTACATTTGGTATAATAATTCTTGAGGACATCTCGAAAGTGTTGGCAAGTGCCTCGCCGTTTATCAATTTAACGTTTGAAGTGTTATAATAAAATATTCCTCGGTATAAAAACAGAATTGTATAAATTTATTTATTTTTTTTTTTCGATACAATCACATTGAATAAATATCAATCATATTCGTTCATTGCTATCAGGATTAATCAATGTTCGATATATACAGAAGCGAAATATTGAATCACACAGGAAAACAACAAAATTTCCATCCCGCAGCGTATTTCATGTTATACGAGTAGAGTGGTATTATTGTTGGAGCTTCAAACCATGGAGGAATAAAAATAACATTTCTAAAGTGATATCGTGATAAAACAACGTTGCTTTATTGCCATTTGTTGTTGGTTTATTGTAAAATATTGTATTTAAGGTTGATGATAGTTCTCTAGTACGTTACGACTCTATAAATATAAGTATATGTACATAACTATAGTTAAGATTCTATTTATATAAAGGATTTTCCAATAAGAGTTTTCATGTTGATATTTAAGAAAAATTTAAAGTGGAAGGTATGCCATTATCATTTGAAAACGATATCAGCCAAATGGCCGGACTACGCTTGTTTTCAAGAAATTATCCATGACCAATTCGGCATTGGCAAAGACCTTATCTTTCACGTGGCCCAAAGAAAAAAGACTAAAAGTATTAAATCACAAGATCTCGGTGGCCAATTGAGATCACTTTTCGAGAAACAATACGGTCACGAAAGTTTACTGTCATGCATTGCGATGCCACGGTTCTTCGAACGTTCTGGGTATATGGATGCCAGAAACGGAGCTTGATAAATTGTCAGAAATCGCTGACAGAATGTATGGCGCGATGAATCTCGGTCACATTGGAGATGTGAAACGTAGTTTCGGTAGCGTCCCTCACAAGTCAAGACCGAGACAAAAACAACAAAATCATAGAGAAAAATCAAGACTATCGCCACAACCAAGAACAGTTGAAGAGCGCTTAAATAATATAGAGCGGACGCTTAAAGCGATTCAAGCAGAACGTTATGTTCCAACCATAGAAGATATGGAAAGAAAGCATAGCTGTGTATACCACCATGTGAATGGACTGGTCCTCCAACAAAGTTGCTAAAGGTTGATATTGGACTAAGACGTACATTTGTACATGCTTTTGTACTCGCTGAAGTGAGTCGTCCAATAATAGGTGCTGATTTCCTGGTTAAGTTTGGCTTATTAGTTGATCTTAAGCATAGACGGCTGATTGACACTGCAACCGAGTTGTCAATCTATGCTACATTAACTAGTGATAACATTCCTAGTAGTCCGTTACATTATGCGATCAACAATGGCTATGGGACAGTATTAAGAATTTCCCTGAGCTCACATCAGGGCCAAATTATAACTTACCAGTGAAACATCGAGTGGTGCATCACATAGTGACTTCTGGGCATTTGCCGGTCACGAGACCACGGAGGTAAGATCCAATACGCCATAAAGCGGCGTTTCTGGAATTCCAACATGGTGGAGTTGGGGATTTGTAGACCTTCAGCATCCCCGGTATCATGCCCTTTACACATGGTAAGAGAAAAAGATGCAGATTGGAGACCATGTGGTGACTATATCGCAGATTAAATGCGATCACAACTCCGGATCTATACCCGATCCCACATATACATAATTTTTCCATGAATTTAAACGGAAAACAAATCTTTTCGAAGATAGACTTAGTTAGAGCTTATCACTTGATTCCCGTATCATCGAAAGATATTTATAAGACGGCAATTACTACCCCTTTGGGGTTGTATGAATTTAGGCGAATGCCATTTGGATTGCGCAATGCCGCACAAACCTTTCAAAGATTTATGAACGAATTTCTAAGAGGTTTAGACTTTGTATTCGTCTATATAGACAATATATTAGTTGCTTCTTCCGATGAGGCTCAGCACAAAAGAGACCTGCTCCAGAATCTATTAAAAAGATTCCACAATTTATTGGTATGGTAAATTATTACCATAGGTTCAGTCCTAATTTAGCCGAATTGTTAGCCCATATACTTTCACACTTAGTGCAATTGCTTAAGCGGCCTAAAACACCAAAAAATTTCAGTTGGCCGATCGAGTGCAATGAGGCATTCGAGATAGTGAAAAATAAGTTGGGGCGTATAACCTTGCTTGCGCATCCACACACTGATTCAAAGTTCAGTTTGACAACGGATGCATCTGATTTGGCAGTGGGAGCAGTACTTCAACAGTACAATAAAGACTGTTGGGAACCATAAGGGTTCTTTTCAAAGAAATTATCGGATGCTGAGAAAAAGTATTCAGCATTCGACCGGGAATTGTTGGCTATTTATTTAGCAATTAAGCATTTTAGATATTTTATTGAAGGTAGGGAATTTACAATATTTACCGATCATATGCCTTTAACTAAAGCACAACGGTCTAAGACCGAGCGTAATCCACGTCAAGCTAGACATTTGGATTATATAAGTCAGTTTACGACAGATATACAACATGTGAAAGGCAAACACAATGTTGTAGCAGATGCTATGTCAAGAATCAGTGCATTATCAAGTAAAGATAATGCCGAGAATGATACTGATTCGACGAACATTGAAGTTATCGAGGCAAAACTCGACTATAACTCTATTATAGTAGCACAGAAAAAGGACAAGGACTTCAGATTTTATTATCTGGTTCTAGACGTCATAAGGCTAATTAGCGCCTAGAATTATTTAAATTACCAGGGTTCGAGATATATTACGAAGTGTTCCCAAGCGGTCACCCATCTAAGTACTTACTTCGCCCAATGTTGCTTGACTTCGGTGATCGGACGAGAACCGGTATTCAAAACATGGTATGGTTAACAATATCGTTGCTTGTGTGGCACGTAGTGCCGTCTTGCTAAAAATACACGTCACTCACATCAATATCTTACAATTCCATCAATATCTTACAATGTGGTTGTCGAATGTCTTATTTCAAAGATCGATGAAGAATCGAGAAACCTGAGATTTTCTCGTCAACACTACGGGCAGCAATATTCGCAGTTGTTATTGAGTGAAGCACACGGTCTCGTTTTTTCACATCACTAACTTGTCCTAACAGCGTTCCACCAGTGTCACTATTGCCGGCAGAGAAAGTGCTTTACAACGACCAAAAAATACTTTAGTTTTTGCCATTTTTGTATAGTGAGTTTTCACAATTCCAAAAGATAGCAGCGTCAAAATTGACAGTTTGCCAAAATAGCAGACTATTCAAAATGGAATCACATATTGGAAAACCCTTTATGATATACATATACCAGTACATATAATAAAATACACAATTTATATAGCATTGCTAAATGAGCAGCCAGACAGAAGCTTATGCTGGTGGTGGTCAAAACGGAAAGCAACTATATGGGATTAAGTGATAATATTTGTTCTTCTTAAAATTTGCATTACAAAACTTTATAGTTTCGAGATACAAAATATAAATAAAATTTAAATTAAATTGGAATTTACATAGTTTTTGCATTTCATGTTCGGATCGTAATTTCCCTCGGGCTGCAAAATAACAACAATATGGGTGACAGATAAAAAAAACGATTTATTTTTCAGTTTAACTACGATACATTTTATATACTCTCCAATGTGATTGTGATTAATAAAGTGGCATCTCTGGTATTCATTGGAAACGATTCGAAATTTATAACTCAGCAGTGACAGTTTATATGTTTAGTTTAGGGCCAAATTCGTTGAAAGTCAGAATTATGAACTATTTATGAGCTTTTGAAATTCGAAAATCAAAATGTTGGAGGAGATTGCTTATGACAATTGAGGAGGGAGACAGGAGTGCTGATTCATCGTTGACCACGAGTATACATTAGCAACACAAACTAGGTGTTTCGATTGTTAACTGATTCGACACGAATTTAGCATCATATGTAGGTCCCATTTTGCAGGCCTTCTCTGTTTTATAAAATTCACTCATAATTTGTTACAAACCTGATATTTTTATTTTAAGTTCAGATACCTTGAAGTGGGCTCCATCCTTTAGTACATATTTAACTCACTCCATTGGGGTATACCACCCATCTGTACAACATTGAGTTAAAAAATGTAAAATATTTGAATTATACCGTAAAAATACGGTCAACTGCCATTTGGGACCTCATGCATGAATCATTTTGTGATGTAATACCTTTAAAGACCACTGAGGCAGATATTAAAGGACATTGATAACTTTGAGTTGATTTCATTGATTCAGAGCTCTTGATATGGCGAAAGGAAGTCTTGTTTGAGCAATGTAATCTGACCACTTTGTGTCTAATCGCATGAAATGTTAGCTGTGCCTTTGGGTGTAAAATTTTAGGATGCTTTATAGAATATGGTGCTTCGGAGTTCTCTTATAGTCGTCCAGCAAGGATAATAAAGCCAAACTCATCTAAGATAGAACTCAGTTGCTGGATGTTGCTTGATTTGTTTACTTCCCTATTGAGACAAAGCTTATACGATGCATGAAATAACTCGTTTCGCGTCATATGTATTCCCTGAGTTTTCGATACCGCTTTTGCTATCAAGTTATTGGAAAATCTTAGTATGTAAGCCAATACCAGCTTAATACCCTTTGATTACCATCAGTCAAAGGGACTACGATAGATGTTGTAAGGTGAATATTTTATTGTTCGACTATTGAACCAACCCATATTGATTTGTTGAGATGGACCGTTCCACCATAATAGATGTTGCAGTTGGCTTGGTGATCAACCTCCGGATGCACATTAGGCCGGATTGTCCGCTGAAATTACATGTCTCCAATAACTTCTTGTTCATGTAGACATGATTTCGGTAGTTATAATGCCCCCGAATGTGCTGCATGGTCTCGGGTAACTGGCGAGCCTGTTTCAGTTATTTTTGGCGGTTTAAACCCAGAATTGAGTGAATTAGTCCAGTCAAGAGTAGAGCTGCACAAAGTTCGAGTCGAGGCAGTCAGACAAGTTTAATATGAGCCACCTTCTTGGCTCAAATCAGCGAATCCATGCATTTGAATAATTTCGTCTACGGTTGTTTGAATGTATCTGGGTATGGCCAACGCATCAACATGATGTAATTGGTTGCCAATTAGTAGCCACTTTATACCATCGGTAAGCTTGGATAAAAATTTTAATTTTTTCGATGGAAGGAGCCAACCACCAAGGAGTCAAAAAGTCGCCTCGCTTCAAAGACAACTATTCGTTTTGTAAATGAATTTTTTGGTCGTAATTCAGATGTAAACGTAAATTGATCTGAAGTAGAATTCCAGTTTAGTCCAAGCACTATAACCGTGTTTAAATTAGTTTGAACGTCTTCATGTTAATCCATGATTTATATTATATAAGATGATATGCATTGGTCATCTCAAGCTTCAGTGTTGGCTCCAGACATAAATATCGCAATTACTTGCGTTTGGGGCAACTGGAAAACCTTCTTGACTGTCGTCAGCGATCTATTTCAGGACTTGTGTAGCTAGAATTGATTCCGATGCTAATTCATACGTGGTTTACCGAAAATGTTTTACTGTCTCTGAGGAGTGATTGCAGAAAACTATTTTTGGAAAATTTGAATTAAAAGGCAGTCTAATAACTAACCGGGTACCTTCAGATAGAGTTATGTTTTTAACAAAATCTTGCTTACAAAACGAATCTTCGAGTGCCATGTTGCGATCAGTGCTAGAAATCGATTCTAATTCCCAAAATTTAAGCAAAGCTCGATCTAAATCAAATTCAGGGTGATTGCTTATTGCAATCATTAACACTAAATCGTTGTAAATTTAATTAACGATTCTTCCAGAAACTACCCAGCCAAAAATTGTTTTAAATAATGTTGGCCCACTTTTAATAGTTCTAGTTTCGACTTGTTCTAAAATATGGGTCATATAATTGCAGGTTTGGTCAATGGTCGAGTTTTGTGTCTATGGATAATCTGGAATTTTATTTTTAAGATAAAGAAACTGTACACTAGCATCCGTGATCAAAGAGACTTATGAGCCAGAGTCGAGTAGTGCCCAACAGTAACAAACATTCCCTGAAGCAGTATGGAATGTGTCGGATAGTTTTGTGAGTAGTAATTTCTACTGGTTTCGCAAAATTTTTAGGCTGACTATTGATTCAATATCTTGCCAAATGGAGCAAAGTGTGGTGTCTTCTGACAGTTTAAGTAGTGGTGCTAAGACATGCATCGCAAGATTGTGTGTCTTTTGCTTAATCATGGATTTTCATTTTTGGTGTAATCCGACGTTTGGTCCATCTTGTTGAATTGCTTGCATCAGAATATCGAATGATCTCTTTCATTGCATACTACACAAAAAAGAAAAAAGGTTGTCCAACTGCGAAATGACTGTTTGTGGTTGATTTAGTGTTTGGCCTTTTAGGAGATAAAAATTTAAGAAAGTCCAAGTTATATGGTATTCTTAAAGCTCTTCAATGGATCCTCAAATAGGAATTGTAATCAAAAGCAATGCAGTCTATGGGAAGACTATGAAGACCGGGACCAAAAGAAGTGCTTAACTGATTTTACTTCTCCTCCTTTAACAGATTGTTCTTCTCTTTTTCTTTATTTATTTTGATTAGGTGGAAAATTTTTTTTAAAGATTTAATTACATTTTTGACATAAATAAATAATAAAAATTATTAAACATATTATTGGTAATTATCTAAAACAGAACCCCATCCTAACTTTTTTATTCATACCCCAAAAAAATTCTGAAATCTTATTTATAACCCTAATCTTATTCTAAATAAAATACTAATAAGATTCGATTAAGATAGACATTAATTAAATAAATTTTATCTCGATACAATCTCAATTTTCAAACTAATTCCAAACCCTTGTCTATTTCACATCATATACCTATATACATGTGACGTGATTGTTAAGAGGAAACAAATCAATCACACAGTATCCGAAAATGGATTTTCCGGCAATTTAATTTAATTTATAAATAAATTTAAATAATTTATATAATTAATTAAAAAATTAAAATAAATTACAAAATACATAAATAATTTAATGTCGGTTGAAATGGTTTGAACATATATGAGCAATCACTTGGGTAATCTAACACCAACTATAATTTTTTGTATTTATATCGATTAAGTATTTATATCGATAGAGCTGTCTATACATATATAGTGTGCATCATAAGTTGTAACATTACAGGTCAGGTACAGGTTCTTAATTTCGATCGATCGGGCAACGTTTTTGAATCAAACCATGTAGATTTAACACATTTTGAGTTGCTGTACTCTGAAAACTATAGCCTCCTTGGACTGTTCAATCTGGTTACGTCTACAACGTCCTGTATATGTTCTCTAAGCACGGAGATTTCCAGAAGCACGAAGATTTCCTTGCTATTGTAACGCTCGAGTTTAACGTTTATTATAGGCCGCATTTCTAACGTCAATGCAAATGCAACGCACCTTAACCAACCAATCATTTTATTGCTTCCCAAAGTAGATCTTGATACATAAAAAATTAACATATAAGGAGTGAGGAAAAAGTCCCGCTACTATTTTAATTGCGCGCCATCTTGGTTATGTGACGTTTAGCTCAGTTTCACTTTAACCATTTTGTTATGTAGATACCCTAATTTTATAATGAATAAATATAAGCCCCAAGAATGAGCAGAAAAAGTGACGACAATATCGGAAATTGTTCTTCGTGGTTCCCAGTTACAAAATTCTGCACGCAGTTTAAGGCGAATTTTGAAAACTGATTTGAAAATGTTCCCGTACAAAATTCAATTAGTCCAAAAATTGCTACCGAGTGATCCTGATCAACGAGTTGAGTACAGTAATGTAATCCTAAGGCTGTCTGGTGAAATTAAAGATTTTTGGTCTGAATTGATAATGTCAATAAACAGAACAGTCGGTTTTGGGGAACACAGAATCCTCAATTAATTCATCAAACATTATTGTATCCATACTTAAAACAACTATATGGTGTGATATTCATGCTGGAAAACCACATTGGTCCCTATTTTTTTGAAAATGACCAAGGTGTTGAAGTTACTGTTCCTGCCAAACGGTACCAAAACATGATTCGAAATTTTCTTGCGCTTGAAATGGAAGATCAAGGACTACAGGACATGTCGTTTCTTCAAGATGGGGCCACAGCACACACATCCCGTTTAACAATTCAATTATTTAATGAGGTTTTTCCACGAAGACTAATTTCGCGAAATGGCGATTTAGCATGGCCACCTAGATCTCCGGAACAGCACCAGACTTTTTAGTATGGGTTTTTTTAAAATCAAAAGTGTATGTGAATAAGCCCCAAACGATTCAACATCTTAAAGACAATATTCGTCACGAAATTGAAGAAATTCAGCCTGAGATGTTGCAGAATGTCATGAAAAATGCCTTAAGAAGAGCCGAAAGTTGCATAGTGAATCGCGGTCAAAATGGTAGCGGGACTTTAACCCCACCCAGTAGTATATTGAAGTAATGATGATTGACTACCAAATTAGTTGATAAACCTACACTCTAAATGCTAAAATCAATCTCAGGTTATTTCACAATAAATTAGATTTTTCATTATACCAGAGGATAATGTCAGATTGGTAATTGCCAACATTACTGTGGGAGTTTTTCGATATCAGACTGTTTACTGTAAAGGTTCGTACTCTCGAAAAAATCATCAAATGCAGGATGATCGTGCGTGATATTATCAGTAAGCAAACATTGTTGCTGAATAAAAATTTACTAGGAACATCAAAATAAAACATTTCAAATTGAAAATTTTATGCTGTACGATGTAAGTGAGACTGTTTGTGTTCTGATATCTAATACGTGAAGAATAATCATCAACGTATTATTGCAGAATCACATTGGACAGTTTTGTACATGCAAGAATTGCAAAGAAAGGTAAAAATAAAGTCACTTTCGTATATTCGAAATTGAAGTCTCATAAATTAGCAAACCGAACCACAGTTCAACCACTTTGTGAGTTAAATTATTTTCTGAGCTTTATGCAGTGAAAAGTGTTAATAGTGGAAGACTGTGATTTTGGAAGAGAAAACTCTAAGCATTGGGCTCACTACTTGTAGAGCCTTCAAAGTATTTAACAGATCGAACTATACTTTACTACCTAGGTCAACGTCGTTGCAATATTCGACATGACTGTTGATGACAATTTTTAATACATTCAACATTGTGTCAGATGTTGCAACAACCACAAACAGTAGATTCGATTTCCATATCCTTGCAAATCAAGCTTACTAGAAGTTTGTTTTAAAGCTCATACACGTTCACTTATGCAGATTCAGTCTTAAATTTAGGTTTCTAAAACATTCAATTGTTTTATTAAAATCATCTTGTTCGTTCCATACAATGACCAAAATAATAACCAAATTTTGGGCCACATATGACCATTCAGTTAATACAACCTGCATGCTTTAATTTTCATCCACTGAAAATACATACCTCGATAATTGTTAGCTACACTAGGGTTGCTATTTCTTTCGAACCACTACACTGTTCTTATTCGTGTGTTATTTTTTATCTATATCCACACGTGGTTGAGCACCATAGGTAAACATTGTTGTGCCTGGCTATTTTACATTTAAAATAATCGAAAGCTTATTCAAATTTCTCCCTAAAGTAGTAGATTTTGCGTCAACTAACACCCTACGCAAGATAGTATTCATTCCTCGGTCACTTTTCCATTTAGGTTTTCTTGTATGTTATTATCTTCATTCAATGCCGTTCGCACGATTGTCATTCACAATTTTTTAGTCTTAAAATATTTTTCCCTGTATTAATATTCTCCACTGTTGAACTAACACCTACAATTTTAGCTGTGGAGTGATGTGCATGTGACATATTCCAATAAGCCCAAACCTTTTTTTCGAAAAAATGCTCTTCCAAAAACATAAGCCAATTAAGTCATCAAATTGGGTCTAGAGAACAACACAAAACAGTGAAACAGGTTCATAGAATTGTTTCTGAAATCATATATCTACGTTGGAACAAAATCAAATATTGTTCGGTAGAATGTTTGGATATAAGTCAAGCATTTCATAAAATATGACATAGAGGGATTTTACACAATGTTAATTAAAAGAAGGCTACTCAATCAAAAGTTTTTGGAAAACACAACTCAGCATCTTCCAATTTATGCGAAGCTCCAGAATTTCACATGAAAGTTTATTGGCACCAATATCATATTTGTTTTAAAGAACTGATATTTACGACTGATACCATAATTAATCAAAACCCCCGAATAGCATCTGGAAATGAAATTATATAATGGTCGACAAGAGTAATGGTGAATGAGAGCAAATTACCTCACATTAAATGGACTTTGGTCGTGAACGTAATGTGAGCAACTAAATCTGCCTACTAGTGGGACTAAAAACATCACCCTATATACCTTCAACAACACCAACATAATAAATTCCTTAAAAGACCTAGACTGAGTTAGTATGCTCAACTGGACAAAATGCATTAAATCCAAATGTCAAAAAATTCTATATGTCTGTCTGTTTCTATCTGTGTAATCTGTTTTGGATCTCAAGGCTCTACGACTCTTTTTAGGTTCACTTTTTTACGTCCTCCTTAGGCAAATCGAGGATATAAGGTTAAAGGTTTGATTTACGTCGATTTAGCCTAGAGTATTGCAATGGAAGATCGGTTATGATGAAAAATCCCTGTTACATTTTAACCCTATCGGAATACAAACCAAGTAGCTCCCACACCACTCTCCGCAGCTTTAATCAGTCCAAAATTTATGAAGTGGTATGTCTCAAAATTAGCTGGTTGATTGGAGAATATTTTAACTTAACCCTAGACTCCAAGGTTTTTCGTAAAGGGTGGCATGTAACGTATTTTATTTAGAATTAACTTTGAAAGCTTGAGAAATTCATAATGAAAAGACTCAGAAGACAACAAAGAAACAAAGTTGTTCAGTTTTTTTTTAAAGTCAGCAACAGCATTTGATTACTAATCTCAAAGATGATATCGAAATTTCTTTCATATTCGAAATGCACTTAGTGCACAATTTACCGATTGATTCAGCAACAAGGGACTGTCTGTGCTAATACTCACGTGAATAAAAAAATTGTACAAAATGGGGAATTGTGGTTAAGAAACGTCAAGAATAATTTTTGAAGATTAAATGCATCCACTTAGATGCACAGTATGGTGGTGAATAATTGCAAAAAGGATCTTCGGACTGTATTATTTCAAAAACGATATAGACAAGTTGTGGTTAATTGAAATGGCTTTATACCGGGTAAATCTTGATACTTTTTTAAGGCCAGAGGTAGAGAACTACCAAGAATTGTGGTTCCAACAAGATAGGCCAACAGCTCACACCACTCGTGGATTATGTGGATGTCATGTGGATGTCCATAAGCGAATAACCTTTCAAAATCTTAAGGTCGATATTTAGAAAAAGAAATGAGAGCGCTGAGACCTGAAATTATTAGAAAAGATATGAAAAATGCCCTGGAAAGAACACGTCAGGTAAGCAAACAATGTCTACTATTTGTAAGATACTATCTTCAAATAGAGAATGTGAACATATTTTCAAAAAAAGTTAATTATTAAGAAATCATAATCTTACTTATGCGCCATTCACAGCATTTAATAGAGCCAAAGATACGAGAGAGGCTCAGGATATGGACTCCTACAAGGAGGACCTCAAAGTATACAAAAAGATTAAAGGAAGTCACAGAGGAGATCATGGAGACTCTTTTGCGACAAGATGGAAGAAGTCTACGTGACCTCCTGGCTTAGAAGGATTCTGTCTTCCAATCCTACCAGTCCCAGTTATTTAATTAAACCGGATGGAATTAAACCGGAATCTTTGTAACTTCTCATGGACTAGTACTCACCACGAAGCTCACTCACTGCGCATAGTATTGTAACCAAAGAACGTATCCTATGGTTATTTGAAGCCGTATAAATCAGCTGGTCCTGACCGAATTATACCCGCTGAGATTCAGAAAAACTCGAGGATTATGTTCCCCTGGCTGAAAGTAATCTTCGAAGCGTGTTTAAAACTATTCATGCAAGAGTTTTGTATGGTGGCGTTTCTTGATATTGAAGTAAAATATATGATATTGATGATATTGAAGTATAAGGCGCCTTTAACAATGTAAAGATGAAGGCAACTCTGGAGGGATTGTCGCGCTTAGGGGTAGATTACTCTGTTAGTGGGTTAATCAATCACATGCTTGGGAGCAGGATGGTTAACTCGGAGCTGGGGGAATCCAATATCAGGACGCGGGTGACTAAGGGAACCCCACAGGGAGGTGTCCTCTCCTCAGGAACATTGCAGTCAACGGATTAATTGGAAAATTATTGGAACAACGGAGAAGCGCCATTGAAAAGAGATGGGTCCTGAAGCCGGAGCTGTTACGCTGGTTATTCACTCCCGTATTAGGACCTGTACTTATGTATGTGGTGAGCGTGTGGTGGCTAGCTCTTGATAAAGTAACGTACAGAAAGGGGATCGAGAAGGTGCAAAGAACGGCTTGCATACTTATAAGCGGGCGCTGAGGACAACACCTACAAGTGCTTTGGAAGTCATATTTCACTCTTCGTGGACATTTATGGTAAGCAGATGGCGGCGATTACGGCCATCCGACTGCGTGGACATTTATGGTAAGCAGATGGCGGCGATTACGGCCATCCGACTATCAGCCATATTTCAGTGCAAATATCTTCAGACATAATACTCGACGGTAGTTAGATCGCTGAGGAAAGAACTAGCGAATCTTCACTATGTTACATTCATTTTCTACTTTGAGGAAGATCCTGAACGATTGAGACATAATGTGGTATCCTCGACTGATATCGCAATTTATGTGTACAGTCGAGCGGCAATCAAATCGGTGGACTCTGTTTCTGTGACGTTTAGAGTGGCGTTGGGGTGCCACTCGTCTCGAAATGAGATGAGTGAGGAAAGGGCAAAGTTGGGGAGACCCATTAACGTACTCAAGACTGTATTTAAAAAGAAAGCGGTCGCCTCAGCGAACAATAGGTGGACGAACACCCTCTCATGTAGAGTTGCAAGGCAAGTCTGGCCAAAGCTGAACTTGAAACGCTCAAAGACTCTGATCTCCCTACAAAGACGTAAACTTTAAACGATCGTGAAGATACTCACAGGACACTGCCTAGAATTTCATGACTTTTGCAGAAGCTGTAAAAGTCATTAACGATGAGGAGGAAGACACCTCCTATGCTCATGCCAGAAAACATGAATATTTTTCTCTCAGTATCCTATTATCTATCAAATCGACGGTTCTTAAGTGTTTGGCATTCATCTGCTCGATCGTAATCTAAAATGCAGTCTGCCAACAATTAGCTCTTAACCGCAGTTTTTTGCTATTTCTGTCTTTTGTTATACATTTCAATCTGGATAGATATCTATATTCAAACTGATTGGTATGTGTATCTGATAGAGTCTTACCAGAAGATTTTTTGAAATTGCTCTGTGGCACGTAGCACCAATCTGTTGAAGCCACAAATTGATAAAACCAATATCTTAAATTTTTGGTATTCATTGATCATTAGTTGATCTCTTTGTGGTTTGCGCCATTGATAGTTTTTTTTTAAGTTTAGCTATAATTGGGTGCAGGGCGGACATTTAGACTGTCCTATCTCCTTGTAACTGTCAGAGCGCCCGCACCCAATGCGCGTTCCTTCAAATAAAGGTTGATAGCTGCCTTAAACTTGTGTCTTTTATACTTCAACGAAAACTGAAAACTAGCCAACAAGTTCTACTTCTTAGATGTTCGATAAATAAATTCGTGCTTTGCATCTTCAGTTCGAGGTTTCAGTTGCTTCACCGTAAACCTATGCGCCATAACCGTTCCTCGTGTTACCCGTCCTGGCGTAACAAATGATGGTAATTTCTCCTTTAATGCTGCAGGACATTTGCCACTTCTTAATTTATAGAACGCAGTTCTGCATCATCTCTGCGGTGTTGTAGGCTGTCTAGATCTTTCGTAAGTCTGGAGTTTCGTATTATTCAGATTGCACGCCACTGAACTCTATCCAGCGACTGGAGAGCAATGTCATATGCTCCACCCCAAACCTGACAGCAATTATCTATACACGGTATAATCTCTACACCAAGCAGACGAATTGAGTTCACAACCCACGAGAACTTGAGTGACCCATTACTACAAAAGGGTATTCGTTGTGATTTCTTTAACGCGAGAATGTGCATATTTGTGTTTTTTCTCGTTAAATTTGACCTGATTTTTAACTCCCAACTCAAATATTTTGCTTTAATCGAAATTAAGCAAAGTTATTTCCAGTCGTTTACCGTTTATCTCTGAAGGAGTAGACTCGACTTCGAATGAAATAGAAGAGTGTGATGTTTCATTCCGATGATGCCATCTGCCTATAAATAACATCAAACAGAGCAGTTTTCAGGATGCATTGGAGGCTCTCGAATCTTTTCCGGTTGTTGATCAGGCCAAATACGATAAATAATTTTGTTTGTTGACGTATACATTCAATCAAAAATGAGCTTCATCGTTGAGCACGTATTTTGTATTCCTTCAAACCTCTTCAAAATACGTCACAATGTGCCATATGTGGTTTTAACGTGCGCTTTCAGCTATATTTACAGTAGATTAAGTTGTACGCACTCTAGTCGAGTGATGAATACCCAATAATGTTCGAAATTAATTAATCAGTTGGACGATTATGAACATCATAAAATGGTTTAAGAACACGAAAACAATTTTCCAAATGTCATATCAACTTGACAGTTGTCATGCATGATTCCCATTTGAAAAAATCACTCTATCACTTTCTTATTGATTTCTCAATGAATTCAATGTTGAACTGCAGACAGAATCTAGATTTGCATAATCCAAGAGTGTATCTGATTTACAATTTATAAATCTAGACCTTTCAGATATTAACTTTACCCCGTATTATATACACATATACGAGTAGCTTAAATTTCTCCTAAATGACCGATGCCGCATTATTTTGAGGACATACATAATACATTTTGGCATTTTTTCTATATACCTAATTTACATTAATTTATGGTTTGTTTAATGCAGTACAATCATTTTAGTTGCGTGCACCAAATACTACCACATTTTCTGACAGTCTTTATTTAATTTAAAACCACCATCCCTATTTTTAATTCACCCTATAAACAACAAGTTTGACCTATAAAAATAATATCGTGTATATACACAAAACGTGAAGCTTATTATAGCTTTAAAATAAACCAACTAATAACGTTCCATATCAAGACAATTTTGTATAAGGACTTAAAGTGAACTAAATAAAAAAAACCGAATTTTATCGATAACATAAACAATGTCAAAGTCGCCCTAAACAAAAACAAAAAAAACTGAACGAAAGAAAATTTCATGGGAAAATGTGTTGTGTACATACCGACATACATATAGTCAGTACTTTATGTATTGAAAAATCGATCGACTATTTTCGAGAAACAATATTTAGAGCACAATATGTTTCTCGTCCTTCCCGGATTCCTTACACAAACATAAAGTTATTGTTGGAGACGACGAAAACGTTTTGCCGCGTAAATTCGACTTTACCATGTAATTTGGATTGCCATGTTATTATGCCATTATCATTGTTAGGGAGGAATAAATAGTATAGCAATAATAGTTATAGTAACAATAACAATATTTTATCCGAGCCAATGTACAATAAAATGTATATTTTTATGAATTAAATTATCAATCACAAATAGAATAAAATAGAAAATTTGTACAAAGTATAAACAGACATTTATGGAATATATTTCTTATTACATACATAAGTCAAATATATACTTCATTTGTACATAAATAATGTCAACATTATATTATTTATATTCCAATTGTTGCTACATTATTCGACTAAAAGCAATTAATAATTTTTATTTTCGGATTAGAATATAGCATTTTTTATAAACGCTCGACAGATAGGCATTTTGCTAAAAACAAAAATATTTCGAAAGAAATATAAAATTCTGTTTTTATTTTGCACTCCCCTACTCATTCGAAAATTCTCAAAGGAATAAACTAGAAGATTCTTTATATAATATCGCAGAATATACAATATAAAAAAGTTACTTCTTATAGCTGAAGGCTGTTTTTCATCAGTTTATATCATTTTATGTACATATTCACATTTGTTTTGTTAAGATGCTGCCGGTTGTAAATACGCGCCACCATGGTACATAAACATTGAAAGTATCAACTTTATTATACATTGTCAATTATGTGTTTCAATTTTTTAAGTATTTCGCACGAAATGAATGCCACTATAGTAACCAGACGTTATTGTACGTGGAGACTAAGACTGATTGGATTTTAGAGCATCCGTTAAATATTTAATTGTTATAAATGTCAACAATATAAATAAAATAATATATGCTATCATAATATTGACCCTCCGGTGAGGTACCCAAGAAAAACAATTAAGGATCAGCACGAGAATCGTAGTCACCTAGAAAAAAACAACCTCATTATCAAAAATGAGCGCGTAAATTACTAAATATAGTTTACAGGGTTTTTTGACATGTAAGATGTCTACGAATATACTAAAACGTTTTCCCTGCCATTGTGCCATCTGTTATCAAATCTTCAAGAATGATTATGCTAACTAATGCAGATTTATCTAGTTTAATAGTCTTTTGTCATAAGCTTTTGAAAAATGATAACAGATGGTGTTGTACTATCTATATAGATGATTTAAGTCTGTATAGCTAGTTATGCTGCTAATTTGATTAATTTTAACAATAAATAAATAATTGCAATAAATATGCTATATTTCTAGCAGTTTTGTTGTTTGTAAAATATACCATAATTTACATTTTTTGTAAAATACACGAATTTTTGTAATTTACGTTATTTACATGTAAAATGTATAAAATGTTTTTTACATGCCGAACTGTGCTCATCATGTATAGAAGTCATTTAACTTGTAGGCACTGGAAAATATGAAGATGAAGGGAGGTGGGCCGTTACGTAACTGCTCACATGCACTTTGGCGTTGAATGACGTTTCGAGAAATTAGTTCGTATAACTATTACCGAAAATCACAAATGGGAATACAACAGTCCATACTACCTCTCCGGTGACACTGTATGATGAACATAAATAATGGATCAGAAAGCTGAAATGTAACTGGTACCAGGTGATACATGTTTAAATCTTGAAACGATATATCCCTCTTGGTATAGGAACGCTACCTTGTCTTAACCGGAAATTGCTGCAATTTAGAGAACTGCATTTTATTCAAAGGAGATGATCTGCAGATATGGTCGTATCGGTATCCTTTCTGGTCGTATCGGTAGCCTGGATGTCAGGCTACTCTAAAGGCGATTCATCGAAAATTGTTTTGGAGACGGTAATCGCCTTGAATCGACTAGGTAGTTTGAATAAAGTTAGACTTTACTGGATACCCAGCCACATAGATATCAAAGGAAACGTACTGGCTGATAAATTGATAAATTTCGGCTCTACTTTTTATGGACCCGAATCTACTCTAGAGATGGCGTTATTATCTCTTAAAAGAGATACTGACTATCGGTTTGGTCGTCTGCACCAGAAGAAATGGGACAACCTTATCTCTTGTCGCCTTTCCAAAATCTGTTTGAAACAATAAATCAGCAAAGATTCCAGTTTTCACTTATGATAGACGCAGCTCGAGGATCTTGTTTGGTCTTTTCACGAATAATTGTTTCCCAAATAACCAAACGTTCCGAATGGAAATTAGGAACAACACAAACAACAATACATCGAGTCCAAATAACGGAGGAAAAATATGTCTTGCAATTATATTTACTCAATGGGTCACATAAACATCTGTAGTAGAGTCTGTACTTCCAACCAGTTGATAATCAAATATCTAACCTCCTTTGGTATGTGCACTATCTCAAAATCCACTGCTCAATATTTACTTTCAGCATAATTAATAATCTGATGACTCTGAAGCTTGACTTTAAAATTGGTGATTGGAAGCTTTTTTTTAAGAACTGACAGAAATTGGACCACTTTTGTAACCAATTACAAAGGTCCCGTAATCATGACAGGAAAAATTTTACAAAATTTAGAAACTAAACGATTTACTCTGTGATAGCTTGATATCTCAAAAGAACAAGCACTTAGAAACATGGATTGAACAAAATACTTAGGCAGTGATCATTACCTTTCAGAAAATATAAAAATCTATGGTCATGAAAATATAACAACTCAGCAATAATCAAAATGTCCATGGATTGTTTAATGAATTTTCTGATTGGCACTTTAAAAGAGAATAAATATAAAGAGGAATATCTTCGAACCTCGGTTGCATATAAACTAAAAATATTACTGAGTTTTTTGGTGATGGCAAACGAAATAGAATAAACAAATATTTTTTATTTCGTTTCCTCTTTCGAACAACATCAAAATTTTTTTTGACTATTTCAAAACTTCGCTTACTATTTCATACTATAATTCGATTGTACAATGGAATAGATATATTTTCAAATAATAATCTATTCCATTTTACCATCAAATTATAATATGAAATAGTAAGCGAGGTTTTGAAATAGTCAAATATTTTTTTTGCTGATGTTCGAAAGAGAAAACGAAATAAAAAATATATACTTATCCTTTTTCAACTCAGAAATATTTTGAAATTTTTATTTTATATGCAACCTCGGTTCATATAAGATGTTCCTCTTTATATTTATTTTCTTTGACTTTACCTTAAGAAATGTGTTAACTATCATTCAAAATCCTGAAATCGTTGTATTTAATATCGATGCGATACTCAATCGGCGTGGAATAACCATTATGCTGAAAATAATCCCAATATATACATTGAGGATTCATCCTATGAGGAAATCACAAGACCTTGCAGATGCTAAATTATCGTTCATCTAAAATAATCACTCCAGCATGTTAACTAAAAAATAATTTTGAAAAAGAATTTCTCTTATGGCGGAGGAAATAATCTCCGAGTACTATAATGTCTCATAATGTTTCTCAAATATTTCGAAATGTCTGGCGACTTGATCAATCAAAAAAGGCAATGGATTGCGCATGAATCTATAGGCATACCAAACAAATATCTACATATAATTATACCTAAATAATTACTTACTGGATTATAAAGTCGTTCGAACATCGTGTTCAGCTTATTTTGTAAAATTTGGTCTGTAAAAGTTTCGACTGATAAATATTAAAATATCGGGGTTTGAAGTACTTTCAATTCTTTCGTGGTTCGCTCATTTACGTCCTTAACTTATGCCATTACAGCCAATTCAAGGACATACGGCTATAGGTCCAATTTACGTAGAACCATCTGCACATTGCAAAGCTCCATGACAGCCTAAAGTACTGACATAGAAGACGGGTTGGCCCGTGAGTTCTGCACTCCAACAGGGGGTCATAGGTTTGTTCTACCGATCGTAGAACACATCTATGATCGTCAAAAAAACACAGTCAAGTGACCAATCTTGCTAACACACGCTGTTTTTTTTTCAATGCAATACAAATAAATTATAAATCGAATCGAATATAAATGTACATATAGAAATCTTGGTGAGTTGACAACTCATTGGAATGTAACTTAACTAACGCCTGAGCGTTGTTCATGCTAAAACATCGCTGTTATCAATTTTATAGTTATATCACGTCATTTATCCAAAACTAACAACTGTAGATTCAATTTGTTTGATAAAGTTTATTATTATTGATGCCATCGAAAAACTATTAAAGCCCTCGTACAGTTTATACACATATTTGAGCAAAGCATTTGATTCAATCGACTATGGAATGACGATTTAAAGTTTGTCAAGCAGATCCTAGATGTTGACACCGATCTACATTGGGCAGCAGAAAAAACGTCAGAAAAGATTACATTGCGAGATCGAAAAACAAAAATCACTTTCGGATTGATTTTAATTCTTGACGAATTATTACCTATTAAGAGACAAACTATAATTGAGTGAAGTTCGTCACGTAGAAAAATGTTTAACTTTATATTTCGATTCTTTAAGACAAAGGTTGTTCCAGTTAAACCAACTTTGATTGCTAATTTTGGATTACCGAATTTTGAGAATAATCCACTATAGCTGGAAATGGATTCAATAACTGAATATCTAGGCATGAACACAATCACACTTGGTAACAGAATAGGGTAAATATTTCCTAAAGTGCATTCAAAACATTTTCCACAGAATATTGAATTTGATTGATTAGTTTTTGCTATATAATGAAATATGGAACATGCCACTGATTTCTTGCGGATCATTAGTGGTAAAAAACCATGACTTTTAAGCATAATTCTTCATGATTGAACTATGACTTTTAAACAAACTACAAATACGCATTACAGGATACGGCATATGGATTACAAGTAAAATCGACAAGAAATTTCTACCTGACTCGAAGCACAGAAAAAATAACTATATACAGAAGGAAACCTATACGAACAAAAAATTTTCTCTTTGCAATGAAATTTTGAAATTTTCTCTTTGCAATGTTGTTTTTGAAGAGAATAAAACACTGCAGTGTATAGTTAAAATTCTCTGTTTAAAAATTTTAATTTGTTTGTGTGTATTTATTTTGCTTTGAATTTGTGTGTAGTTTAAACTTTCGCTAGTTTTTATCAAAACCGTCGCAAGTGTGTCTGTTTAATCAAACGAAAATATCAACCCTTAAGTATATTGGTAAACGTAAAAGTTCATATAAAAAATATTTAAAATTATTCGTTTTTAACGAACACTACTTAAGCTCTATTTCGAAAAACAAACGAATACTACTAAAGGATTAGTACCATTTTAGCATTTTTATTCTCTTTTCAATCTCTACTGAAGAGCGATTGTATCATGCTAATGTTGATTTGATTATTGAATTTTTTTTTACTAATGAGAAGGTTATAATCCCATCCCCAAACGCATACCACCAAAGTATTATTGTAGTTGTTTACTACAATAATACTATGGTGGTATGCGTTTGTTTATGTTTTCTTACCTGTATTCGTACACGGCTTATAGTAATGGTTTTGGTTTTACTGCATATTCTAAAATACATATGGCATTAGTAAACTTAGAAAATAGATTCTCATTTGTTTGCTATTTCGAGATTATTTATTTAAATTTTTAATCTTGTTGTATTATCTTAGAAACCCCAAACCAGTTACATAACCCCAGAAAAAACAGATATTTTATTCGTAGGTTTTCTTCTGTATATGTTTTGATTTTCTGCGCTCGAAGACTACAAACGAAAAATGGAGGTAATATAAATCCTATAATCTGAATAATAAAATATGACTAAGAGGCCGTAAACGGCTCTTACCGCTGCTGAATGAAGACTTTACGAACCATTTAAATGATTGGTGCACATTGTAGGTGGTCAGCACAACGAATGTTTTAACACACTATTATTTTTATGTCATCCGGGGCATGTTGATGTTTGATCAACGGCGACCATCGAACTCGAGACCGCGGCGAGATATGAAACTCTCTTAACTGTTAAGTTACAACCGGCGACGATAAGAATAATAAGTGTCGAGAATGTTGAATTTAGTTCGACCCTCTGTCTTATATCAGGGCAAAATAATAACAAAGTGTGAAGGAGATCTCATAGTCGTAGTGGTCCATATATAGTCTCTTCAAGAAAGACTCAGTTCTTATACACAAAAATGCATGCTTTAGATAAATTCTCGAAAATAGGGTTTTGATCATGTTCTAGTTATAATATTTTATAAGTTCTACTAGAGGAAGGTTAGAACATAAAAAATAATAAATATGCTGAAAATTTTGTCAATGCTGTTCACATTGTGAATGCTGTGAGTGAACAAAGAACTCAAGAGTGGTTTGCTCAAACATATTCTTAAAATTTGGATGTCAATGATGCCCATCGGCCAGTCAATGAAATTTTAAAATTGGTGAAGCAAAAACTTAGGTATTTCTTGACAAGCAAGCTGCCAGGAAATAGCAAAGGCATTTAACACCTATCAAATATGACAGTTGGGAATCATTTGAAAAAGGCAAGCTCGAAAAATAACCACGATATTTGGGTGCCCTATGAGTAAATGCAAATAATTTTGAAGAACCGAATTGACATCAACGAAATCGAACAATTTCTGAAATTAATCATTATAAATTTTCCTCCACAAACTGTGTACTGTGCACAACTCGACAGTTGAACTAAGCAATCCAGAAAGAACGACCAAAATTGGCCAACAAATTCTGAGGATTTGATGCATCCCCCGTATAGCACGGATCATAAAAAACTGCTGACCGAAGCCAATGCTACTGGGATAAGGTTTTCGACGATAAACCACAGAAGTTCAACACCTAGGTCTTAGTCGAGACGCGGTTAGTCTCTTTTAGCTAATAGATTTTAATGTGGTATAAAGTAAGTGATTTTGTTTGTGAATAAATGGTTGTGCCAATATAAAGCTAACACTATAAGGCAGTTTAACTACTGAAGTCTCAAGGTCATCAATCATACTGTCGGAATGTATCATCATTTCATATTAACGTATAATCTAAGAGACGATCAGCAAAAAACCACCGCTCTTCATATTGATGGAGCATTTACATAACGATCTCATCCGTCGTTAGGTATGTGGTTGCCATTCAGGCTCATAAATAAGTACTGTTAGACAAAATTAATTTGATAGATCCAATTAAACAAAATTTACGCCCAGGTGGCGCAGTGGTTAAAGCTGCGGCAGTTGGAGCGGGAGGTACCGGGTTCGAATCCCGATAGGAGCAGAATGGTAAAGAGATTTTTACCATACGATTACGATCCGATCGGTGGTGTGAATGACCACATCTATGACCCCTTGTTGGAGTGTAGAATTTATGAGCCAACCCATCTTCCATGTCAGTACTATAGGCTGTCATGGAGCTATGCAATGTGCAGATATTTCTACGTAAATCGGACCTATAGACGTACGTCCTCGTTTTGGCTGTAATGGCGTAAGGTAAGGACGTAAATAAGTGAACCGCGAAAGAGTTGGAAGTGCCTCGAGCCCCGAAACAAGATTGTAGAGATAAAAAACAAACAAACAACTTTACATAATAATACTGAAAAGCTCTGATTCTAAAAAGATGAACAATAAAAACCTTCGTAAGCCTACTATATATAGAGCTCATTAAAACTGTCAATTGGACAGATTGAAAAGTGGAAAATGTGTTTCGATTTTACAAAAATAAATTACAAACCTATCAAGTGTCAGGTTTATTAAAATTTATATTGAACCGGTCGATATACAATTTCTACTCCAAATTTTCCAACATATCTCTTACATATACAAAGACTTTTCTTAATTAAAATTTGTTTCCGATTTATAACTAAAATCGTATCGCATACCTTCCCTTAAAAATAATAATAATAATAATAATATTTTCCTATTACACAGGATATTAAATATCCTTATACCAAAATAAGATACGCACAAGCATATCAAATAAATTGATCAATTTCGAAGAATTTTGATTTTCCAATAATTTTCATATTTTTCAATGTAACAGATTTTCATGTTTAAATATTAATAGGTTTCATTCGTTTTCCAGTCGATAAAAGTTAATACCCAATCCAAAATGTAGATGTAGATAATTAGACTTACACTAATTATGCTTAACAAATTTTCGGACTAATTTACCGTAAAGTATATCCAAAAATTTAATTAACTTCTTAATTTCAGTCATTGAGCACCATTTACACTAAAGACGAGAATATAATTAGTTAAAACATCGATCAATAATATTTTTGGTTTTCGGTGTTGAATCGAATGGAGAAATGATGATAAATTGGTAAATTAAGCTCATGGTATATGTGCGATAACAGTTAAACTTTTACGCATTTATACACACATAAAAGTTTTCAACAATAATAACAATGGAGAGTACGGAACTTTATTCACAATTGATTGACACTTTTATTTTCAAAGTTTCATAAAAATTTGAATAATTTTTCAACAGCCATAAAGAATAACGAAAAAAGCACGCGTGTCCTCGATACAAAGTTTGTAGAGCAATCAGCAAAATTATAAACATATATAAATATATATATATATATATATATATATATATATATATATATATATATATATATATATATATATATATATATATATATATATATATATATATATATATATAATGATAAATTTGGCGCCTATTAAATATTTTTTATACATAGAGGGTGACTGACAATCCTAAAGCTCATTTACATATAAGTTTTTACTACTGATTTGGTTTTCTACCAAATGAAAAATTGATGCTCAAATTATTCTGCCTGAAGTTCTTATGTACTGCAGTCATATAAGTAAATAAAAACGGAGAAATTGAAATAGTATTTTTATTAGGTTAATCAATTAATTAAGTTAAATAAATTACATTACAAAACAAACTTTGTATATTAACTATAAATCAACTATTTTGTTTAATCCATACTCGATTAAGCACACTTAGCATAACAAACTATACTTTATACTAGTATTTTATGGGGATTGGCTACTTAATCTCGGTTTT
Organism: Tipula lateralis; assembly: GCA_963932295.1. NCBI lineage: Eukaryota > Metazoa > Arthropoda > Insecta > Diptera > Tipulidae > Tipula > Tipula lateralis. The sequence continues at coordinate 92,425,370 of OZ010738.1, read as the reverse complement.
CAAAATATCGGTTTATATATATATATATATATATATATGTATATATATATATATATATATATATATATATATATATATATAAACATATATATACATATATATATATATTATATATATATATATATATATATATATATATATATATATATATATATATATATATATATATATATATATATATATATAGATATATATATATATCGAATTATTAATCGTAGAGTCGATTAGGAAGATAAAAATGACGGGATCGAATTTTGGTTTTTTCATAAGAATTTTTCATAACCAACGAGGATTTAAATGAATTTGGCCTAAAGGGATGGGATATATTCGATATTTAGTTTGATTCCGAAATTTTATGGTCACACCTTTTGAATGATTTGTTTTTAGAAGGTGTAGATCAATGTACCGGAAGGTTCCACTCGTCACTCCTAACCAGCATGGCCATTCGAAACCAATCACCATATAAAGCACGTTTTGTGCATGGTTTTTCCGTTGATGAGGATGGATATAAAATGTTGAAATCGCTAGGCAAAGTAATATCACCTAATGATAATATCAAGAAGTATGGAACCGATGTACTTCGTTGATGGGTGGCACGGCATGCAGTACAACATATACATATATCGGTTAGTACAAAACTATAAGATAGTTCAAATGACTCGAAGCATAAAATACGAAGCATACTCAAATATATACTCTGAGTATTAGAACAGTCAAAAGATTAGATGTGGCACAATTATCCACTCTCGATAAATCGATGCTTTATAGAACTGCTGAATTTAGCCAACCAATAAGCACACTATACAACCAATACCAATTCAATCGAGCAACAGCTGGGATCATAAATCGAAGAAATTTGGAGTTTTTACGGTAAACTTTTATTTTACCAGCGAAGCACAATAAATGTTCCTAACATCGAGGATTATCAATCGGTCAGCATAATAATTTCGAAGGTTGAATAATTAAGCCGCCTAATCAATCAAAAGTCGAATGTGCTAGATACGTGGAACATAAATGTTGAAATTTCGTGTTCGGGTCTAAATTTAACAATGCTGTAGACAATGCACTTGGTTCATCCGAGTTGTGTGAATTACTTCAGGTGGCTGGGGTAAAATTATTAGATTTTGTTGTAGTCTTGACACCATGCCCAAAGGATATGTGTCTTAGATGTAGGCGATTTAAGCTCGATAAAAAGCATGATATTGTTTGTATAGGATGTGATATTGTTCTTAAGGAATTACCAGGTCTCCAGCAGAAAGGTAGGATGAATTATTGTAACCCAATATATGAGTGTCCATATGCTAGATCGCTTTTTCCGCCGTGGAGCCATCGTCGCCCACAGCGACCTATTCGCTATATAAATATATATATATATATATATATATATATATATATATATATATATATATATATATATATATATATATATATATATATATATATATATATATAAATATATTTAAATATATATATATATATATATATATATATATATATATATATATACATATATATATATATATATATATATATATATATATAAATATATTTAAATATATATATATATATATATATATATATATATATATGCATATATAACACTGCGCTAGAGCTGTGCACTCAATTGAAACTGAGTTATTAAACCCGTCTTGCTGTTTGTTGTTCCTATATGTTTGAATATTGCTCTAATCCATTTTCATTTTGAATTAATGGATTTGAGATGTTTAAGGTTGCTAGTAAGATAAATAGATCATAATAGTTTAAAATTAATGAATCGAATTATTCCTGTTTTCTCAAAATATTTAATTACGGCTATTTCCCTAACTTTTTGATAGGATGATGATCTTAAGAACGGCTTTCCGATAGAATGATGTTGAACAAGAAAATTGTGTCCTTAAAAATCCAGTTTATGTTAAAATATACTCTTGAACGTATGCTCTTCAACTTCTTGCACAAACGATTAGAACCAGCCAAGGTACAAATTCTTAAATGCGATGTGCTGGATACCATACCGGATGAGTCCTGGGTTATACTCTCAACGTCAGCGCCAATAGCTAAAAATTTTGTTTTAACCTTATTACGATGGAAAGGGTAGGTAAACTGTGGCGTTCACAAATACTACGAATAGTCAAGTAAACACAATTGTAAAGTAAAACAAAAGAATCGAAAAAGATTTAGATTCAAAACTCTGTAATTCGCTAGAACTGTTGTAACAAAGTCTCACAACATCAGATCGAAAACCGCCCTAGCGAACGAACATTACAGATCACATACAAAAGATGCCATACATTTCATAAGATCAAACGTCTTCATCGGCTGGTTGATTCAGCGCCCTAGCTGTCAATCAATGCCACTCTGTGGAGTTCTGGTTTAACTCTCATCATTATTAATAGCTGTCACGATTTCAGCTCCCAGTATCATTACCATATTCTACAAAAACCATAGGGTGGTCTTAGAATATTGCTCAAATAAGTTTATAGAAAATCTTCCCTCAGCACTCGCAACAGTTATTTGCAATGTAATTATGATACGTAATATAATATCAAAGCGGTTGCTAAATTACTATCTAACAAATTGTTAAAAATACCAAAAGGAGGATTTTAATTCGTCAAACAAATTCCAGTCGAAAATAATACGGCGTGTCCACGATATTGTTAAGGATATTAACTTTAAAGTTTTACATGGGATCTTCAAACCCTTCATTAAGTTTTTTAGCCTCCTCCCAAATGTAAGCAAATAATACTCTTTGATAACGTTACTGCTCACTCAAGTTAAGAAACTGCCTTAAATATTTTGCTATAGTTACATTTATTTCAACTAGCAAAATATTTCAGATTCAGCTATTGAATACCATAATGTTTTATGAGGCATGGCATTACTGACTCGATCATAGGGCTGGCGCTGCATCTTTACAAAAACTGTAAGAGTTTATACAAATCTTCGATCATAGCTGCATCATGAAATAACTATTGCATACCATCCTGTGATAAAAATATATTATACCTGATTTTTACATGATAGTAAAATCTTGAGATGACATAGTGTTGCCATACTCAATTTTTCTGGGATAAAAACAGGGTTTAAGTTAACCATAACATATTCATACGATTACATCTCAATGCCATACAAATTCCAGTAAATAGCTCGTTCAAAATCATAATTGTCAATTTCCGGTTCCTGCTTAACACGAGATTGAACCAAATCCACAATATTTTTACTGTTCTCCTGCCTTCATTGACATACATATATATTAGTATTCTTTCGTGCTTAACTATACTATTCCCAAAATACAAATTAGAAAATCACAAAAAAATAAAAAATTTCCAAAAATATGTTTTCCATATCAATATTCGACTGAGCTTTTAAGTTCATTGTGGTTTACTTTTGTGCTTTGTACTCATTATGTATATATATCATAAGGTGAAAACTGCTTTATGTACTTTACTTTGTTGTTGGTTTTGCCTATTATACACTGGATCGATACACATATATACACACACAGCACACTTGTTATAATAGTACAGCACACCGCACAGTAGAAAAACTGAGTATTTTCATGCAGCACACATACAATTTTATTATATGGAAAACTGAACTATTTTTATAAATTTCAGGTTTTGAATAATAAAATAGTTTTTTGTATAGTTTATGATTTAAATATTATTGATTTATATAAATATATGTATGTATGTATGTTTGTTGTTGTTCTTAATATACATACATAATTTTTCATTTTCTTTGTCGTCTTATTTTTATTTATATGAAAGGAAAGCTCAATAACGAATACAGAGTGCCTTTTTCGTTTGTTTTTCCCATTTTCCTTTAAGTTTAAATGAAAAACGTCGAAAACGTGTTTATATGTTTGTATATGTATAGGAAAATTATTAAGTATGAACTAGGGTCACGATCGTGATTACATAAAAAACTAAAAACTACAAAAATTTTATGTTATTGGATTAGTCAACTCTATGTACATATAACGAGTATATGATGCATACAGCAATTAATGTACATAATACAATTACACCTGTACATAAATTTACCTTTATGTATATACATATTTGCATGATTTAATATAATTTTTGTACCTTCCACATGTAGGGTTAATTACTTGAAACATATACAGGGTCGCGCTGAAAATTGATTTTTTTTGTTTCGGTATTTAAAAGGGATTTTCCACCTATATAAATGTTTGTACGTATTTCAATTACAAAAAAATTGTTTTTATTATTCAAAATAATAATGAAAATAGGCCAAACAATTATAAAATACCTTTTCCCTATATACACCTCCATATGGTAAAATCAAAGGTTGTTTGGTATGGTGATATGGGGTCACGACAATATATTTCATGTTAGCAGTGCATAAATTCAATATCATTCCAATTTCTTTTTTTATTTTATTAACATGCGAGAAAATGTCGATAAATTTCTAATTAATTTATTTACTTGCGTATGTACATACTCGTATCTTTACTATAATTAAGTTCAAAGGTGTACAGTAAGTAGAAATTAATTAGAAGAGTAATAATGATTTAAAAATTCATATAGGCATCCGAATCGGCGATGAAAGTACGAAATTTTACTTAAGAGCTAGTCACATTAATAAAGAGTTTTTCAATAAGGGCAGAACAACTTTAAACAAAATGCAAACCATTTGAGATACCTCGAAAATATTATTATTATTCTTGAAGTTTGGTGGTAACAGCCACTTTCTATCGTTCAGTATTGTAGAACCATAAAAAAGTGTGGAGGTGTCATACGATCTAGGCAGCCAATCGTCAGGATCATTTATTGGATTTAACACGTTCATCGAATTTAGATTTCAATATGTCACAGTCTTGCTGAAACCATCGACTGTATTGATTCGTTTGCGACAGACGGTGGAACGGTAGCAATACTCTCGGCATTTCAATCAACCTGTTGTTTTTCTGCCACGGCAACATCCATCAGAGAATATTTAGATTTAAATGTTTTCACTATACTATGAATTGTTTAGCTACTGGGACGATAATTACGATCAAAAATTTGAATTACCTCTCTTGAAATTGCAGTAATCGACGCGTAATTGTTGAAGTAAATTTTAATTATTTTTAAGCGTTGTTCGTTTAACTTATCAAAAACTACGGTAAAGATTATCAAGAACAAAACACGAACTTTGTGAATTTAAATGACAAGTATATGGTGTCTTAGATGGTCTAAGTGGGGCTTCTAGTCAAACCAACCGGGTAAACCATTAATTAAATTACTTTCTTGGTTGTAGTTGAAAACTGAGACTGTTCACATAAACTTGAAGGTTTAATACCTCTTGCGAGTCGTGTTATTCGATAGGATATAACAAACAACCCTATATTAATGGTAAATAAGATTATATAACTGCGAGGCCAATCGAAAGCAAATACCACGAGGGACTCTGAATAGAAACTGTGAAATGATGGAGAGAACATCATTGTAGGCACAGATTGTAGTACTGAAAAGGGATTTGTCGAAATTCAAATAAAGGAAATTGAAGTTAACGAAATAAGTGAGGATCCGGGTAAGTGGCCGTTAAGTCTTTCTAATACTAAAATTCAACTGCTTATTCAAAATCATCCGGCACAAGTACGAAATATTAATTATCCTGTTGATCACAATGGAAAAAATTTTTCCGCATCTGGAATTGGAAAAAAATTTTTCGCAATGGGGAAAAATTCTCTAGAAACTGGTTACTGTATTCTGAATCATTAAATAATGTTTTCTTATTTCCCTGTAAAATTTTTGGTTTTCCTAACAATTTATTAGCTACAACTGGATTTTCAGATTGGCATTTGTCACAATATCTATCAAGACATGAAAAAAGTGAGACAGTGTATCAAAAATTTTAGTAAATGGATGGATCTTCGAAAAGCGTTTCAAAATAATAACACGATCACTTTAGCCCTAAGAGAAACGCCTGACGTAAGCCATACCGAGCAGCTAACAATTATAATTAGATTCGTAAATTAAAAAGAAAACACCAAAAAAGATATTAAAGAACATTTTTTAGGATTTTGCCCAGTAACAAATTTGACGGGGGAAGGTTTGTGTAATTTTATATTAAACAAACTAAGTGAATTAGGCCTTGATATTGATGGCAAGGGAAGGATAATGGGGCTAATATGCTGGGCAAGCATAACGGATTGCAAAAGAAGATTTTAAACCGTGCTTTTTTGTACCATGTGCTGCACATACACTTAACTTAGTGGTGAATGATGCTGCCAAAATTAACTTTGAAACAGTCGATTTCTTTAATATAATTCAATAATTATTTGAATTTTTTTCTTCGTCAACACAACGTTGGGACATATAAAAAAACCATGTTACGAAATTATTGATAAAAACGTTAAGCGATACACGATGGGAAAGTCTCATAGATGCAATAAGACCATTAAAGCAAGGAATTGGCGAAATTTATGATGCACTATTTGACATAATCGAAATTTTTATGTTTAGTGGTAATCTGGTATGATATTTTAAATAACGTTAACGTAGTTAGTAAAATAATGCAAAGTTCACAACTAAACATAAGTTCCTGTATAGAGAAGTTAAATAATTTAACTAAATACCTGGACGACAAGCGATCTGATGATGGGTTATTAGAATTTTTAAATGAAGCACAAACAAACATTTAGCCGAAATTTTGGATGCCGAAACTAAATTACCCGATATCTCTCGTATAAGACGATGTTAAAAAAAATTCAGTTTCATTATGAAAGCCCTGATGAAACGGTGCACGATGCACAGTTAAATTTTAAAATTAATTTTTATTTTTCAATTTTAGATACGACAATAAATTCATTAAAAGACAGGTTTGATTTATTAAACTCACATTGTGATGCATTCAGCTTTCTGTATGACTTAAAAAACTTAAAGCTTCTAAGCGATGATGATATTTCCAAATGTTGCAAAGATTTAGAAATTAAATTATCTGACGAAATTAAGAATGAAAAGGATATCGATGCCGATTGAAATGATCGGAGAATTAAAATTTTTTTAATTCTTGCTAATTTTTCATATGAACACGGGCGGCCAAAGTGCTGAGTCACGCGCCTGGCAGAGATGCTGCAGAGTTCTGCGTGTTCTATAGATTAATAAATGGTAAATGTTGTGCAAAATTAAAGGAGAAAATACCACCATTAGTTACGCCAGGACGGGTTACACGACGAACGGTTAATACGCATAAGTTTACGGTGAAGCTGCCGAAACCTCGAACTGAAGGTGCATAGCGCGAATTTATTTATCGAATATCCAGGAAGTGGAATTCGTTTTTGGGTTTTCAGTTTCCGTTGGAGTATAAAATGCACAAGTTTAAGGCAGCTATCAACGGAGCCAGGGCAGTCTAAAAGTCCACCTTGTACCCAATTAATGCTTAATTTTTTAAAAAAAGAAAAGAATATCTTTAGGACACGTTTTTCCTCAATCTTAAAAGGACATTTTGTCTTGATCTTAAAGTCTCAACTATTTCTCAACCACGTCTGGATAACCAAAGCTCGGGTTAAAGTGGGGGATCGAAAGATATCGGTCTGAAGTTTTTAACGTTAACGAAAAAGTGTAGCTTCACAAAATGATATAACTAATGCAACTAACGAAATCAGCTGAAACATAAATTTATCTGACCAAAACTTCTAAACACTTTATATCGTACATCAAACGAATTCAGCAAACGTAGGAAGTACACGAATTTTTTGAATACACGTAACATTCAAAATAGGTCTATGTTGACTATTTTGAAAAATACTAGCTATTGTGGGTAGCTAGCTACACTAATTCCTAAGCGTTAAAAATTACACACCGGTTCGAAAGGTCTATACTATCACGAGTATTGTCTGAATGAGCCACTTGTACCTAAGCTAATAGCATTGGGATTCAAACAGACTTTTCGCTCTGAACAGGATCATTATAAACGTGGCACCAAGAGAGTTAATTCAGAAAGGCTTCAGGCGAAATTGTCCTCGAACATCCCTCTTTGATTGGAATGTTTGGTGAATAATTCATACCAATAAATGTTGCAGAATTCAAAAGTGTCCACCGTTAAGCGTTGTTTGAAAAACTGCATTACATTAAAATCTTTTAAGAATACTGAATTCACGAGAAATAAATCAGACGACTCAATCCAGAGACACCTGACTCGTGATACCTACGCCATACCTTGAACTGTGTTTGTATTTAAAATAGTTCGAATTACAAACCCCCGAATGAACCTCAAAGCAGTCATTGTTGAATAACAGGAATAGAGTTGTAGATATGAAACTAGTGGTTTCGCCCTGTTGGGTTTTCAAGATTACGCATATAGAAGAAAACACTGGATTTGCAACTTCCTTATAGGATTATATCTATTTATTGTTTATAGCTTTGCATTGCAAAAGTTATAAACAGTGAGACTGCACAAAATCACGTGATCCTCTAGAAATGTACACCATTTTTCCAACGATAACATAGACAATTCAAGAATGACTCATTAACAAATTATTATCAAACACCTCGATTACTAAGTAACTGCAGATCATGTTAAGAGAATACAAGTTTTGTATTACACTTACATCGGCTTAACGTGTAACTTTTCTTGAAATTCGATGTCTTCAAATACTATACATAACTATAAAGTACAATCACCGTGGCAAGCTTGGTATTGAAGTTCTAACTGGACATAATCAGAACGGCTAAAACAAAACACCTCGTATAACATAAATAACCGTTTTATATGTCAATACTGTAAGGATAATTATTTATAAACTACAATAATAAAAAGTTAACTGGGCAAGACAATTTCCTGCTCACTGATGCGTTATTTTATATGCTAATAAAATGTAATATCTATAATCGTCCATAATGTTGTTGTGCATAAAATATTTTATAATAAAACATGATAAATAAATTGTGACATTTTAATTAAATTATAATTACACCGATATATAATGGTCGGTATTTTAGCCACGAAACTGCGAAAGACTAATAAAAAAATATTGATTTACTTTGCGGTCGCTCTCCGCCTCACAAGGTAAAGTGAAAACATCTTTCCTTAAATCAATATAATATTAGCCAAGGGAGATGGTCCGCGGTTATTCAAGACGTGAAATGGTATTAATCCAAAGTCTTCAATCAAAAAAATATATTTAGGAATACCGACAAAATATGTACATCTGTGTAAAATGACAGTAACGCAGTCACAATGCTGTGTCAAAGTTGAGAACAGGCTATCGAGAACTTTTGCAATCAATTCCGGTGTTCGACAAGGAGATGCGCTGTCCCCGATACTTTTTAATCTCATGTTGGAATACATCCTTCGTAAAAGTGAAACACCTCAGGACAACATCTTATTCCGACAATCCAATCAACTTCTTGCTTATGCAGATGATATCTGTGTGATTGGATTAAATGGCAACGGAGTGAAAGAGATACTTGATCCACTGGAACAGTGTTCAGCTTCTGTTGGTCTCAAAATCAACGAGTCAAAAACCAAATATCTAATCTCGGGTTTTAGAGACCAAGACGCAATTGATTTCAGTAGTGGTAACCACACGTTTGAAGGAGTGATGAGATTCAAGTATCTTGGATCTCTCATCACTCACGATAATAGTGTGGGCGAGGATATCAAGGTCCGCCTTGCCGCTGGCAATCGGGCTTTGTATCCTCTACGTCCACTGCTGAAATCAAAATATCTTGCAAATACGGATAAGCTGAAACTGTACAGAGTGTTGATCAGACCCGTTGTCATGTATGGATGTGAGAGTTGGACCTTGACGGATGAGTACGAAAGATGGCTTCTAACATTCGAGAGAAGAATCATGCGTGTGATATATGGTCCAAAACGCGACGTCGATGGCACTTACCGAGTTCTTTTCAATCACGAGATCAGGAATTTAATGCAAATTCCTGATATCGTGCATGAAATTAAAGGACAGCGAGTACGCTGGCTCGGACACGTTCTGCGTGCTGATCCGAACCGAATGATTCAGCGAACCTTTAAGGGTGAACCGCCTTTCGGTAGGCGAAGAGGTCGCTGTAGGCGACGATGGCTCCACGGCGTAGAGAGCGATCTGGCTTCTTCAAACTGCCTACAACGGTTTGAAGAGCTGGCTCGTGATCGAAACCAATGGAGTCAGATTGTTGACACGGTACGGGCCAATAATGGCCTGTAAAAACCGTTAAAAAAAAAAAAAAAAAAAAAAAAAAAAAATATTCTATGGCTGAACGGGCGTAACCGGCACTAACCGCGTCTCAAATGATCTCTTACGATGCATTAAATTCGTATAGATGCACATTGTAGGTAGTCAAGCATTACAACGAATGTTTTTACACACAATCCTTTTATGTCTTCCGGAGCATGTTAGTTTTTGGTCAACGGCGAGAATCAAACTCGAGACCGTGGTACAACTGGCAGCAATCAATCAAATAAATGCCTTAAAGTATGACCCATTGTGCATTAGATTTTCTAATAAGTTATCATTCAATCTATATAGGGAAATATAAATCTATTTATTATTTTAAAGTTCCTTGATCAGTGCTTTACAAGAATAATTCATTTATTCATATTATTTTTCTAAACTTGACGTGATTTTACGTCGAAAATATATTTTGAATGGAAAGAGATTCGCAAAATGGCTGAATATATGAGTCTTATTTAGTTGCTTTTTATAATTGATAGACTTAGATAAAATTGCATTTTCATCATTTAACAGATATGATCATTAACCACACCACGCATAACGTTTATACTGGCTCGCACTACCATTTTATTTGATTACTGCGTTTGAATTTCATAATGATTGATTGCTCAAAGTTTTCTTGTCCTATTACTCAGGCTCGTTTAGTTAATTGTTGAACATGTGCTAACTATGAAAGAATAGTTATGCAATACTTTATCTGACAAAATACAAGAATCCTTCGAGATGATGTTGTCCCATCACTCTTGCAGTTGTAGATCGTTAAAATAACTGTCTTTATCTGTTTTAAGAAATATAAACCTCACGAGAACTGCGGCTCACAAGGAAGTTATAGTCTAAAATGTTTCATTTAATACTCGTTGATGATTCAAGTCAGTTAATTACTTCATTCCTTATAGTGTTATTTTCCAAATATCCACCTAGCACGTATTGCCCTGCACCATCCAAATTAAAGATTAGGATGGGTTATGATTATCCCATCCAAGGACATATGGGCGACTATGTGGATGTGGTTAAATAATCCCTCTCAATTTAAACACCAGCAAAATTTTGCAAATAATTTCACAGGTTAACTATGCAAACACTGTAGGCTACGAGAGACTTGAGGCAAAGACCATTTAATAATCGAAACATATAGCCAGCTCTTTTCTGTTATCTTGACATAAAAGTTTTGTCATTAATCTTTCTACTGCAGATATCATATCACAAAACGACGCGAAATAAAACAGAATTTCAAGGACCAAAACTGCATCCAAAGCAATTTCCTTATTGTCCAGGATTTTTCAGTCCGTCCAACGACTTCATGAAGATATGATACTGTTTAACCCTTTCTTATATCGATGCTCTTAAAACATCTATCTATCAATTAAAAAGAACATTCAAGTAGAAAAAAGGACGATAGACTTAAAGGCCTGAAATTTTTCCTGGTTATATCTAAACGTTTAAGTCATATTTCTGTTAGTCCGTCAGGCGGATTAACAGAAATCTGATTCTTTTGCTCTACGATTTTGGAAAATCCCCCAAACCCAAACTGCTTCTAAAGATCCGTGAAAGACAGTTTAAAGTAACAATAATCTAAATTACTTCTTGTCTTGATGATGTTAGAATGGTTGGTCTACTTTTCACATTTAAGATTACCAGTTCACATAAGTATTCCACGAGATGGATGTATACCTTCTTAACTGTTTCTTTAATTTAACAACAACTGCTGTAAGGTCATTCAGATTTCAGCCAGGAGTCGATATTAGGTATATAATATTGCTAACATAAACTTAAGCTTAAGGTCTCGAGCAGATATCAATTAGCAGGGTACGGTTTGATAAATAAGTTCTCCTATTATATTCCCGTGAATTCACGATCTTGACTAAAGAAATAATGCTTATGATTTAAGTGTATTGCCGTTTTTCATACGTCATTCTGCCAATGAGAAAACGCCTTTGACTTCTTCAAATTTATTAGTATGAACATTGGACTCCATACATTCCAATCATGGTGAAAATAATGTCTTCCCAACTCTATAGTTCTTTGTGAGTCCTAATTATAATATTTAAGTGACATTAAACCCTTATCAACCCCAATGGTTATTCATTGGTATATCTATATAACGGCTGTCCGCCGGGAAGGTATACTACTTTGTTTTGCCGCCATTTTGGTAAACATTAGTCTTGACAGTTCATATTTGGCAGTCGTGAAGTAGACACGTGGCAAATTTATTATGGAAAAATATTCGACAAACCAACGTGTTTTAATCGTTAAAACATTATACCAAAATCAATCATCGATTACTGTGACGATAAGAAAGTTATGTGAAATTTTTGGGAGAAACAACGTCCCAACAAAACGCACTATTTATCGTGTAGTGAATGATTTCGAAAAAAGAGGGTCTGTAGGTGATAGGCCCAAGCATGGACTGGCCACAATATTGCACAAGGATTTGCATTTGTTTCCATTTAAGATTCAGTTGTCACAAGAGCTTCTTCTACAAGGCCATTAACGCCGCCGTACATATGCCAATATGATGTTACAGCTCGCCCATGACAACCCCGATTTTCCTTCAAATTATTCATCACTCATCTTAACATCCATTAAAAGTGACAGTCTGGTGTGTAATTTGGTCAGGAGGAATCATTGGACCATACTTCTTTGAAAATGTAAATGGCGTAACGGCAACTGTGACTGGGAAGCGATATCGTGATATGATTGAAAACTTTTTAACGCCATAACTGCATGCTTTGGGCTTGATTAACATGTGGTATCAACAAGACGGTGCCAATCGCATACAGCCAGAATTACAATGGAATTACTGCGAGACCTCTTTCCACAACAAGTTATTTCAAAAAATTTGACAAATTTTGGTCAAAAAATAAAACTTTATAATGTTTCATCGTTCCCTGTTTATGGTTTCAATTACTTTACCATATAGCTATGTTTTCAATGTAGTCTGGTATTCAACCTACATTTCGATATTATTCGTGTTTATAATAAATCCCACGAATAGTGGTATGTGCAGATCTTACAATACACAGATAAAGCAAAATAATCCGAACAGCACTAGGTATCCGGATACACAGTTTGAAAGTAAGCTTGTTTTGTAGTTAGCTCACGGTTTTTAATAAAAACAAGTATTGGTCAGTTTAGCATGTCTGCTCCAGAACGTAGGAAATCATCGGTGACTGCCAAGGAGACTGATGTTTGACAAAGAGATGCGTTGTCCTCGATACTTAATAATCCCATGTTAGAATACATCCTTCGTAAAAGTAAAACACCTCAAAGCAATTTCTAATTCCAACAATTCATTCCACTTTTTGCATATGCAGAGGATATCTGTGTGCTTGGATTAAATGGCAGCAGAGATACTTGATCCACTGGAACAGAGTTTAGCTTTCATTGGTCTAAAAGTCAACGAGTCCAAAACAAAATATCTGATCTCTGGTTTTCGAGACCAAGACGCAAATGATTTCAAGAGTGGTAACCGCACGTTTGAAAGAGAAATGAGATTCAAGTTTCTTCGATTTCTCATTACTCACGTTAAAAGTGGGGAAGAGGATATCGAATCAGCCTTGCCACTGGCAATCTTGCAAATACGGATGAGTTGAAGTTATGAAATATGGCCCAAAACGCGACTTTAATGGCACATACCAAGTTCGTTTCAATCCCGAGATCAGGAATTTAATGCGAATTCCTGATATCTCGGATGATCCGAATGATACAGCGATCTTTGAAAGAAGAGCCACCTTTCGCTAGGCGAAGGGTTTACTATCGGCGTTAATAGCTCCACGGCGTGGAGAGTAATCTGACATCTCTAAATTTTACAACAGTTTGAATAGATGGATCGTGATCGAAACCGATGAAGTCAGATTTTTGACATGGTACGGGCCAATAACGATCTGTAAAACCGTAAAAAAAGAAAATATAGTTCGAAATGCAATTAAAACGGAAAATAATAAAGTATGGCGAATGGTTAGGTTTTACGAGTATAATACCTTAGCAATAAGTTAAGTTTATGCGGTTTCATCAAAAGATTGCACCATCATTTTAGACCTGCATCCGCTTTCATTAAGCCTTTATTGATGAAATTGGTTGCGGTAACGCAGTATTTGAAATTTCGTTCCAACATATGATACCCAATGCGGTACCGGAAAGACACCACCATAAGCCTTGAGTTTCCCGTCAGGAACACGTGATTTTTTCAGGTTGCTTTTATTTTTTTAGAATTTCGATTCTTAAAAATTTGAGCGAAACTTTTGTTTACAAATTGTAGTGGAGACTGTAATTTTGAAACCACCTATTCAAAATTATCAAAAAATCTATAGCCAGTTATATAATTCGGTAGATGTATGTCTGACATTTGGTTGATGTGGGGATCGAACTGGTTATTCTGGATTGGGAAATGAGCTATCGCAAAGTAAAATAGTAAATCAGGGAGGCGAAAGGTGATCCAAGCGACCAACATATCAGGAATCTATAAACGAAAAATGTAGTTACAAATGAGCTTGTAAGAGACCAGAGTTACTGAACTAATTCATGAATACAAATTATATCATAACGCCACAATAAATTAGAATAAAATCGATATTTCGAGTTAAGTTCTTGTAATTCGCTAGAAGATGATCTTTTCGATCACATAGTCATTCAATGACGTCATCATAAGATAGAAACCGGCAGTTGATAACAAGATACAAGCAACAACTCAAAGTACCAACACATATTCAAATACATATAAAGCTTTTACCTTTTACAAGCTTACAGCTAAAGCCAGATTTGTGAAATTTACTTAATTCTTGTTTTTAGTATATATTAATAAATAAATAAATGTAAATGTAAAAACAGTCCGCAAAAATGTTCATCATTAAAATTATTTCCAAAAACCACCCGACCTCATCACCCGAGTCAATTATTGATTAAAATGTTTTGCCAGAAGCTGACAAGATCCAACTTAATAACCCGACCGAAAAATATTTCAGTTTAAAAGATTAAGAGCGTTTTTCAGGAATTGAATTACTCATGATAAAAGGGATATGTTCTTATGTTTAAGAGAAAAATCTAGCATGTTCTTAATGCTTAAAACAAATGTCAATATCGTATCTTATATTAAACATTACGATATGACAATCGAAGAGATTACAAGTTTTCTTATCATTTACCAAGTTAGGTGGATTGATAACGACTGATTCAGAACCGTTTATCATGCCTTAAAGATTATTATTTGAGATAAGAACAAGAAACGACTATCTTTTCTCATGTACATACTGATTACACATTCTTTCATAGATTCGGATTTAATGTTAAAACTTATCTTTGATTATTATGTATTATAAAATATAGAAAATCAATATTCGATATTTACCTTTCTATAATTGAATCCAGTTCGATTTCCGCTCACACAACCCCTTCTCAATTTAAATTGTTGTAAAAAAAACCTTAATCTTATTATTTAGCTATGAAACCACCCACAATATTTTTTTATTTTTGGTAAATTTTAATTTTCTTTCTTATTTAACCAATATTTTCCTTATTTTGTGGTTGCGGTTAGGTCCTTTTTATTATATTTATTCTTATTCCCTCTTGTATAATTTTTAAAAATTTATTCTGTTTATTATTTGTATGATTTTATATTTTCAGAAGCAAAAAAAAAATTTGTTTTAAAGAAATAAATTTTCAATTATAATACTGTTAACCCCTGAATAAATATTATTTTTTGGGTGGTCCTTCATAATTTTTTTGGTTCGAACATTTTTCTTTTTTTGTCTTCAAATCGGAGAACAGTGAAAACCAAAAATGAAAATATTAATAATTAAAATATAAAAAAAAAATCAATCCGAAAACACAAAAAAAAACAAAATATTATTAATTAAAGTTTTCACAAATTTTCAATAAAAACAAAAATATTTATTATAAAAAGAATGAGGTTATATAAATAAGAAAAAGGATTTGTTCTGTCTCAATAACTTTGTAATTTATATCGGGCAATTTATCACTTTGTTTTATCTATTTATATCTCTATATACGTTGTATGTGTGTGTGTGTTTGGAGAGATGATCTGAAAATAGAAAATGAAAAAGTTATGTTAATATTTATTAAGCTGTTTATTAATATTTTCTTATTGAAAATAATATTTGTAGATGGTCTTGACAGGATAATAATAATAATATCAGTATGTATCAATAATTTAGAAAAATGATATAAATGGTGAGAAGTACTATCGTTTGGAAAATTAAGGACGAAAGTTATTAATCTACTTTTATACAAGATGTACTCAAATGTTGAACTGGAGTTGTGCGTGTAAATTACACGATGTAATTTACAAGGTTGTTAACCTGTCAATGACGTTTACATTCTATAAGTAAAACATGATTTTATGTAAAGATCGTTTTCGTAACTGCCGCGCACGCCATCTCTTATCAAATCTAATTATGAGTTTGACGAATCACAGTGACACATGTGAAAATTAAACAAAGTTTAAAATTGTCGCAGAATTTAAGGATTACCCTGTAACCAAATGTTTACAAACATGAATAAAATAAAAATAAATAATGCTCAATGGGTGGAGCAAATAAATTACGACGAATGAATAGAAATGTTTACTTTGCGAAATGTAGACATGTAAACGATAATGGAAAGTTCTACAAGGATTTACGTTGATATATAGATGTAGAAATTTGAGTTACGAGTTCGTTCAGTTTTGAATTTTGGAAAGTGTTATATTAAATAATTAAAAGTGAAATAATCGTGGTAATAATTACTGTGAAATATTTGATAATAAATAAATTAAGTGTAATAATAATTAATTGTGAATGAGTCGTGGATTTTTATTGTGAAATAAATAAGGTTAAAAATTATAGTGGTTGTATTTTATATTCACAATCCAGTGATCAAACCGGATAGTTTTTTGAATTTATACTCGGCTAAATTGTAACAGAAGATTATAACTATAGCATCATTTATTAAAAAAACTTCTTACTGTTTCGTATTTTACGAATAGAATTTGTGAAATAATTAACAGTGTACAATTTTTTTTATATGTATTCTGAATGTCAAAATAATTTTTTTTAGATAAAAGGTTCATTTCGTTATAAATTACCTGAAGGTTAAAAAAACACTTTCCAACTAATAACGGGGAAAATAATTGTAATCTGGGCCTCTATTTCTAAATACGAAAGTTATTTATTATTAATAGTATTAATTATTATAATAGTATTATTAATAGTATTAATATGAATTATTTTGTGATATCATTTCGAACGGCCATTTAAATGATAAATAGGAACGCAATATAATACAAGAATGGGTACTTCACCAATGATCTTAATGGATAATGTAATGCAGATTCAATTGCCATCACGTGCCCTAGTGGCATACAATTGAGATTAACAGGTAAATTCAATGATCTGGGATATGCAAATGACATAAATGACGATGTTGGTTTCAAGATAAACACCAGAAAAACAAAGACGGCGAGACAACACAAATGTAATCACACCAATGCCTATCAGCAATGTACAAATTAATGTAAATAAATTAAAATACTCGGGCTATGCAAAGGTAGAAAGAAACTACAGGTGTTCGTAAACAGGTGTCTTCGATGAATACTGAAATGTGTCTGGCCTATATTTACAGACTTAATATTAAACTGCATAGAAAAACATCAGACAGATATAGAAACCGAAATAAAGAGGTTCAAAGGGAAAATGGATTGACCATACACTGAAGAAATAACGAAGTGATATAAGGAGGATATCATTGGATTGGAACTCACAAGGAAAAAGAAAAGCAAGAGTACCAGCAAAGGCATGGAAGAGAACAATGCTATAGTAGAAGCTAACAACTTGATAAATTATGGAAAGATATGAAAGATGTAGTTCCCCTCAGAGTAAGATGGCCCTGCCTATATAGTAGACACTCTATGCTACTAAAATAGGAGAAACAGAATAAACTAGAGGCATCTCCATCAATCAATGACATATTTTAATGTTTTGTACTATGATAAAGGTTTTAATATAAATTAAGGTTTTTTGTTTAATTATGGTGCAACCAATATAAAATTAATATTATTATTTGGGCAAAAACGACAACTGCTAAACAATACGAGCTATTGGTTGCATTCATGGAGGAGTACCCCGCTTTAGCTAGAGGTTATAACGCAACAAATGGACAAATGGACCACCAGTTAGAAATTCAGACAACTAGAAAGTATGGTCTGATTTTAAATCCCATATTAAAAAAGACTAAAATTGAGTAAAATTATTATTAATAATATAAAATATTATTATTATTATATTAAAATATATTATTATTATTAATATAAAAAATAAAAAGACATCCCACCGTGATTGATTTGTTTACCGAAACTAAATGTCAAGAAGTGACATTAATCACAAATACACTCGTTATTTTAAAGGACATTTCAAAAAATAAATTTTCCTATCCCTACACTGCAAAAAATTAAAATCTGTTGTACGTTCGTATACAGAAATACTATTTCATTTTCGTAACGTATTGAATTTTCGTATCGAATAAAGATTCGTATCGTATACAGAAATAGGGCCCCTGAACTAAAGTCATTCAAAAAAACTCAAACGACCCAAAAGGTGTTATAATGGTTGTTTTTGGAATGTCAAAGAATCATGATGGTATGCTCGTACTAAATATAACGTTGTAAATACGCAGTTCCTAGAAAGTTGATATGTAAAGATGTCCTACAGATCTGGTAATCGATCTGAAATAGATACATCATTTAACTCAAGGGCAATATCCTCAACTACCCGATTCTCCATTCTGTTTTCGTACTTATTTCAAAAGAGTATAGACTACGTGCACATGATTGGTCTTCATATTCCGTAAGACATATTCTCATAATAATAGTGGACAGCATTATAACTTTTACTTTTTTAACTGGCCTATGTCCTGCTAAAACCACATATTTTCAAGTTCTCGTAGTAGTCTAGCATCGTAACGTATCTATTTAGAAGAAAATGGGACTCATACTGATTGGAATTTAATTTTAAATAATCTCTATAGGCTTCAGGTTCAGTTATCTATTCAATTTTATGGATGTGTATCGGTTTTCAATATTCGATAAGGAATCAAACGAATTGATAGTAAAAATTAACAATGAAAGATCAAAAATATATATTAATCGCTCATGCGGCGTTATTTAGTCCATACAATTTTGTGAAGTGAATCATATGACAAGACCTGAAATGACAACTAGATAAAAAAGTTTGAGAATTTGGAATTTAGCAGTTTTGAATACAAAACAAAGTAGCAGCTTTGATTACACAAAACTTAAACGTTTCTGAAGTGCATAAACTCTTTAAATTTCGTTCTATGGATTCATAACAGGTTGTCATCCACAGACACCCGTGATATTTAATATTACATTCGCAATCAATATCGATTGAATTGCTATTTTATTGACCCGATGATTTTGATTTGTACACAAAATTTATGAAAGTGGCTTAAGATGAAATAA
Organism: Tipula lateralis; assembly: GCA_963932295.1. Classification (NCBI taxonomy): domain Eukaryota; kingdom Metazoa; phylum Arthropoda; class Insecta; order Diptera; family Tipulidae; genus Tipula; species Tipula lateralis. Next base: position 92,405,718 of record OZ010738.1, on the reverse strand, counting down.
CACTGGGTTCAAGGTGGACATGCTTATAGGACGCAAAATAACAAAAAGCTCTACAAATACAATTTAAGATTGGAATAACAATAGCCATCTTTCGGGACTTACCTGATGGGACATTTTTATTCAATTAAGAAATGTGGTATCTCATTTAATTTAGCATTCAAGTCTTCAAATTCTATCGATACACAATCAAACTCTGTACAAACGTACTTCTAAATTATTTTACACATTTAAGGGTCGTACACAATTCTACATTTAAATGATAATTGAATTTGGCTAAAAGATAATGATTGTATGGAACGACGCATCGATTATCAACAGAATGACTACGACCATTATAAACAGGATATCCATTCACAGAATTTGGATTAAGTAGACTGCATGGTCCATGAATGACGCTTTACAATTTCATGTAGTTAGGGATATGTTTGAACATCTATCTATTCTATCATCCCTATCCAAAGTTTTCAAAATATTCACATGAGTTAAACCACGTTTTGGGAACTCAGTAGTATAAATAATGGCAATTACTTTACCAAAGATTTCTCTTTTGGAAATTAAATTGATAAATTTCTTAAGTTAACTTTTAAATACACGAACAAAAATATCAGTATGAACATTTGTATATACTATAATCTACAAGTGCTTCAACAATTTTAGTTCATTGTGGGTTGCATGTCATAGTTATCAATAATTAAGGTTTTTCGAATCGTTGTACATATCTGACTGTTAATCTAAAAAATGTTGGTGGTAAATCGACTTTAAGTTTCAAAGTATGAACTACATCAACACCATTTGGACAATTATTTACAAAAACAGTTAAATTATTATACATTTCTGCAATCTTATGCGTTTAATCCCCACCTATATATTAACACGATAAGTTAAACGAGTAGTGGTTTTATGGTATGTGATATATTGATTTGCCAGCCAGTATCACCGTTTGGGACAAAATAACGGATAAGCTAGATATATTATTGTGCCCAAACGGTGATTGTGGCTGGTATGTCAATATAGCACGAAGAATCTAAAACAGAAATGCTACGAACTACGATTGTCAATTTGAACAACCATATTGCTCTCAAAAGAAGGATGATGGCAACATCATCATTTTTCAAAAATGCTGAGACATCGGTCTGAACAAAATCATTAAAACGACATAAATCTACATCTTGATTAACTTTAATCATAATACAAACATCAGAAGCAATGTTTTCCGGCTGTTCCCAATATTCGGCCATTGATCTGATGGATCGAACAAAATGATCCATGCGATCTAATTGTACAATTAATGCAGGCATTAAATCAACGTTGCACTCAACAATTGCTCTCTCTCTCTCTCTCACACACACACACACACACACACACACACACAATCTATATTGATTAGCAGTATCAACATCATAAAAGTATAATTGTACATACCAGGGTTAAAGAACATATTAAGATAGCAAAGCCCCAGCTCGATATTAAAAAATATTATGAATCTTGAATATTATATCTGTGGCAACATGTCATAGTAACTTAAGTCGATTTAAGTCAAAATTGATTTTATAATGGAATCTTATAAACAAAATTAATTGCGTTATTTTGATCTAATCTTCATTTTAATACGTGGTATAATTATTAGTTTTTGAACGGATGTCAATATAGCTTATTTTAAAATAAAATTAACGTTCATAAGGCATAATAGCTTATTTCACTAAATGTTTACCTTATAGACAAAATTGCAAATTACAAAAACATTGCTATTAGCTTAATTGTTTAAAAGTGTTTTTATATTTAGCGTGAGTGTAAACTTTTTTAAAAATAAATTAAAACGAACAAGGTACACTGTCTTATGTACAATTAAGGTATTTTGTCAAGAAATGACAAGTATTTTGTCAAGAACTGAAAAATATGTAAGAGCTCGAGAAGAGATCAAAATCCAACCTTGTAAAAGAAAATCTAATTCTAAAGTAACTTATGAACACCAGCTTGCTTTATTCAATCAATATAGGGGCTTGCAAAATTATAATTTACGGCAAGCTTTTATGACTGGAATGATTCTTATTGAGCAGAAGAAAACAGAACGGAAATGTGAATCATCAACTGCACCACGAAATCGCGTTTATAGTTACTCAAGTAATACAAGTTTGTCAAAAGTGTTTACGTTTGACAGTATGTGAATCGGAGCAGTTCCTTAAAACTGTGATTACAAAAAACTAGAATCGCTGGGAACCGTAGTTGCGCTAGATAAACGAGACAGCCATACTCCAGGAAATAAAATCACTAATGAAAAACTTATGGAAGTAATAGAATTCGTCAACAGTTTTCCACGGTCTGAAAGCCATTATACAAGAAGGCACACCCAAAAACAATACTTACAATCAGATCTTAGTATTTCTTTATTATATCGAATGTACTGCGAAAAAATTCAACTACCGGTTTCACTTTCAAAGATTACAGAAGTGTTTAAATCACTTAACATTGAATTTAAACAACCAAAGTTAGACAAATGTCATAAATGTGAAACAATATAAGGAACACGAGTGCCACATTGGTCAAGCTGAGAGAGCCTACGAGAGTAATCGATCCGACAAACTTGCCGGTAGATCCAATAAATCATTAAAAGTATACACTTTTGATTTGCAACAATGTTTGCCTATCTCTTATCTACAATCGTCTGTATCGTTTACAAGCGGCCTCTCTGGACCTTCAACCTGACCATTCCTGATTGTGTAGACTATCAAACTTATTGTATGATGTGGCATGAGGCAATAGCTAATAGGGTTGGAAATGAAATAGCTTCATGCCTCTTTGAACGTTTATTGCATTTTCCTGTTACCATAAAACATCTAGTTTTTTAATAGTGACTGTTGTACCGGTCAAAATAAAAATTAATTTTTAGTGTTAATGTTTTAATTTTTTATACAAATTTTGCCGCATCTAGAAATCATTGACCACAAATTTCTCGGTCTGGGACACACCCGCATGGAATGCGACAACTTTGTACGGAATGCGACAACTTTGTACGGTCACTGGGGTCAGAAATGGGTTTCTAGTAACCGAGATGTCACAAGAGCATTTTCTTAATTTTTCGGGACTTTTCAAAGAAAAGTTTATGTGGAGAAAACCAAATACAGAACGTTTGTTATTCTGGAATTAATAAAAATATTTTGGTTTTATTGATTGATAACTCTTTATAATATATTTTCAGGTGAGCGTTTCTTATGGCGAAATATAAAATGGCTTCGATACACACGTGATATGGGAATAATCTATATATATATATAAAATGGAATGTGTGTCTGTTTATTTGTTTGTTTGTACCTTATAGGAGACCAAAACTCTGGACCGATCTTCTTGAAATTTTCACAGCGTTTAACTGGGACTCTGGCATGATTAATATTTTGTTTGAAAGTTTTAAACTTTTTGTTCTCTGTACAAATTTGTTCCTTCCAACGGATTTTTTTTTATCATGAATCACGCCCACTTCAGCAGCAATGAAGCTGTTTGGCGAATTTTAGGATTTCCTATTCATGAACGTCATCCGACTGTTGTGCATTCATCTGTTCACCTCAAAAATGGACAACGCGTTTATTTTACAGCAGTTGCATAACAAAGGGCTGCAACGGCACCAGCTACAAAGTTAACTTCTTTTTTTGATATATGTACAAATGATTCCTTTGCTCAAACTTTGCTGTATGCTCAAATTCCAACATACTATACGTAGAACTCATCAACTAAAAAATTTCAACGCCGCAAACAAGGCAAAGCAGTTGATGGATGGCCAAATTTATATTCCACTGATGCATTAGGTAGGCTGTATACTATTCATCCCCAGAATGCAAGTTCATTCGACAACTTGCGTACAGTTAATGGCCAAATATGCGCAACTTATCGAGAGGCATAAACTAAATTTATTAGAAAACGATTCGCATTGGGAAACAACACTAGCAGATGCCTCAATATGTAATAATCCATCCCAGATAAGAGCATTATTGGCTGTCATATAACTTGCTTGCAGGTAACTTGCTTTCCATCCCAAATTCCCAATCGAAACAATTTTGGAATACATTTAAAGCAAATATGGGTGAATACATACTGCATCGAAAGAGAATTACCTGCAACGACGAAACTTAATGTTGCTTTGATTCTACTAGAGACAAGTGCTTGCAAATAAACAACAAGACCCTCTCGCAAGTGGGTATGATTAGTCCTAATCGATCAGGCGATGATGTGTCTGACCAAGATGTACAAGAAGAAAGCAATTACAATCCACAAGATTTAGAACTATTTAAGGCTGAAAACCTACCACATTTACAGGATGAGCAACTCTCAGCATACAACATTTTAATGACAGCAGTTACTAATGAAAGTGGTGGATTGTACTTTATTGATGCACCAGGCGGAACATAAAAAACGTTTTTGATTTCGTTGATTAAGGATAAAGTTCGATCGCAAAATAATATTGCACTAGCCATTGCATCGTCCGGTATAGCAGCAACACTTTTAGATTGTGGCAGAACAGCGCATTCGGCACTGAAATTACAAAACGCAATAGTCTGAGACGCACACATGCAATATTAAAAAAAAACTCCTCCATGGGTAAAGTGCTGCAAACATGTAAGATCATAGTATGGGAAAGATGCATAATGGCCCACAAAAAATATTTAGAGGCCCTTGATCGTACGTTACAGGAGAAAGAAAATTTGTAAATATCAGCTAGATTAGCTCCGTAAAAATTGGAAGAAATAAGATAAGATACTATGACATATTACCACTGATATTATGGTATCGTGTATACCATACATCGTTCGAAAGCGTATTAGACAATTAAGTTACAGAATTAACCATTACAAACGCTAAATTCTAGGAGCGAATATTTATATAGGGGAGAATGGTTAGAACAACGCTTGATACTAAAATGATTACGTTCAATTGGCTTGATATATTTTGGAACTAAAGAGATCATTAATTTCAATACCTGCCTTCTTTTAATTAAATGTTATAGTCTTACTCGATAATTAATTGACTAGGATGTCGGACCTATTCAGTGTTCTAAAACGAAATCTGTGTTTTAAAACCTTTAGAAATCGAAGCGCTTGGTTCTTTGTGGACATATTTGATGTTCTCGTATTTCAGTCATTTTTGATTCCCTGTAATGATTCATACATAAAAATGGTTCAATTTTGTTGCGTTCTTTACGTCAATTTATGTGGCACCCAAGCATCGAGCTTCTTTTTGAAGTGTGCTCTTTTCTAATGATTCCAAACTGTCATATTTGGCTAATGTTTAATGCATTCGCTATTTCCTGGCAGCTTCCGTGCCGATCTTGCTCCGCCAATTTCATCGTATTTATCAGTGACTTTTACAGCCGACCAGAGCTTTTTTGGCATGTTTTCGTCTTTTTTATAGTAAAAAGGCATCGTATAGCGTATTTCTTCCGATATTTCACTCTTTTTCAAATCAATATAACTTTTTACACAAGCACGGAAGTATCACCATCTAGTGGCAAAAACCATCCAGTGCATGTTAATTTCGGTCAACGACGAAAATCTAACTCGAGATCGCTGATGCGAAACTCTTTTAACCATTAATCTACAAAGATGAGTGTTAATAATTTATAAGGATAATTTATCCTTAATTCCATCTCATACGAATTTAATGTTATTCGCATATTTGCAGTGTCTCGCCCAACCATCATTTCACAGAATTTTCATTTTTTTGCCATCTCGTCTCGAAAATATTTGTTTTAATAGTTTCACGTCTAGTTAAATCCGCACGTAATATCATATTAAAAATAATCTTGCGTAAATAGAACATAAAAACAATAATAATGGTGCAAAATCAAGTTCATGAATTCATTGTTACGTAGATGAAAATTTTCAAATAAAGAAACTCGGAATATTAATAAAATTTTGTATATATTAGACGAGTAAACAAGAATATTTGCTTTATTTATTGCCAAACTATAAACTGTTTATTAATTAATATTAAATAAATAATATTTTGTAATAAAAACAAAAAAATATTTATTTCGAATCCAGGAATATTTATTGTCAATAAACAAATATAAAATAATTAAATTGTTATGCTCGTATCTATCCAAATTCCAAAACACAAGGATTGCATAAAAGAAAATTTTTAAACCTTGAAAAAACTTTTGCGCAGTATAAATGGTTAAATCATGAAATGATTGAACCTTAAAGTAAAATAAATATTTAATTAATATAAGCCCTAAATCAGTGCAACGTTGCCATTTGGTAAAAAAATTTACAATTATCATTTAAGAGATGTCACTACTCTACCGTAACTTAATGGCAACACTGTAATAGAAATGTCAATATTAGTGTTTTTTTTATAAAAACATGGTTGCTTTTGAATGGCAACACGGGACTGTTCCCGCGAAAACTGGTTGGTCATTTTGTGGTGCTTTAGTTTATATCACGATTCAAGACTTTTTTCGTGATATAAAAAACATATCGTAGAGTAATTAATTAACATAACCCTTAAATTAATTAAACCTTTAAATTTATTCTTGAAACATGATATACAGTATAAAATATTGACTGGTAAGAGCGAGATGGAAGAAAGTTTTTTTTACCCTTTGACATTATTTCATGTGGTAGTGATAGGTATGATTGTAAAACTCATAGAACATTATGTATGACCATTACTCGCACTGTCTGTTTTTATAGTGATTCGCTAAAAATTAACACACGCTTCTTGGTTGATTCAGATTAATTAATGAAATATTTTAATCAATTTAACTCGCGTTAAGTATATTATTTACGCAAGTAGTTTTACTTCTGTTTTTAGTATGGAATGGGATATCGGATAAATTGCCTTCAGCACTGCCTAAAAAGAGTACGATGTGGTTGCCGAAACGGAAAATTTCGCCTCAACCACTCCTTATGGTTTTCAACGATGAGTAGTGGTTAAGGCGAAATAAATATTGCTCTTTCGCGACGAAATTCATTTGTAATAACCCAAAGCTGCCCTAAAACGGTTTTATTTTTTTTAAATATTTTTTATAAATGGCAACAGTTGTGGAATGTTGGGACGTTATTTACTTCAGCAATGTCCCTGAGCAGATCTCAAAGATTGTAAATTTATGAACTGATTCCGTTTGTTCATATCTATACACATTATCTTTGTTATAATAATTGTTTATATAGCAACACTATACTATAATAACTGCAGAAATCGTATTTCGACGATAATGTGCCAGAAATATTGCATTAGGATCTAAACAAACCCAGTCCAACAAAACCCAAATTCCAACAAAATTTTATTGGTGTAATAACTCCACATTAGCATCCACTACAATATTTCGATTTCTCATTTTTATTTCGAGGCTTACCTTATAATATTACCAAAATTATTAAGAAACGTCCAATCATTTTATAAACCGGAAACGACAGATATTTCTTATTCAGGTAAATAAGTTGAGTGTTTTAATTGATTTAACTGGTTTAGTATAAGTTAAGCAAGGTTTAAGTTATGTCAATATTTACATAAGTTACTTTACTTACATATCGAGTACCTGGAGAGTTTTAATAAAAGGTGTCTCAAAATTAACTCAAGAATTAATTTTGACATAACACGTTTTCTGAAAGCCAAAATGGGAAATTTTATGGATAGAATTATTCTTGCAGTTATTTGATTGTTCCTCAGGAATGTGGCACCAGCTTCAATGTTAAGCACGATTTGCATTTCTTTCTCAACAACAACTTGTGAATTTTCACAAGTTGTTATTGAGAAAAAAATGCATGGCAAAGAAATAGACGCAGACAAATGCAAAATTGACGAATTTGCACTATTAGACCGCACTGTTGAAATATGCCACCTTGCCACAAGCCGCACCAAATAATCACACGCAATGGATGCATTGGCTCCTCCACAAATCCTTGTGGATTTTCCGATCCCCAAAGGTGGCAATTCTGTTTGAGTACGAACCTATACCGAGAAGAAAATACGACTCGTACGAAATGATGATTTTTTGAGCAAAATTCTCAACAATTTCTAGTTTGTCACATGCCCACACATGCGAATCGATTTAGCGACTGATCACGGGTCTTAAATGCTGAACTAAAAATGGTCACAAATACATACAATTTATTGCATGGAAACCCGGCTGATGTTCATTTTCGATGTACGATGACAAATTGATATTCTCGGCCGTTGGCGCACATTTTCTGGCAGTACCGATATTTTCGGCTGAACGAGCATGACGAGTACGGGTACGTGTTTTAATTTGTAGACTGTTGCTCGTATCACGCACTTTATGCACAAACTTCTTGTTACCATTGGATATGTGTCCTGTGTTTTGATCGAATTTTGTACAAAATTTTCTTGCAATTTCTAACCATTTGTCTTTGTTGTGGAAGTGGAAGTAAATTATCTAACATTTCCAACTTTTGTTGAAGCAACTCGTTTCTTCAACTTGAAATAATATACTGAGATTCTGGCAAAGAGAGAATGACATTAGTGTTGCCAGAGCCAAAATAACCGATAAGTCAAATCTGAACCGGTTATTGGGACCCCTCTTTTTTAAAGAATATATAGTACTTAGGATAGTATATTTAAACTTAATATGATTGTTCTTGCACAACAAACACACAGCAATGCTAATAGTAAGGATATGGGAAGGAATTAGGAAGGATAAAAGTTGAAAAGGACTCAAGGAATAAGTTTCATTATTTTGGTATTAAGTTCTCCAACAAAAAACAAGTTCTGGAACCTATTGATCCGTGATCATTCTAGATGATCGGCCTTGGACTCGATCGAGTGCAGCCAGATGTGTTTTTGGTGCTCTGGCTGCTCTGACCCTATAGTAATTTAAACAAACAAGAAACTAAACTTAGGCGAATTATAATAAACTGGTGTCCTAGGGATGTGCTTTTTAACTAGACACTAATTGAACGTTATTCCGGTTTTCCGATTGCTCTTATAAAAATAAGATTAAACCAGTTCTTGAAAATATGCATTTTTAAGTCAAAGAAAGAAATCAGGTAAACAGAGCAGATCGACCTATCTTTTCGAACTTTTCTAAACCCACAGTTCCTTGGCCGCCGGTGTATGGTTATCACATCCATATTACACCTATGGTTTGGGTTGGTTTTTCGATTCATACTTATTTATTCATTAATGTTTTTATAAAACAAAATAATAAGATGAAATTAAGTCAGTACAATCTGCCTCTGTACTAATACTGAAATAGTTTAGTCTTATCTATGAAGTTGAAGAAACTATTTCATCCCAGTAATATCGTTCAAGGGCAAGCAAATTATGTTCTTACATCATTCTATATCACATTGCACTTTTAACATTGCGTTATGGATCTCTTGGAACACTAAGAAGATAAATTTTAAGAGGATTTTGAATATATTTTGGTTTGGTCCTATAGGACCAAACACAGTGGGCAGTGGAGTCTATTGCAACCTCGAATTAAAATGATCTGACCTCAATAAATACTCTTAAAGGACTGATTTGTATATTTCTGAGTTCCAATTTTTAGACTTCACCACACTTTTATTATATTTTATTTTTAGAAAGGTGATTGTATCCTTCATACCAAGAGGAGGTTGATGTCTTGATACTCAATCTATGACAAGTAGTAAGCCTAATTCGCCAAATATCCAATCACTCTTACCGTTTATTTTAAAAACTATGGATGCAATGAAATCAACGTTATATGACTAAGTAGCTCCTCAGGAAGTCACTGTATAAAAACCAGTTCGTTTACTAATCATTGAAATCGGCTACCTAAGGCATCTCGTTTTTAAGGTTAATCGGCCAAAACTGCTCTCTGTTTATTCATTGAAGGAGCTTTCGATAACACGTCTCTCATGACTAAGGTGCGGTCGTCATTAAGGCGATGAAGGGAAGCTCTCAATAAGTTGTGTCATTCCTTTTACTATGATCACCGATGATTGAAGGCAAATATCTACGAGTTATTCTGGATCAAATTCGAATAAGCTTTTTGAGCCGTAAAAAACTATTATAATACTTGGAAATTGAAACCAAAAATAACCTATTGGTTACCCGTGATTACCTATGACTGCTATATATATATATATATATATCGTCTGAGGTGATAAATGTTCAAACTTTACGTAATGAAGTAAGACGCAGTTTCGACACTCCTCAGCAACTCCGAATATAATATTCACTGGCTTCCGCACAAGTCAAAAACTGGTCGCATTTTTCTATGAAGACACACCCACCCAATCTTTCACTTCCGTAGTGTCAAGAGACATTTGTCCTGCTAAAACACGATGTGTAAATATCTACCTGCATTCATCACACACAACATTCTATATCTAAAAATACTTTACACACATTGCACTTGACCTGGTATATAAATTCATTAATTAAACAAATTTTAATAATAAACAAAACCGTGAACCATTTTACAATACTAGACTCATTTGAACGTGCCAAATTAGTATTAACATACTAGTCGCATACATAAAAATAATTAAGATGAAAATTTTGAATGTGTGCATCTTTAATTATTCGAAACGATTTAGTTTTTTTTATTTTGGTGTACAACATATGAACACACACGATAGAAAGACATTACTTGAAGAACAGTAGAGTATGTAGATCAAATACAAAAATATAACATTAAATGCTTGGGAATAGTTTAATTAGGTTACGCGAGATAATATTTTCATTTGCATACAGTGAGCTTGCGGGAATGAGAATATGTTGTAAAGTAGCTACTCCGGGGACTAAATTTTATTTTTTTTCATTACAATCTACTAGCATATATACTCGTTCGTACGTACGTGGTATCACACAATATGTTTAGACGAAATTATTTTAAAAGAGTTTTAGAGCTTTCAAGGGGATCATTATGTTTTGTTATTCTTCGGTACATTATGTATATGTTAACGAACAAACATGTTGCCAAACAAAGCATTATCCGACTACCTTGAAATATTAATTTGTCTGAAGTTCAAGATTAAATTAATACTCAACGAATCTAGAATTTATAAATATAATTCAGCAGAATGTATTAATAAATAGAAATTCTTTGGAATATCACTTTGATGTCAGTAATCTTATTTATAATGGTCTTGGCTTTCAAGAATTCGTGAGATCAACAAATTATTAAGAAATTTAATTTTTTAATCGAAGGTATGTAGATTATGTATGTACTTAAATCACAACCCAGCATAAACCACGCTAACATATCTTTTTGATTATCCATCTACCTGACTGACAGCTTATGTGCTCATTTTCCTGATTGTGAAATTATCATTTCTGTTCTGAAATCGGCAATTGGAGTCTCGAGCATGGGTTTCCTTTCAATTATGGAATATACTTCATCTTGTTCAAACTCAATCTGTTGAAAGGCTGCCGGGCATTTTGACTGGCGACGGGCGATTTTTCTTGGGATACCACAGGTATCCCAAGAAAAATCCCTTGTTGCATCTTGCCCCTATGGGGATTTGAACCCGGTACTTACCGCTTCATTTGTCGCAACTTTAACCACTGCGCCACCTGGGTGGTCAATCTTGAAGCAGAGCCAAATAGTTTTGTGATCTACGTTACTTAAGACTCTAGAAACAGTAGTAAATTGAATTATTAAAGCAAATCCATTAATTGTAACAACATTCAGTAACATGCCTTGAGAGAGTTTCTGTCACATTGCTCTCAGAGGGATTCTTTCACATTAGCTTTTGATCATAATCAACGATTTTATGAAACTGAGACAGTTTGACGTAATTATCCTAAGCACTAGGCACTTTACTTTTCATTTATCCTTATCAGATTGTGATCCTATTCAGATAAATGTACTATTTTCTCTCCTTTGTTTTAGGTGTCAGTGTTTGTTCTTTGTTCCATCCATCCATACAGGAAATGTGAATGGTGTGTAGGATGGAGTGTACTAGATTGTCTGCACTAGATTGTTTGTATGAATAGAGTTTTCCCTGTAAGCGGGTGGTTGTGTTATGTATGATGTGTGGTCGAGTTATCCCGATATTTATGGCACCCTTCACGTTGGATCGAAATGAGAAACATTTTTGAGTTGAGCATGAGATAGATGACCTGTAAAGAAAATGGTTGGGGTTCTCCGGATTGTTGAAGATTTTCTGAAGAAATTGCTATTTTGGTCATTTCTAGATTTGTGGTTGGCTTGTACTTCTATCATATCATATTTTATGTTTTTTAGAGTAATGTTTACATCAGAACATCTAGCACTTTGGTATTTTTTGGATTGTTGAAAAAATATCAGATCGAGTACAAACATCAAACGACACAATTTTGAAAGTGTAGAAAAGATTTTGGTAAATCGTGGGGTGCAGGACTTCTCGAAATGTTATTATATATTTTCTATATAAAGCACCGGTGGCCAGCGGTAAAATGAAAGACACCAATAGTCAAACTTAATTGTCTTGAAAATATTGCTTATACAATTAGTGCTACTATGACTTCAACAACAGATCAAAATTAAATTGCAAGAAGATCTGGTTCGTTATTTTACACAGCAATAAAAAACAGTTTCCAGTCCTGAAATTAAACTTTGCCAGGTTGAAATACCGGGTGTTTCTTTTAAACTGAGACGATCAAATAACTCGAAAAATATCCACTCTACGGAAAAAATGTGCATAATCAAAGTTTAATCATACCGCGGGGGAAATACATTAGTGCAAAAAAATAGTCCCCCACCCCCCGCTTTGTAGGTGGGGCGGGGGTAACTTTTATACTAAGATAGGAAGCCATATTTTTTATTGCACATACGGATTCTACGACTAAAAGTACGTATGATTTGAATATTTTGTTCGTTTCATATGCATTATTGGAGTATTACAAATCCGCACTGGCCTCGTCAAGTTGAACATCAGCGTCCTAGGACTGTCAACGTGTGGTTTTGAAATAATTGGCAACATTCATAAGCCCCCACATTATTGAAGGCAACTTGAATGGTCAAATGTACCGAAACTTTATGGAAAATGAACTGCCAATATTACTTGAAAATTTGAGCTTAGAAGTGAAACGGAACATGTGGTTTCAACATGATGGTTGTCCTGCACACTATTCGGTGGTGGCACGTGAAATACTTGATCGTGATTTCAATGGTCGCTGAATAGGTAGACCTGGTCCGATAAATTGGCCCGCCAGATCTTACTTCGCCAGATTTCTGTTTGTGGGGCTATCTCAAACACAAAGTTTACAAACAAGAACCAACAACACGTGAGAATATGATTGAGCGAATCAGAAATGTGTGTGCTGAAATTCAATCAAACACACTTCTCAGTTGTGTACAATCATTTGAAATGCGTATTAATAACTGCATTGAAGTCACAGGCCATCACTATGAACACTTATTTTAAGCTAAAATTATTTTATTCACCAGCCATTTACATTAATAAATTGTTTTGATGACGAATTTCGAGTATTTCCAATGAAAACGTGATGTTTTTTATTGCAAACGTATTGCAGAATCGAATGCGTATGTTCTAAGAAGAAATAAATTGAAAATATTGAATTTCGTCGATTACAACGCCATCTATCATGAACCGAACAAAATATTTCATTCAAATCATACGTACTTTAAGTCGTAGAATCCGTATCTGCAATAAAAAGTATGGCTTCCTATCTTAGTTTAAAATTTACCCTCACCCCACCTACAAAGCGGAGGGTGGGGGACAAGTTGTTTAGCACTAATGTATTTCCTCCGCGGTATGATTAAATTTCGATTATGGATAATTTTTCCGTAGAGTGGCTATTTTTCGAGATATTTGATCGTCTCAGTTTAAAAGAAACACCCGGTATATATATATATATATATATATATATATATATATATATATATATATATATATATATATATATATATATATATATAATACATTTTTTTTAAAATATTTTATTTATGATAACCATAAATTTTTTTAACAAAGTAACTAGTTATTTTTGACTAACAGCGTTTGATTCTGACTATAAATAATTTAGCACTACTAAGTAAACTTTCCATAGCGATGTTTTGATTTATTTTGCCTTTTGCGGACTATTCTTGTAACTCAAAGGGTTTTGTCTTTTGAGTCTTCTTTTTGATGAAGTAGCTTTACAACTTCATGGTTAGGGTGTTGATGGAGCCTCTCCTGATGTTTTCAAGCATACTTTTTTATTTCCTCTGCGACTGTGTCCATTCCGAGATCTCTATGAAGGTCACTTTTACGAGTCTACTAAGGGCCGTTAACTATTCCTCTGAGAACTTTATTTTGAAATCTTACAACTATTTGTTGATTGCTGTTTTAGGTGCATATCATAGTTGAATATCATATATCTAGAGCACTTGTTTATAAAGCATAAGTTTATTTTGAATGGATAACTCAGAGTTTCTTCCAATTAGCCAGTATATTCTTCTATATTTTAACTTAAGCTTTTTGGCTTTATTTTAAGATTCATACCAAGGTATTTTGCTTGATTTGCATTTGGTACAGGAATATTATTTAGAGTCACAGGTAGTGATTCTATTGATCTATTAGTGAAATTAATGTGAGAAAACTCCAATTCATTCACTTAGTTAATCTTGCATATTATTTATGGTTATTTGTAATTTGATTGTGGCTTCACCGATTGTGTCACCAACAGCTAGAATTACAGTGTCATCTGCAAACGTGGCGATAGTTGTATTATTCGTCTGCGATAAGTCGCTTGTAAACAGTACAAAAAAGAATGGCCCTAAGACACTCCCTGCGGAACTCCTGCTTTAGCTTCTTTTATGCTGGAGTAAACCTCCTTCCTGCTTAACTCTTAAGTATATCTCTTTCAAGTACGACTTTAATATTTCGCAATACTCAAGTGGCAGAGTTTTCTCTATTTTAAAAACTAGACCATCTAGCCAGACTTTGTCAAATGCCTGTTCTATGTCCAGATGAAAGTTCTATGGCTGAACATACATGTTCTTTCCTCTAAGTATCTCTCTATTAAATCTATTATTCTGTGGACTTGATCGATTGTGTAGTGTTTGTTTCTAAATTCAACTGATGAGACGAAATGACTCCTAACTTTTCAATCGCAGGTTTAATTCGTTTTAAAAATAGTCTCTCAAACATAATTGAAAGAAGCGATATTGGCCTGTATGAAGTTAATTCAAAGGTATAATTAAGGTATCATTATTACTTCTGCAAATTTCCAAGAAAAAGTAACGTAACATAGTCTGAAGGAGGCATTAATTATGTCAGATATTTTCCTAAAAGCTTTATTAGGTAGTTGTTTAAGAAACTTTCGTTATCAAGTCATATCCTGGTGATTTTTTAGGTAATATATGGTTCTTTATTTCTTGTTTCACTTGTTTAGCATTAGTTAATGGGATTTCCTGCCTCAAGGTAGTTCTATGGGTTTCAATCAATATATCTTGTGGATTAAGTGTTGTTAAATTAGGCTGAAAAGTGCGCTCGAGATGATCCGCAAAACTTTCTGCTTTTTCTTCTTTGGTTTTAGCTAAGTGCCCATTATTACTTCTCATTGGTGGTATGTGCGTAACTGGTCTTTTTAAATATTTGGTTGCTTTCCACAGTCAGTAATCGCTATCTTTATTGTAGATGAGAATTTATTGAATGAATGAATTTATTGAATTATTTTTAAATTCCCGTATTGCTCTGAGTATTCGTTGTGTTAAATTATGTAATCTATTTTTGACGGTTGGATCTCGAGTACGTTGCCATTCCCTTCCGATATTATACTTCTTTATAACTAGTGATTTAATTTCAGTTGGGTAGCCTTTACTGGTTTTGTTGTTTGTTTGTTGAATTGGTACTTTTCCAGGCTGCTTGCTGTATATCTTTGACTATCTTTTCTACCTCCTGCTCTAATGTCTTTTCTGAGGAAAATTGTGTGTTTAAATTAATACTATTGTTTAGTTCATTCCTTAATCTTTTTCAATCAGTATATTTGTTTGTTAACATTGGATGTTTGTCATTTTCAGTTATGGTATCACTTATTGTCATTAAAATAGAAGAGTGATCAGACGTGGAGTCAAATCCTTCCTGCACTTGTATATAATCAACCGGGACTTTTCTTGTTATTAAGAAGTCAATAAGGTCTGATATTTTATTTTGGTCGCTGGGCTAGTAAGTTGGTTTACCTGTTGAGTGCCAGTTGCAGTTGTATTTAATTATTGCTTGATGGAGCTCTTTCCCTTTCGTCGTTGTAAGTCTTGGTTCCCAATCCGTATGTTTAGCGTTGAAGTCACCTCCGATTATGAATTTTTCACCTAGCTGCTTGAAGAAATAAGTATAAGCATTCTCTTTTACGTTATATCTAGGCGGACAATATATTGCGGCTACCACTACTTTATGGTTACGGGTATTAATACTAACGCTAATCGTTTGTACTCCCTCCTCGTGCATTATTATTAGGATGTACTGCTGAGTGCACTTCGTAGCCATGTAATTTTATATGACTTTGAGTTGTAAGGTGTGTTTCAGATAATAGGCATATGTCTATTTTTTCTAAATTAAGAAATAGTTGTATTTCATGTTGTCGTTGCAATATACCATTGCAGTTCCATGCAAAAAATTTGAGATTATTTGTCATTAACAGAGATAGGTTAACTCTGTTATGATTCGGTTTTTTTCGAATAGGGTGAGTGTTTGCAAGATATATATATATATATATATATATATATATATATATATATATATATATATATATATATATATATATATATATATATATATATATATATATATAGATGTATATATAGATTTATCACAATATTTAATTATAATCATAACCATGAGGCATCGTTTTGGTTGTCAGAAAGACCATTTAATTAGTATGATGTATGATTTTTAAATAGAAAGATTAAGTACAGCATGGCTACACCAACAAACATACAGAGATGTATATCAATACATGTGTGCACGAGTATTATATAGATGTATATACCTAATGAGTTTTCATGACTTAACAGATTGACATCATTATCATCTGTTATCTATTTTCCACCGTATAGCAAAAAAATATATTATTTTTAGATAAAACACACACACAAGCAAAGAATTTATGTAACAAAAGATTTAAGATTAGTGTTTAAGAGTTTAACGAGTTTATATAAATATTTAGCGTTGAACATCTTCATAAGTATAAAGATATATAGTTAAGTAGAACTTGATGTCACATAAGTATTATCACATCAAGATATTAAGTCGAACGAGTGATTAATTTCGTATAGATTTTCAAGAGTCCGACAGTATTTTTCATTCAACTAGATAATAAGTGTGAGGTGGAAAACATTTGGCGTAACAAAACAAAATGTGTCACTTGAAGAAAATTCACGAAAATGCATGTTTGTATGCAAACAAAAATATACTTTAATGTGACATGTACACATATACGAGACGGCCCAGACGGGCGTTATGCCAAACTTAATTCAGCACACTAAGAGCAATATCAATATTAAATCGTGCTAATGTAGATTTATCTAATACAAGGTGGTTTGTCAAGACGAATTATAAAGTTTTGTCACTGTATTGTTGAGTGGAATGTGTCATATGTGCACAATGATATAATGTAATTTGTACAATTAAAATTCATGTTACATATGTTTTTCTAAAATTATTAATTAGGTCATTGAACACTGAATGGAATAGATTCGGTTAATTAAGTTAATAAAATGAGGCATGTAGTTTGATATTTTCGAATTAACATTTCGTTCATTCATCATGATGGCATTAATTTGTATCTTTCTCTTTTAGGAATCATCGCATGATTGCTTATATGGTATATGTATACTATAACAAACCCTAGCTGTATAACAAATGAGACCTTCCGAACTGCTTATCAAACAAACACTTTTACAGGCAATTGCTTATCTGGAGTCAACGGAGTGAAAAGTAACGACCATACATCCATTGTTTTAACCAATGACCTTATCTGGTAATGTATATGTGTCAGTGATATAGTATAGATGGAGAACCATTCACGAAGAAAAATCTGTGAACCATTGTGAGAAGTATATGGTTACTTCATTAATTGCAGCATTAGATATTTGATCACTACAGTGTGTACCAGACAGAGGTGATAGCGATTGAAGAGGTCCTAAATTGGTTTAGACATAATGTGGTATCCTCGACTGATATCGCAATCTATGTGGACTGTCAGGCGGCAATCAATTCACTGGATTCTGTTTCTCTGACGTCTAGAATGGCGTTGGGTTGCCACTTGTCTCTGAATGAGATGAGTGAGAATTTCCACATTCAGATAGTCTGGGTTCCAGGCAACTCGGACGTCATGGGGAACTACAGGGCGGATGAACTAGCGTGGCAGAATACAACTCTCCAACTACTACCGGAAAGGGCAAAGTTAGGGAAGCCCATTAAGGCACTCAAGACGGTGCTTAACAAAGAGGCAATAGACTCAGCGAAGGAAAGGTGGACGGACACCTTCTCATATAGTGTAGAATGGCATGTCTAGCTGGACTTGAAACACTCAAAGACACTGATCTCCCTACGAAGACGTGAATTAAAAACGATCGTGGTGGTACTCACAGGACACTGCCTATACTTGGAAAACATGCTAGGAGGATAGGGCTAGTAGCAAATGACTTTTGCAGAAGCTGTATGGACGAGGAGGAGGAAGAGAGAGTAGCCCACCTCCTAGTTCTTAATAGACTGCCTCTTTGATCTCGAAAACTCTAAGGTGCGAGATTTATCACGCTACATAAGTAGCTCAAACTGGTTCTCATAAAGGTGATATAGGGAAGAAAGATCCTGTGGTATAACAACGGACCGTAGCCGGTCTAAGTGTGCTATAGCAGCCACTCAACCTAACCTAAGAAGGTCGGTCTGCTGCCGGTTGATCTTTAAATCAAACAGTATATAGTACTCTCAAGATAGAGATATTAACACTTGCACTGTTTGGAATTCCCAAATATAGAAGGAATTGGACGGTCACTACCCACAACCTCTTTTGCACAATAGGGTCAAAACACTTCTTTCGGAAATAATATAATATAATAATACAGTCACCGATCCTATCTTTGTGAAACAGTTATGGTAATATCTACGAATGGATCAGTATGCTGTCTTTTAGTGGGTTGCATATGCCAGGTAAGCTTCGTTAGGTTTATGGTTCACAACCATATCATATAGCTTTTGGTTTTTGTTCTACTCACTGGGAGGTACTCCTGGCTAGTTAATTCTGCTTCGCACAAGACTGGGACAGGTGCAACGCAAGTACTGTTAATTCATTATTTATACTCCGTATGCTTATTCTCCGCATGCTTATTCTTTTCTTATAGCCTATGTATGCTTATTTTTCGCAAGTATTTGTCATTGCCTGAAAACCAGGCTAACACCATTTAAAACGTGACGGTCGATTAGACTTACTATATATTTTAAAGAGAATAAGATTCTATCAGTTTTATCTGGAACTTTATTTAATCCAAAACTGCTTATTTATGAAATTCACGTTACTTTATAAAGTTTTGCTCTTCAAGATCGTGTGCGACCGATCATTAATAGGTTACAGAGAAAAGAGACAGAAATCTACCATACACTGTTCCTTTACTCTATTGGAGACACAAACACTATCAGACATGATCACGATGCGCTCTGTGGCTTATTAATTGATCTATGCAGCTTCCTAATGAGCCATACCGCCAGACACGTTGGTTAAGATTTCTACAATTGATTATTTCTTGTACTCAAGAGATATCTGAATGGGACTGATAATGGAATGGACGACTATTTCCATAAATGTATCGTTGCAGTACATGTGCTGAGATGTGTAACAAAATTTCGACCTATTGAATCCGATCGAGTTGGTCATATGGCTTCTACCTGCCTTTTCAGAGATTTCCACAGTAACCTATGGTATCGCGTCTTCATTATTTATGGCGACCAGATACTTAATAGATAGAAGTAGTTGCGGTTTCAATATCCGAAAAATGTCGTCAAATAATCCAGAGATACGAAACTTAAGACAATTTCCAATCATCCAGAACTTGTGAAAGTATTGGGGGGTATTACATGGAATTCCAATACTGTAAAAATAAAATCAAAATATTATTTGAGAGTCTGTGGCTGCAGCAATAATATTTTGATTTCAGAAGAAAGTTTTGAATATGTCAAATATTATGTCAAGTGCCTTTTTGCCCACATCTTAAATGTGCCAAAGACCAAAGATGCACCAGTTTAATAGGTCAGCATACTGAGGCTTGAACTAATGGGTGCGGTACTTCTTAGTCGATTAGTGAATAAAGTTATTCAGGTTCTCAAAATTAAAGTGTCATCAGTAACACTGTCGAGCGACTCAAAACTCGTCCTAAATTGGTAATCTAGTCAACCAAGACTTTGGGCAACTTTTGTATAGCCAATCGAATAACTGAAATCAAAGATGTTTACAAACTAGATCAACAGTGTCATGTTCCATCAAGACATAATCCGGTCGTTTGTGCAACTCGGAGAAAATCAGTGGGAGCAGTAACAATGACTAATATATGGCGGAAGAGAAATGAACAACATTGGCCAGATCAACCTAACGAACGAGGAAATCCAAATTGCTGTTTATTACATTGTCAGTTGGAATAACCAAGATGATGTCATACAAAAAAGAGAAACGAGCTAGTATTCTGGCATTTGACGAGATTGAAATAGTGGGTCAAAAATTTTTCTAAATTCTAAACATCTAAATGCATACCTGTCAAAAGTTGTCTATACGAACGTATGGAGGCAGGTAAGAGAAATCGGCGTTGCCATACACTGCCAGGCATCTAATAATTATATCATCAACCTACAGCAACAAATATTACGCATGACGTGCATATTCAGCATCAACACCCAGGGATATATTGATGAGTCTAGTTCGGAAATAATTTTGGATCGAAGAGGCTCAATTCCAACAAAAGCATATATGTGCATGTTTGTGTGCTTCAATAACTTAAGCAGAGAGTTATTCCTAGAACACTAAACAGATTTATAAGCAGAAGGGGACTTTGCCATACCATATACTGCGACAACGCTACAAACTTTGTTGGCGCAAAAAATTGCCTAAAAAAATTTATACATTCTTTAAAGTTACTATGAAAACCGACTTATCTAGTCTTTTGAAGGACAAAGTCATTTGGCGATATATACCACCAGCAGCACCAAGTCAAGGTAGATTGTGGGAAAGTGCTGTATCAAATCAACTAAAACACAAATCACGAGAACTGTCGGCAACACAATACTTACACTAGAACAGTTTTCTTCTCTTGTGGGGCAGATTGAAGGCCCATTAATTCCATGCCAATCTGTTTTATAGCAAGGACGACGAGGTGAAGTTTCTGACACCTGACAGTTTTTAATTGGGCGTTCTATTCATTAAATAACAGAACCAACATTCGAAAAAATTAATCCAAATGCGAGATGGGACATAATTAACGATAAACTCAGTTATCAACAGTTTTGGAAACACTGGCAACTGGAGTATTTGAAAACACTTGAATCCAGAGCTAAATGGAAAATACTCCAAACCAATTAACAGCCAAATGATATTGCACTAGTTAATGACGGCAGTTTACCACCTACGGCTTACGAGACGAATCATTAAATTATTTTCAGGCGCTGACGGAATTGTCAAAACAAACAATGGTTTGCTCAAACGAAAGGTACAAAAATTATGTTGACTTCCAATCGTTGAATTTAATGATGGTTCAACCCGAAGAGTCCCATATGTTCAACTTAAAAGTTAATATCTAAAACCAAATACTTAAAATTAGAATTGAAATCTCATATCATCCTGACTTAAAATTGTTATCTTTCCCACAAATAAAGACGATATGGTTAAAGGTTTAAAGTCTTAAAAGAATGCAATGAACACTTTATCCTACCTTATAGGTATGAAGATTACAGTTACTGAACTAGTGAATTCTGTTTGGAATATGATAAAATTCCAGGCTTTCTTTGAAGGTGAGTTTATTTTCCGCCCGTTAATTATTAACTTGCTTCAAGTCGTATGACTTGACTGGAGCCACTTCTGAACTTTTATGAAAATGGGTTTCTTAGAGCAACCTCAAAGATTAGTTATTGGTTGCGGTCTTAGTTTCCAATTTTGACAAATTATGCAATTTTTTTTCTAGTATTCTGAACTTTCTTGAAAGCCTCTAAAAGCTTGTTTATCAAGATACAGTCGTCTTGTTTCGAGATAGGTGGTTTAAAAATTGATACACAGATGCATCTTACATTTGCGAGTCCTGACGCTGGTATAACTGTTATTAAAGATTTCGACAGTCACTTTAAAAAGTGTACACCAAATAGTTTATCTTTTATTGTTCTTGATCTCTTTTTGAAACCCGGACAACGATCTTAATATTGAATGTATGTTTACTGTTATGATGTTTTCCGGGACAGTACGGCAATATTGTAACTTTTTATTGTAACATTTATATCTGTGTTGATTTATATCAAATGATTTATTTTTGTCCAAATTGACATTTAAAAAGTGAATTTCAATCATTAATTCGAACTAACAGATTCTGTCCAGATTCTGTAGAACAAAAACCATTAGGCCAAATAATGTAAACCAGGTCGAATAAGGAAAGCAAGATCGATGAAAACATCATCGAAAGATTTCTTCAAATATTGAAACCTTTCTTCTCTAGTCTATACAATTTGAAAATTCGCTCACCTGTATACTAGCCAAAGTACACCTGAGCGCTTTCCAAATGAATTCACATTGTTTAAGCTTATATTTCACATCATTGAAATACGATGTCATAAAAGATTCAATTACATTGCGACAACATAAATGATGTCTATACAGAAAATCCTAAATCTTAACGGAAACTGCGATTCCATAAATAACTTTAACCATCGTATTAAGTCACACATATATATACATACATGCCAAACCATTTCTTTACAAGAATGCGTTAACATTAAAAAAAAATCCGTATTCTTTTATTTTGCAAATGAAAAATGAACGACACAAAGATTTATTACGGTCCTGTTGAAGACACAATAAAAATTCTTAATATGGTAATTCTATGTTCTAAGAGATTTCTTGTGCTCCCCCATAATTTCGGGTACATACATACATTTATGTCCTCGTAAGACTGAAAATCAATATTAAAACTTTTACCCCACGTATTCGATTTAGTTAGCAGACTATGTATAAATAATTAAGAACTATTATTCGATCGTTTCATTGTAAGTGAATATAAAGGGTTTTCCAATAAGAGGTTTCATTTTAATATTTAAAAAAAATAGGAAAGTGTGCCATTAAAGTTTGAAAACAATATCAGCCAAATGGCCGCCACGGCTACGATTGTAGCAACATAATTGTGGTGAATCGATAGTGGAACATTGGCATAAACCTTATTTTTCATGTGGGCAAAAAAAGAGGGTCAAATGACAAGATCTCAGTGGCAAACTTCTAGTCTTCAGTGATCACCATCGAGAAATAAAACGGTGAGAACTCTTTTCTTGCAAAATTGCGATTGTTTCGTTGCTTGTGTGGCACGTAACGCCATCTTGCTGAAAAAAAATCGCCCACATCAATATCTTCCGCGTGATATATATTCGCCGTTCATCGCTTCAAGACGTAAGATCAATGAGAGGTGCGGACCTCCATAGTGACCATCAATTGGTAATATCACAATTCAAAATAAATCCAGTCGCCATAAAACACAACAAGTCAAACAGGAGAAAATTCAACATTGAAAGATTAAAGAATAGCGAAAAAAATCAGACCTTCAATGACATCCTCGAAAGCAAATTATCAACCATTAATGATGTCACCAATATGGAAGAAAATGGGAACGAATATGCCGAAACAGCTGCTAACTCGACCTGGATCGCCTTCGCAAACCATGGATAACAGACACACCACATGGCTGAAAATTGATGAACGGCGAAATCTTAAATTGCAATTGAACCAGCAAAACGGCAAAAGAAGTTAAGAAATTGGCAAGAGCGGATCGTAGAAGATTTACGGAAAACATTCTCAAGGATGTAGAAGAAGCAGCAGCAAAAGAGATGGGCAGAATACTTCGGCGATGAAACGCCAACAAAAACGGAGCGGGAAGTTGGTAGTTTAATCGTGGAATTGAAGAACAACACGACACCCGGAGCGGATATTCAGACACGCTACATCAACAACGATGAAAACCATAAATCCTCTCCTAACGAAATATGGAACACGGGTACAATACTGCGAAAATGGAACCAAGACCTCACCATAATGATTCCTAAGAAAGGTGAACTAAGAGTATGTAAAAATTGGCGAGGTATATCGCTTCTTAACACAATAATCAAGGTATTATCAATGATCATCCTCGATAAAATATCGCCTATATAATAAACACGAAACTTAGAAAAAAACAAGCTGGATTCATACCAGGGCGAAGTTGCACTGACCAAAAAAAACAGTTCGCATCATCATAGAGCAATCAAATGAATAGAACTCATCACTATACCGAGGAACAATATGGAAGACACTTTGCGAAATGGACATCCCGATCAAAATAATCTAACTCATACAAGAAATGTATCGCGAAGCAGGCAACCGAGTACAATACAAAGGCAAGCAAAGTGAAACGTATACTACAACAATCATGGAGTACGACAAAGATGTGTACTCTCACCACTACTGTTCCTAGTAGTATTAGATAGTGTGATGAAGAAAATGGACGGTGACTCACCTAATGGCATTCAATGGGGGTTAACGAACAAACTCAATGACCTGGATTACGCACACGATATATGCCTGTTAACTGACAAATATTCCGATATGCAGCAGAAAATACAGAAACTTTCGGACTTAGTGAACGAAGTTGGTCTAAAAATCAACATCAATAAGGCTAAGACAATGAGGGTCAAGCATCAACCAACAACAAATCAAAGATGTAAAAGAATTCGTATACCTCGGTTGTACTCTATCAATAACCGGCGGGACAGAAGAAGAAATACATAAAGCCAGCCAACCTTCATCATGCTACACAAAATCTGGAACACAAGTTCTGTATTCTCTCGAAACACCAAAATATGGATGTTCAACTCATGCGTAAAATCGGTGCTTGAGACAAACTCGGCAGATCATAAAGATACAAGTTATCGCCAACAAATGCCTCAGAAGGTGCTACTAAGGTGCTTCTGGCCTAACAAAATATCCAATACCGAGCTACATATGCAAGCATATCAGTAGAACATTGAGACTGATATACGAAGGCGTGAATGGAGATGGATTGGTCACACATTAAGGACATCACAAGACGATATAACTTGAACGGCACTGGAATGGAACCCACAAGGAAAGAGAAAAGTAGGAAGACCACCTGTAACGTGGAAGCGAACGATAATTGCGGAAGCCAAACGCATTGGAAAATCATGGGCTGAATTAAAATCAGTGGCCCCAAACAGAGTAAGATGGAAAAGTCTAGTAGACGGTACATGCTCCTAAAGTGAAGATACAGATAAAAAAAATAAATAAAAACATATATTCGCCGTAACAGTTGCACCAGCCTCATTTGCGAAAAAGTAAGATCAAATCACACCGCCAGCCCAAAAACCGCTCCAAACAGTGATAGGGTGGCTTTTCAACAATCATTCTTAGCTTTTCTGAGCCCCAAATGCAACAATCCTGCTTATAAACGTAGTCTCCGATGTCTAAATGGACTGAAGATGATTTTTTGAAGAAGATCCGGGTCATTTGAATGTCATGCATTTGAATGACCCAATCAGCGAATATACGACGTTTATGCTACCTGGGTTTTTTCAACACTTCAGGCCACAGTAGCAATATTCTCAGTTGTTTTGTTTTAGCGAAACCCACGGTTTCGATTCTTCACATCAATAACTTGTCTCAACTATAATTTACACAATTTCACTGCGTTGTTGAAGCGTGTATCGTACCAGTTTTAGTATGGGCGTAGTTTTTACTTGTCAAATGTCAAAAGGTGACAGCTTCAAAATTGACAGCTGCCCAAACAGCAGGCTATGCCAAATGAAACCTTATATTGAAAAACCCTTTATGTATTCTAATGTATCGAATTAAATTATTCAAAAAGCTGTCGACAGCTTTTTACAAAAACTTTTCGTTATTTCAAATAATAAATTTTATTAAATATAATCGTTACTGTAAGTGTTGTTTACTATTATTTTTATTATGGCATTATACAAATTTTAATATTCAGATCACGTATTAATTGGGATTGAGCTGAACGAAACGATATAGAAGGAGAAAGGACCAAAAAGAAACAAAAAAATTTAAGTTAAAGTAAAAAGCTTTAAGTTTCTAAGAAGTTGGGTATATAATAAAGAAAAAAAACTTTTTCAACTTGACGAAATGTTGACTTTGGATTTTGGATTAATTACAAACCAAAAACTAAAAGCGGTTTCAATTGCTTCCTCAAGTCCATATAAATATAAAATTCTGAGATGTTGTTGAATAATTAATTATAAATAATGTGTACATATATACAAGAATCGTTGGTATACCAATTCAACGAAGATGTAGAAAATACTGAAAATTTAATGAATCTTAGTAAAAAGTTTTGAAGCTGGGTAAAATTATGGTTTCTTGACCGCATTTGTGATTTCCTTTAAAATGTCGACCGCGTTTGTCCTATCGATAGAATGGCAATGAATATATTATTGGCACAAAGATATATGAGGTTTAAATGATTAGTTAATTCGAAATATTTCTGGTTTAGTATTTTAAACTTGATTTACTATTATTATTGATTATTTTAAACTTGATGCTTACCAAAGGATTAAGTAGTAAAAGCGACAACTATAGCAGCTATGAAGAAGACAACGAAGATCTGCGGATTATCCAATATTGAAAAGTATACCAGCTAAGTAAAGAGGTTAAACTTAAAATAAAACGGGGACTTCAAGGTAAGGAAACAGAGGACTGTCGTCCTCATAAGTCAAGAATTTTTCAGTAACCTGGTTACTGATAAATTTTTGAATGATGAAGTCGGAAACATGAGGAAGCAGACTGAATCCTTAAAATAAACGAAAGGGAGATACTCTCAAAGAATGAAAAGCAGATTGTTCTCCGGAAACTTTAACTTCAAATCAATCTTAAAAATCGAATAATCTCAAGAAAACCATAAGAGAGACTCAACCAGACAAATCTAGGGATACGATACCGCCTCCAATCACCAATCATCAAAGATCATCAAATAAAAAAACGAGAAAGTGATCAAAGCATCAAAATCAACAAAAGAGAACTTCTAGTATCTATGCTTACATCTATGTTTTAACCATGAGAGTAAGAATAAACGAATTAAAAAAACCCACTGGTTGGTACTCCAATGGGACAAATAAAAATGAAGTATTTTTCCGAAGCTTTGGGAAAATAACCACTCCAAAATATGTAAACTGTAAAAGAGATCATCCCTCGAACTACAGATAGTGCAAAATAGCTAACGAACTGCCGAAGCAGATAAATAAAAAGATACAGTATTAAACAAAACGAGAGTATTTGAATTACCAGAAAAATCAACAAATCCAGTGAAAACCAAACTCCAAGGGAATTTATTGAGTATTAAAGAAAATGAAGTAACTTTGGTTCTTAAAAAACTCTACTAATAAGTATATAGAGGTATTTGTGTCATATACACAAGGTTTAAGGCGGAGTGCCAACAACAATTATTGGGTAGCTTGTCTAGCTCCCGAGTCGAGTTAGTACGCTCGTTTCTTAAAACTGAGGTCAATTACACCGGGTCCATTTCACTCCACCTCACAAAAGGACGCGGCTAAAAAACATACAAGTCATACATATGTCTCTTTATATGTGTAAGCACAAAAGCGGTACACTTGGAATAAGTGGGTGGCCTCTCCACCGACGCCTTCCTGGGAGCTTTGAAATGCACAGCGATAATGGCAGCAACTTTTTCGGTTCTGATAGGAAATTAAAGGAGGAGTTTGCAAAACTAATCAAAGGATCAAATAATATATCACACTACCTTTCTAAGTATCGTATTCCATGGAACTTCATCCCGCCTAATTCACCAAATTCCATATCAAAAGGGTAACTGGGAAAACTATTTTAACTCTAAAAGAGATGAACACCCTGCTAGCTGAATTTGAAGGAATCCTACCGAACATTGTGTATAGTCAACGACACTTGCCTTGATCCGTTAGCGCCGTCGTACTTCCTAATCGGTCATTCAGTTACCAAAATCCCTGAAATGGATATCACTCATCATAAACCGTTATACCTAACTCGTTGACAAATGGTACAGCAATTGAGTCAGCAGTTTTGGAGGAGATGGTACGTAGAATCACGTCCCTACAACCGCGCTTAAAATGAAAAGACCGAAAGCAGTGCATCTAAATCAACAACATAGTCCTGGTCCAAGACAAAACATCCTGGGCCTGACGGATTAGTCCGAGTAGTCACTTTAGCAAACGAAATCAAACGACCAGATACAAACCAAACATCCCAAGACACAAACCAAACATCTTTACCATCACAAGTATTCATTTGAAGCCAGTTCAACGCGGCTGTATGATAAGTCTCGCTGGAAACAGAAAGATAATTAAAAGATAACCATCAAATTAATTAAATAGCTCGTTTCACATTTTTTATTCGTGGTTACATGGATGGTTGCATATAACCGGATTTATATAAATGGTTAAAGCCTGGATCTAGATATCACCTCTAATGAAATTATAAAACTAAAATTTATATGAACATTTTTTGTAGATGTCGTATTAGGCGAAATTTTGCATAAGATGATTTTTGTAAAAAAGTATTTGTTTGTTTGTGTTAATCTCTACAATCTGTTTCGGGGCTCGAGGCACTTCCAACTCTTTCGCGGTTTGCTTATTTATGTCCTTACCTTACGCCATTACAGCCAAATCGAGAACGTTTTAAAACGGTTTGACTCTCGCATTCATGCATTACAACGGATATGATCCACACCACCTTATCCGCATTTCAGAAGTGGACATAGGTTATATAACGCCCGATTAACTGCTGCTCCGCGACACTATTATTATGAGGAGCTTAATATACTTAAACATCATCACTCTGAAGAACATAGGGTTTACCTGCGTTTCGTTTAAGAGGATCACCACATTCTAATCGAACAAATCTTCATACAGCCTTATCTTTCTGTCAATCAGTGTAGACGATACAATATAAACTGGGGCCAGGCTCCGAAAAGGGATTTTCACCATCGATCATTTGGGCGTTGCGATCGGTGTGGCGAATGAACTTATTTGAGACTCTGTTGAGTTTCGAATCGTCCCATCTTCCATGTCAGTACTATAGGCTGGCAGGGAGCTATGCAATGTGCAGATGGTTTCTACGTAAAATCGGACCTATAGCCGAATGTCAAGTAAAAGTTTAATAAAAACATTTGAATAAACGGTTTATGGCCTCGTTTGTACAACTGATTTGGGCTGAAAAGTAGACCATAGTTCTTTGTTCAATATCCTAACGCCCAACCTATAAATTAAGATTAGTTTTGGTCTCTAAAAAATCATCTCACATTAACGTAGATTTTTAGTCAATTTTAGAGGATATCTGTATGATCGGATTAAGGGTCAACGGAGTGGAAGAGATACTTACTTATCAATAATTTATCCAATGTACCTTAAAGGAGACCATAAGAAATGGGTTAAATTTTTCAAGACTGCAATGGCACTTTTATCAATTACTGATTCCTGAACGCTATATGTAATACAAGTTGTGTACCTCCAAAAAATACTTTTTGGCGACTTTTTAAGCAACCGGCTTTAATTTAAATACTAAAAAATTTAGTGAACAAACGACTTCCGAACGCATCCGAATTTATAGCAATAATTTCAGCAACGCGGTGTCTTCAGTTAAAAATTTAATTATTACGAGTGCTTGTAACTAAAATCCTCTTTAATTATAATCGATTCGAATGTTGTTCGATTCACCCGATATAAATTAATTACGACTATTGATGAAAAGTGTATAAAATATATAATTTCTATAATCGCTATAAATAAACAATTTAGAAATTAGAAAGTTATAGAAACGAACAGGTATCCATATTCTACTACATCACTTTGGTCTATGTATGTACATACGTATACACCCAATATAGTTTCTATCGATTTCATTTTCCAATAAATATAAATTGACTTGATTCTTCGAATTTCCATTCCATATTCCATTCGACAACAAAAAGTGGAAATTATGTTTTATAAATGTACATACATATATAGGTATACACACTCTTATACCAAACTACACAAGTTCTTTGGTAGCCACGCCTTTTACTAGTTTTTCAATTATAGAGCCATGAGAATTTTCATTTTTAACGCACATTTAAAGATACATGTGAAGTGTTATGGCCATTTGCGATTTTTAACTCTAACCTGTTAACATGATACGTCAAACCAGATGACTTCAACTGTAAAAGCACACGAACGAATAATATTAAAAATTAAAATACATAAAATACTTAATATCATCACATCATGTATCTTTTATAGGCTGCAACATTTATACGAAATTTTTATCGCCCCTGATTCCACTATACACCAGCTATATGTATACACATTCCGCATAAAATTAAGGAAACAACATAAAAATAAAAATTTACATGTTTGATATTGAGATATGCGTCATTTTCTTAAAATACATTAACGCAGAAACAAGACAACGGTTAATTACAAGCTCCTATCATCATTTTACCAAAGCAATCTAGATTCGTAGTGTAGTGTAGGGTAGTTATGACTACAGCACTTATATGACCGTTCACTTGGATGTGTAGTGTAGTAACTCTACCAATATGCCCCTGTTGTTGAAATATTGTACTCAGCATATTTGACATTTCTCAATGTTTTTTTTGATTGGCGTTGGTGTTAAAAAAGTTTTTAAATTTAAACTATTGTCATTATCAATATCAATTTTGTTTTTAATTTTCAATAACATACGATCTCAATTCCGAATGATTTTGAATTAAAAAATTTTAACAAACCACAACTGTCAAAAGGTAGTACACTACACTACGCTAAGTGTTTACGTGGTGCGTAGTTGCAACTACACTACAGCATTTTGAACATAGTTCATAATACACTGTACGTTAGTGTTTTTTCTTTGTTCACGTGGTGAGATAATACACTACACTTTACTACACTACGAACCACGTGAACAAGATATTAGTGTAACAAAAAATACAAAAATCAACGTCAGTTTCATACCAAATTTATGAAAGGTAAGGCTTTACTATATAGTAAATATATGAATGAAAAGTAGTTCCAATTTAACTTAGGTTATATTCAATTGAAAACAGAAATTTCAGTTCTTTAATGATATATTGTGCCTAGTGTGTCACTTTTGGTAAGCAGAACTGGCGCTGTGGGTTGAATCAAACGTTATGTTATGGCGCTGAAATTATGAGTGTGTAACAACTCACCTACCGAAGCAACTATCTCTTAAAATGGATGACGCTCAAGTCATATAACTGTACATAATCGATATAGCAAATTTAATCTATTAAAATCAAGCCACATCGAGCAGGTGGATACAATGATATGCATTGAAGTGTTTGGTGTAAGACTGCATGGAGCTGTCAGTGGCACAGATCTTGATGGTAGTAGCAAATAATCGTATGAGATCTTAGAGGACTGATGTGGAGAAGTGTTTCGTTTGAACTGTTATTGATCACGAGTAAGTCGGTCCCAGGCTATATGCGAAAGCTGTCACAAACAAAAACGATAAACTTAAACGGTATATTTCTCGGGCCCATTAATCTGAATGAGTACATTTTAATTCTTTTAACAAGGATCAATTAGAGAGCAAGTCTGGCGCCAGCACCCACGGTTATTTTATCTCCAATAGACTAAATTACTGGTTTTGTGGTTAAATCGTTCGTAGTTGTGTCAAGCAGAGGTGGTAATCCATAACTGGATTCGTAAATTATCTTGATGCAATGACGTATTGTTGTAGTGGTTTAAACGTAATAAATTTAAAATAGTGCTCTTAACCGATTATTGGTCTAGAACTGGAACAATAACTTTGAACAAATTAGAGTGCTTAAAGCAGGCCATTTGTGCCTAAATATTCTCTGCATGGAATAATGGAATAAGACGAATCTTCTATTTTCAATTGATTTTTATTTTAATACGGAATGATTAATAAAAGCAATTGATGGAATTAGTATATAACGGTGCTAAAGGTGAAATTCTTGAACGAAAGACTAACATATGCGAAAGCATTAAATAGTTCTAACCATAAACGATGCCAGCTAGCAATTGAATCGACCTACATATATGGCACTTTTAGTCGCTTACTGGGATCCACCATTTTTGGGCTCTGGGGAAGTATGGTTGCGAAGTTAAAACTTCAAGTGATTCACGGAAAAGCACCACCAGGAGTGAAGCCCGCTGCCTAATTTGACATAATACGAAGAAACTAACCAAGTTCGACCATACTTGTAAATGAGTAAGGCAGATTAATAACTCTTTCTCGAATCTACGAGTGGTGGTGCATGGCCGTTCTTAGTTAGTGGAGTGACTTGTCAAGATGTCGGCAGGGTTATGGTGTAGAAACTTATGGTTTTCCAACTCAATAATTGGATAAAATTTATCGTAGTTTTTTTGTCGAACAATAAAAGTTTGATAAATTGTTTCTTAAATTATATATGTATTTATTTGGCCACTATATTTAAGGATTTATTTGTTAAAGTGGTCTTCTCTATAAATTTTGAAGCTAAAGAAAAATTAGTTTCAATATTGATATCAGAAACGTTACTTTATTCAAACTTCTTTTGTGTTATTTTTGTTTAAGGTGTTTTAATCAATTAAATCATAACCTTATAGCGAAAACTGTTTACATTGCTTTTACCTACTGTTCCACCAATACATTTACATTTTTTGTTATTTCGACAAATTTTGCATACATATATTTTTGTCGATTTGTCGAATTTTGTCGTAAACTTCACATCCGTGTATTTTAATAACTTAAAACGCAAATAGAGACAGAAACATAATTAGGTTACGAGAACTATATTTTATATCAAGTATGCTCACAAAGAGAATAAATAAAAATTACAGTATACCAAGCCAAATCAATTTCATTAAATTTTAAGTTTGTATTGCGATTTGTGTCTTGCTTTCATATATTTATAATGAACAATACCAATGCACAAAATCTCATATACACATTTAACTCGATTTAATGATTACATGCAGACGTATGATTTTAACACGAATGGGTTGCAAAAATTTTTATAGAACAGCAACGCTAGTAATGGCATTTCATCGAACTGTCATTCAATGTAAAAAAATATTCTCTCTCTCTCCTATAGTTACGACATTTATGTCATTATGACATTTATGTCAGCTGATTATTTTATTTATTGACAACTGCATGTTGATCATTTCTTTTGAGCTGATTTTTGTTTATAAATTCGGTTTTAATTAATTTTTTCGAATACATAATTTCATTTAAATAAATTAATAATAATTGTTTAAATTTTCGCGTTCAATTATGTGTAATTTATTAAGAAATGAGTTTGACTTTCGTCGTACGACCAAGAGAGAATTAGAGCGAGTAAAATATATTTTAGAGTATATCGTTTATATTAAAATAAAAAGCACAAAATTTATAAAAATACAGATCAATTTATAATTAATTTTGATTTGAAAAAAATGATAAATGTTCAAGTCTAATTTCACCCTTTCTTTGTCATTTTATGAATAAAAATTGTAAAAGTGCTAACTTGCACTAGTTTAAAACTGAAAAAGAAATTTGTACGTTTCGTTTGATCAACCGAACATTTTTGATACACCAAATAAAGCTCATTTCAAAAACTGAGTATTCATTCCGGCTTTATATATCAAGAGGGCTTTGATTCGACGTACTCTTATCTATGCATTAGAGATGGATTTTTGATTGTTATATACATCAAAGCATTCTAATTAATACAAGCTGCAATGAAAGACCCTTTAAATTTATCGAGATTATGTTAGAGGTTAGATTTTGTTACATCCCATAAGAACTAATGTAAAATTGAAGATTAAATTTTAATGAATGAAAAATATTGAAAATACATACTCGTATTATTTTTATAATCAAACACTCTCATAAAATATATAAAAATCAAATATAAACATTTCTCCCGCTTTCACACAAAAATCTAGCAACCAATATAAATTTATTTCTAACGCTGAAACAACTATAAATCTACGCCTCTTTTTAACAACCTTGTGCTGGAAACAGACGTGCGTAAAAACTAAACGCTCGTTTATTTAGAATACACTACATAACATGAAAAGAAATACATGCGTTCCGTCTAGTACGCATTTTTCCGCAACTTGTCTCTATTTCTAAAACAAACGCAAAAAACGCTCGGCAGCATTGTGACAACATAAAAATAATATAAAAAAAAATGAATTAGTGCGTACTTCACAGAATAATTTTGAGTAAGCTGTCATTGCCGTTAAATAGAAAATGGAGGAATTTATAAAAATGTCGTTTTACGCGATAAAAAATTTAATGAGTTATCCAAAAAAATAATCAAATATAAAATCGTAAAATATTTATTGTGAATTGTTTTATTTTGTAGTGAAAAAACTAAAATCCAAATGGAAGAATTTGAGGGACAAATTCCAAACAAAAAACTAAATAAAATAAAATTTGCTTCGGGTAGCGCATCCAGCCCTAAGAAGAAATGGAAGTGGTATAATAATCTGCTATTTTTTATTGATTTGGATTCGGCAAATAAAAGGTAAACGTTATAATTTCTAAAACGAAATGACCTGTTAGCCAATAGATTTATTTTTAGAACAACTGGCAACTATTACAAAAATAAAATTGACGAATACTCGGAAGTAACATTGGGAGATTTGAGCAATGCGTCAAATACTGTGTTCGAAGTAGAATGGGGTAACAGTAGTTATGAAGTTGAACTGGACCACGATTTAAGTATGCCAAGGCCTTAATTGAAAATCAAATCGGAAACAGAAAATCCAAATCGGATACAATAGTTAATTCAGCAAAAAAAGAAATGCAGGAATTAATACAAATTGCTTAGCAATCGTTGGCTCGCCCAGAAGTAATCGCGAAGACCCCGGTCACATTATTTTGTTCTACAATGGCGGCACAGGTAAATGCGGCCAAAATTTCGCCTGACGATTTTGGAAGAATGCAAGTGGGAATTTTACAAATTGTGACCGAAATTTTGTATAACAAAAAATAGAATAAAATTAATTTTTATATATAAAAATACTCATTTGTTGTTACGAACTTCATATGAAAATAATGTTTATTTAGATGTTTAAAATCGTTTTCGATTTTAACTCTTGCCGAAGATATTTTTTTTTTAAATAATTCCTTATCTAGTAGTGAAAATGCAGCATCACCGATGAAGAACCATGGGAATTCTACATTTGTTCCAGGCAATTTTCTCGTCTTGGGTATATTGATATTGCCTTGCCATATTTGATTCCCGAATCCACTCTGTTTTAAAATGCCACCATCACTCTGGCTACCATATGCACCAACATTCACGGCCGAAAATACATAATTGCTATCACATGCAGCTAGCAAAACAATACTGTGATCCTTTTTGTTGTTGAAATACTGAGAACCAGAATGAGGTGGACATTTAATACGTATGTGCTTCCCAATACCTGCAACATTTAGTATTCCCGTATTGTTATAAAAGTCGTCAATAGTTCTTTCGTACTCGCCGTGAGTCGGTGGAGATAGGTAGATGCTGCTCAATTCATCCCAAATTACTTGACACACCTCTCATATTATTATATTATTTCACGCACCGTAGACACTTCG
Organism: Tipula lateralis; assembly: GCA_963932295.1. Taxonomy (NCBI): domain Eukaryota; kingdom Metazoa; phylum Arthropoda; class Insecta; order Diptera; family Tipulidae; genus Tipula; species Tipula lateralis. Next base: position 92,370,000 of record OZ010738.1, on the reverse strand, counting down.
ATACGAAACGACCATGACAATATATGCCTAATATTTGAATAAAAATAGGTACTTTTCTTGATATACTTTGTCAGTACTGCTATAATTATTTTCTCAGTAACCATTAAAATTTATTCAGTACTGAATAATGTTTTTTATTTCTCTCGCACTTTAAGAAAAATTATATTTTTATCCTACTTTGACTATTTTGTCAGTATATTTTTCATAATGGAAATCAGGCTTTATACAAAACGAAAGTAACATAAGTATTCATAAGAATTCATAAGTATTTTATGAATAATTTGTAGTTTTTAGAATTTGAGTTAAAACGAAAAGGAAAAAATCCAAGGTAAAACCGCTTCTCGGTGCTCGGTAAATTCAAATTCTCTATTACTATTACTACTACAAGTAAATATTGAAATCGGGTACAATATTTTTAAGATATTATCGTATGGATATTCGATTTAAGGTTAAATAATCAGGAAAATTCTACCTGTCACTTTGTTTCTTGAACATTATTGTGCTTCTTCGTTTAAAGTTCTTTTGTTATTATAACATTTTAGCCGTTTGCGACAACATCAGTTTATTCCGACTCCAGCGCACATACGACAATCACGAAGCAAGATGATTTTTCATCTAATGATTTCCTGGTAGATTGTACTTATAAGCCCAACAAAAATGTCAGTGATTATACCGAATAACCGTAGAAACATCATCGGCGTTGATCGATCATGACGCATCATCGTATCCAGCGCAGTTGGAGAACAATGACCTCCCCACTATGATCAAATATCACGACCATCCGGCCAGGTCTACCAACCAAAACAAAAAAAATCATCTACAATAAAACTTTTAAATCGCTGCAACAGTAATTGCAAAATAACATGTTGGGAGAAATTTTCGGAAGATAGACGGCAAGCTATTTTGACCAGTTTAAAGAAATAACTTTGCCAAGCGTCAGTTGTTTCGTCAGGCATTTGTTTTGCAAAACAAAAACAACTTCATTCAGGATCAAAAAAGCGTGCGTACACCTACGTCTACGCTGAAAATACGAAGCAGCTTGTATGCAAGACAATGTTTCTTCACACTACTGGTCGTAAAACAGATGGTTTAATAACTGAATTTTTTAAAAGAAGAAAGAACAATGGTTAATCAAACATAATTCAATGCATAACCAAATTCGGGATATATTAAAATGTCATCCACAAGTATCGCACTACAAATTGGACCATTAAAAATTTGGAAAAATACTGCGTCTTATGTTACATATTCGAAAATATTCAAAAAAGAAAATATTGGTTTTGATACATCATCACAGGATGAATGTCCTATATGTGAAGAATAGAAACAAGTAACATCAACAATTTTAGAACCATCTCTACAGTACAGCTACCATTCATGATGAAAATAATGAGAGAGTCGATCAATCCAACGGCTGTACGTAATGTATGCAATTTAATAATCATAAATTGAATTACACCAAAGCAAGTCAAATGTTCAAATTAGATAAAACTGATATTATAGATGGCCACAAACCATAAACGTTTTCACTGTAAGTCGTTTACTAGTATTTAACGAAACCTTTGCGCCACTTCACCAACACGATTCAATAAACCTTTGTGTCCTTTGGCATGAAGCCAGATTGTACGCCTGCAGATGTTGCTTCTGCTTTCATCAATATAGACGAAATTTTTCTACATTTATTGTTTGGGCTGACAACTGTTCCGCACAAAATAAAAATTGGATGCCAGAACTGGAGCCCAGATACCATTACTATAAAATATTTTGAATCTGGACACATGCGAGCAGATTCTGTACATGGAAATATTGGGAGAAAATTGAAAAAGACAAATGCAGTTCTGGATATTGACGAGTATAGTCCAGTTAATTTAAAACGCAGATGATAATGGTTCGTCTTTTAACTGAATCGAATTTTTATAATTTGAAAAATATCTGCCATAAACGATTCAAAAAATATGAAATAACTTTATTAAATAAATTAAAAGTTGTCGAGTTCCGACGTGGTTCAAACAATTTATTTTATAAGTATAACCCGATAAAAGGACGGAACTAGCAGGGATAAATACCGCGAAAAAAAGAATAATATGCGAACAACTTTTACCCGAAATGCCAGTCCGAAAATGAATTTTGGGATGGGTTGAAATCCGACGAAAATTCACCCGATTTGTGTAATTTTTTTGAATGAGTTTTGTTTTAAATGGCTTTTCTTATAATAAGAAATAATAATTGTTTTTATTTTTTATGTTAATGTTATGAAATTTTTTAATTAGGTTTTAAGTTAAAAAATGTGATGTGTCTGCCAAACATGATAATATAATATGAAAAAGACTGAATTTGAAAAAAGATTGAATTAGTTCAAATTTTTTGTTTTTATTTAAGTACAGGGTGGGGTCAAAGTCCCGCTACCAGTTTGATTGCCAATAAATTTGTTTAAAGAAAAGATAAGATATTTTCCCCCCGTTATGATTGGAAAATTATATCTGCTAAATGTTGACCACGATTCACTATGCAACTTTCGGCTATTTTTAAGGAAATTTTCATGACATCCTGCAACATCTCAGGCTGAATTTCGTCAATTTTCTAGACGAATACTGTCTTTAAGATGTTGAATCGTTTGGGGCTTATTCACACAAAGTTTTGGTTTCAAAAAACCCGATAAGAAAAAGTCTGATGTTGTTAAATCCGGAGATCTGCCGGGCAATGCTAAATCGCTATTTCGCGACAATAGTGTTCATAGAAAACCTCATTCAATAATTGAATTGTTGAACGGGCTGAGTGTGCTATGTGAAACCACATGTTCTCTAGTCCTTGCTCTTCCATTTCAGGCACAAGAAAATTTCGAATCATGTCTTGGTACCGTTCGGCAGTAACAGTAACTTTAACACCTTGGTCATTTTTTAAAAAAATAGGCACCAGTGATGTTTTCCAGCATGAATAGCACACCATACAGTGGTTTTAAGTGGATGCAATGATGTTTGATGAATTAATTGAGGATTCTGTGTTCCCCAAAACTTTCTGTTCTATTTATTGACGTAGCCACTGAGATGAAAATGGGCTTCTTGCTCATTCTCAATTTAGACGAAATCATAAAACCTTAATTTCCCACCAAAACGAACTTAAAAAAATGAGTTGCTAGATTTTGTGTAAAAGCGGAAGATTTATTATTTTAATAATTATGATAAAAATAAAAACGGTGCGATTTATTCAATTTTTATGCATGTATATGTTATAATTGGTTTTAAACGCCTTTCAAAAATATTTAAAACGAGTCAAAGACGTTTGAACTACGAAAAAGAAATGTATACTTCAAGTGCTGGATGAGAGTTGGCACTAAATAACTTTACTAATATATATCGTGATATTTTAAAACATATTGTTAATGCTAGAATACAAAGTACACAATTAAAATACCCAATCATGTAAATAAAAGTGAGTCATTGAAAAATTATTTGATTTTTATTTCCATACAATTTTTATACTTTATGTGTTACACACACGATGGCATCATAAAAAATTTAAACGTCTAACCGACTTTTTGGTGAATAAAACGAAACTCAGAAAAAACGTTTTAGTATTAAATTAATTGTTAGAATCCAAACTGACAGCGATGATCTAGTGGATAAGCGACATATGCTTTGTGACAGAATTATTACTCCCTTATGACTTATTTTAAATTGTCAAAAACTTGCCTATTGTTGATGTGTATTTTTTTTAACGGTTTTTACAGACCATTGTCGGCCCGTACCGTCTCAACAATCTGACTCCATCGGTTTCGATCACGAGCCAGCTCTTCATACAGTCGCAAGCAACCTGAAGATGCCAGATCGCTCTCTACGCCGTGGAGCCATCGTCGCCGACAGTGACCTCTTCGTCTACCGAAAGGCGGTTCTCCCTTTAAAGATTGCTGTATCATTCGTTTCGGATCAGCACGCAGAACGTGTCCGAACCAGCGTATTCGCTGTCCTTTGATTTCATGCACGATATCAGGAATTTACATTAAATTCCTGATCTCGTGATTGAATAGAACTCGGTATGTGCCATCAACGTCGCGTTTTGGGCCATATATCACACGCATGATTCTTCTCTCGAATGTTAGAAGCCATCTTTCGTACTCATCCGTCAAGGTCCAACTCTCACATCCATACATGACAACGGGTCTGATCAACACTCTGTACAGTTTCAGCTTATCCGTATTTGCAAGATATTTTGATTTTAGAAGTGGACGTAGAGGATACAAAGCTCGATTTCCAGCGGCAAGGAAAACCTTGATATCTTGTCCCACACTATTATCGTGAGTAATGAGAGATCCAAGATACTTGAATCTTATTACTCCTTCAAACGTGTGGTTTCCACTACTGAAATCACTTGCGTCTTGGTTGATGTGTATACTTGCTTTAAATTGATAATAACATCAAAGACCTCATGCACTTTGATTTTGAACTCTACATCACCAATGAAAATACTTTTACATGCATGGCTATAAACAGTTCGTCCGATGGAACGACATCGCCGGACTACTGGTATCTGGTGTTATTATTAATACCAATTGAAAACGGCCTCGTCGACATACGTTTCTATTCAGTTCATATGAAAAAAGTTCAATAAAACATTTTCTAATTTATGTAAATTACCATCACGACTTTGTAACGTTCCACTTCAACTGTGTATGAAGCATTTATATGTGTCATGTAAATTCTGTGTTAAGACATTAATGTTTTAAGATATTGTCATGTGATTTTGAAACTGTCGATATCGTATCATGTTTCATCGGCTCAAGTGCGGACCTAAACTTTTATATTAATTGTTTAATTTTGGAATTCGACTAGACAACGACGATCTACAGAAGCACGGTCATTATGTTCGGTTATTTTGTAATAAGACCATTATTCTGCCGAAATTTGATTTTACGGCAGTTGCACAAAACACATTTTAAAAACTAAAATAATCGCCCCTCGAATTTTATTTGCTAAAAATTGATAATAATTGATAATAAAATCACAATTATGTGGTGCATTAAACTAGCCTAATGCACCACTTTTCGACACCTCCTAATGGAACTGGTATGATTCAATGTTTTCGACGTTCACGACCGCACTAACGTTAGCAACATCGAGAAGATGAGTAAATTCTTCACATTTTGAATAACCGGAAACATATTACCGACAACGGAACACAATTCAAGAGTAAATATTTTAGTAAATTATAAAGTGCTCGAGCAGAACGAATTTGAACCCTTGTCTTGCTATATAGAATGGGTGAGCTGAACGATTTGTTAAAATATTAAAAGAGAACAAAAATGATAATTATCGAGGGAACAAACAAGTAAATGCTAATCTAATTCTTCCATGATAAAAATTAATACCATAACAAAACACCAATAAACTAAATCACCACAGCCCAAAAGTGGTAACAATAACAATTTTTAATAATAACATTAAAGTATTATTATAATAAATAATTTATTATTGTCTACGAGTATAACCTATACAAATTTTATTAACAAAATTGACATTAAAATAAAATAAATTTCTGTACACTGTCCTAAATTTTGTGGTAATTGTGTTAAAATGTAGAGGGATTTTCTTCTTTTTTTTTAAGTTCATTTTCGATCATTGCGGCTTGTATATTTAGGAGCTTTGTATACATATACTGATAGCAAAGAGAATAAATATAAAGAGGAATATCTTATATGAACCGCGGTTGCATATAAACTAAAAATTTTAAAATATTTCTGAGTTATTTGGTGATGGCAAACGAAATAGGATAAACATATATTTTTTATTTCGTTTTCTCTTTCGCACGACAGCAGATTTCATATTATAATTCGATTGTAAAATGGAACAGATTATTATATGAAAATATATCTATTCCATTTTACAATCGAATTATAATCTATTCCATTTAACAATCAAACAGTAGGCGAATTTTTGAAATAGTCTATTTTTTTTTTATTTTCGTTCGAAAGAGAAAGCGAAATAAAAATATATGTTTATGCTACTTCGTTTGCCACAATATTTTAAAATTTTTAGTTTATATGCAACTACGGTTCATATATGATGTTCCTCTTTATATTTATTCTCTTTGCTGATAGGCTAAATTATTGTGAGCTTTCATTATACGTTTCCTTTTGTACAATCGACCAATACTCATATTTAGAGGGGTTACAACTCATTGGTTTGGTCCTATTTTAATTAAAACTTTACGTTACTCTAACCAATCTACGTTGATACATAATTATGCATTTTGTTCTAGACCTCATATTTAAATTAAAATTTATTTGGGTATTTCATCACTCTATCTTTACGTAGAGGGTGTAAGTACTTATGTGGCAGTAACTAAACCAGGTAGACGTATAAAACAAGAGCAATAATACTAGTGCAACCCTTAATTTACTAGCAAGTTAATCACAGTCGATATGGCATCTGATCAAATTCACCTTTCATTAAAATAATAACTTCTACATAAAGTCTTGATAACATCTCTCAATTCAAAATAATACAGAACAAAGTGCTTTTCTCATACCACACTTGTCAGTACCAATCTCATATGTTCCGCCTAACCTTAACACAACAAAATTAAATTTGGGAAAAACAATTTCGGGAAGTAATGTAACATTCATATTCAATACGAATTCTTCGTCATTATATTGTGTTCGAAAATTTAAATAATCGTCACGCCACAATAGAATATACGAATTGGGAATGCTAATCTGTAATTTACTACGCCGATGAATTGTGCAAAGAACACATTTACATGCTTAATAATAAACTATATATAGTGTTCGCTGGACTTAAATTTACCGTGGAGAGTCTGGGGAGCTTTTTAAATTTGTATTGAAAAACCAATTTTTTCGAGAATCCCTACGATAAACAATACCTGTTACAGTTGAAATGGACCTTCTTTTTGTCAGAAAAACATTTCTACTTCGTTAGATTAACTAAGTGACTTTTCATACATTTTGAAAATCTGGTCAGCTGCAGAGTAAAAATACGAAGGTTTGGATAGAGTATACGAATTTAAGCATTGAAACATTTATTTACGCATGGATGTGGCTCATCGATGAAATATAACCACAAAACAACTCAAAGCTCTTTCATCAATACCAACTGCGTATCTGATAAGACTCAAGTTTTTTTGGTATTAAGAGATTTTTGGTATTAATAGAGGAGCTACTGGGTTCGAATCTTGATAGGACAGAATGCAAACTGAGATGTGATACGATATAATTACGATCGGTGATGTGAATGAACAAGACTATATGACCCCTTGTTGGAGTCCGGAATTCATAGACCGACTCATCTTATATATTTAGCTTAAGACCTATGGACCTATAATCTAGACCGATTCCATTTTTAGACCCTTATAAATTTGTAGTTCCTTAAGTATACCATGAGCTGAAAAAGCCATTTATTAATTTATCGTTTAGCTGCTAATTGCAATGGTGACGTTTTGTAATTCACTAAAAGGTGACTCTTTCACGCTTCAAGTCATATACTCATCTGAATATCTAACGAGAAAGATTCGATCAGGTAGACCGATTTCAAAATCGGTTTCTTCAAATTTCAAGTGTCTATATAGTTGTGTAAGCCCTGTGGGTGGGGGCAACCATGTTTCGTAAATATTTCGAACGACACATGAGATCCATAGAATACCACCACAGTATCCAGAGCTTGTCGTAGGAGGCGACTAAATCTGGTTGGATCGCTGGGCTGACGACCCGCATCCGTAAAAAAACAATAACAGTTAAAAATGTCAACAAAAACAAAAAAATCGGATACCGCCTAAATAACAATGACCCCCCGCTTAAGTACCCGGATACGAGATTGAGGATCAGCACGTGGAACGTGCAGTCACTAAGAAAACCTGGCGCGTTGGACGGCCTTATCACATGTATGAAGGAGTATCGGCTGGAACTCGTAGCGCTCCAAGAAACTCGATGGCCTAAAAGTGGAGTCCATGTGTCCCAAGGCTATACGTTGCTACACAGTGGAGATGACCTCGGAAATCTTGGAGTTGGCTTTCTCATTGGGCCGCAGGTAAAAAAGGCTGTGTTGGACTTCCAAGCAGTCGATAATCGAATGTGTAAGCTTCGCTTGCACATGAGATTAGCCAACCTGTCAATTGTATGTGTACATGCGCCCACTGATGTAAGCCAACCCCAAGATAAAGACTCATTTTACAATAATTTGGATAATCTGATGGGCTCTATACCTGAGCACGATATCAGATTGGTGATTGGTGACTTTAATGCTAGAGCTGGCCGAAATCAGACCGACTTATGTAACAACATAGGTCCGTACTCCCGACACGAAACTGCGACCGAAAATGGGGAAAGAATGATGTACTTTGCGATCGCACATGATCTCCAAGTGGCAAGTACATTCTTTCCCCACAAAAACATCCATTTGGAAACCTGGACACATCCACGTAAAACATCCCGAAGCCAAATTGACCATGTGTTGATTTCAAAAGACCGGGCTCGGGTTGTTCAAGACGTGAGATCGTATCGGTCGTCAACAAAATTCGTAGGCAGTGACCATTTTATGGTTGCTGCAAAGCTACGATGGAAATTTTCGTACAAGTCAAGGAGGACAGGAGAATATAAAACGCGATTCTCCTGTGAAGGTCTGATAAATGAAGAAACGCAACGAAAATATCAAGATCTTGTCAGCAATAGCATTTTAGGATCCAACTACCAATCTGATGATGTGAACAGTGTCTGGGAAGTATTGAAAACCTCGGTTGTCGATGCTGCCCAGCACACTCTCGGTATAGTGAAAACTACGCCCAAAAATGATTGGTTTGATGAGGAGTGTCGTCTTGCTGTTGAGCAACGCAATATAGCCCACAATGAAGCGCAGACTCGGTTTACAATTGCAAGGAAAACCAAGGCAGTTCTTGCTAGGAGGACAGCTAAACGCATTTGTAGACAGAAGAAGCGCGAATGGTGGAAGGCCAAGGTCTTAAGAGTACAACAACTCAGCAATGAGCACAACTCGCGTGGTTTCTTTAAAGGAATCACCGAATTGCACCATACCTTAAGATCTCGGTCAACTGCCATTCGGGACCAGGATGGAAACCTCTGTGTTAACGTCGATGCGGTACTCGATACATGGCGTGAACATTTTTCTGATCTACTTAATGTTCCGCATGTATCACAAGCTGTATTTGAATACTCTCAAATACAGACCGCGGAGATGTTCATTGACGATCCATCCTATGAGGAATTCACAATGGCCATGCAGAGATTAAAGAAAAATCGTTCACCAGGGGTTGATTGCATTAATTCAGAGCTCTTGATATTCGGAGGGCTAACTTTGTGGAACTGTCTTTTCGACCTTGTTCGATTGGTATGGCGAAATGAAGTTATGCCTGATGAATGGAAAGTGGCCGCGTTATGCCCAATATTCAAAAAGGGTGATCGCATGAAATGCGAGAACTATCGCGGTATAGCTCTCCTTTGCACAGCATACAAGTTACTGTCATACATTATCTTGGGAAGAATTACTCCTCTAGCGGAGGAAATTGTCGGTGACTACCAAGGAGGATTCCGTCCAAATCGGTCAGTCACTGATCAAGTTTTTTCGCTACGGATGATTCTTTCCAAGTACTACGAAACATCTCGCGATGTACACCAGGTATTCCTAGATTTCAAGCAAGCCTATGACTCGATCAATCGAGAGAGGCTATGGTATGCGCTTGAATATTTAGGAATACCAAAAAAATATGTACATCTCTGTAAAATGACAGTAACGCAGTCACAATGCTGTGTCAAAGTTGAGAACAGGCTATCGAGAACTTTTGCAATCAATTCCGGTGTTCGACAAGGAGATGCGCTGTCCCCGATACTTTTTAATCTCATGTTGGAATACATCCTTCGTAAAAGTGAAACACCTCAGGACAATATCTTATTCCGACAATCCAATCAACTTCTTGCTTATGCAGATGATATCTGTGTGATTGGATTAAATGGCAACGGAGTGAAAGAGATACTTGATCCACTGGAACAGTGTTCAGCTTCCGTTGGTCTCAAAATCAACGAGTCAAAAACCAAATATCTAATCTCGGGTTTTAGAGACCAAGACGCAATTGATTTCAGTAGTGGAAACCACACGTTTGAAGGAGTGATGAGATTCAAGTATCTTGGATCTCTCATCACTCACGATAATAGTGTGGGCGAGGATATCAAGGTCCGCCTTGCCGCTGGCAATCGGGCTTTGTATCCTCTACGTCCACTGCTGAAATCAAAATATCTTGCAAATACGGATAAGCTGAAACTGTACAGAGTGTTGATCAGACCCGTTGTCATGTATGGATGTGAGAGTTGGACCTTGACGGATGAGTACGAAAGATGGCTTCTAACATTCGAGAGAAGAATCATGCGTGTGATATATGGTCCAAAACGCGACGTCGATGGCACTTACCGAGTTCTTTTTAATCACGAGATCAGGAATTTAATGCAAATTCCTGATATCGTGCATGAAATCAAAGGACAGCGAATACGCTGGCTCGGTCACGTTCTGCGTGCTGATCCGAACCGAATGATACAGCGATCTTTAAGGGGAGAACCGCCTTTCGGTAGGCGAAGAGGTCGCTGTCGGCGACGATGGCTCCACGGCGTAGAGAGCGATCTGGCATCTTCCAACTGCTTGCAACAGTATGAAGATCTGGCTCGTGATCGAAACCGTTGGAGTCAGATTGTTGACACGGTACGGGCCAATAATGGCCTGTAAAAACCGCAAAAAAAAAAAAAAAATATAGTTGAAGTGGAGGAATAATTTTGAAATTGAAGAAAGTAGCGATATTACGATGTTGTCTATAGGACGATCTGTAGTTTTTGATTTGAGAATCATTACCACCTCTGCAAGAGATTTTGTAACTATTGATCCTAAAATTTAAATTCTTCTTCGGTAAACATATTAATAATTTCATATTTCTGTTTTTGCAATGTAACGGGCTTAGAATCAACCTTATATGTTCTTTAGAGTTGGGTCGAAACCGATAGAGTTCGATTGTTGACATGTTGCGGTTTATAGCTATAATATACAAATGCATAACTCAATTTAATCCATGTAGTTCACATTTTGGACTATATTATGGTCTTTCTATATTGGGATGCCGTTTGCATTCCAAACAAAAGTGTTTGTAGCTTATTTCGGGGTATCTCTTCTACACAGTTGGGCAACTACATAGATTGCTCCCATATAGTATAGAGAACTTCTATAGTACATTTATAAGAGTATATATACCGTATACCATATAAAATAGACTCTGTGATGACTTTAACCATCAAATTTATCTCTAATCCCAAATGTGTTGAATTCATGAAGTACATCTCCAGATCCAACTTCATCACAAATAAATTAACATTTGAAATAACATTACTTGCCGATCAACTCTCACATCCATACATGACAACGGGTATGATCAACACTCTGTACAATTTCAGCTTATCCGCATTTGTAAGATATTTTGATTTTAGAAGTGGACGTAGAGGATATAAAACCCAATTGCGAGGGGCAAGGTGAACCTTAATATCCTCTCCTACACTATTATCGTGAGTAATGAGAGATCCAAGATACTTGAATCTCCTCACATTTCTTCAATGTGTAGTTACCACTAAGGAAATCATTTGCGTGTTGGTCTCTCAACGGAACGTAAGTTCAACACTGTTCTAGTGTCTCAAGTATCTCTTCTTTCAGTACTTTAATTTTATACAGGTGTACGTATTTGTTTAGTATACCTAAATAAAGTAGCGAATGTGATAGCCTCTCACGATTGATCGAGTCATAGGCTTGCTTAAAATCAACGAATACCTATAGTGTATTCCAAGTATATGTAAGAATAATCAGAGGCGAGAAAACTTGATCAATGACTGACCGGTTTAGACGCAATCCTCCTAGGTAGTCGCCGATAATTCCTTCTACCAGAGGAATAATTCTTCCGGAGAGCATGAAAGACAGTCTCTGTGATCTATATTTAAAGGTATGCAAGTACAGCTTGTGATACATGTATAGAACATTAAGAAGGTTGCACCATGTATCGAGTATTACATCGACATTAACACAGCGGTTTCCAGCCTGGAGATATTAGGGTATGGTACAACCCGGTGATTCTTGTAAATAAATAACAGGAATTACGCTCATTGCTGAGTTGTTGTGCTTTTAAGACCTTAAGACCTCAGCCTTCTACCATTCGAGCTTCTTCTGTCTACAAATTCGTTAAGCTGTCCTTCTAGATTACGATACTCTCCATCTAACCAAACATTTTTGGGCTTCGTTGGTGATTGGATCGCAAAATGCCATTACTGACAAGATATTGATATTTTCGTTGCGTTTTTTCATTTATCAGACCTTCACAGTAGAATCGCATCGTATATTCCAATGTCCTCCTTGACTTGTACGAAAATTTCCATCGTAGCTGTGCAATGACCAGATAATGATCACTGCCTAAGAAGTTTGTTGAAGACCAAAAAGATCTCAAACCTTGGCTAACTCGAGCTCACTCTTGGGAAATCAATACATGGCTTCGGGATATTTTACATGAATGTTTCCATTTTTCCAAATGCTTGTTTTTATGAGGAAAGACTGTACTTACGTGTTTCAGATCATAGTGCAGTTTCATATCGGGAGTACAAATCAACTCTTACATTAAAATCAAAAATCTGACATTGTGCTCAGGTATAGCGCCCATCAGATTATCTAAATTATTGTCAACCTGGGGTTGGCTTACATTAGTGAGCGCATAAACACAGACAGTTGACAGGTTGGCACAGCAGTTTTTACCTGTGGCTCAATGAGAAATCCAACTCCATGATTTCCGAGGTCATCTCCACTGATTAGCAATTTATAGCCTTAGGACACATGGTCTTCATTTCTAGGCTATCGAGTTTCTTGAAAAACCACGAATTCCAACCGATACTCTTTCATACATGTGATATAGCCGTCAAAAGTGCCAGGTTTTCTAAGTAGCTGCACATTCGACGTTCCGATCCTTAATCTCGTGTCCAACTACTCAAGCGGGGGTTCGTTGTTATGTTGGCGATATTCGATTTTTAGGGATATGGGTCGTCAGCCCAGTATTCTATATGGGTCTCATGTTTCGTTCGAAATATTTACGAAGCATGAATGTTCTCCTCAGTGCTTTCAAATATTAATAACTAAACCAAGTACCTATATGAAGTTTAATTTAGAAGCTGATCTAAAATAAAATCACATAATTGATAAAATGAATCAAATCCTTTTGAACCCCTCAACCATACAACATGTCAAATTATACGAATATTTTAGTGATCGGAGATTACACTAATCCGTAATGATTTACCATAAGATCATTAACATCATATCCCTTTTGTCATTTCCGTCATCTCATTTAAGCACTATAACATTATATACAAGACATATACGATTTACTGATAAAATGCATCTAAATCACAACCCACACAAGAGTCACTGACCGAAAGAAGCCCCACAAATATGTGTACTCGTACAATGTTCTGAAATTGATTTCAATCGCATTAATTAATCAATACAAGCCACCTACACATATAGAGCACGATTGTATGGGAAGTGTAATGATTAGATAAAACAACGAACTGGAATTGTCTAATTAAATTATAATGAGTAGGTTTTAAGGCTACCAAATACTGCTAATTTTCCGTTTCTACATGTATACGAGTGTATATACATCAGCTATGTACAAAATTATTTAGAAATTTTTCCGGTGTGCGAAAGCTTCATTAAATTTTAATGCGATGAAAAAATTTTCTTCTTATTTGTTATAATAATAATAATAATAATAATAAGGATAATCTTAAAAATGTTTCCGACATTTATTTTTTTACGCTGTATCTTGTAAAATATATCTTAATAAAGTGATGATTATGATATTCTGATGCTGCAACTTTATCTGTTCTGATAACCATTTTGTACCACTAAATAGGAGAGCTGCGATTGTTATAATGGTTATTGTTGTTAATATTTATAAAAAAATACGAGATTATTATTGATGGGTGGGATCTGTTATCCCGTTTTCATAAAGGGTTCTCCATAAAGAGGTTTCATTTTGAATAGCCTGCTATACGAGTTTACAAAATCATTAATCGCTCATCGGGATATTACAAAGACACTGTAAATTTTAAAGAGATAGTTTTACTGACAGAATATGGCATTCGAAGTTAAGGACTTCGTGAATTTATCGAAATTTGCAAAAATAACACAGCGGTTAACTTCAGAACTAGAGCTGAGTTGTGCCAACATATAGAGACAAAGAGACTCTTATTCGCTGGAAAGGAAAATTTTCCATATGTATGGTGCATACCAGACGTCTTGTTTTCGAACAGTGGGCCGCAGTTTAAATCAGTCCTTTTACATAGCCCAATAATCATACGTAAAAGAAAATCACAAGGCCTGGGAAACACATTTGAACGAAATAGTTTGGATCGTTGAGGAATGTAACTCTACTCGATTTTCCCCCATTAATTGGTTTTTGGACAACACAAATTGAAAAATTAAATTATTCGGATTGCCTCATAAATAACCCTAAGTCAAGTTATAACGTGACCACCCAGGTGGCGCAGTGGTTAAAGCTGCGGCAGTTGGAGCGGGATTTATCGGGTTCGAATTGGATGCAAAAGGGATTTTTCACCACTTGATTACGATCGGTGGTGTATATAAACACATCTCAGACCCCCAGTTGGAGTGCAGAATCCATACCGCCGACCCTATCGGACCTATAGCCGGTAAATCGGACCTATAGCCATACGTCCTCGATTTGGCTGCAAAGCGTAATGTGAGAACGTAAATAAGCGAACCATGAAAGAGTTGGGAGTGCCTTGAGCCCCAAAACAGATTGCATAGTAATAAAATATAAAAAAAAAATTCGAAAAAAAGACCAACAACTTTTGATCCGAGAGAAGTGTCTACGTTAATAACTTTACTCAATCCTGTGCTCACAACTATTCTTTTATATAAGTCCCCGGCAGATTGTGACGTTGGTAACACTTGGTAGCTAAGTGTTCATTGTGGCTTATAAAATCTAATCATGGTTGCATGAGATTTGGTCATCTGACACCTTCTTCATTCTCGTTTTTTGCTGTGGGTCGTTTAGGGTTAAACCTAACCCGTATGAGATAAAACGATCAACTCACATATAGGATGTGATTCCACTAACTGTTCGGTTGTGTGTGAAGGGGATGGTGAGCATGAAATCTATAAAAGTTGCAGCACGACTCGTTCGCTATATATAGTTGATGACAAGAACTACTCCCATTTACTTTAAATCCATTTAGCCGACCAATATTCTTTAGGTTACCAATATGTAGAACTGTATATAGAAATTCTGTTAATAGTGCAAAAATCCAGTCTAGGTTTGTCGATTCCTCGTCGATCTTTGGAATTTGGTCGATATTTAGTCGAAAGATTTAGTCTACTGCTCTGCTCCAAAATCGATTCAACACCTTAAAGATGGAATCCGTGTAGGTATCGAGAACATACAGCCGCAAATGTGCGAATCGATCATGGTTAATTTTATGAAAAGAATTTACTACTGCACGCGTAGCCGTGGCGGCGTTTTGGCTAATATCGTTTTCAAATATCAAAATGGAAGTTCTTATTGAAAGTTCTTATTGGAAAACCCTCTAGTTGTATACCAGATATCCGCAATATTTTGTATAATAAATGAAAACGGATTATCTAATTATCTTAACCAATTATAGTTGACTTTCCGTTTATGAAGTTGGTTGGCTGTATCTTTTATTCCAAACTCCGATGTTATGAGTATAATTAGCGCTGAACGACGATAGCCAATAGTAAAGATTGTACGGTAGACACATATATTATGCATGGTTAGCACGATAACAATAATCCATGTCTAAAATATAGTTAACAACAATAAGTTATTGAACTTAACCCTTGAGCAAACAAGAATTGAACATTTCTAATTTCGGTTTCTTACTGTTATTACATTATTTAATTTAGGTTAATATTTTATGTCCAACTTGTCACAAACAATTAGGTAAATTAAATATCTCATTTATAATTTAACAATTTAACCGAACAAGCAGGTCGATATAATAATAAATTTGCCGGATTGTTCGTTGTATACTGTATGTATATACTGGTGTCTGAAAATAAAAATCATCAGACATTCTACGGCTCTCTGTTAAAGTGCAAAACTGATCGGCGGATTCATCTACTATTTGGTTATAGAGTATTTCGCAAAGTGGCCGGAAGTTTATGCATTACCAAATTAAGAGGTCGTAACAGTAGTGAATGCGCTGGTAATCGAGTGGATCTCAACTCTTCGCTGAGCTCAGGTGGCATGGTGAAGATGTTCAACCGAACCATGGAGGAACATTTGGTGAAGTTGGTGGATTGGCTTCCGTTATTCTTGATGGCGTATTGGAGTGCAGAAATGTGATGTTTTGAAGAGACGACACTTGTGTGGTTTTATAATTCATAAGGGACGAAACGAAAGTTAGGTCTATTACTATCATCAAACGGATCAACGACGTCATCTACAGAATTTCAAACGTGCCACGAACAAATATGAAAGTTGTACATATGCAAAGGTATAAGCACCACACCAAGGAGGACACCTTCATGTTTCTGTTCGGGACGAACAGAATTAAACCGGGAGTAGTGTAACGAATATGCCTATATGTCAACACAGTGGTCGTTTAAGCCGTCAATAGTCGAGTGGTTACAGTACGCGGTCTACGTAGTGTAGCAGTCAACATAAAAGCGGATTCGAATCCACCCGAGGAATAACGCAATATTGTTATGTTTGTTTTGAAGAGTAAGATAGGTTATCTCTTCAACGCCTCAAGGTTATAGTAATAGTCGATTTCAGCTTGAGAAGTGACAATCAGATGAGGTAAGAGATAACTCTATGCAACGAGCGAAGCAACATCAGGAGAATACACCGAAATTTATGCACCACTAAATTAATTGCTGGCGAGTAGAATGGAAAGATCGAGAACCCCACAGAATTGTATATAAGCAGATTTAGTATCGGACGAGTTTAATTTTAACCAGTGAAGTATAAGAGTATTCAAAAGTGAAGTAGGCTTAAGACTAGTGACAAAGCCTCCATCAGTGGCATACCTGTATATATGCACATAAAACAGTATTAAAATTTGTATCTGGTTAATGAATGAATTCGGCGAAGTTAGATTGTTGACCACCTCCAGACCTAAGATAGTTTTTCCAAACTATTCACATAAATGGTATTCAATAAGTTCACATAAATAGTAAAAGTATCACCCTTTTTTCAAAATTATCTCACGTTCACAATCATCGTTAGAACTATTATTTACTATTGCCGAGGTATTCACAGCTAAGCATAACATGTGTAGCGTTGACGAATCGCTACAATCATCTAGGTGTATTTTGTGATATAGCTGGGATGAGATGAATTTATGGTAGGAACGGCACTGCTTTCAGAGAAAAATACAGTTTTGAAAGCAGTAATATATTGGATGCAGATGTTCTGTAGAAATTGTCGTTTCTGAAATGTAACAATCTTGAATCAACTTGGCAGTCTGAATCAGTAAAACTTCACTGGGTACCCAATCACCTGGGTATCGAACATGTCCAATAGCTTGGGATGTGGAGGTCTACCTGCTTGTTTTGTGAATCCTAAACTAGTCCTAGAGGTTACGTTACTTTTTCTTTAGAGAAAACACAACAATCCATTTAACATTTCTATGTGCACCAGGCGGGATAAGACAAAGATCCCAGTTCTTCTTGAACTATGTGAAAGATGTACTATAGAGTAGATTTAGGTTCTTGCTAGGTATTCTTATTGAACACTGATTTTTGATTTATTACATGTTGCAAATAGAGATTTCGGACTTATACTGTTCGTTTTGTATAGATGAATGATCCTAAGGGCCGATTAATCGTGACTGACTGTGAAAAAATAATGTATGCCGTATTGTTACTACTTAGTGACTAGATATCTGGCGGGCATGAGGAGAACCTGAAGGCATGTCGTATTTGTGGGTCACCTATCTTAGTAGTTTGGTTTGTTGCAACATGGGAGAAAATTCCGGAAAACATCTGTGTCTAAGAAGAGAACCATCCAACCACTATTTAGAGAGAATGCAAATAGTTTCATTGTGAGAAATTAGTGTTGCCGTGTTAGATTAGGCAGGAAATGGCAATTAAGCTGCTCCTAGAAATTTAGGTAGGCGTTTTGTAACGAATTTCCTAAATTTATCGATTTTGTTTGATACCGTTTGGTCGAATACCTGCATTGTTAAAATTATCTTAATATACATTTACCTGCAATTCCATACTTACCCTATTTTTCCATACTTACCGACATTTTCAAATTCAACCATGGTTTGATATCTACCTACACTGTTTCTACTTTACCATTCCGAAACTGATCAGCTGGTAGCAATTGTACTAATTTAGTACAAGTTTTGATATTTGTTAGGGGAAACGAAAGCAAACACGCACACAAGGTGATAACCGAAGCAAAAAGAAAAATCGTTTTTGGATGACAAGAGGAGTCTAATTGGAATGATGAAACAAGAAAGGTCATTGAACCAAACAAATTAAATTAAAATTATAAATAAACTAAAATCATAAAATTATAAATTAAATAAAATATACTTTGTGTTGTGAAATTTATACATGGTGTATAAAATAATATAAAAACTAAATACATGCGTTGATTTTTATAAATACTAATAAAATTATTCTTCGGGAATCCAATTTCAATTGTGTTTGTGTGTTATTATTGGCAGCCATTACGCTGACCATCAGTGTTGAATTAGTTATCACTTGAACTTAAGGTGGAAAGTGAATAGAAACAAAATCGTGCACCGCTTATGTAATAAACTTTAATTTTTTGGCTCAGGTGTGGTTGTGGGCCGATAAAATACGTGTTGTGTGCTAATACGTAAGAATATTGACTACGGTGAATCGGAGAAAAATAAGTTGTTCGCGCAATATCAACGTCACCGTAAAGCTACGCTGGGGGCTAACGTTACAAAAACAAATCACAACCACGTGCCCAATTGTATAAGCAACCTTATAATACAATAAATCGTTATCTATCCATTCAACCGATTTCGAGAGTGTGGTACAATAATAAAAGATACGAGTGCTGATCAATACTATACGTACAACGTATCGCATGGCACTATAATAAATGCAGAGGTGTAACCCAAACTTGCAAGGCGCAGAAGTTCGAGGAGCTGTTCACCAGTTATTACCATTACGAACGATATTACTACGGCAGCTTACCAAACCGCTACGTGGATAGAACGAGAACGCGGACACCATCTCAACGTTCCAACATCACGTCATCACAAGGTCAACCCTCGACAAACTTAAACTGTAAAGTATAGCACGTTACTTATTATTAGATAAACAACATTTTTTTTTATTTCTTATTAATTGTTTTTAGAAGTTTGGGTTAATAAGCTTTCGTTGATACGTTAATTTTAATATTGGGCTTCCCAATATTCCCATAATGATCCGTATGACAATTTTTCTGGTCAATTAAATTTGGTGGTTAACATGTTGTAAAGTGTTGTGCGCTTGGGGACGGTAATGTGTTGAGGTGATATGTCGAGATTGCGTGAGTTCCATATGCATATTTTTGAAATTCTTAATATTCTTAAATTTTTTTTTGATTTTTATTAGTGAATTCGAGCACACTTAAATGTTTTTTTATTTGTAACATGGCGGTTGGTTAACGGTGCTAAAACTGGACTCTCCCGTCCGACTAAGAGCTCCCGATAAAATAGTGTGCGACCACCGTAACAGCCTTGAAAATAAGCCATGAGGTTACAGTTTTTCGAAGATAATAATGTGTAGTACCATAACATGACCGTCAAATGTTACAACTTTGGAAGTCTGGTGCTTCTTATATTAGTAAACTTTACCGACATAGGATAGTTTCGAGCTTAAGGGTGATATCTTGGAAATGAAAACTCCACTTCACCAGTCGCACGCAACTAAAATTAATAGATGTACTGATGAGAAGTCCCTAGCTATAATACTAGAACCATTAATTATCGATCACTAAGCGAAATCAGTCTCAGCCAGCTCATGTTTAAACAAAAACCACGAACAAATCTGGTTGGTGTTTTGAATTTCAAAGTTACAAAAAACCGCTAGAAGTTTGAAGAATAAATCCAGAAGATTCAATTTTCAAGCTTTCAAGTTGCGCAAAAATTTATAAGCTAAGATCTTCAAACAGATCCTGCTTGATAAACTTTTTTAAAGAAATTAACAGTAAAAAAATCGTGTAGGCTAGATTTACGTCCTCTACTACATGGTGAGTTTACTTCCACTAGAAAAATCTAGAGGTATTCCCTTATCATTTTCCGAGTTGTAACATTCTATCTTCCGGCAACATTATCTTCCTGCAAGATCTGCTGATAAGTCTGATTATATGATCTTGCCGCTATATTCATCGTTCGTTGACTTTTCTTGAATGATTAGTAATGATTGTCAAAAGATTTAAGTTACATTCAACATCCTTTCAGAGTTGGAAAAATTTATGAAAACCTCAAGTGGATTGAATTTATGATTTAATCTTGCATCATTGTAGCTGAGCGGTATGGCACAATTATCTAAGTAAAAATTGCCAGAGTGTGACTATACAAAGTTGTCCGCATTCACCTCTGCTGTTGGTTTTGGTCATTGGCGAGATTATAATTAGAACTTAAATGTTTTATTAGATTTAAGTCAACATGCCTTTCTTATTGTAGAAGACTGGTGTGTTGACAGGGATTTAATTGTTCTTTTGAAATCAAAGTGAAACTAAGTGCTATTCACAAGGCGTATAGGAGCATTCATGCGTTTTCTATATCTCTTTTTGGGAGTTAGCTTAATAAATAATTCTATGCCAAACAGCCTGGTGTATGTTCTAGTAAGTATTGCTATCTTTTGGGAGCGCTCTCTTGCGGATTGACTCGAAAAATGTTTTTTTCTTCCAATCATTGATTCTTTTAATACAAGCATATAGATCAGTCTGTTGGTGATCTGAACATTTAATTAAAGTCATAATTGGCAAAATGTTTATAATGTTTAGGGGTGGTTAAATTTTAAGGGCCGACGTTGAATGTGAACCACACCTAAACGTCAAGTTTTTTCTGCATTTAATTTGACATTTCTCAATTTCAGACTAACTCAATTTGAACCATGGAAAGATACACAATCGAGCAACGCGTTATTTTAAAACGTTAGTAGTTTCTGTAGGCGATTTTAAAACACCAGTGCATGCTCGTACAGCTTTTACTGCAGAAAATATTGCTGCTGTTCGCAATAGTGTGGCTGAAGAGCCGTCCACCTTAACTCGTCGTCGTGCCCAACAATTGCACCTTTCACGCTCGTCGTTGATGAACATTATGCATAAAGACTTGCATTTACACGCTAAAAGGGTTCAATTGAATCAAGAACTAAAGCCCCTTGACCATTCCAAACGTCGTCAATGGTCAGAATGGTGGCAAGAAATGACAACAGTGGATGCTCAATATTCGAAGAAAATCATCTTCAGTGATGTGGCACATTTTCACCTCAGTGGATTCTTCAATAAGCAGAATTGCCGCATTAGGGCGAATCATAATCCAAAAATGATTGTCGAAAAACCAATGCGCCCACAAAGAGTGACTGTTTGGGGTGCGGTTTATGGGCTGGCTACATCATTGGGACGTATTTTTTCAAAACAAGGCCGGTCAGGCAGTTACTGTGAATGGTGTTCGATATCGTAAGATGATAACGAACTTTTTATGGCTCGAATTGGAAGATATTGCGACAAATTCAATGGCCGCTAAAGGATGAGACAATTCGGCACATTAGCGGCATAGAACCTCAATTATGCATAAGCGTCATCGAAAATTTGGACCATAGGGTGGAAGTGTGCCGCCGAGGTCGCGGTGGCCATTTGGCCGATATTTTGATTCATACATAATTGAACCATACCATATTATCATAATAAGAATTGACAATAGTTTCCTAAATAATTTGAGTTTTACTCAAAATCAACATCGGTCCTTAAAATTTAACCACTCTTCAATAAAAAATTAATCATTCGAATATTATAAGGAAACATCCACAATTGGCTAGAACTGTTGTAAAATGATGCACATCATATCACAAATGCGTATGATAAGATTCATAATGATGATGGATGAAAATGTATATACACAAAAATCTCCGCAAACCTGTCTACCTATAAAATAATCAATAAATAAAAGCATAGATTTCTTAAACAGAGCTCTTTCCCCTAAACAACTGTGGTCATGGATGATTGTCGATCCGGTCGTAGATGATGAACACAGTTCTTGAGTTTAACTGGAAAATGATGGTAATCATTGATTTCAATAGAAATTCGGACCCCTTCCCCTTCCCACTTATCGGCAAAACCATTATTGATAGAAAACATATGAGTGCGGAACCATAGAAACCATATGAGTGCCAAGCTGCCTTCCAGCGACTTTAATCATAAGGAAACAGTAAATATCTTTTACATCGGTCATTAAAGTATAATCTAGTAACATTTTATAACTCACCAATCTCTACACTTCGGGAGGAAATACTCTTTTGTGAGTACTATGCAGGTAAACTATACAGATACCGGTTAAGTGAGCAGATCGATTTTTCACGTTTTCTTCGATTAATTTTTCCCCTCGCTTAACTAACTAAATTTATATAAATACCACCCAAAATTCGATTGATGGATCGATCAGAACAGAGAAATGGTAAGTTATAACTACACCGTCTCAAAAGGGGCGGGAGACAGTAGAGCATAACTTTTCGATTCCCTTTCTGTCGATAACAACTGCGAGAAATGATATCCCACGTTAGTAGCATACAATACAAGTATACGCACCATGGATTCTCAGTTCTCTCTCTTTCTTCTGTTGATTTAGGCAAACAAAAAACTTTTGTTGAAAATGCAGCGGAAGCTATCGCCACGCCGATGGTTTCCTCTATAGAAATAAAAGGCGGGAAACCATACGATTTTGAGTATCCAGGTCTCCCTTGCATAAGCACAGTTAAAAAGACTGCAATT
Source organism: Tipula lateralis (assembly GCA_963932295.1). NCBI lineage: Eukaryota > Metazoa > Arthropoda > Insecta > Diptera > Tipulidae > Tipula > Tipula lateralis. The sequence goes on along the minus strand of OZ010738.1, from coordinate 92,346,960 downwards.
GAATTGGAAGCACACACTTTGACAACATAACAGATGAATGAAATAAAATATTTTAATTTCCATATTCGATTTAATACAATTTTCGTGAATTTTTATTTATTATGATTAAATCTAACAATCAACAAAAATAATATGCGGGAGTGATAAATTTTATCACCTCATTGTTATTATAAACTTTTCCCTTCAGCGTGAAAAACGAAACAAAAAAAAAACTTTTTAACGACTTATCACAAAATTATAAATTTGTTGTTTTATTACCTCACTCCTACGAGTATATTACATCACACGCGTATTTCGTGCACATTTCTTTTATAAGATCGTCCTGTTCATAGTTATTCGTGTGCGTGGAGACAAAACGGACCTATATCAGATTAGATGGATTATGTAACTTTGTTTCGTCAACAATATTTCATTTTAAAGTATTTTACATATAAATAAAGGGTTTTCTAATAAGAGGTTTCAGTTTGAATCTTAATGCTTTTAAAGTTCAGTTAATACAAGAACTCAAACCGGGTCGATCACCATAAATGTCGTATCTTCGCTCAGTGATGAAGCCCATTTTCATCTCAAAGTATGATTGTAACAAAACATCTCCATCCCCAATGTGTCTCTGTTTGGTGAGGTGTTTGGAGTGGGGATGTAATTCGACCTTACTTTTTCGAAAATGAGGCTGGCGCAACTGTTACGGTGAATAAATTGCGCTACCGAGCTCTGATTAATAATTTTTTATGGCCGGAATTAGAAGATATTGATGTGAAGCCAATACTTTACAATCGATTCAAGACCTTAATTGGAAATGAGATGTAATTCGAGAAATTATCGAGGACACACACCGGAATTAGTCATGGAAAATTGTATAAAAAAGCTATGCAACCTCTTATTGGAAAATCCTTTATTTGCTTGAGTGGATTATATATACTAAGATTTAGTTGAGATATTATATATACGACAAATATTTCGTGATGACATAACACGTTTACAATCTACATCTGATGTATGATTCGCGAAAATTATATCACATATGTATATATGTATGTACTGATAAAATCATGTGTGGAATTTAATTATGGAAATTGCGTGCCATAATAAAATCGCTTTAAATATATAAACAACCTAAATATAAATTATTAAAATTATCAACAAAATCCAAAACCACATCAAAACAATGTGAATTACAAAATTGTTTTAATTATAAATCATAATTACCGAGAATCAGCACAATTATATTTACATTGCCTCGTATACGCACACACACACATATTCAATGTAGTACTTGTCAAACGAAAGGCAAAAAAACAAGCTTTTCAAATTTTAAATTAATTTAAATAAAATATTTGTATTAGTTGTTGTTGCGTCACTTTGACGGGAACATTTTTCTTCGAAGCCCAAAATTGACTGTTAACAGTTTGACAACGAAAACAATTATGGTGACATTGTTCTGGAATTAACATAATGGGAGTTTATTAAATCGCTTGCGGTTTGTATACGCTCGGGAATATTTTTGTTTGATTGGGAAAGAATAATAAAAAGTGGTTTGACAAAGTGTGGAAAAGTCGGTTGGAAGGTTTTCTGTTATAAAATAACTGAAAACCTTTTTTGAACTCCAGAAAAATACTCCAAAGCCATTTATATCTCTCAGCTTAGTTGGCATCTTACATTAGTTCCTCGGCGGTTATATTGATGAGCTCCTCATTTAGGACACTATATATCCAATCCAAAACTGAAATTGAGTAGGCCTAATAAGCAACTATAAATAACGACTTAAACGGTTTAAGAGTTGAATGACAGACAATTGAGAAAATAACTCTTGTCCTTCACGGCAACCCACAAATAAATGGGATAAACAATTTCCATTTGTATATAATGCATTGCCAGAGATGAAAAGATAATGCAATTTGAGATTAGTTTTTTCTTAGGTTTTTGTATATAGTGGGATACCTCGTACAACGCCTCGAAATTGAGCGTAATAGGAAACAGCGCTATAGGAGACAAGAAACTGAAATATAGAAAAACTGAATTAAATTCTACATATTCCATAAGAAAAACTGGTCTTATTGAGACAGTTGCCGATTTGATAGTTTTTCTTTTAAAATTTCAGTGTACGAAGTAAGAGTTTTGAAACACCTCTCTTAATAAAACCATCGCGTTTAGAATCAGGGTCATTATCAGTTAGAACATTTAAAGCTTTGGCAAATATTTCTAAATTTTCTTGTAAAACTTTTTTTGTCAATATCTTGGGCGGCTCTACATTCTCATCATCATCAACGTACATCAACTGCATGTAAAAGTTGCATGAATGTACGCCGAAAGTAATAGGCTTTAAAATTCGCTATAACTCCCTACATTATAAAATAACTTATATATTAAATATAAGTTTTTTTTACCTCCGAACACGACTTCTATAAAAGAAGTCGTGTTCGGAGGTAAAAAACTAACTTCCACAGGTATCGTTTTTGAAAGCACAGCTATATTTTTAGAAATTCCAGGTCCCCAGGTGCATTGTCAATTATAAGAAGAGCTCTGGATTCCAGTTTCTTACTCTCGCAATAATCTGTTACTGTCGAGCAGAAATATTTCACAAACCATAGCTCAAAAATAACAGCCGTAATCCAAGCCTTAAGATTGGACATCCAAATGACAGGTTAATTATCCTTGGAGTAACCCTTCACTGCCCGAGGATTTTCCGAATGATACAGCAACAACGGTTTTAATTTAAAATCGCCTGAAGCGTTCCCACCTAATAAAAGGGTAAGCCGATCTTTGGCCGCTTTAAATTCAGGAGATCGCTTCTCGGCCGTTGTCGTACATTTTCGGCCATCGTGGCGATATTGTGAACTAAACGTACACGAGGAGCACCGGTACGCGTTGGATTGTCAACTAGGTAGCCCGTATCAAGCACTTTACGCACACATTTCTTGATACCGTTGGGTGTGATTGCCGTGTTAAGACCAAATTTTGTACAAGTTCTTGCGTTTCCCGAATCAACGGTCTATATGTTGTGGAAGTATCTTTCCAAAATTTCCCACTTTTGTTCTGTCAAAGTAAGAATGCCATTAGTGTTGTTTCCAGAAGCGAAAAATAACCGATATGTTAAATCTGAACCGGTTATTGAGACACCCTATATATTATTTGACTTGCATCGGTCCATAGAGTTGCTTAAAACTGACTTACGTTTTGGGAATTACACTTTCTGCAGTATATATAATATAGATATCAGTGATGTTGGTTAGAAGCTGGAAATGGTTTGAATTAGATGGCGTACTACGAACTGTACCCTAAAATGGAGTTGCATTGATCTAGTCCAGAGGCGCCATAAATTCGGAAAATTAGTAAACAAGAAGTGTGATCCTGCATCATCACAGGTAATATAACGATTAAAGAATATTTTAGGACGGTATTAGTTAGTATTTATTTAGTCTAAGGTAATTGAAATCAAATGTGTCATGCTTCTACAAGTTTGTCTGGACGATTATCGATTGTATTGTACTTGGATTGTTGGCAATAAACGAGTAAATTGTCGATTTATTTTCAGTTTCGTTACTGAAGCTTCATTTTCGACCTAATTAAATTTATTGATTTCGGTTCAAATTTTATTTTAGACTGGCGATTGACATTTTAATATTTTACTGTGCTCATATACGATTTAAGAAGCATGGCGGTGACCCAGTACAAGAATCTTTGAGGCAAATTCTAGAACCGATTAATCCTACAGTAGTAAAATATACTATCGCTATAATGTGATATCGTGCATACAATGAAACACTAAAATATAAATATGAAAAACACTAAAATATATCGCGACATTTTTCAATGTCGTCCCGAAAAAAAACTCTATCGCGACATTTTTAACTATCATCCTGAAAATATGTTTCTATCACGATAGTTTTAGTATCAGGATAGTTAATATCATAAACCTATCATCCCGGAAAAATTGTATCACGATAATATTAAAGTAAGAAGGAAATGGTTCGTAATGATCATTGGAAGTTGACTAGATAGTCATTACCAAGAACCGCTTAGTATATAGAGTTTTTTGGTAATTATAGGAGAATTTGGCTTCGTCAGTTCTTTACAACAGTACGAGTAGCTGGTTTGTAAAGAATGCTAATGCGTCCCGATTATTAATCGGGAACAGGCTATCTTTTTATCATGTAAAACCGTCGAAATAATAATAAACTCACCGACCAAATGACCCTGTGGTTAAAACTGCGACAGTTGGAGCGGGTGGAATCGGGTTTGGTTCCCAATAGAAGCTGAGAGCAAAAGATATTTTTCACCATCTTATTAAGATTGTTGGCAGATCTATGGAGTGCAAAAGCCTTTCTAGATTTTTCATATGTCATGTCACATCATGCTAACCTTTTCCTTTCTACGTATAATGGGGCTGCAGTTCAATAGTTCATACATACCCACAAACTTTTGCTAAAACAATTATAATATACATGTGTACGATAATCACCCGAGAGTTTCATTGATAACTGATATTTAAAAAACTCAAATAGCCGGCCCAAATAATTGTAAATTTATTCAATAAAATACATTGGTATGATTCACTTGGATTACTTGATTCAATAAATTGAAGTTGAAAAATTATCACAAATATGAAAGATAAGTTGGAGTTTTGATAATCCTGTAACTTAAAGTATTACCCGCTACCATTGTTTCGGCGCTTTTTAAGGCATTTTTCATGACATCCTGCAACATTTCAGGGTAAATTTCTTTAATTTCGTAACGAATATTGTCTTTAAGATGTTGAATCGTTTGGAGCTTATTCACATAAACTTTTGATTTTAAATCCGGAGATCTGGCTGGCCATGCTAAATCGCCATTTCGCGAAATTAGTCTTCGTGAAAAAACTTCATTCAATAATTAAATTGTTGAATGGGCTGGCTGTGTGTGTTGTGGTCCCATCTTGCTGTAACCACTTGTCCTCTAGTCCTTTCTTTAACATTAAGCACAAGAAAATTTAGAATCATCTCTTGGGAGCGTTCGGCAGAAACAGTAACTTCAACATCTTGGCCATTTTCAATAAAAAATAGGGAACATTCATGTTTCCATCATGAACACCACACCATACAGTTATCAATTTAGACGAAAAATCTTCAATTTTACCAGACAGACTTAGGATTGCATTACTTTACTCAACTCGTTGATCAGGATCACTCGGTAGTAATTTTTGAGCTTATTGAATTTTGTACGGAAAAATTTTCCAAATTCGCCTTAACTGCGTGCAGAATTTTGTTACTAGTAACCACGTTTCGGAATTGATGTTTCTGGAGGCTCTGCAAACACTATCGCGCACCAGAGCCACATTTTCAGCGTTACGAGACGTCCGTTGTCTTCCAGAACGAGGTCTGTCTTCTGTCGTACCTTACTGACGAAAATTCGCAATAAATTATTGTTTTGTGAGGCACTGGACGATTGGGATATTTTGACGCAATTTTCGCTGAGTGGCGATAATGAAACGATTATTTTCAATAAATATTGTCACTATTTCTGCTCGTTCTTGTAGCGTATATTTATTCATTATAAAATAGGGGCGCCTACAAAACACAATGGTTAAGCACCACTTATCGGAACTTGATAACCAATAGAAACTCAAAACAATTATTAAATCCACCTTAAATAACCCGAGTACCAAAGGAGCATCTCAGCATTCAACCAGCTACCCAAAATAACAGCTACACAAAAATGGATCATGAATTGATAATGTAATGTTGAGAAATTATAAAATATTTTTCGCAGTTGCGTGAGTTATCAACACATATAAAACTGGAACCGAGCAATCATATACAGTATTATTACCGAGGTTTATTCAATCACGATATTCCAAGATATTTAGTGTCGTGCATACAATCAAAACATAGTCAATTGATATTGCAACCTATTGGCCATTTGGTTTTTCCAGAAAAATAACTATTTGTTTCTTCAAATCCACTATGAAGCATCTAGTCACAACCACATAGTTATTTAAAAAAAATCACCCAAGTCACTCAGGCTCAATTGGCCCATTGTGATTTCCCTTCTCAGACGTACACTCTCTGAAAACTATGTGTTCTTCTAGTGAAGTGCAAGATATCTAGTATCCTCAAGGTGGACGACAAGATATCTAGTATCCTCAAGGTTGATCCTCAAATAGGAATTGTGATCCAAAACAGTGCAGTCTATGAGAAGATTTTAAAGAACAGGCGCACAATAAGTTCTCAACAGCTTCATCTTGTTCCCCCACACTGTTCGCAGTATGAGTAGTACCAAATTTCCATCAAAACGATTACTAAAATAAAATTGGTTTTCCTTTTGTAAAAGGACATAGTTTCAAATAAAATGGAAAGGTAGTTGAGGAAACAGCAAGTATGGTTTCGGAATTAAAGGTACTCAGACCAACGTGCACAGACAGGCAGAATAATGTGTTCTAATGTTGGTCAGTATATTTCAATTATACATCCTTGCTGAGTCTGTAGAAAACGTAGTATAGAGCTTTTACAATCAAATGATCGAGATATAACAATGAGTTTTAAGCAACTTTATGGCACGAGCAATCGAGATTGGCTATGACATGCGCTACAATATTTAGGAATACCAAACAAAAATGTATTGCTGTGTAAAATGACTGTAACGCAGTCACAATGCCGTGTCAAAGTTGAGAACAGGCTATCGACAACTTTTGCAATTACTACTGGTGTTCGACAAGAAGATGCGCTGTCCGCGATACATTTTCAATCATCCTTCGTAAAAGTGCAACACCTCAAGACAATATCTTATTTCCACAATTCAATCAACTTTTTCCATATGCAGATTATATCAGTGTGGTTGGATTAAATCTAACGGAGTGAAGAAGATACTTGATTCACTAGTACAGTGTTCAGTTGACCTCAAAATCAACGAGTCTATAACGAAATATCTGATCTATGGTTTAACAGGCCAAGACGCAATTGATTTATGTAGTGGTAACCACACGTTTGAAGTAGTAATGAGGTTCAAGTATCTAGGAACTCTCATTACTCACGATAATAGTGTGGAAGAGGACATCAAGGTTCACCTTACTTCTGGGAATCGTGCTTTATATATCCTCTACGTCCATATCTGAAATCAAAATAACTTGCAAATGCGAATAAGCTGAAATTGTACAGTGTTGATCAGACCGGTTGTCATGTATGAATGTAAAAGTGATGGATGAGTACGAGAGATGGCTTTTAACATTAGAGAGAAGGATTGTGTGACAACTGGCCAAAAACGCGACGTTGATGGCACATACCGTTGATGGCTCTTTTCAACCACAGAATATGGAGTTTAATGTGTATTCCTGATCGTGCATGAAATCAAAGGACAGCGAGTACGCTGGCTCGTGATCGAAGCCGATAGAGTCAGATTGATGGCACTGTACGGGCCTATAATAGCCTATGAAAGCAAATGTGATTTGGGCAAATGTGAACAAATACGAATGACGAAAAACAACGAACCATGACATCCCAAAAAGGACAAGATTCTTAAGCATGTCATGAATATAGTAATCTATTGTAATCAGACAGGTTTAGAATCCACATAAACAAAATTAACTATATTTCTCAGGGACAGTGGGAAATGCCCTATATTGATACAAATGAGGATTTGATGATTTAATTCGCAGTTGACGTACCATCGAATGATTTCGTCTCACACCATATGTTAATTTTTTAAATTGGTACGATAAGAAATTATAATATAATTAATGTCATTGAATAATATTAATCTTTCTTGAAATATTGTTTTCTAATTTATTTTGACCGTAGTTATTGGTTTGACATCTTCGATGCTTCGTATAAAACAGAACTTACATTAAATTTGAATATAAAATACTGTCGGAGCTTTTTTGAGATATGACATTTTTTTGTTGAGTGGTTGCTACCGCACACTTAGACCAACGACGGTCCGTTGTGATACCATAGGGTTTTGAATGTACGGTTATAGGTCCAATTTACGTAGAACCATCTGCGCATTGCATAGCTCCATGTCAGAATAAAGTACTGACATGGACGATGGGACGGAATATGTATTCTATAATCAACAGTGTTCATTCACATCACCGATAACACCACCCAAACGATCGATGGTGAAAAATCTCCTTTTCCACCCTGCCCCTATGGAATTCGAACCCGGTAATTCTCGCTTCATTTGCCGCAGCTTTAACCACTGCGTCACCTGAGCGTTCTTCGATAGCGGACATTTTCGCTGAGTTTTTTCAATCTGTTTATTTAAACCAGAAGACGTTGATAAGTTTACGAAGATCCCCACCACGCTACGGTAGGCAACATGTCTATTAAAGTACCACATATCAAAATTAAGACATAAACTGGGCTCTGAAAACACTCGGCGTTGGATTAAGTACAGACTAAAAACCTGCTTCATATTTGAAAGATTACACCAGTTATAGAAATTCACAAGGAAGTTATGACGTGATGTAAATCAAGTGAAAAGCTAGAACGGGAATACTCATTTGGGTTCTCAAATAACTTTGTTACATCTTTCAATTCTTACTTAAGTGACCGCATCCAACACATTGATATTGGAAACAACATAGTTCAGTGTTCAGTCAATTCATGCTACTGTAGCGTACACAAATACGACGAATAGTCACGCCACAATAGTGAAGTATAAAACAAAAATAATCGAAAAAAGATTTCGAGTCAAATTCTGTAAATTCGCTAGAACTGTTGCAACATAGTCTCACAGTATATATAGAAACGAAATGCAACATACATCAAGTCCGGTCGCATATGCCTGATGAGATGGATTTGGTCTTTTCGATCACACATCGTGGAGTTCAAAGTTTAACTCCCTCCATTCATCATTAGCTGTCACGATTACAGCACCCTGCATCAATTATCACACTACTTCGGGTTTTTATCCACAAGGTTTCCATATGACCCTTTCGTCGACGCGATCACACTGAAGTTATACTGCATTCAAAAATTGTTATGTTTACTGAAGACCTAAAATGTCGAGAACCTAAGCGATGCCGAAGAACATTGACAAGTAAGCGGAATTGGTGTTAGTCAAATCTTCTTAACCTCTGAACATCAATAGGTTTACGACTTTATCATTTCACCGGAAATTGAATTCAGTTTTAAAACATTACGAAGTAAATGAGTGTCTGAGATCAAAGACCTCGGTGTTATTTTCGTTAAAAATGTGAGCATTAATGTGTTATTAGATCTAATTTCATGTGGGGTTTTTTAATAAACGACGGACGGGAAATATTTCTATTCGGTACATGCGTAATTCGGTTACAAGCGGTCACAATTGAAACATGCGATTTGGTGACCGTTTTATGATACAAATATCAGTAAACTAGAGGGTATTCCGAAATAGTGTATCCTTCAAGTAACATGGAAGGGCATATGTTGGGAGTATGGTCACGAATTACCGTACCATCAAAACCTGCATCGTTTACCATCATAACTGGATGGCTATCCATTTTCTTGAGTCACATTGACGAACCCTCAGAAAGTACCCATCTCAGAACCTAAAGAGAAATTGTAAGTTATTGTACTTTGAACCAACTATATGGTTCAAACTGTTATGGCTGCATACGAGTATAAACGATTTAGTTTTATTTCTGAGCTAGTCGTTGCATTTTTGTAAAACGAGGCAACCTACGGCTGTGAAGTTTTCGACAAATAAACAAAATTAACAAAAAATATATGTAAACAAAATTTGTTAAATTAACAAAAACTATACATGTATTAGTAAAACACTCGGTAAAAGCAATTTATGAAATAAAATATAAACTAAATCAACTCGACTTCAGATACACAATAAAAAACTCAAAATAAATTAACAACTCAGGATAAAAGCTTCACAATATTAAAATTTAAATTGTTTATATGGTTCAGGAATTCTATGTTTTACAGATGTTTTTGTTATTTTCGTATGTGGATATGAGTTATTCACGGTATTGAGGATATCCTAGGGCCCGCTCTCCAACCACAGAGGTTAAAAGGTATTTAGGTATTAGGCATTTATTTTCATTATTAAATTATTATTATTATTATTATTATTTTTTTTTTTTTAATAGGTGTAAAAAACCTTCAAAAGGCGACGAGCGAATATGTATTCTTCTCGACAGTGTGAGATTTTTACTCACTAAAAAATCATCTTCTGATTTGCACTGCATAGTCTGTTGTCTTTTGGGATTTGTATGATATAATGCATCTTTCGTTCACTTGCATCTTTCGTTTAGTATCTTGTAATTGACTTGTTATATTATATATGTAGATCAATTCGATAAAATAATTACTTATATTCTACAGAAAAATAAAATAGCTGGGTTTACAGACAGCTAGTCTGTTGCTAACACGGGAAACTTTTTTAAATCATCATAAATTTCCCAATTATTATTGGGTCTTTTTATAATTGCCGTATAATGTTTAAGTTGCTGGTTATAGTTTATCATAGCTTTTAAGACAAAATCTTCATCGTTTAATTTAATATTAGCTTCTATTTCGCAAATTTTAATATTGTAATTTGCATTATTCAGAGACTGAACGTCAGCTATGGCTATGCCATAATTGCTTATAATTTTGTTCACTTTTAAATTAGCTCCGCAACTAAAACAGTTAAGGGATCCTAATGATATTGAATTTTGAATATTACACAGCGTATTTTCATTGACTGTAAATATATCAAAAGGTAGGTAGCAGTTTAAAGAATTCCGAATGCGAGTCATACCCTCCTCAACACATTTCTGGTAAACTTGAATAGGTTGGGGTATCATTTTATCAATCAAATAGGTGATTTGACATTCTGCATTCAGTTTAGTTGTGCTGTCAAATTGGTCCACACAATTTATGTTTTTAAATAATTCAAACAATAAATTTGTGCGTAAATCATAAATTTCTGAGGTTGTTTTATTAAGCCGAATTAAAGACGAAACCATCTTGAAAAAATCGTTGTCTATTTCAAAAAACTTAATTTTTAAAATCTCACAGTCGATACCTAAAGCAACGAAAATGGCTGTAAGAGAATCAAATCCACAAGTATTTATAACGCTTATGGTTTCAACTCCATAAAGTTTAGAGTATCCGTTCCTTAAAATCGGAAGCTGCTGAACGGTAAAACCATCAATAGATTGTTTTTGTTTAGAATGGACCTTACAAATTGATTTATTTAAGTATCGAGTCAAATTTTTTTTATCTATATGTTTAGGAGATGTTACTCTAATTTTTTTATTCCACTTTTCTTCATTAAGCAAGTCATCAGGAAGAAATTTTCGCTTCCTGTTTCTTGGGGTAGTATTTAGTGGTTCAGGCATCTGTATGGATTTCATTTTTTGCTCATACTTAAATTTAAGGATAATTACTACTCGTCCTATTTTCATGCGTTTATTTTGTAAATAGTGGTTTTTCACTACATGAAACCAGTTCTCAACAACTGCATTCGAAGTATTTTTGTTCACACTAAATTTACTTGAAAAAAAATTAGCCCAAAAAATGAATAAAAGGAGAAGTATTTTTTGATTATAAATTGTATAAATTCATCAAAATAAAATTGATTTACTTAAGACCCACGATCTTTTTATACTTCACTTTTGACTTCAATATAATTACGATTATATTTAGAAAAAAAGGGGTTTGTATTGTCCTCCGGCCACATATTAATATTGGTATTTATAGTCTCTGTAGGCTTACTACTCTCGGATTCGGCATAATTATCGTTGTAAATTTTTCCAAGAGTTTTAACAAATATTTCATATGCATATTTACTTCTTTTTGTGATTTTTGGTGAGCACATGATAAGACATAGCTGTCGGAAAAGTTCATCAACACATTCGACTGATTTTGCGCAGAGAATCGCACAGAAAAAATCTAAGATTAAATTTTTATGTTCAGCACATATATATGGAAGTTTTTTCTTAATTTGCACAGAGATAATTCATATTCGAATGAGACTAGTTTTGTTTGAAAGGGCATTTCATAATATACTTCTCACATAAGGGAAACCCCGGTGAAAACTCTGTGAGCTGGGAAATCCTCCATACCGTGAACCACTCATAACCACATACGAAAATAACAAAAACATCAAATTTTCGACATGAATGAGAAATTTTTATAGTTCATCATTTAAGACTGTTAATTTTGAAATCTTTGTTCGAGACATTATTTAAAATTTTGTATGCATATTTAAAAAATTTATATCCTAGCTCAACTTTTTCACAACAATATTTTGTGTTTTTTTGTTATTAACAAATTTTTTACCTACTGTAGAAAATTGCACCAATACATATATATTTTTGTTTTTTGTCGAAAACTTCACATCCGTGGCAACCTTCTGTTGTAACAAATTTTCTTTCCCCTAATGGGATTTGTATTACTAGTACTGTGCAAATGATATGAATTGCTTTGAAATATAGGTCATTGAACTTTTTCTTGTTCTTGTATTTAATTTTAAAAAAAAATTCTTCTCCTGTTTCAGCTTTTATATTAGTGTGGGTATCCTAACTTAATTTTTGCGGACGTTTTAAGCCATTGAAATTTGCTGATTTGGTGTATAGGTGAAACATGATATAAAGGTGGAGCGTAAGTGGATCTTGGTGACCAATTAATTGGACCATTACGCGAAATCATTCTTTCATCAAAAGTTTATTTGACTAAATCAATTGTAGACCGCGCTGTATGACATGTAGCACAATCCTTTTTAAGGTATATGGACCAATGGTTTCGCCAAACAGTAATTTTCTGTGAATGTATTGGTGTTTCGACAAAATCTTGTGGATTATCGTCACTCTAAATGCGACAATTCTGCTTATTTACGTACCCATCCAACCTAAAATAGGCTTCATCGGAGAACAAAATTTGAATGGAAATTCAACATCAATATCAATTTGTGCTTCAGCCCATTAATCGAATCGGCGGCGCAGACGATGGTCGTCCTGCAACAAGTTGAATCTTGAAATCTTTAAAGTGAAGATCCTTTCGTAAAATCTTCCATAAAGTGAAAGAATAGAACCCCGGGTACAGCTTCTTCAGTGCCCACTATTCGGCGTCTCCCGGGATGAACATTAAAAGTAAACGTGATCTGAAAAATTACTATTGTTATTCGAACGACGATTGTGTCCATATAATGGACGAAGTGCACGATGAAATCTACAAATCTTTTGGAAATACAATTAAAGAACATATACACGGTGAAATTGACTTATAAACATGACTAAGATTGAGACGGTAGTATTGAAACCAATTTTAACAGTGTGCTCTTTTCCAGGAATTTATGGTGTTTTCGTAGTTTTTATCAACAGTCCTCTATATTCCTTTTCCCATATACTCAATACACCTCTGTTGTTGTATCCATCCATCTATACTCTTTAGCTATATAGCGATTTGGCAAAATCGTTTTTATTTCTGTTTTTCGTCTATTTTATGATTTTTTTAATTGAAATCCAGCTGTTTTATGCTTTCATAAAAAATGATTTAGCATCCTGATGAAAAATATTCTTTCTATAGTACGATGAAAAGCTAATACAAAGATATATCAGCTAAATAGATATTTAATTCAAACTTCCTGTGAATTTCTAGGTTATATAACAAAATAAGAATTCTCGTTAAATAAAGGAATCGCGTACATGATGAGGAATTGATAAAGATTAAACAAATTTTAAGTTTTAATCTATTTTGTCAATTTACCTTAAAGAGATATTGTGCAACAGAGTCGGAGTAGAATAGTTTTTTGGTTTGAATTAGGGTTATATAACCTAGATACAAGACTGCAATTTAGAAACAGCGTGTATTTCTAGAGGTTCACAACTTTGAGTTGGCAACCGTGTCCATTTAACAGCTTATAGTTCCTTTTTGTTTAGTTTGGTTTGACATTTCATTATAAATAGACTTACATCAGAGCAATGCTTACAAATTGCTAAAAAAAATTTAACAAAATAATGGTTCGTCGAACTGTGCGCACTGAAAAGCTGTATCTGCTGTACAGGAAAGCATTGAAAAAGATCTAAATCAATCAATTCGTTGCCGTTTTCAGCAAACTAAAGGATCTTGGTTTAAAAGCTTTCAAGATTTCATTTGTGCAGGAGTTAAATCAAAACGAACATTGAACATTTTTCTCTCCGGTGAAGCTCGTTTTTGGTTGAATTTTCGTATTTGGAGTCGAATAATCCACAAGCTTTTGTTACAAGGCCATTAAATCCACAGAAAATACTGTTTGGTGAGCTTTATGGGCTGGTGAAGGCATTGGTTCGTAAAGGGACAAGATTAGACATTCTTACGTATCTCGATTAGCTGGCATTAATCTTTCTGACATGTGGTTCAAATAGGACGGAGCCGGATGTCACACAGCTCGTCAAACTTTATATCCCATAAATTATAGCCACCTCGTCGACATAAATTATAGTATTCGATGGCAGAAAAATTATTTTCTTATGCATGATGTTTGCCATTCCGGTTTACTAATTTGTTTGGTCGCCATTTTGGTTAACATAAATTTTGAGATAAGCTGGAAAAATTTTTGGTTAAGTTGAAAAAGCTGCTATTATTCCAAAAATGGTTGGAAGAAATCATCAAACTCCATGACATTGTTATCAAAAACTAGAAATTAAATCAGTAACTTAATAAGTTATAAGGCTCAAGGATATGATCTTATAACGGATCAGATAATAACAGTGTTACTGGAGGAACTAGTGCATATAATTAATGCAGCAATTTGATTAAGATTTGTACCAAGACTGATATCCCCAATATTCAATAAAATATTTATCGGATTGAACCATTTACTTTCTTTTTTCTAAAAATGATACAAAAACCGCCCGACAAGTCATTGAACCTCACATAATATCTTTAAAGCGATAAATCACAATATAAGTTTTAACCCAAATAAGTTTTGCTAACCATAGTCTGTTTAATGTCTTTTGACATATCAGAAGGGACGAAATAATATTCACATCATGTCCTGATCCTATATCGAAGAAAAAAAAGTTTTAAAAGTCATTCTGGGACAAACACTGGGTTGATCATGAAGATAAAGGTTACATTATAAACCAACCTAGTTAGATACAACATATATATCAGGATGACGTCTCATGCAACAATCTGATATCGATAAAATCGAGAGAGATTTGTATCATTGTTGTAAAGCGGAGCAATGGCAATTTTAGTTACACAGTCCAACTGATTCTGATACAGCTCATATACATAAGTAAGGCCTATAATCATACCGACTAACTAGCATAGTAGGTAAAGTTGTCATAATCGGAAGGAAAGGTACTTCGGGTTAGAATCAGATTTCTCAATTATAAATCGGTAATGAGGATCCACATTCATCTAAATGAATAAGCCTCAAGAATATGCCTATAGTTATCGGTCCCATCGGTGATACCACTGTGGCAAACACATCACCAAACTTTGTATATGAGAAAATGTATAAAAATTAGTTCACGTTATCGAGCTTCTGAAACATTTACGGTATACGGCGCTTATATATTATCGCGAAAGTCTCGCAGACAAAACAGATCTCACAATTTTCATAGATTAAAGTTGGTTCTCAACTTTATATGTAAGACTTAGAAAAAACCAACATAATCAACAAATTATATTGATATACGTTTAAAGAACCAATTATCATCTGGGATCATTAAATGATCCATTTAATACGCATTGGTGGACATTGATCAGCCCAACGTAAGCTTTAATATTATACGGTCTGTGTTAATTTTCGGTCAACGGCATGAAGGGGAACTAAAACCTAAGTTGCATTTAAACGTTCTAAATTCTACTAGGACGTTATATAGAGATGATTTGTTGTTATTTTTAAGTTGGTTTAGTTCTCATAGTTGTTATTTTCTCATGGTATATCCCTCGTTTGGGTACCCCTGTTCCGTACATAGCATCAGAGAATAACCTTTTAAATTGTTTTTGTTGTAGCTTAGTTATATAGTTAATGAGTCTGGGGATTATTTGACATGTAACGTAATACCGTGATGTGTGGTTAACATGGCAAGTATGTTATGACACGACCTTGTATATCTTATCTATATGCTTAAGCTGATGTGATACTTGGGTATCATGATTCATGATTCAAATTGAATGTTTGTCGAATTGCATCCGCATTCTTATATTATTGATGTACTAATTTATAGATTGATGGCAAAATTTAGGATTTTTAGATATGTTCCTAATTCTAATACACAACATGCGTGTTCGAATTTCAAATATACAACTCGTATGTATTTATTATTACAATAGATGGTTTAGATGTCTCTACACTGGTCGAATATGAACGTCTAGGTTAGGTTAGGTTGTTGTGGCTGCTATCGCACACTTAGACTGTATGTCAGCCTATAGTACTGACATGGAAGATGCGTCGGCCCATGGATTCTAAACACGACAGGGGGATCCAGATATATGTTCATTTTTCACACCGATCGCACCGCCCAAACGATCGAAGGTGAAAAACCCATTTGAATCTTGCCCCGAATAGGGATACGAACCCGGTACCTACCGCTCCAATTGCCGCAGCTTTAACCACTGCGCCACCTGGGCGGTTTATGAACGTCTTACAATGCCATACTATTCCTCTATTTCATTATAATTTGTAATATATGTACAGTGGTTCCAACCAAAATTATTGAGATCCTGTTCTATATTTGGCCGTACAATATAATCAACCCATAATAAATTTCACGAAATCATTTTCACGTAAAATGTCAACCCTGTTGCTATACAAGGAACATTATAGCATAAAACTGACCCGACAACAGAGATATATTATAGTTGTGCGTCAAAAATAGTCTCACCAAGCTAACAGCGAGAGCCATTATGTGGTGTAATGTCTGTGAATCATCATTTGATTTAATGAAAATTTGGCATTTAACGCAATTAAATCAAATGAACCTGACGTATTGAATTTAAGCTCAGAATCACGTCATAATAGCGTTCCTGTTGAAGGTCCAAAAAAGTCCCACCCAGTTAAATTTATAAGCTTTTATTAATAAATTAAATGAACCTGGGCTCACAATTATATATAATCTTCGTATGGCACCAAGCATGCTGTTCTATGTTGAGTTAGCTTGGAACTATACATAAGCCTTTATATGGTACAATCGTATAGGACGACAAAAATTATTCCAGAACCTCAAAAATGCACGGGTTGCATGGTTCAAAAGCCACATAACTTACAAAATAAAAAACCCCAATCGTGATTGATGTTTGGTCACCACTCCGAGAATCGAATCCGAGACCCCCGAATGACAGAGCAAGCACGCTACTCTCTCTTCACGAGAGCGACGAAATGTTATGTGTATATGATAAATACATTGAAACTGCACAAGATAGTTAAGATCTCTTTAAGATTTCATACCACCATTCATTTTTTTAAGATTTTATACCACCGCCTCCACCTAAGTTGGGAGAAGCCAGAGTTAAGTTTATAAAATTACACCTAAATAGGTTACAGGAGACACCATACTAATATTTGAAGTGCCGGTTATTAGAGACCTTTCTAATATATAATCTTCTCTAAACTGTCTAAAGAATCCAGCCAAATTTTCAGTTAGTGATCTAGTACTAATAAAAGATAAGCAACAGTCGGCCACACGGAAGCTGACACATATAGCGGAAATGTCAAATTTAGAAATAGGTTTAGAAGACACAACTGGCACTAACATCTAGGAGAAATGTTCGGAATTCTCACACAATGCGAAGCTCAATTTAAAAACATTAAGGGAAAATAAAAATCATCTCACATATTAGTTATAGATAATACGGTGAAGTTAATAAAGCATCACCATGACATCTGTGAATCACTTAAAAAACGATCAACAACGTTTGAAGCTTAAAATGCTCATGCTGAATGAATGTCGAGTTTGGGAGCAGGGAATCCGTTCAGTATAATTGAAAATGATAAAAATCACCTATTTTTACAGCATTGATGAACAACGGAAGATTCAAAATATTGAGTTGCAGCGAAAAATGGAACTTGATAAGGTATGAACCATTATGACATTAGTATTCAACAACCAATGGATCAAACTTCACGCTCCTAGTTAGGATGTTCGTAGTTCCCAATAAAACGACTGTTGATGTTCTTTGTGGTTTCATGATAAACTCAATGTCCAAGGATCTGGAGTAGTCACCTTAGATAAGGAGATAAGGAGTTGTTCATCAAAACTGACAGGTCAGAGCATCAATCCAAATAAATTCTAAGCTCTGCATGACCTTAGAACCGCCGCAATAGAAACAGATAGCAACTATGAGAGAAAACGAATGCATTTATGCCTCTACTTAGAGAATCTATCATTATACATTATGATACACCTAATCTACTGGAGTTTCCTATTCTTGGAAATAATCAGGATTATCATGTTCGTGCATTAGAAGCGTGCTCTTCACAGACTTCTTTTAATGCAACCTCCAGATCAAGCATGAACGAACACCCACCTGAAACACAGTTATTCGATTCGATTACGGTCGGTGGTTTGAATGAATGTGACATCCTCTCGAGTTTAGAATTCATGGGAACGACAAAACTTGCATGTTAGTACTTAACGCTGCCATGGAACTATGTGCAGATGGGTTCTACGTGAATCGGACTTATATAAGTCTTGAACGTGAAAGGGATGTTACAATGATTAGCCAAATAAGCCTGATTGATGAAGGATACACAAGAAAAACCTTAAACGACAACAGTTTTTATTTCCCATCTAATTAAACTCCACCCGAGCAAACATAAGGATTGCTTTTGTAACTGACGCGCCATCTCTTATTAAATTTAACTGTAACTAAAGCACCATCTGTTAGATTATCTTCTAAATATTTTACGAATAGAATTTGTGGAATTATTAACTGCATGTCAAAATAATTTTTGTTTTAGATTAGAATTATTAACATGTTAATTTACCTTAAATGGCTCGGGTGAATATAAAAAAACCCTTGCCAACTAATAACCTGGAAAAGAATTATAATTCGAACTACACATTATTTATAATATGCACTACGGCTTTATACTTGGTTTACATATTCCTTAAGACATATTATCAAAATAATCGTGGACAATAATAACCTGGACTATTTTGACAAATTTTATAGACATCTATTGGATTTTTTTATAATGCGAAAATTTACACTTTGACCATCCAAAAATGTTTAACATTTCAAAATAGATGGCACTGCGAGTTTATTTGTCTTCGTTTTTACATGTAATTTATGTTATATGAAATGTATGCTGTTTTTACATAATTTACATACAAAATGTAAAAACATGTATAATCTCAACTGGCATCCGAGGTAATTTAAACAGATAACTTTGGTTTAATAAAGTTTAGACTAACAATTCAAACCACAATTGTTAGAGCACCACACCGAAATATAATCAAAACAATTCTAAGCAGAGGCTAGAATTTTACAACGATGACTACTGATTATGAATTCAGTCTGCTACATATGTTTATGTGCACAAACAATGTTGTTATAGACCACAAGCTTGCTTCATTACACGGCATATTCATATACGAATCGAAAAACATCGACAATAATATCATTATCGGTACAGAACTGACCATGAATATTAAATATATGTACACATTTATAACAATATTTTGATTTTTTGTAAACCATACATAAATATTTTATAATTCGAGCTACATATAGCCAAATTGAAATTATTGTAGCACGATTTTCAAAAACATAAAAAAATTCTATTTGTTAACATACATATATATAGTTTTGTTTTTCTATGTTTTGCACGCAAATTATTATCGTTGTCGTACATAACATTGTAAAATGAAACTTGGTTTTTCTTTTGTACAAATATTGATTTTCCAACTTTGCGTTATGTATTGTACATTTTGGAATACTTAAAAATAATAATAGTTTTACCAACTGTGAACTTATATGAACGTCGCTCGAATAAAACACAAAATGTGAAATTGATTGGTTTGTATACACTATAAAAGGTTTTCCAATAAGAGGATAGCGATGTGGAAATGTGTAGCAAATGGTGTACCAATCTTTCAAGTGAGAACCGTCTTAGGGTAGACGAAGTTTCTGCCGATGATGATGATAGAGAACCACTTTATGCTGAGTTCTTAACCGAGTTTATTGTATGTTCAATTTCACTGATAAACAGCAAGGCACCACTCACAGTTCCGTGTACGTACCTAAGTATTACATAAGTCTGGTTTAAAACATTAGAGTCATTCTAGTATTAAAGTCATCAAACCAAAATCAGTTATCGTGGCTATAATATCAGTTGCTAGCATATTATTGGCACTTAAATAGAGCTTACGCACACGAAAATAGAGCTTACGCATTTTCATCGCCTGCTTAAAAGAAAAGTTACGAGATCTAGCCCTGTGATACAATCTTGAGATATATGGAGCAAGATCATTGCACGTCAAAATGCTTGTCCGGGGGTTTGGTGGTAGGTTAAATTCGTCAACCGAGTGATTCTCCGAGATTTAGTTGCCCTTCACAGGTTATATATGAATGAGCCATATTATTTATTAGAGGTCTAAATTTTGTCACCACGAAACGTGACTTCTATGATCAGCAAACTGAGGTTTAGATCTAACCGAGCTTAAAGAGTCAAAAACCTTCATAGTTCCCTATCTAGGAGAGTCATATTTTGCTACCACTAAGATCCGGTACCGATGTTTTGAAATTCGTCCTAATTTACATTTTGTAAATTAGCGGCGAACATATTCGAAAGGAGTGAATATGACCAACGTTATATAAGGTACTGTCGTTGATCTACCATTTCAATGTGTATCAAGCCGCATACTCGCCAACTCACCAGCAGTCCATGAACGCATTAAATTAAAAGGCAAGCCAGTTCAATGGGGATTTAAGCGTTGCGGGAATAAAGTATAACTGCAGAAAAGTGAACCGAATTACTTTCGCGAAAGGAACGTCGAAGCTTGCCGAACCGTTTGTTAAATCTCGAAACATAGTAATTAAAAAACTTTAGAGAGGATTTGATATACATATCAATAAGCATCTGGTCATAATATTGGCTATGTCATAAGAGGGTTCGATGTTTGTCCTAAGAAAACGATCGTAAGAACGATCGTGACAGCTGACTTTACAGTACCCTGTTATGTCAACCTAGATTTTCAGAACGTTTTCGATTCTATGGGCGCGTATCTCATCAATGCAAAGTTCGATTTGATCTTTCAAGTGTTGGATAGTCTCTGGATGGTTAGTGTAACACCAACCCTTATCAGCTCCCCACAAATAAAAGTTCAACCTAATCAAATCGCAGATAGACTTGGTTGGACTGATTATTCGATTCCCGAAAATATTATGCAAAAACCCAATCCTGTTAAAACCCAGTCCTGTGTGTTCTATTGAATTCTGCGTAACAACACGTTTATCGTAGCTCGGTACTGCAAAAAATGGACATGATGCTGCCGGTCCAAAAACTCACAACAAATAGTCCCTCGTGGATGCATCGGTTTCTCTATGGTTACGTTTGAATTTCTGAGTAACAAGAGCAAAAATTTTGCTTATTGATAGCCTCCAAGATGAAAATGATCTTTTTCGGAAGTGTATGATTTTTTGGTAAAAATAAACGTTCTAAGCGTTCCAGAGCTCAATTGCTTCAGATCCTACACTAATTGAAATTTATACGCATAGAACTTCGTGGAATGTTCAATTCTTGAGCACAAATGTTCAATTATTGGTTTATCCATTAACAATTCAGTTTCAATTCACAATTTGATCTACAAATTACCTTATAAAAATTTTTCAAGTAAATTTCTAATAATTTAAGTAGCAGACTCACCCCTATATGAAAGTAAGTTTTTAATCAATTTTGTTCAAATGTAAAGCGATCCATTTCGTATATGTCAAACATTAAACTTATTTTATGCCATAACACGAATGAAGTATGTTCAAACGCTTGATGAACCACCCATTATAATTATGAATTCGATTATTTCGATTAAGCAAAATAAAATATTTTGAATCCTTTGGGGTCATAACCCATCGTGTTTTCTCAGGAAAAACTAAGTAATTGGCTTGATTTTCATAAACAGCTCTCTGGTAGTCTTAATAACAATAATTTTGAATAGCCTGCTATTTGGACAGCGGCCAATTGTGAAGATTTCATCTTTTGACATTTGATAAGTAAAAACTACGCCATTACGAAAAATGGTTAAAATTTAGTCACAATTTCCAAAAATAAATCATTTTTTGGTCTTTATGAAGCTCCTTTGGGGTTCATCTTGGTCGGCAATAGTGAACCTCCCCATAGCGTCGAAGAAAACCCATGCTCTCAATTCCTCGACGATCCTTGGAATTAAACATTCCAAAAACAACATTACACCGTATTTTGCATAAGCCGTGAGGCTTTTAAAGTTCAGTTAACACAAGAACTCAAACCGGTCGATCACCATAAACGACGCATTTTCGCTTATTGGGTCCTTCAAATACATCAAAATAATCCGGATTTTGACCGAAAAATTATCTTCAGTTATGAGGCCCATCGTAGAATCATGAGATCTAAATAAGGTCTATGTCAATGCTCGACATTTGATTCAAGACGTTAAAGATGGAATTGGTTTAGTTATTGAGGACATACAGCCGCAAAGGTGCGAATTGGTAATGGAAAATTTTATAAAAAGGATATAGTGTGCAACCGTAGCCTTTGGCTGATATCGTTTTAAATGTTGATTTCTGTTAGAAAATACTCGTTTTTTTAAATATCAAAATGAAACCTCTTATTGAGAAACCTTTTATATACATATATTGTGTGCTTGCAAAAGTTTGTTTTTATAGTCAACAAGGTAACAAATTTGACGCTGATGACGTTACAAAAACACAGTTTACAACTATCGATCGCGTTTCATTTTGAATCATATACAGGCGCAAAAATGGTTACATGGCCTAAAGATGCTAAAAGATGATGGACAAAATGATAATAAAAAAAAAATTATACATTTTATAATATTTAAGTTTTGCAATTCTAATTATATGATAAAAAAAAATCTCCACTCAGCATCCTTTTATATCGTAGCGTAAACACAAAATATTGCATAGAATTATACGGACAAAAAAAATTACAAATTTACATTTAAAAAATACAAATAAAAATAAAATTAAGTTATTTAAATGTAAATGTCCTTTAATAGAATAATATGTATGTACATTTCCATTTGCAAACAGCCATTATGTTGTTTTTCTTCATACACTCTCATTACACAAAAATAATTCCCTTTGACCCATAGTGTTATAATTTTCCACCCCATCTTTAATTGTATTTACAATTATGCCGCTGCTATAAACTTTATTATGTATGCATGTACAATATATATATATATATATATATATATATATATATATATATATATATATATATATATATATATATATATATATATATATAATATATATATATATATATATATATATATATATATATATATATATATATATATATATATATATATATATATAATATGTATATATACAGTGAGTCAGTTAAGTATTTGAACACCTAACAAATTCTAGATATTTAAGTAAATCAATCAATTTATAACAAATAAACGATTTTATTAAAACGTTTGGATAATTCAACAGATTTTTTTAATAAAATAAAATAAAATATAAATTTATAGGTCATGTAATTTGATAATAAATACATTAAGTATTTGAACGTTTGGTTTTAAATCTAATTTTTATTTGTAGTTTTTTAATTCTCTTTTATAGTTCCCCGTTTAATATTCTGTATGCATTCCTTTTGCTTCTATTACAGCCCGCAATCGCCCAGGCATAGATTCCACTAAATTTTTTGCTATATCGACAGAAATGTTTGATCAGGCTTTGATCAGGTCTGCTTTGTTTTTTATGTTGTATTTTCTGATTCGTCGATCTAAATGAGCCCACAGATTGTCAATCGTGTTTAGATCCGGTGATTGAGGTTGTGTTGGTAAGGTTTCCCGTACATTGTACAGTATATACCTTAACAATCCGCGCTGTATGCTTTGGATCGTTGTCCTGTTGAAACAGAAAGCTATCCTCCATCCCAAGCTGCTGAGCACTAGCTCTTAAATTATCCCGCAATATTTCCAAATACATACGTGCGTTCATCTTACCATCTATAAAATGTACCTTTCCTACCCCATTGTGAGAAAAACAACCCCAAACCATCACATTGTCTCCTCCGTGCTTTATGGTTTGGCATATATTTTCTTTAGCTAACGCAGTATTTTTTTTCGCCACAAACTTTGTCGTCCATCTGAACCAAATAAATTAAACTTACTTTCATCAGAAAAAATTACATTTTTCCAAAAAGTAAAATCCTTGTCTATATAATTTTTAGAAAAATTTAGCCTTTTTTTGCATTTACCGTATTAATAAATGGTTTTTTACGGGCGGATCGTCCATGATATCGTGCGGAACGTATAATTTTTTTTATAGTTTCAGCGCAAACAATTTATGAAGAAGTTGTTGCGATATTTGACGCCAAACTTTGTGCACTAATATGGGGACTCTCCCTGACTGCCCTTAATGTCTCTTTCTTGACGCACTCTAAGCACTTTTGGTCTTCCTGTTCGTTGCTTAATATTAACACTATTGCATTCTTCATATTTCTTAATAATATATCGTACTGTAGTGCACCCCTTTTTACCAAATCTCCAATTTGTCTCAAACTTTTTCCTTCTTTATAATGATAAATTATTATTTCCTTTACACTTTCGCTTAACTTCGCTTTTTTAGGCGACAATTTTCAACACTTCGGCCGTACGTCTACACTGTACAGAGACTTTAGCTTTACTGAATGCAGATGCAATACAAAAAACACAAAAACAAAAATTGTTTTATTTAGTATTCACAGATAGAAAAGAAGAGCCCCAATGTGTACAAATACTTTATTGGATATAATTTTTAAGATTTTTTTTATATTGCAAGGTGTATATATATACTTTAAAATGCAAAAAGTTAACCTAAATTACTTATAAGTTTTTACTAAACATGTTGAACACGTAAACATTTTAAATTGACTGTCAAATCTTTTTAATTTAAGAGAAATAAAGGTGTTCAAATACTTAATTGACCCACTGTATATATATATATATATATATATATATATATATATATATATATATATATATATATATAGGCGTGCACACAAGGTAGGGGTCAGCAGGTCCGGACTCCCTCGCCTTAAAAATATAACATGCTATAAATAAAATCGATTATGAAAACATATTATGAAATAAAATTTTATTTCAAATATAAAGGTACTCAGATCAAAGTGGATTGAAATTTTAACGCGGTCTCCAGAAATTTATTTATTTTCATGTGAAATAGAAATGAATATTTTTTTGGAGAATTCTTATGTTCAAACCCTTCAAATGTTCTAGTTTCACGTGAAAAAAATGGTTCGAATCATTATTTTCGCGTGAAACAAATTTGTAGAGTTTATGCGCGCCATCTTTGGTGCATTGAGATAACTGTAGTTCTGCGCTAATGAACTGAGTACTGCTTAGTGAAAACAGAAATGAATTTTTTCATTTCTGAGTTCACTTTGGTAATATCGTATGGAAATGCCACGCTAAATCGATCTGAGTACTAGCCTTAACAATAAATTGTTTTCATAAGTAAAGGCTAGTACTCAGATTGATTTCGCGTGAAATTTCCATACGATTTTACCAAAGTGAACTCAGAAATGAAAAATTTCATTTCTGTTTTCACTAAGCAGTACTCAGTTCATTGGCGCAAAAAGTAAAGTTATTTCAATGCACCAAAGATGGCGCTCATAAACTCTACAAATTTGTTTCACGCGAAAATAATGATTCGAACCATTTTTTTCACGTGAAATTTGAACATTTGAACTGTTTGAACATTTGAATTCTCCAAAAAAATTAATTTCTATTTCACGTGAAAATAAATAAATTTTTGGAGACCGCGGTAAAATTTCACTTCACTTTGAACTGAGTACTAGCCTTAAAAATGTAATTCAATGATAATGCGAATCACAAAAATGTTAAACAAATCAATAATGCATATAAACCATAATTTTAACGCAGTCATTGTGTTTGCGACTTACACTATATAAATTTTCTTTCAATTTGTTGTGTTAATGCCTACAAAGAATTCGTACTATGCAATAAACTTATAATACGTGGAAATCAATTTTCATAGTAAATGCCCACAACGCATGATTTCGTTAAATATATGTTTGGGAGAAGAGTTCTAGATGTCATACCAATACGTTTTAACGAGAACAATAGATGGCACGCGATGTAATTTTTAATGAAATGACATAATTTAAAAAAAACAAATTTTGTTTTATTTATTTATTATTATTTATAAATATAAGCCCATTTACTTCAAAAATTTCCAATTTCGATTCTAAAAATACATTTTTTTTAGATTTTAAATTTTGGATTCGTTAATAATTCGTTGAATATAACAAACTGTAGTTAAAAAATGTAAACATTTCGTTCAACTACTACTAGTGACATCTTTTAATCTTCTCCGGAATTATATCATGTTGGCACATAATATCGACACGATTTCCCTTATATAGTTATTATGAGTTACTTGGTTTGGTGTTCACTCTGTTGTCATAGTTATAATTTTTACTTGTGAAAAAGCCGAGTGGTGTTTAGTGTGAATTAAAATCAAACCGATATTGCTAATTATGTAAACCCAAATTTAAATAACACAAGCATGATATTTTACTAATTATAAATAATCTTTGGGTTCCAGATTGTAAATATTTGTTCCGCTCGAGAGAAAAAGGAAAAAAGAATCTGAAATTTCATAAACAGTGGTTTGACAAATGGAAATGGTTGTACTATTCTAATGTATTAGATGGGGCTTTTTGTAAATACTGTGTGTTATTTTCTGACCATAACGTGGGGAAACACAAGACAAAAAGCGCAGGTAAACTCGTAACACAGCCTTTTAATACATGGAAACATGCTGTTGAGTATTTTAAGAGTCATAGTAAGACACAATATCACAGAAATAGTATCGAAGTAGATTCAAATTTATAACAAATAAATAACAACAAGGTCGTTGCCATCAATCAAATCTTGGTTATAATTTTCTGTGGGAAACAAGGAATTTCATTACGGGGTCATAGAGATTATGTACCTTTCAATGTAAGAGATAAACCAAAATTCAACGAAGGTAATTATAGAGCGATAGTAAGATTATGCGTAGATTCAGGTGATGTGAAATTCCAATGGTAGAAATTGGAGAGCTCAAAAGGCTATTATAAATTCGATTAATAATAATATTATTAAAGACAATTTGTAAATGACTCAGAATGTTTTAGTATACTAGCAGATGAAACAATGGATATTACTGGCGTTATACAATTTGCTCTGGTAGTGCGATTTATCGAAAACGATTGGATAAAAGAATTATTTCTGCAGTATGTTCCGGTAGTTGGTACAGCTGGACTTAATTTATCATCACATATAATAGAGTCTCTCAAATCATGAGTGGATAGTTTCAAGATGTCCAAGCGCGCATTCGAAAAGAGTATCGTATCTTTAATCGTATTGGAGTTGTTGCCAAATTATATGATTTTTTTCATACTCCAAAGAGGCAAGATATATTTAAAAATCCAAGAATATTGTCCTGATTCAAGGAAACAAAAACTAGTGCAAATGTGTGCAACGAGATGTATTGATCGTTATAATGCTGTAATTGTTTTAGTTGAATTATTTGAAGCAATACAGCCATCATTAGAACAAATTATCGAATGGGATGATCAAGAAACTTCATTACAAGCATCAGCACTGGAACTTATTGCCAAACCTGATTTCAATATATCTTTACTGACAACATATAAATTTTTCTCGATGACAAAAAAATTAAGTGAATATTTGCAATCAATTAATATAGATTTGAAAAAAGCCATTATATATGCTGATTCTGTTATTAAAATACTGGAGATGCAAAAGAAGATTCAGTTTCCATATTCTAAAATATTTTTCAAAAATCGGCCGAGCTTTTAAATAACACAAACATTGAAATCATCAACATACCCAGAGTTTCACATCGATCGCTGTACCGTAACAATTACCATCTTCAACACCTGAAGAGTGTTATAGAAAGTAATTTTTTTACCATTTTTAAATAATCCAATAATGCAAATCAAGGAAAGGCTAAATAAACATAATGGTATTTTGCAGCAATTCGCTTGTCTCACAAATAGTGACGAAGGTACCTCCATTCGGTAATGATTTCTTGAAGCTTACTATTTTTTCTCGTCTGAAGAATCTATTTTTAAAGAAAACAAAGAAACATTGCTGTTTATAGAACTAAACCTTTGGAAAATCAAAACTAAATATTTAGCAGAGTTATTTAGCAGAGTGTTTTGCCGATTACAACCTGTAGTGTACGAATAAGCGATTTTTCTCTACACTGAGACGAATTAAATCATACCTGAGAAACACGATGGCAAACGACAGACTCCTGAAGAGATTATGCGAAATTTCACTTTAAATCCAAGACAATTAGACTTTGATATTTAATTTCATCTATAAAAAAACAATTCAGAAGAGGTTACAGCGGTGATAAGGACCATGGCCATAAAGGAACCAACATTCATAAAAAGACGAAAATAAATAATGAGAAATTATTAGGCAATTCCCATTTTATGTAGACGACAACAGGGGAAAAACAATAAGGACATATACGAAATCAAGAACCTGCTATATTGCAAGGTGCTATTTGAACCACCTTAAAAGGTAATAGGTATACCTCAGTGTAGCAATTGCCAATAGTTAGGACACACGAAGACTTCTGCAATAGGCAGGTCAAATGTGTCAAATGTGCAGAAAGCCATCAAACAAACCAACGTGAAAAGCCACGAAATGTTACATCAACTTGTACACTATATGTGGTCATCCGACTTGCTACAAAGGATACCAAGTATTTCAAAAAAAAAATTAAATGCTCAACTTCCAAGAAAAATAACAGCGGTAGAGCGCCTGCAGCAAAAGCCAACGCAACAATATGATACTATAAGAGAGAAAATTTCCTACGCCCAAGTGACCAAAATCTCAAAGAAAAATCCAAATTAAGGAAGCAGGCAGAAACCTGTGGTGAACGAGCCTACCATTAGTAATATTGTGAAAATGCTTTCCGAATTTCAGGCAGAAATGAGATTAAATTTCAGTCAGCTTACTAATAGGGTGGATACACTGGAAGATAATTCCAAGCCATCAAACAAACCGCTTAACAATAAAAATTAAATGACTGCAACATTCCTATGGGCCTAATTCAAGAGTCCAAGAACTAGATGTATTTCTAAGAACCAACAACATAGATGTAGTTTTAATATGAGAGACACACTTTACAAAGAAAAAATTTATTAAAATAACGAGATATAGAGCCTATTGGACATTACATCCCAGTAGTCGAACTCGAGGAGGGACAGCAATCTTAATCAACCAAACTAGCTTATATTCTAAAAACAAAAATATATTACAGTGCTGTTTGTGCAAGGTACCGCAATAACCATTAATCATGGTGGGGCGGAACTAAGTATTAGGGAAATCTACTGCCCACCAAGACATATATCGTAAGAAATCAATATGTCAACATTTTTAATAAACTTGGGTGAAGTTTTTAAAACCAGAAATTGGCATATACAGACATCAACAAGGTTCCTCATATGATTGACTTTTATATCGCAAAAGGAGTAGCCTTAAATTACATTGAAGTTGAAGCCATTGACGAAGGTCCTGCCATATTTTTAGATAAATCACAGGTTTTCGATACAGTTTGGCATGAGGGTCTTATCTACAAAAAGTAAAATAGTGCCACAAAATTACTGCCTCCAAACGAAAATTGAGAGTATATCATGAATAAACATACTCCAACTTTTACGCAGCCACAGCAGGGCCAATCCTCTATCTACTTTACACTTACGCGAAAACAACCTTCATCGGAACTTTTGCTAATGATACCGCAGTATTGGCATAAAGTAAATCGCAGAATCATGCAATCAAATAGTTGCAGCAAGCACTCGATAATATCTGCCAATCCAGGGATTGAAAATAATTCTTAACGAGCCTAATCAGTACATATATCATAACGTTGCGGTACAAAAATAGCAACATCTATACATTTCTCAATGGGTTTCAAATTTCCCAACCTGAATCTGCTAAATATCTCGGGTTGGTTCTTGATTCAAATTGAACTGGAAATACCACGTTAGACAAAAAGCAGAGCAAATTAAAATCGAGATCTACTGGCTGTAAGGAAGACATTCTAAGCTATGTCTGTACTGTAATCGCCAGATCTACGAGTCAATAATTAAATCAATTTGGCCGTATGTTATCCAACTATGAGGCTGTACTAAATAATCAAATCGTTTAATTTTCAACGCAGCGAAATCAAATATATATATATATATATATATATATATATATATATATATATATATATATATATATATATAGATATATATATATATATATATATATATATATATATATATATATATATATATATATATATATATATATATATATATATATATATATATATATATATATATAAATACTAAATATATGAGCTTTTAGCGTAAATATCAAAAACTTATTTTCATTATATATGCCAACTTTTAATGTTCAAATATGTCGTATTTCGATTAACAGCAACATACCATATCACAAAATAATGTTATGCAATATCGTGTGTGTCTAAATATAGTGGAATCTATAGTCTAGAATATTCTAATCAATATCGCAGATTGTTATTGTGTACTCTGCATATAACATCTTAGAGGTATTTTTAGCAAAGTATAATAAATGTCTTTATCTGTATTATATAGCACAGAAAGCATTTTGTGCACATAGATCCGTAATCGTTTCGATTTGGCATATAGACAAAAATGCTAAAACATTCAATTAAACGAATAATATTGGAATTTCAAAAAGAGTAAGAGACCAACCATGTATGCAACCGATCGACGATGAGTTTAATTTCTATATACATATTTGCTTTTAATACATTTTGCAAATGCAGACGTCTGGTTAAATAAATGATACATGAAACGATCATCGCTTATATTTTCATAAAGATATTTTTCGCACTCCATATCATATAGTATGTTAACGAATATGATGTGTTCATATTGAAATTGTGAATCGTCGATATGATGTAGTAAAAATAACAATAGCGTATTAATAAATACGCACTGAGTCCGTGAAACATGACAGTCATAGAATTTTACCTCAATACGCACTGGTGATCGATATAGGGTCGCTTGATTAACATGCAGCTTATACATTCAAAGTTACAGATAAAGGGTGTTTTTTAGAGGTTCACAACTTTGAACTGGCAACACTGCTTTATTTGACAGCCAATTTAAGCGCTGGTAGTAACTTTTTGGTTAATTTGGTTTGACTTACATCAGAGCAACGCTTGCAAATTGTTAAAAAATTTTATCAAAATAATAGTTCAGTTCATCTTTCAGAGTGGCTAATTCAAATAACAATAATTCGTTTTCGGACCAAGTTTACTCTTAATGATAGTGTGCATATCGTGAGACGCCGAACACTATACGCACTTAAGAAGCTGTATCCGATGTACAGAAAAGCATTAGGAAGATCAAAATTAATCAATTCGTCGTCGTTCTCAGCAACTTGAGTTGTGCCCTACCACTTTAAGGAAGAGTTTACGAAAGAAATTTGCCTTAAAAGCTTTCAAGATTCAATTTGTGCAGGATTTAAAGCCAACGATCATCATATGCGGCACCAATTCGGCGAATGGGCTCAAGCACAAATTGATATTGATGTTAAATTTCCATTCACAATTTTGTTCTCCGATGAAGCCGATTTTTGAGTGCGTAAATAAGCAGAATTATCGCATTCGGAATGAAGATAGTCCAAAAGCTTTTGTCGAAAGACCATTATATCACAGATAATGCGGAGCTATTTCTCCATATGTCTCCAAAACCGATGATGTTCAGAACCGTCAATGGTGAGCGGCATAGGGAAATTAGCAATATTTTCGTACCTTGATTAGGTTGTCATGTGATTTCCAACAGGAAGGAACCACATGCCACACAGAGCACGCTTCAATTGATTTACTCAAAGAAACTTTTAAGGAAA
Organism: Tipula lateralis; assembly: GCA_963932295.1. Classification (NCBI taxonomy): domain Eukaryota; kingdom Metazoa; phylum Arthropoda; class Insecta; order Diptera; family Tipulidae; genus Tipula; species Tipula lateralis. The sequence continues at coordinate 92,314,898 of OZ010738.1, read as the reverse complement.
GATTAATTTCGCGTAATAGTCTAATTAACTGTCCAGCAAGATCGTGTGATTTAACCACATTGGATTTGTTTCTTGGGAGTCACTTGTCGATTGATCAGAGACAATTGCACACCAACAACAGTCGAACAGTAATGGAAATTAACCAGTCGAACAGTAATGGGCGAAATATGGCCGCAAATGCTGATGCGAAAAGTGTGTAAAAATTGGTATGACATATTGTGCCTTGTACACGCCATCCTTAAAAGCCACATGGCCGAAATCATATTTAAACATTAATGCCATAAGCCCGTTTCCTTGATATTAAAATATATATAAACATAGTGATATCCATGGTGCATATATGTGGAGTCCTAAATCGAATATATGATTTCTGGTTTTAACAACTTTAACTATAGTCAATGAATTCAGCAGTGGTAGCTATTTGTTTGAAAGAATCATACAATTCAATTATCTTCGATCTCTAATTAGATATCAGATCGGCCAACTTAATCTTTATACTAATAATCAATCTTTTCATCCTCTAGGTCCACTAAGCCAATATTGTACAGTAAAATTAAGTATTGGTCAGGCTCGTCATCATGAAAACGATTCTACTATTTACTACTATTCGAACTTAGAATTATATATACCTCGTAGACACGATGCGAGCCAACAGTTGTCTGTTAGAGCCTTAGTTAATAATTAATATATTTCACATTTCGCTGGCGCATTTGTCAAACGTATGTTCAAACCGGTATATCATCTAAATTGATCAGGACTGCAAATTCCTAACATAGTGTTTGAAAACAAAAGATTGTGCTCACTCACATGCTCGTTTGTCTCAAACAGAGCTGATCTTTGAAATGGAGGACCCCACTTGGTAGGGCAAGTAATGTGGCATCTTAAGGAAGATTATATAAAGCAACCTAAAGGGATGTCTCGTAGTCTTCTGCTTAATGGTTAAAAGTGTTTCTCATCACACCGCGGTTTCGAGTTCGATTCTCGTCATTGACAAAAAAATTAACATGCACCGGATCACATAAAAGCATTCGTTAGGCTGACCACTTATAATGTGCACCTATACGTATTAATGGTTCATAATGAGAGAGACGCTCTATTTTAGAACCATGACTCCCATCTCTTTACAATAAGGGATATCGCCGAAATGAACTTGATCTCATTAGTAAAGTAACGAGATCGCAAAGTTTCGATTATATAACAACTTATTCATTATATGATAACTTCATGAATCTTAAGATTTTTTTAACGATGTTCATTCTGATACATATGCGATAGATTTAATGCCAGATAGTCTGAATTTAAGACAAATTGACAATAATAAAATTCATTCCATTCTATACCCAGTAGAACTGTAATGTGTACTTTGGAGAGTTATTAGAAATACAGGCAATGTATAATCCTGCCTGTACAACTTATAAGTATATCTACCGATGAAGTCGTAATACGCCAGAAGCTACGCCAGAAGCTGAAAGATTTCTATGCATATCACAGCTTATAAGTGGGTATATAGATTTGGTTTAAAATTAAATTCAACCCAAATAACGAGAAAATGGATACGATTGTGTAAGCTTCAGATTATCTAAATTGTTTGCCAGAGTTGACTGTAACATTTTATTTGATGAGTCCACGATTCGTTCCAAAGGTAAATCTTATGTAAAACAATACATGCCAAACAAGCCAATAAAGTAGTGATACACAGTTTGGGTGATGGGCTGACAAGTTTGAATTTATTAACGAGTTTACACCGGCAAAGCACTATCAAAGATCATATATGAATTTTAATAGGAAAACTATTCCATCTATTCCCTCCTTTCGTGGTCGTTTATAACCAAGCACTACAAAAACAATCAGGAAAAAAAGAGACAATACAAAAATGATTCGTGGCTAAAGTTGATGTCAGAGCCAAAAAAATGGTGCTTCTACTAAATTTCTGTTCCTAGCACCATTGATGCAGATAACTTACCCGATTATATTAATTTGGTGGGTTCAATCTGCAGTGAGGACAATGTTCTCCACAATCAAACAACCATCATGATTTAATCTCATCCGCTCCATTGTTCGAATCATTCTTGAGTCGCCTTTCATTTTCTCTGGCTCTTTCTCTTAACTCATTCTGCCATTTTGTCCAAAGAAACTCCGTTTTGCAAGCATATCAGCTCTTTTATTACCTTTATATAGGTGTGGAGGTATCCATTGAAGAATAACGTCCTTCCCATAAAATTGAAGGTACTTGTACGGATTTTCTACATACACATTTCCCTGAGTACCCCTTTCCAGTTTTATTAACTCTAATCCACTTAGGAAAACAGAGAATAGAACTACTTTTCTCCTTCCACCATTCATAGCCAACTTGATTCATTCAATTATTCCAATCTACTTAGCATTCATTATACATATACTGTTATTATGTTCAACGAGGGAATTTAAATTTCTACACCCACTCGATCTCGATCCCAGTCACGATCTTAGCATCTGTACACCTCAACGTGTGCATAATATTTAAGGGCTTTAGTATTTGGAACAACCTAAAGTAACAGGAAATTAGGTTTTTGGTATTATTGGTTTTAAGGTGGTAGTTTATTACTTACAATCCTCTAAATCTTGGGAGAGTACATCATATATTTGGTAATTAAGGAAAGTTGCAATCCAAATTTTACAAACTTATAATAATAGTACTGCTGAAATAAAAATTACTATCTGCCACATTTGCTCAACAAATAGATGGTTGCTATCATACTGCTGCAAGAAACCACAATATGCCAGATCGCTCTCTACGCCGTGGAGCTGTCGTCGACGAAAGCGACTTCTTTGCCTACCGAAAGGCGAATCTCCCTTCAAAGATAGCTGTATCATTCAGGTCGGATCAGCACGCAGAACGTGACCGTGTCAGCGTCGCGTTTTGTACCCATCCGTCTTGGTTCAACTATCACATCCATACGTGACAACGGGTCGAATGAATGCTATGTACAATTTTAACTTATCTTCATTTGAAAATATTTTGATTGCAAAAGTGGACGTAGAGGAGATACAAAGCTCGATGAGAACTAGAGGAGACGTAGAGGAGATATCCTCTCCCACACTATTATCTTGAGTTATGAGAGATCCAAGATACTTGAATTTCAACAAGTATCGTTTTCACTCCGTTGACACTTAATACAATCACACAGATAACTTCTGCAATTGTATTCCAACATGAGATTAAAAGGTATCGGGGACAGCGCATCTCCTTGTCGAACAGCGGAAGATATTGCAAAAGTTCTCGAAAGCGTGTTCGCAACTTTGATACAGTATTATGACTGTTTACATAGATGTACGTTTTTGGTTGGTGTTGCTATATTTTCAAGCGCATGCCATAGCCTCTTTTGATTGATCGAGTCATGGGCTTGCTTGAAATCTAGGATAACCTGGTGAACGATTTTACTTTTATCTCTGCATGTTCACGATGAATTCCCTATAGGATGGATCCTCAATGAACATCTGGGGATTGTATTTGAGGGTATTCAAACACAGATTTGGAAAAACTGTCGGAACTATCTTTGAAATGAGTATGAAAAGCGAATAACACTGAACAAGTCATATACTTTGATGGAGAAAAGATTATCTTGATACAAATTCTAGTATATAAGTATGGTCTCGAACACAACTGTCAAAATGATAACATGTCAATTTTACTTATTACGATTAGTTATCTACCTTTTATGTAAATGCTACATTTTTCAGCACTCTGGTGCTCAGATAATTGGAATGACGATCCAATCATATTACTTCTTGTGTCAAATTAGATTTTAATCTTCAGGACTCGAACCAAATTTATATTCCTTGTATTTCGGTATGCAGTGGACTGTCAATACTACAATGTGTGATGATAAAAATTCTTTATTTTTGAGTATATCACGGTTTTCTTGGTGGTATAGCTTTTTAAAACTAAAACAAACTTAATGTGATCTTACTTCTCGGAAACTTTACGTACCATGGTTAACTGCAGTTTATTTTGCACAATTTGCGCTTAAAGCAAATAGGATAATACCCCACATAGTGTCTATGACTTGTGTGCCTATGTATCGATACATGTGAAACATTAGATAAAGCAAAACTCTTGATAGTTTGGGTTCTAAACAACTCAAAAGTGATCTCAGTATTACCGGAAAACTTTAAGGAAAATCATATATTTAATATATTTGGTTTTACTATTTAATCAGAATTAACGTATAATTCTAATATATCTTGATGAAAAAATTATTAAGTTGGGAGATACCATTAGTTTACTTGGTAAGTGAGCAACTGAATTTTGCCAAAGAGTAAATCAATTGCTGAAAAATAGATTATAAAAAAAGAATGCTTAGGAAGTACTTCACTATATCATTATATTTCAGTCACAACATACGATATTCGCGCTCCATCGATAATTCATTCATCATATTTTCACCGATAACTCATTTATCACAAGCTTGTTTGGGGGAAATTTTTTTTAAGGCAATTAAATCTTTGTATTAAAAATTGTACTCCTTTTTGAAACTAGAAATATATAAATATTAATTTTTAATCATCAAGACATCGACTTTACATTTCGAATCGAAAAACTATCGTGCCAGTAGCTAATTTTACTCGATACGTGCTCTACGAACACTAAACAATAAATAAATCAATATCATGAATGAAAAATTGGCAACCAATAGAATTTTTATTCTATACATTGTAGATTGTGAATACTAAATGTCTCGCGGAATAACTTCTGAGAATCGCTGACCTAAAATAAATAAAACAACACCAACAAAGTCTCAATTATATAACAAACACAACAAAAAAAAGAACACACAGTCGAAAAGTGTATATAGCGATGTTACTTTATAAATAAAGTTATAAAAAGGTCATATTTATCCAAAGATGAGCATACCCTAAAGACAAAAAACTTGGACTGAAGGAGGATGGGTGAGAAAAATCTCACATCATATACATAATTATTATCATTTAAATGTTTCTCTATATATAATTATGTCTAAAAAAAACTATACAACATACTATCATTATGTCTTTCGGTTAATGCAAATATAAATAAATTATAATAAAATAAATAAATAAAAGCTCTTAATTTAAATATTAAATTTCAACAAACACTACGAGTAAATAATACAGTAAAAAAAAAGGTTCAACCAAAGCTTTTTTTTTGTGTGTGTTTTTCCGTTTTCCAAACACAATCGATTCGATTACAACGGATTACATAAACATGTATAGTCGTTACACGGGCATACAATGTGTTAAAGGTTTTTTTTTTTCGAGCTTTTCGTTTATTTTATTTTAGTTTTTAAATCAAATGTCGTGCAAATGAGAAAGTTTATTTTTTTTTTATTTTATTTCATCGATTATTATTTAAAATATAAAAATCAATAATTTTTTGTTTTTGTTTTTTTTTTTTATATTATACAAAAGCTTTTTTATATTTTTGCTTTGGTTCGAAAGGAAAGTCTATATAAACACTATTACTACCTATGTATAGGAAAAATAGAGTGAGGAAAATTCGAGTACAAAGGTAAAAAAAAAATTTTTTTTTATGATTCGGTGTTCGGATCTATCGTGCATTTTCAAGTGCATTCGCTTTAGCAAAGGAAAAACTTCTTGTATTAACAATATGTAAACTACACACTTACTTTATATTTAATATATCAAAAAATAGTTTTTTCTTTTGTTTTGAAAAATCTGCAATTAGCGAACTATTAATTGATGTACTTTTATGAAATACTAAAAATTATATCCTTCGAACTGTTGCATCACACTTAAGATAGTATAAGTAGTATAACAATAAAATTTCTACATAAAGTATTTTTTTTTTTCGGAATTTAAACTTTTTTAAATATTTTATTACACATGCATTTATTATATTAAAAACTCTAATTAAAATATTTGAGTATATATATTCTAATTGCACACTACAAAATATTTTAAATTAATTTTTTATTTTTATTTTTTTTTTTTTCAAAAGCAAGAAAACTTCACTTCATGTATATAAACATATACTTTTAAATCAATTTCTCACTTTTAATTAAAAACTTTAATTTCATTAACAGAACAATATCAAGTCAATTACAATAGGTCACTACAGAAAAATATACATTAAATTAATAAAATAACGCAATAAAACACTTTGAATTCTAAGAATTTAATACTAAAAATAATATTTTTAATTCAACCAACCAAAACCAAAAAAAAAAAATTAATTTCTATATTTAATTAATATTTTATTCTAAAATAAAATATATATTTAATATTCCTTTTATTTAAAAAATAAAAAAAATTTATTCTTTTAATAAATTAGAAAGTTAGTAGCTATTCATTCGAAAATCCGCAGCAAACTAGGAATTTTATCTAGGAAAATTTTTATTGTAAAATAAAAACCAACAAAAAAGTTTTTCGTTTTTCTTTATATACGATACGGTTAGTTGTTATATATTTATAAAAAAAAAATAATAATAAACGAAAATTTAATTTTCTGTATGCTACAAAAATTATTCACCAGTATCGCTCAACGACAGTAAAAAGAAATCGAGATAATGAAAAAGTTTTTCCTCCGAGTTTGCGTACAAAATTATATATTTTACAGTGTATTAATAATTTCTTGGCATATAAACGAATATCTTTTATTATTTAATATATTTTATATACTAAACAACAAAATTTATAATTAATTTATTTATAAATAAATATTTTTTGTTTATTATTATTATGATGAAATTAAATTATTTGTTTTATAAAATAAATTCCTCGAAGTGGTTGAATCGCTATATAAGCTATATATACAGATATAGGATATACATTAAGATAGGTTAGGTTACAGCCGAGTACGTTAAATATACATATATGTACATGTGTGTGCGCATACCATCATACATTGTAGAATATAAACATAAAAGTTGAAAAAAAAACAAAAAAACTCTTAGTAGCTTAGAAAATTTATGTACAAATATTTTCTTTTGTTTAAAAATTTTCTTTTGTTTTCAAAACCTGTTTTTACTTCATATAAATTGATAAAACTAAATAGTTTTTTTAATTATGAAACTATTTTAATTATTCTAATAAAATTGTAATAATTACGTATTTATGAAATATACATTTGAATTATTAGTTATTAAATGCTAGAAGATAAGTGCATCCAAAACTGAGAACTTATCGTAGGAGACGACTAAGTCTGGTGAGATCACTAGACTGACGACCCGCATCCGTAAAAAAACCAAACGTACCCGACCAAATCACTTATAATAACTATAAGAGAAATCGAGTCGATATCATGTGCCCACATGATATTATTCCGGAGAAGATGAAAAGATGGAACTAGTAGTTGAACGAAATGTTTACATTTTTTAAATGCTGTTTTTTATATTCAACGAATTATTAACGAAACCAAAATTTAAAATCTAAAATAAAAAATTTATTTTTGTAAAATTTTGGAAGTAAATGGGCTTATATTTATAAATACATAATAATAAATAAATAAAACAAATTTTTTTTTTAAATTATATCTTTTCGTTAAAAAGTTACTTCGCGTGCCATCTATTGTTCTCGTTAAAACGTATTGGTATGCCATCTAGAAATCTTCTCGGAAACTATTGACGAGATCATGCTGTCGTTGGCATTTACCATGGAAATTGACACGATTTCCCTTATATTATTATAACTTATTTGACCCAGACACGAAATTGAGGAACGGCAAATTTACAAATTTGCTAAAATTTAATTTTGTAAATGTTTTTTTACGGTTTTACAGGCCATTCAACAATCTGACTCCATCGGTTTCGATCAGGAGCCAGCTCTTCATACTGTTGCAAGCAACCAGAAGATGCCAGGACGCTCTCTACGCCGTGGAGTCATCGTCGCCGACAGTGACCCCTTCGCCTACCAAAAGGCGGTTCTCCCTTCAAAGATCACTGTATCATTCGATTTGGATCAGCACGCAGTACGGGACCGAGCCAGCGTACTCGCTGGCCTTTGATTTCATGCACGATATCAGGAATTTGCATTAAATTCCTAATCTCGTGATTGAACAGAACTCGGTATGTGCTATCAACGTCGCGTTTTGGGCCATATATCACACGCATGACTTTTCTCTCGAATGTTAGAAGCCATCTTTCGTACTCATCCGTCAAGGTCCAACTCTCACATCCATACATGACAACGGGTCTGATCAACACTCTGTACAGTTTCAGCTTATCGTATTTGCAAGATATTTTGATTTCAGAAGTGGACGTAGAGGATATAAAGCTCGATTGCCAGCGGCAAGGAAAACCTTGATATCTTGTCCCACACTATTATCGTGAGTAATGAGAGATCCAAGATACTTGAATCTCATTACTCCTTCAAAAGTGTGGTTACCACTACTGAAGTCAGTTGCGTCTTGGTCTCTAAAACCAGAGATCATATATTTTGTTTTGACAACGGAGACTGAAAACTGTTTCAGTGGATCAAGTATCTCTTTCACTCCGTTGCCATTTAATCCAATCACACAGATATCATCTGCATATGCAAGAAGTTGATTGGATTGTCGGAAAAAAATATTGTCTTGAGGTGTTACACTTTTACGAAGGATGTATTCCAACATGAGATTAAAAAGTATCGGGGACAGCGCATCTCCTTGTCGAACACCAGAAGTAATTGCAAAAATGCTTGATAGCCTGTTCTCAACTTTGACACAGCATTGCGACTGCGTTACTGTCATTTTACAGAGATGTACATATTTTTTCCGTATTCCTAAATATTCAAGCGCATACCATAGTCTCTCTCGATTGATCGAGCCATATGCTTGCTTGAAATCTAGGAATACCTGTGGCCCTATTCTGGTTTTCCCAGGGAATTGGGAATTGCGAATTTTTGACGTTTTTATAACAGTTGGGAATTATTTTTTCCAAAAGTGTATTCTGGCTATTGGGAAAAATATTTCGTTTGGAAAAAATAATTCCCAATTATAACAGTTTTGACGTTTATTTTTCCCTATTAAAATTGTTGGGAATTCATATTTCTTATGGTAAAATACTCATAATCATAATACTAGAGTATAAATTTAAATTTTTTTTATTATTTATTATAGGCAAAAACACTATAATAAATAATATTTGTTTTTAAATTTGGTCTTATCTGCCCTAAAATATAAAAAAATTAGCTCATTCATAAATACTTATAATCATAATAAATAAAGAATGTAGAAAATAATTCCGACCCTAAAAAATTTTTAATTGTTTTTCAAAAGCGAAAACACCTATTATTTTTTTAAATTTGTTATTCATCCGTCAATATTTAAATCATATTCAAATATAAAAACATAGCGCACCATGAAAAAAACCATTAAAAAGGTACTCTAGTGGCGAACATTTAAAACTATTTGTTTCACAGAGGGGAAATAATTCCCAGCACGCCAGAATACACGTTTGGGAATTGGGGAATAAAATATTGGGAATTATTATAGTTGGGAATTGGGAATTTTTTTTTCCCAATTCCCAATTCCCAGGGAAAACCAGAATAGGGCCACAGCACGCCAGAATACACTTTTGGGAATTGGGGAATAAAATATTGGGAATTATTATAGTTGGGAATTGGGAATTTTTTTCCCCAATTCCCTTAGTTAACCCAGCATCTCGTAGTAAATTCGCTACCAGCTCTAACAGCTCAAGGTGATTGTTCAATGTGCCACTTATGACCAGCAGATCATCTAGATAGACGAATATACGATCATGTAGCTCATGGGGAACAACTTTGTGCATTAAGCGGCACATTGATTGGGCTGCATTGCACAGCCCGAACAGCATCACCCTGAACTGATAGAGTGGACGACCTGGAACTGCAAATGCTGTCTTGTCTCTGGCAGATTCCGCAAGCGGTATCTGCCAAAACGCGTCTTTTAAGTCTAGTGCTGTGATGTATTTAGTCTCCGTCAGTCTACCCAAAAGTCCGTCTATGATTGGTAGGGGGTATGCGTCTTTTTCCGTAACCGAGTTGAGCTTGCGAGCATCGAGACAGAGTCGTGTTTTACCATTTGCTTTTTTGACTACAGTGACTGGCGAGCTCTATTAACTGTTACTTATCTCAATGACTCCCAAACTCAACATGCGGTCTATTTCTCTGTAAATGTCCTTCTGTACGGCCGGTGAGACTGGGTAGTGTCGCTGCTTTATCGGTTTGCTATCCTTACTAAGCTCTATATTATGTTCATGCAACGTCGTTTTGCCTAAACCCTCTCTTGCGAATGATGGAAACAAATCTATTATGTTATTTAATTTTATTTGATCATCTTTATTCAAAAGATGCGAATTATCGTTTTTTTCATTTACATTTGAAATTTCACAAATCGACAAGTTTGGTAGGATGTTAAATTTACTCCAGAAATCGATGCCTAGGTATAACTGCAACTCCAGTGATGGCACGATAAAAAACCGGATATGCTTGGTTTGATGACCAAATGTGACTGGTAGCCAAATGTACCCTTCTATCTTCTGAGCAGTACCGTCCGCAGTTCTAATTTGTGAAATCAAAGGATGGTAAGTTAATCTATTTTCTGTTAAAAATGTGAGCGAGTTCTTTCCTAGTACACTTACAGAAGCTCCACTGTCAAGTAATCCATTCATTGGTACTGAATTTATCAGAACATCTGCATGCGGCCGAGGATCCGAATGGCTAAACTTAATTAAAGTATCAATACAAGATTTTAGCATTTGTCGTTTTCCCCGAAAATAGTTCACACTCCTTATTCGTCTATTATATTTATACTTTGAATTCAAACGAGAGACATTACAAACATTTAAAAATTCATTATTTTGTATTAAATTGGAATTTGTTACGAGGGTTTCCTGCTGTTGTTGGTATTGCGATTTTCCACAGGTTGTTGGTTGCTCATCCCGAGATGTGAACCCCTCGAATAGATCACACTCGGCTTGCCGTTTCCCGTTGCAAACTTATAACAGTTTTGACACGACGGCTTTCTGACGTTAGGTGTCCCACAACCAAAACAAAATACATCAAGAATGGCTTTTTCACAATCCTGATGCCATAAGTCCGATGTCATGACAGTTCCAGCATATAAAATGGTTTGCTTCCCTTACGCCTTGCGTAATAGCTTCTACAGCTGGAATTTTGGTGTTTTGCTCAAAACAATCATCTTGATTAGATATCTGGTGAGTAATGTCACAGTCTAATTTAGTTACGTGACGTCGTTTTACGGATGTATCTCCAAATCGCCGTGGATCATAACCAGACTGCTCCCATAAACGTTCGTAGTCGCTGCATAGTATCCTCAATTCGTCCACTGTTCTGACAGAATGATGGTATGGGAGGGTCACATTTTTTAATGCTGGGTACATATTCTGGCAAAGGCGGTAAATAATTTGTTTATCTGACAGTCGATATTGTAGTCTGGAGTTTATCTTCTGGATGTTGAGTACAAAGTCTGAAAATGTTTCTCTTGAACTCTGATGCCGTTTTAAAATTTGTTCTTTAAGCTCTTCTTCATAGTTGGAGCTACTGAAGAATGAGAGAATGGCTATTTTCATACTAGTCCAAGAAGTATTTGGATGGTCGGACTTGTACACCCAATACCAATCCTCTGCTTTCTTTGTTAAAAACAGGTACAGTACTTTTGATAAATATTCTTTTGGAAATCCATCATTGTCAGCCATCTGTTCCAATCTGTAGACAAAATCATGTACATTTAAGGTCTCTGCTCCATCGAATGTCAAGTTCCACCGTCGCCGAATTTTGTAAAAATTCTCAAGCTGAAGCTGAACAGAATGGGGTGGTGTTGGATGTTGCACATTTGATTCTAAATCATGATGATTTGTATACTGTCGTTCCACAGCAGATCCTGTATGAATTGTTTTTGGTATATTTGTCACTGATGTCTGCCTATTATTTGGAGATTCAATTATTTATTACGTATTTCGGTAACCAAAGATTTTAAATCTTCCTTGAGAGATTTCAATGGCTTATGTGAAATCTTAAACATATTTGTAATGACCATGTGATGATCTCTGCCGATTACGTTGAGGTCTTTGATTAAAGGTGATTGAATATAGCCGTATGTATATAGTGCTTACTAAACACCAATTATGCGCCCTGTGGGTGGGGACATCCATGTTTCTTAAATATTTCAGAGGAAGAGACTGAATCTGGTTGGATCGCTGGGCTCCGACCGACATTTTTAATAATATAGGTTCGTACTCCCGATACGAAAGTGCGACCAAAAATGAGGAAGAAATTTGCGATCCCTCATGATCTCAAAGTGGTAAGTACATTATTTCCTCATAAAAACATCGATTTGAAAACATGAACACATCCACGTTAAGCATCCCGAAGCTAAATTGTTCATGTCTTTATTTCCAAAAGGCGAGCTCGGGTTGTTCAAGACGTGAGATTTTATCGGTCGTCAACAAAGTTCATAGGCAGTGATCATTGTCTGGTCACTGCAAAGCTACGATGAACATTTTCGTACAAGCCAGGGTGGACAGGGGAATATACAACGTGATTCGAAAATATCAAGACCTTGTCAGCAATAGCAATTTGCGATCTAATTACCAATCAGGAGAAGTGGATAGTGCTTTGGAAGTATTGAAAACCTCGATTGTCGATGCTGCCCAACACATTCTCGGTATAGACGTTTTAATGTTGAGCAACGAAATATAGCCCTCAATTACAAGAAGAAACAAAGCGAGAGTTCAATCTGGCATCTTCTGGTTGCTTGCAACAGTATGAAGAGCTGCCTAGCCATCAAAACCATTCGGGTCAGATAGTTGACACAGTACAGACCAACAATGGCCTGTATAAGCCAACAGAAAATATATACTAATCTCGTTTTCAACCCGTTGCTGCTGCCATCTAACAAAAGTAAATTCACAGACACATAGAAATTTAGTACAGCTAAGAATTAAACCTAAATTTAATATACTAATGTTATGTAATGGTATAAAACGCACTCATTTCGAAATTTTCGGTAAAATGGCGATTTTTCGATGACCAATGTCTTTTAAATTAAATTATTGATGAAAATAAGAAAAAGTTAGATAAAATAATTTTTATTACTATGCAATAAGATCAAACTAATATTTAAAGTGTTTTTAGTGAGACGGATCAATTTTTTTGAGTAAAATAGTGATTCATCACAATATAAATAAAACAAACCCATTTGACAGTTCTCAAGCTTTTTTCGACTGACGTGTATTTTTATTTGGTCGAGAAAACGAGCGAAGACTTCGTCGTCGTCTAGAAAAGAAAAGAAAAAATCAAGTCTGTGAGTGCAGTTTAAAATTTGTAAGTGAAGTGAATACATCAATTATCTATAAAAAAAACAATTTTAATCGTTTTACCCATTAAAATTCTGTGTATGCAAATACCCTCGAAATTTAAGTAGACTCGAATATTCTGTGTTGAAGTTCGTTTGGGAAATAAAAAAAAAAAAGAAAAGAAAAATCAAGGAAAAATTATTTTGTTTGTTTTGAAAAACGAAAATTTACGGGAAGATTGAAAAATAAAAAAATATTGAATCGTGTGTGTGTGCGTGTTCTATCGAGAAAAAGCAGATCCACAGAAAAATAAAAATGTCCGCGACATTTACGCAGTTTGCGCGTAATTTTAACAATCATGTGTACGTATAATATAGAGTTAATTGAAAAGGGGGGCACTGTCGTGAGTTACGTGATTGATTTTTATCGTTTTGTGTTTTTAGGGAGCCTGGTGTACGATACCATTTGACCCGTGTATATGCATGCCTCACCGGAACCATTGCGGCCGCCTCGTTTGCTGCCTACCTGCATTTGTTTAATGTATGGCATGCAGGATTTTTGAGTGCCCTAGGAGCGCTTGGCCTCCTGATCGGACTATTTTTCACACCTGATAATGGCAAAAATTTCTATACTCGACTGGGCCTATTGCTTGGATTTGGTTTCTGTACTGGACACACACTTGGCCCACTATTGGATTACGTTATATTTGTTGATCCGGCAATTGTTGTTACCGCACTGGTTGCAACCTGTGTCGTTTTTGCATCGTTCAGTTTATCAGCAATATTTGCCGAACAAGGAAAATTTTTGTACTTGGGCGGTGTACTTCTTGGCGTTCTAAATACAATGGCACTATTCGGTTTGGCTAATATATTCCTTCAATCGCAAATGATCTATCAAATTCATCTATACGTTGGCCTTGTTATTATGTCGGTATTTGTGCTATACGATACCCAGGCAATAATTGAAAAATATCGACAGGGAAGTAACGACTGTATCCAACATTCACTTGATTTGTTCTTCGATTTTGTCAGTGTATTCAGACGTCTTTTAATCATCCTAACACAAAAGGTAAGCTATCTAATTTTATTTATTACATAAATTCATTATCGACATCGTTTTCCACCTTCGAACTAGATGACTCCGGCACGAGGTAGAGATAGTCGAAATACACCAAATCCTCCAATCATAGAAGATTGAAACAAACAAATTCAAGACTTATCAAAATCTATTTAAATAAATTTCTTGTTATCATCTCCCTCGAATTTGGTATATTGGCTTTGTGTTTTGCTACTGTAAAGGCCACGTATACTCATATACGTTCGAGTCACTAATAACCATTTTGTGTCGAATAGCATTGAACAGAACAAAATACGCGAATTTGTTTATTAAATATTTACTTGGCCAGTGACGTCATTAATCGACATTAGTTTTAATTATTGTAAATTTGTTATTCTCGCTTTCGACTGGTTATCTAATGCTTTTAATAGTCATTATATTAAATCTCACAGAACGCGACTGGTGATCGGCTTTCACTTCGGTTTAAACAGTCTTATCGTGCTACTCGATATCATTGTATGATAAAATATTATAAATGATAAGATAACGAACGACTTATATGTTTACTCATATGTGTGTGATGAAATAATTTATTGTATGTAATGTGTAAGGCATGACTTGCAGCTTTTATGGTTAACGTTAACGAATCTTTGTGACTTGGTTTTGAGTAATCAAATTTCATATTGCATTGATTGTGTTTAAGGTCAAATTTGGAGAATACTTTGTTCTCACTTGGAGATAATCTGGTTTCTAGTTGTTTTGTAAACACCTTCATAAATTCGATTTATACTGAAAAAAAAAGATAACATATCGAACTTAAGTACGTTGGTAATCTCTGTAAGAAAATAGATTTCTTGTAATGTTTGTTTCTTAAGTGCAATATCTTGAGTGTTACTCTTTATAGTTTCCAATATCTTCACGAGCTGAAGGTTTCTTGATTGTTAAAGTATTGTGGGTGAGAGGCGTAAGGTTTCGATCGGCGGTGTGAATTGATCACGTCACTATTGTAGTGATGTGATACACCCATTGTTGTACTGGATAATTCACGAGCCGACCAATCCTTAATGCCAGTTCTATATACAGGCATGGAACTATGTACAGTATTGTTCAAATAATGTGAACACTGGAAATTAATGTAAGAAATTATTTATTTTTTATACAAATTGTTCTTAATACGATGTGTCTACTTTGGCAGTAATAACGTTTGCACACGTCTGGACATCGAATCAATCAAGTTTTTTCAGTTTTCTGGATCCCGCAACCAAGCCTCTATTTCACCATCTTTTTAACTGTTCCATTCTTCGAGCTTTGACCTTAAAAATGGCCCATAAATATTCGATGGGATTCAAGTCCGGTGAGTTTCCAGGCCAATCGAGACATCTAACCTTTTCCTGATTCAAGTAATTCATTACTTCTTTGGATTTATGGCATGTCGCTGAACCTTGTTGAAAAATTATAATTTGATCAACACTTTTTTCAAATTACTTCAAAGCTTCCGTTCTAGGATTACTTTGTATTTTATACCATTCATCGTGCCTTCGACTGACACCAGACTGCCTGTTCCCATATATGAAAAACATCCTAAACATTTTTTTTAGTGGATGTTTGACTGTTTGCTCAAAATGACATGATATTGGTTTTTGTCCTGCAAATTTTCGCACAAGCCCTGATCGTTGTCCCTGCACGACCATATGGGTTCCGTCCGAGAACAAATCTTTTTTCGAATCATCCGTAGTCTAATTTACATGTTTTCTGGCCCAAACAAGTCGATTTTTCTGGCTTTGTCAACAATTGCTTTTTCTTCCCATTTCAATAAGTCTTTCCCTTACAGTAAAATCACGAATGTCCACTTCATTCACCGCCAGGTCTTGATGTAAGTCGGCACTAGTTTTCTTAGGCTTTATTTTGCTTTGTTTTATTAGAAACGCCTCATCTCTGGCTGTTGTTTTTCTCTTCCTTCGAGCTGGTGCATTGAAAAAAGATAGAAACTTTTGAGTTTAGGATATCATCGTTTCTTAATCGCTTGAGTTATTTATTGGATAAGGAAAGACAGGGGCTATTATAAAAAATTTAAATTCAGATTCGAAAGCGGATTTTCCTATTATGGGAATCCGATATCGAAAAATCCGCTATTATGAAACTAAAACGACAAAACAAAATCGGTTTTTCCGAAAATCATGTCAAAATCTGACTGCTATTCAGTAGACGAATTTCATTTTGTGTTATCGAAACTTGAATTACAAAACTCATAACTGCTAACTTCATGCTATCATTTGGCTAATGCGACCCAACAATTTCATAATAGGAAATAGAAATATACATAGATCCCCTGAGGGCCTATTATGAAATAATCTGATTTCGGATTTTTTACCCCTGTTGTGGCTTCTGGTCATTGACCATTCTTATTTTTCGTGAGTCCGGTTTTACCGCTCAAAGTTATGCTAACGATCTGGTTCTGACAGTTTCAGGCAAACACCTGAATGTCTTTTCAGATTTAAATCAACACGCTGTACTCATTCTATAACAGTGGTGTTTGGATAAGGGTTTACATGTGAACCCGTCAAAAACCGATTTGGGTTTTCTATTACTTTTCGGATCAAAGGTTAATAGCTCAGCCTACGTCAAACACCTTGCATTTTTTCTGGATAATAAACTTTCTTGGAAGTACCTTTTGGATTTTAAACTACAAAAAGCCGCTGCGATTTTTTGGATGTCGAAGACTTTTTGTAAATTCCTGGAGATTATCCCCCAAAATGCTATATTTTATCTATAAGTCACTGATTCTACTAATGCTTATGTATGTATCTGTTGTTGGATGTCCAGTGGTTAAAATGGAATCTTTAATTGGCAAACTCAACTATTTGCAAAATATCGCTTGGCGGGCTGTAACTAGAGCCATGTCTTCAACTCCGATCCTGGCTATGGAGCTCATTCTCTCCCTACAGTTACAATCCTTGAATTTAGGTACTGCTTGTTCGGCTGTGTTACGCTTGAGGAATGTCACTACTTTAGGTCATACATCAATTCTTAATTTACACGAGCTATGCCAGAAATCGACATGGTTTCTGATTGGTTCCTCCCTGTTGTTAATTTCCACAGATCATATGAGGTGGTCTATCCATTCAGGGATATGTATAGTTCACACCAAACTTGCTCAAACAGATATCCGAATCGCTTGTATTCTTTTCAGATGGCTCTGTCTCTGAACAGGATGCTGGCTTTGATTACTACTGTCCATCGCATGATTTTAGAATCTCTGGCTTTTTGAGGTCCTACTATACTATTTATCAAGCGAAATTAATTGGGGCTACTCACGGCGTGATTTCAAAACTGTCCTTAACTCATTGAACAATGTTCTTACTAGCTTTAAACTGGTAGGGGAGTGTAAGAATTTGCTGAACCTCCTTGGTTGTAATAAAAAGGTAACGGTCATGTGGGTTGCAGACAGTTTGGTTAAAACTGGTTCTGTGCTATCGAATCTAAAGCTGACGTGGTCAACCACCCCTACTTGCCGTAAGGCAAAATACTTTGTAAGGGGTTTAATCCGAAGCTGACCAAATACGTTCTTTCATTGAAAAAGGTCAACTTGAGAATATTGGTTTCTTTAATTACTTACTGACCATGGTCGTTTCAAAAGTCATCATCACATGGGGCTTGCCAGTGATGCTGTATGCGACAAATGTATTAAGATGTAGATGAGAGCCTACACTTCACCAGCAGCTGTCCGGCTTTCGACCGAATTAGATCCTTTGTGTTCAATTTCAGGAATATTTCTATAAATCAACTTCTGTGCCCTAGTTCAAACTGCTCCAATTTGCTAATTGCACCTGTGCGCTTTGATAAAATCCGAGATTCCAGCCAACTTTAATAATAATAATAAATGTTTCGAAAGGTTGTCAAACTTTCAGATACTGTACAGTACAAATTGTATTTAGGCCATTTACAAAATACTGTGCTTGACTATAGATAAACCATTTCTTAACCATCAATTCAAGAGCTTTCTTTTAAAATAGTTCGCCTTCCGTTCCAGATAGCACTTGACTAGAGAGTAAATTCACAGGGTCTAAAAATATACCCAACTGTATTTTTATCTAATTTTATAGTCTTGAAGTAAGACATTGATTTCAGATAATTTAAGAACCTTGTATACGAACGCAGGAATAATTTTCAGCCTGTATTTGAGGAGGTCGAGTACACGATTTCGAACTGCGCTTAATCTTCTACTAAAGGCATTATACTCTTTCTATTTTAGAGTTATGTTTTTATACCCTAGGCAGTTCCCTTCTAAAGTTGCCAACAAACTCGAAAACCAACGACTATAAACCTATGCACTTTCACTTTTTCATTGAAAGCTACTCCACCCATAACTATATAATTTCTCTTATATTCTTACTTGGTTTTGAGTTCTAATGTTGCTTAACTCAATCTGAATATTTACCTGTAATAAATTTATGTTATTCGTCGTCATTTAGATACATGTAGTTATGTGTGTATATTCGAAGTATCGCTTTTCGATCGAATGAAAAATATTCAATAGAAAGTGGAACCCTAACTACCTATAGATAGCAAATAAAATGTAAGAAACAGTACAAGACCTGTAAGTTAAGGTGTTAAAATAAAAGTGATTAAAGCATGACAATGTAGAAATGTAGTTGAAACAACATTAAAAATATATTAACCAATAATTTAACAAATTCGACCTTAACGAATAATTAAACGATTGTTGAATATAGTTTATTATTCATGACGTCATCGGAATATATACTTATTCATAATAAAAATGTACATATTGTTTGGATAAGTACTCGAATGATAATGCATTAACTGATATAAAAATGTAAATTTGCATTTTATGAAATTCAAATTCCAAAAATTTTATTATTTTGTTTATTTTTAACGTTTTACTATTAATAAACGTTGACGGGTAACACACATTAACATATTATCAAGATGCTCGAGATATGCGAAGATTTATAATTCAGATTGTTTGTAGCTCAGAGGTATTGTTATCTTGATGATATGACAATATTTGGTTTTAGTATTTTGAGTTATTATTCCTTTGTATGGTTTATTGCTTAAAATTGAATTTGACTTACTCTAGTACTTATAAATATGGTTAAAGCTGTGGCAATTGGAGTGGGAGGTACCGCGTTCGAATCCCGATAGTGAGGCAGGAATGCAAAACGAATTTTCACCATCTGATTACGATATCGGTGGTGTGAATGAACACATACGTGATCTCCTGTTGCAGTGCAGTGCAGAATTCATAGGCCAACCCATCTTCCATATCAGAAATAAAGTTGAACGTAATTCTAATTGTTGCGATGATTTTTTCAAATAAATTGTATTTTATTTACAGTATTTATTTGATACAAAACCTAAAATGTGCTACCGTCTTTTAATAAATTATAGGCTAGCCACTTATAGAGTGACTAAATAATTACGTGGTCCATTTCAAATTGATTGAATAAAACATCCAATTGGTACATATGTGTGAATTTATAAAGACAAATCATTTCGAAAAATTAACAACCATTTTGTAAGATCAGAATATTTTGAGTTTTCTTATGCGATCACATGCATAAACTTTCATTATTTTAGATACAATATAATGTTAAGGTTTAGTTTAAAAAAAACCTATATTATAAAACCATATTTCCATTTCCTCAAAATCGTGTCTTAAATAAGTAATCAGTTTCGTTAACAGTAGTGCGAATAGCATAATATATATCATAAACGACTTATCTGTTAGCCCAGAGAAAGAAATCGCATTGCATCGGGATTGGAAGTATTTTTGAAAATCAAACGACCAAGAAAATGTTTTATTAACCAATGGATTCTTACCTTTATTCACCATCTTATTGAAACCATATTTTTTTAAGTTCAGATCGTTCTGCAGATTTTGGTAAAATTTCGATATCACGCCACGTTATTTAATATCATTTGAAAGGTAATTTATTATTACTTGTTCCATGTGCATACGATGTAAACTTTTCTTTGGGATATCTTTTTTTGGCGTTCAAGGCTCGCCCAACTCTTTAGCCAAATCGAGGATGTACGGCTCTAGGTCCGATTTACGTAGTACCATCTGCACATAGCATAGTGCCACACAAACCTATAGTACTGACTTGGAATATAAGTTGACCCATCAATTCTGCACTCCAACAGACTGCATTCAAACGTAATCAGATGGTGAAAATTACTATTTACCTCCTGCCCCTATTGAGTTTCGGATCCAGTACTTTGCGCTCCAATTGGCGCAGCTTTAACCGCTGCGCTATTTGTTCGGTAGTTTTGGTAATAAATTAAATCCTGAAAAACTAGAGATGTATTTTTGACTACTTCATTAATAGATCCAGAATAAGTGTTGTTAACACCTACAATTACGTCTCCATTAAGCTCATTTCTGTAGTTTATAATTCTTGCTGCACTTATTTTAAATGGCATTTAAGACTCCATCAGTCACATTGACCCGTTCTTATAGTCATAAGCATGTCGGTCTTTACTAAACGGACCTCGCTCATTAGGTGAAATTATTGTTCCTTTTTTATAAAATCCTTTTCGATTCGTCGAAATACGTGATCCGGTGGCATAAAGCTATACCCTCGAACTGGAAAATAGTGCTTTATACTTTTAAATATGTTCGACTAGAGTCGGAAAAAAGTATTTTGTATATTTGTAAGAATATCATCTAACTGCGGCTGTCTTATGATGTTTTGCACAAAGTTTCCCAAAAATTTTATCAATACCTATGCCACTTCGTTTGTCCCTCAAGTGTCTTCGGTAATTAGCCATGTGCAAAATGTGGTATCTTCTTTGTTTTGTCGTTTCTTATACTTAACTATTCCTTCTATGTAAAGCCAAATATAATATATCAAAAGAATAAGTCAAAATAAAGGCTATATAATAATAATAGTTTTGTAAGAAAGATTGGATATGCAACGACTGATTCTGTTGCATATAAAATACTATAACTACCGTGCAATCGAGAACGTTTTGAATAAAATTTTCCCCCCAGTCTCACTGCGTAAAAGTAAGTTATATGTTCAATCAAATAAAAATTTGATAATAAGTTATATGATTACGAAATGCTTCCGTCACTTCAATTTATAGATCAGTCAATCTGTTGCCACCTCACCGTTCTTTCGGAGCATTCATAGCATGTAGTAGCTTAAATAGCCGTTTGTAAATAATTTCAGTATTAAAGAATTATATAAAAAGTTATAGAATCACCAGTGACATTTTTGAAAATCAGCAGAGACACGCACTTGCGTATTATCCCTCTCGTGTATGTAATAAGTAATACTAGGTTTTTTGGGTTTCTGCTTTCTTTTTCAATTAGTGTAACAAATCTCCGTATATTTAGCCAAAAATATGTTCTGGTTCATCTTAGATACATTCCATGTATGATAATGAGAAGACACTTAAGTAATATAAAAAAGTTTTATTAGAAGTTCACAACAAGCATAAGTTTTATCTACTTACAACTTAAGTCGAATCTACTTGCAACTGCTCATCGAACATTTATTTTATTACATATTTGAAATTATTATATTTTCGCTATTGCCCGGCTTATTTATTTCCACAATGACTCCGGAATTTGTTGAGTTTTGGAAAACGGTCCTATAGAATATTGAAGATTTTCTCTCCATTATATTTGTAGCATTGACTTTCTCGAAGTTCACAACAAATGATTGCATCTCTTAAGTTCTTATAGTTTTTAAAGAAATAAGCGGTAATATAACTGGTTTTTATACTAGTCTTGAGTTGTTCTCAAACTAATTTCAATTTACTAGAAATTATCGAACACAGGTTTTTGATAATTAAAACTGACGTAACTAATGTTTAATCTGACTGATTACTAGTTTAATGAAGTTGTTGAAAAATTGTGAAAATGGTTTGTAGCAAGGAGTATATAAATAATAAAGACACGTTCGGGACAGCAAAATTAAGCGGCTAGTAATCTTATGGATGAAAAATAATTAAATTTAATTTTCAATATTCAATCGTACATCTTTTTAACTGCTTTTACAGGCCATTATTGGCCCTCACCGTGTCAACAATTTAACTCCATCCGCCTTTCGATCGCGAGCCAGCGTTTCATACTGTTGCAAGCAATCAGAAGATGCCAGATCGCTTCCTACGCCGTACAGCTATCGTCGCGGATAGTGACCTCTTCGCCTACCGAAAGGCGGTTCTCCTTTTAAAGATTGTTATATCAAAGATTGTTGTGACCGAGACAGTATAGTCGCTGATCTTAGATTTCATGCACGATATTAAGAGTTCGCATTAAATTCCTGATCTCATGATTGAAAAGAACTCGGTATGTTACATCAACGTCGCATTTTAGGCCATAACGCATGATTCTTCTTTCGAATGTAAGAAACCATCTTTCGTACCCATCCATCCAGGTTCAACTCTCACATCCATACATAACAACGGCGGGTCTGATCCACACTCTGTACAATTTCAGCTTATCCGCACTTGCAAGATATTTTGACTTCAGAAGTAGACGTAGGAGGATATAAAGCCCGATTGACAGCGGCAAGCCGAACCTTGATATCCTCACCCACACTATTATCGTGAGTAATGAGAAATCCAAGATACTTGAATCTCATTTCTCCTTCAAACGTGTGGTTACCACTACTAAAATCAATTGCGTCTTCGTCTCGAAAACCAGAGATCAGATAATTGGTTTTGGACTCGTTGATTTTAAGACCAACGGAAGCTAAACATTGTTCCAGTGGATCAATTATCTCTTTCATTCGGTTGCCACTTAATCCAATCTATTAAATAATAATTTGTTTGGTATTGTTAAATATTCAAGCGTATAGCATAGTCTCTCTCGATTGATCGAGTCATAGGCTTGCTTGAAATATATAGGAATACTTGGTTTTCAACGCGAGAATATTACTTGGAAACAATCATCTGTAGCGAAAATACATGATCATTGATTGGCCGATTTGGACGGAACTTAATCACCGACCATTTCCTCCGCCAGAGGAGTAATTCTTCCCAAGATAATATTTGACAGTTACTTGTATGATGTGCTTTATCGCGATAATACTCGCATTTCAAGCGATCATCCTTAATGATTATTGGACATAACGTGGCCACTTTCCATTCTTCAGGCATAACTTCCTTCCGCCATACCAATCGAACAAGGTCGAAAAGATAATTCCACACAGTTAACCCTCCGAATATCAAGAGCTCTGACTGAATATCAAGAGCATTCGCACTTCTTCTGTCTACAAGTGAGTTTAGGTAGCAATTCAAAACCGAGTCTGTGATTCATTGCGTTGCTCAACAGCACGACGACACCCCTCATCAATCGTACATACTTTAATATTATTATTTATATTTAGTTTTCGAATAATTGTTTTAATCATATTTTTGTTTATTTTAGGAACAAAATCAACGCAGACGCCGTAAAAGTGATTAATTTTAATATTAATAATATATTTATTAAATAAAAACAACAAATAAAAAATTATAAAATTAAAACAATAAAATTAAACTATATTGAAAAAGACTAGTTTTATATAATTATATATATTTTGGTGATTTAAAAAGAAAATATTTAAAAAATTAAGGTCATGTTTTTTGGTTATATAAATTAGTTTACTTATGAATTACATATATTATATTTTTATTTCTTTGTTCAATTGCTAAACTCATATATGGCTCTAAAAAATTTAATTAGTCGTTTCAAATAAAAAAAACTATTTTTCGAGGTTGACATATTTTTCTTTATATTGTAATTCATAAACTTTGTAATAAATTACTGAAACTGCAATAACTACTTTATGTTCGACATTTCTGTCGACTATATTCACTCGTTGGGAATTATATATCATTTATCGTATTTAATTAATAATTGTGTTCAAAAAATTATTATTTTTTGGATATAAATTTATATTTAAAAGAAAATGAAATGAAAAATTATAAGTGTTGAATGTAAAATGTATTATTTGAATTTATTTAAATAAAATAAAAAACAAATATATATCATAATATTTATCGATAATATATATACTTATATATTATACATAATAAACAAAATTGTATAACATAATAAATTGATTTTTCTAAAATAATAATATTTAAAAAAAAAAAAAAAAATTTTTAGCATTTTGAATATATTTTATAAGCAAGGATGTGAAAGCAAAATGCTGATCATATTTCGTTTTAAAACTGATTCATGACACTGCCAAGTGTTGAACATTCCGTTAACTGAAAAAGTATTCCTTGCCACACCAAATATAAGCGTTTGCTTGTTGTACAGCTGCATTTGTACCAAAAGTGATCAGACCTGTTGTCATGTATGGATGTGAGAGTTGGACTTTGACGAATGAGTAAAATAGGTGGCTTTTAACATTCCAGAGAAGAACAATGCGTGTGATTAATGGCCCTAAACGCGACGTCGATGACACAAACCGAGTTCTTTTCAATCACAAGATCAAGAATTTAATGCAATTTACTGATATCGTGCATGAGATCGAAGGACAGCGAATACGCTTCTAAATGCTTATCCGAACCGAATGATACAGTGATCTTCCACCTTTCGGTGGGCAAAGAGGTCGCTGTCGGCGACAGTGATGATCTGAAAACACCTGGCATCTTCTAATTGCTAGCAACAGTATGAAGAGTTGGCTCGTGATTGAAACCGATGGAGTCAGATTGTTCATCGGGACAACAATGACCTGTAAAAGTCTACAAAAAAATTTTCTTGTTAAATTATTAATTATTATGCTAACACTTTATCAGATTTGTCGTGACAACAATACAAAATGCAATATGGTAAATTAAAGTCAACAGAGAAAATATTCTGTCACGTGCTTTAACACTTGGGTGTACAGAAAATCGCACATCGCTCAATTTTCCACAAAAGATGAAAAATATCAAAAAAATCCAATATTTGTTTGATTTTTTTAATGCAGATTCAAAGTCTATTTCAATACCTACACGGCTACACAGAGGTACCTCTTTTGTATTTATATGTGCCATCAAACTGATTTTTGGTAGTAAACATCTAAGGTGCCCGATTTTGTGAATTCTCATTGCTTATTGCTCTACGAGCTTCCTGAAGGCTCGTTGGACCAACATCTCTGGCTTGAACCGTTCTTTAAAACTCATCCCATAAATTTTCGATGGGATTGAGTTCGTGCTGGGCACTTCATAACAGGCACATCCACCTCTTGAAGGTATTGGTATACTACGCCAGCCGTATGCGGTCTCGCATTAAACCCGGTAAAAGGTATGACGTACTGATTGAGTATTTCCAGTATAAGTTCGGGTGAAGAATACAATATCTGTCTTCGCATCTAGTGATATGTCTCTCCAGAACATGCACGATCCACCGCCATAAGAGACACGTTCTTCAACACTACATTTTGCATTTCACTCTCCTTGTCTTCTGTATACTCTTCGGCGTCGATCGATGCCATGTACACACGTCTTGCACTCGCCAGAGAACATTCCTCTTCTGTCCAAATTATTTGCTCTCGAGCGAACTCACGACAGGCTCGACTTCACAAACTTCTTGGAGCCCCCGTCCCAGTTGAACCGCATTCATTCGAAGATTTCGAATGAATGCGGAAGCCACGAAGTTATTACAAGGGAGCGGTTATCACGCTGTGCTGTACCACGAGGTTAATGGGTAAATCCGTGCTATCACGAAACTAAAAAGTTAAATCGAATCGGATTTTTTCCGAGTGCATAAGACAAAATCCGACTGCTATTTAGCTGTCGTATTTTCTTTTCGATTGATCGCAATTTGACGTTTCATAACATTTATTAAAAATATCTTCGCAATTTTAAGAATTTATATTTTTTGATCGAATCGGGTTTTCGGACGAAAGAAAAATCGATTCAAATTAATTGCTCCGGTTGAAGACGTGATTAATAAAAGATCGTTCAGGCTAAGCGTCGATCTGCGAATGATAACAATTCCGAGCGAGATATTTCATAGTATGCTATTGTATTGATCTTGTTGAATACAGAAAATAACTTTGTTGGCATGTTACAAGCACAAAGGTACCACTGGATGGGTATTAAAATAGACTTTTAAAAATATTAAACAAATATTAGATTTTTTTGATATTTTTGAACTTTTAGGTAAAATTGAATAATGTGCGATTTTTTTAGCCCAAGTGTATATTTATTAAGCTGGTCTATATTTGTATTTTAAAAGTTCGTTGATTGTGAAAACCTGACATTATAACTCTCATCGGTTTTACTTACAGATCGGAATACAGATTAAACGTACTGAACGTGAAATTTCGTACATGAATTCTAAATTGTATCAGCATAAATTGATTAAATTTAAAACGGGATTAGAATTCTTACAAGACTATACAGGATTATAAGTAAATAATCCTTATATTAAGTTCGATAAATAGAGAGTAGTTTGGATTATCTAACTCCATTTTTTAACACATTTCACCATCGCAATCCCTATACAGATTGCAACGCAAGACAAAACGCAAAAGTTTTAATTTCTTTCACTAGTGAAATGTTATTGTGATAGGCAGTAAAACCATCAGCTTCCAAAAGTCGGATTTCGTACTGTGCGTTCGGAAAAGTCCGATTCGATTTTTCTTTTAATTTCATAATAGCGCGAATTTATCCGTTTATGGAAAAATCTGGCTCGAATTTATTTCATAATAGACCCCCAGTATATGCGATAAAACCGTTTACTTTATTTCGATCAGTAAAACCACAGTTTTGATTAAAAATAAGATAAAATTTAATTTTCAGATCGAAATTGTAGGATCGATAATGATTTAATGCTGAGATAGCTAGCTATGAACGTGACAATCCCAGTGGTCAAAAGTTATTGACAAGCATTTTTTTAAGTAGTTAAGGATTCTGAATCAACCAGCCAGCCGTTGAGAAGTTAAGTTTGGTTTTTTAATTGTATGTCACCTTATATCTTATCATATCCGTAATGTTTTTATTCGAAAGACCGGTTTCGACTGATGACGTCATTGAACGACAGTCATTAAACAGATCAAATTCATCTCAGCGAATTACAGATATATATATATATATATATATATATATATATATATATATATATATATATATATATATATATATATATATATATATATATATATATATATATACCTATATATGTATATATATATTATATATATATTATATATATATTATATATTTTATACTATCCAATCTGTTTTGGGGCTCAAGGCTGTCCCTGCTCTTTCGACGTTCGCTTATTTTCGTCCTACTTTATGCATTAATGCCCAAATTGAGGACGTACGGCTAAAGGTTCGATTTTCGTAGAACCATCAGCGCATTGCATAGCTCCATGCCAGACGATTTAGTACTGACATGGAAGATGGGTCGGCTTATGAGTCCACCACTCCAATAGGGGGTCATAGATGTGTTCATTCACACCACCGATCGTAATCAGATGGTGAAAAATCCCTTTTGCTTCCTGCCCCTATCGGAATTTGAACCCGGTACCTCCCGCTCCAACTGCCACAGCGTTAACCTCCTTCTTACTATCAACATGCGCCAGTTAATTATGTAACAACCTGACAATAGATTTAGTTCATTATTGTTGCTGTAAAAGTCATTTGTCACTTCATCTTAAATGTAAATGTTTTATTTATTTTCTCACTATTAATGAAACCTCCCTGCTAAAAATATGGCTCTATCGGTTCCGATTTGAACTACTTTTCCTCCTGCTATAAATAACTAGAAAATGTCAGATTGTCCTTTATGCCGTAAAACTATCGCAGACAACGTAGACCTCTTCTTCTATGAAAATATACATCTATTAAGTGAACCAGATCAGCACGCAGATTGTGATTCAACTTGCGAGTCCGTTGTCCTTTGTATTATGCACGGTATCAGAAAATATGTACAGTCAACGACGAATTTTGGGATATACATCACACGAATGATTCTTCTTTCAAATTTCAATCAGCCAGCTTGTACGAAAACATGCACTCTTTATTTAATCATGGTGGGGCTCATCGAAAATAGACAAAGCATTGGTTCATAATTATTTATCAACGAGGAGTGTATTTATGGTTCTTAATTATCGCTCTTATCTTAAATGGTTTTCCTGGATTGGTTAAGGCCATACATTAAATTTTCTACTCAAATTATAAAAACTAATTACTGGTCGTTGGCTTGAAGTCTTTATATGAGATGCATATTATATTATTCATAAAGGTTAGAAAATTCATTATAATAATTCAATTATGGTATGTTTATAATGTTAGCCCAGGCTGTGAAAAGGCAATGGCAACACCAAAATTGTCACGACATGGTACTGCATACGACGAAGGCTGCGTGACGAAGGGAATGGTTAGTCTCTACTCCGAATTAGGTAACTTTCGGTTCTACAATAAACAATATAAACGGCCTTCCTATCATAATGCAGAACATTTGTCATAGGGGACCGTATTTATTGTGCTATTAAGTGGGAGAGAAAATGGAACCAATAATCAAAATAAACTAAGTGAGAGTGATGCTTTTCAGAAAGCATTACTTATGAAAATAAAAGCCGTCTAAAGGCACTCAAAATACAGAGCAGGATGTATTCGGCGATGACGCCAAGCGTAAAAAGGAAATTGGGACAGTAATGAGTTCTGCGTATTTTTCAAATAATTATTCAATATTCACGATACAGGCACGGCATCTAAGATCAATTCATCAGCATAATGTCATGGCTTCATAATTTCGTGGATCCTCGTCAACTTTGGACGTCACCAGAGCCACAGTAACGTCATCAAAGGAAGATTTTCATCGACATTCTCCGAGCTCATTCTCTACAGAATAATGTCCTGTCTGGAATATTCGAAACGACTTGGAAATAGTCTGTAGAGCCAGTGCACTCGTTCCATATGCAACTTGGCATTCATTGAACATTTGTAGTGGCTTTAGCTTACACCGGAAATCGAAGAGATTCATATAGTGAATTTCTATATGTGTTGGTGGGGAATTTCGTCTGATGCATCCACATCTATTTTACGTTTTCTCATCTCCATTTGAACCGATCGTTCTGAATTTTTGAAAAAAGTCTGAATTTTTGAAATAAGTTGTTCAATCACATATACAGGAATCAGAAGTTAATATAAATACCGAAATTTACAGCCTTACTATAATTGGACTCGTTTGCTGTTATATAAGCCGAAGACACCATTACATTTCTACCGCATAAACATAATAAACGAACACGTGGGTTAAAATCGATCGCTCACTATAGCTTGCAGTTGTATCTATACACTCTTACAAACTGTTTATTACAATGGGTCGAGACTAATAGATGTTGAGTCACTAAGCACTACGCTCTAAAATTATTTAATGCTTTGGTGGTCGTGTATTT
This sequence comes from Tipula lateralis, assembly GCA_963932295.1. Taxonomy (NCBI): domain Eukaryota; kingdom Metazoa; phylum Arthropoda; class Insecta; order Diptera; family Tipulidae; genus Tipula; species Tipula lateralis. The sequence continues at coordinate 92,285,228 of OZ010738.1, read as the reverse complement.
TCAGGCATGGTAAAATTCCTCGCTGGTTTCGATTTCAACCGACGGAGTCTTGTTCTGCCTCCAGATTGTGCAGTCGTCTGCGGACTAAAGCTTTTATGCCATTTTCACTGGTTATACTCTTCCAAATCGTGAAAACAACAACTCCCGGACGAATTCAGATTTAATCTTCAATGTATATAGTCAATATATGTAATCCGATTCGAAGATACCCACGCTCTGTTTCCTCTCGTGACCTCGTAGGACGATTCTGGCTCAATAAATTGCTGTACCGCTCCAAATCGAGCCAGACCATCAGCGTCCACCTTTCCAAATCCAACGTAACTCGGCACCCACACAAATCTTGTTTATGGTTGCTAGTTGCTTCATCGAGCTTAAGCCACATGTATTTGACTTGAGTGCCTTTAAAGTTGTGTCCGGTAGAATATAAATCCTTTATAACCAATCCGCTATAATTACAGTCGGACATGTTTGTATTGATCTTCTAGCATCAATGCTAGTTATGCGTTGTACTTTATTGAGTAATATTTTACAGGGTGATTAATTTCGTAAGTTATATACTTTGGGCCTTGCTTGAATAGTAAAACAGGTATAACCGAGGTATACACTTTTCGATAACAAATTCATTTCACAGACAATATCAAATATATCAAACATGTACGAGATGTACATAAAGCTAGATATTAAATGAGAATTACCGTAGAACTCACAAAAGTCATGTAAAGACTAGTCATAAATCATTTATCCATATGGAGTTGATTATAATTGTTTCGAGGTTTTATCATTTTGTTTACATTGATAAAACTGCCGTGATCCGTATAGGTTTTTGAAATGAAAAACTTGTGGCTTACGCCCGTGTCATGTGTACTTACCCAAATATTTTAAATGCACCGCAGAGATGTTGCAGAACTCTGCGTGTTCTACAGATTAATAAATGGAAATGTTCTGCAGAATTAAACCAGAAAAAACCACCATTTGTTACGCCAGGACGGGTAACACGAGGAACGGTTTATGCGCATAGGTTTACGGTGAATCTGTCGATACCTTGAACTAAAGATGCAATGCGCGAATTTATTTATCGAACATCCAGGAAGTGTAATTTCGTTGGCCGGTTTTCAGTTTCCCTTGGAGTATAAAATGCACAAGTTTAACGCAACTATCAACCTTTACTTGAAGGATCGCGCGTTGGGTGCAGGAGCTCTGACAGTTACAAGGAGCTAGGACCGTCTAAAAGTCCACCATGCACCCAATTAAAGCTAAACATAAAAAAAAGACAAATAATTTTTTTTTTTTTTTGCTTTTTTGTGGTTATCGAAGCAGCACTTCTAGATCTCTGTGGCAAGTGACAACAATCCCATCCAGCCGACTCAATCTAGCAGGCAATTGTGCTGCGGTCACTATTGTGAGGGCTACAGAAATATTATGTTCACGGAATGAAAAATTCATAAAATAAGACGAAGCGTGATAGTGGCGCCCAACGTGGGGCCTATATAGAAATATAAAAATTAATCTTGGATCAGAATTTATTACAAATCACAAGAGGACCAACTGATGCAATTTGTGTGCTGAATTATTGTCATAAGCTATGTCGAGATCAAATTTAATGTTATATGGTAGCCCCAAGTATTCACATTACCATTTTGTTTACTTTTTTATTGAATTGTAACAAATTCTGATTCAACACCAATCCTGATATCCAAATATTAACAAAGCAACTATTTGTTAGGGTATAAGTTCAATGGAAGCTAAGCAGACCAGGTGTTTCTAGAAAACGGTAAGTGTTATAAAATTGAGATTTGTTGTATTCGAATATGTTAGACTGGAAGAGCTTCAAATCACATTGATACTTTTAACATTTTGAGAACTGGGTGGAAATTCTAGCCTCTGCTTAAAATTAGTGAAGTATTTGTTTATTCGGATTACCTCAAGTGGTGAGGTTCGAATAAATAATTATCGTTGGTAGTGTTAATTTTTGACTATCTGATTTTATTCAACATGCGGTTTATATACAAATTACAAAGTGCTGAGGTTAAAATTTTACATATACCCCGGGCTTTAATGATGTCGCACATCCGCTTATCAGTTCACTTTCTTGAGCTAGTATTAGGTTGTAATGGTGGCAATGCTTCCTTCAATCCATCATCGAGCTTGCATAATTTTTTAATTGGCCTTTTGTACGTGGCATCTGTACGCCCTGTCCTCCCCGGACAGACCGTCTCAAAATTAAAACACACACACAATAAAATTTACGCCAACACAATATATTTTTTATTTTATAAAATTATTTTATTATTTTATATTTATAAATTTATTAACTTAATAATAATTTAGGTTGTTATTTTTCCACGCACATATCACGTCGATGTCACCAAAAATTGTAATGGACGAGACGATGACCATCAATTCGTCTCGTGTTAAAATTTGTAGAAGGAGAACCACTGCTGCCACCTACACCTCGACATGTCTACCTTAGTATTGTTGATCGGACAAAACAATAGGGGTATAAGCTTGAATAATTATTTTGAATAAAGTGGCGGCGTGAAAATCATATTTATATTATTATCGGCCGCTACACATCCTTACATTTGACAGTCACGATTCGCACTAAATTATCCTTTCCGGCATAACTCGTTCTAGCTTCCGTTTTTCACTAACTGCAGTAAGCACGTGAATATATTCTGCGTTGTTGAAGTACGTGAATATATTCTGAGGGCCATCGTTTCCAAAAATCTTGTACCATCTTTTCGACAAAGAGGCATCGTCTTTTTAATTTCATGTTACTGATATCGCCTCTGGTGAATCACCAATCAGAAAATGTCCTGGTGAAGGCACTGTTGTATCAGATGTGTCGTTAGTTAGGGGAGTTAGTGGCCAATAGTTGAAAGCGGCTTCGATTTGCATGGTGAGAGTATCTAACTCTTCGAATGTTAGAGTTGATTCTTCTATCACTCTCTTAAGATGATCTTTCACGGATTTTATTCCTGCTTATCAAAGTCCACCAAAATGTGAAGTGTGGAGGAATAAAGTGCTAGGTTGTCCCATAATTAGCTAACATAGCTGCTATGTCATCAGGTAGTGTTGTCATTGCTGCACGGTATGTATGCGCCAATATAATTTGCGCCATTCCTTAAAAGAATGTTTGAGAATACATCCGTGCAAAAACCGCCGGTAGATAAATTTTTGTATGCTGCTTCTGTTGAATGCTTCTGTTGTGAGACTGCACACTATCTTAATATGGATGGCTTTTGTCACTATACATACGAATAGGGCGATGTATGGTTTGTATGATTTGAGAACGGTCTTCCCGGCCTCGCTCTTCATGATGATAAACTGCCCTAGCTTCATACCAGAAAAATCGGCATTTATCGCCAATTTATTTGACTTGTAAGTTTACCACAAAACACAATACTTCTTCCAGACCAAGCAAATTCTTTTGATCGCTATAAGGTTTTGTACTCTACAAGTCTTCTTACATGTGTAAGTAGAACGCTTCTTCTACCGTTGCTCATTTAAGCTATTTTTGACAGTTACTCTATTCTTAGATATTGTTCACTTTTTATTTTATCATGAAGGAGGTACACCTCTGTATTATTCTTAGTTCTCATTGAATTGACATATAGTGTGGCTAAGATTCTTAAGGATTAGAATCTTAGGAATACTTTATGTCAGTTACATAAGATTCTTTAAATGTACATAATGCTTCACAAGCGCAACGTATCGAAAAAACTGCCAAGAAAGCTCACTAAGTTAAAAAAAAAACTCCAGTCACTCAGGCTCAATTGACTCATTGTGACGCACACTCTCAGTCCCGGAATCTGTTTGTTCTTCTAATGAAGTCCAAGATATCTGGTATCTTCAAGGCTTTCAATTGATCCTCAAATAAGAATTGTGAACCGAAACAGGGCAGTGTATGGGAAGAGTATGAAGAACAGGAGCACAAAAAGTGCTCAACAGTTTCTTCTTCTCCGTCTCCACGCTGTTCGCTGTATGAGATGTTTCCAATTTTTATTCGAAACATATATGATCATTCAGGGAGCAGTGTTCCGTGAGAATCCCCAGCAACATCCTTAAAGTTAAAATATCATAATTTAAGAAAGACTGGGATCTTTGCTAGTTTAGTGATCCAAAGAAGATATTGGATAGACCACAAGAGATGAGATTATCTCATCTCTTGTGGTGCAGATCTCCAAAAGTGATAGTCAATTTCTTGTTTGAGAGATAGTGACGTCACTCCTAGGGCGGACTCAGGTCCCATAAACGTGGATGTTTTACTCATTCGGGCCAATATATTCTCTTTGATATCCACGTGACTGGGTATTCAGTGAAGTCTAACTTTATTCAGCCTGCCTAGTCGATTTTAGACACTTATCGTTTCCAAAACAAGTTTCGATGAAACATTGGCACGAATCGCTTTTAGGGCAGCCTGGCTATCAAAACGATGCAGATACAATGAGGTCTGCAATTTATCCCTTTTTCAAAGAGTGCTGCTTTCAAAATTGCAGCAGTTTCTGCCTGACTTCTCCTAACAGTAGTGTACCTACCAAGCGGGATAGATAATTCGATTTCATGATTTTGTATGTATAACCCGGCATTAGCAATATTCCGGCATACTGATCCGTCAAGAAAGATTAACATATCGTTACCGAAGGGGTAGGATGGGCTGTTATAGTCCCAAATGTGATTTCCGGTAATAATACCATGAAATAATTTCCCGAAGACGTGCTTCATCACCATAGAGTCCGAGGACATGTGGGCAGTTGTGTGCCGGCCCACCTCCGTCCATATTTGACAGTACCCGAAAGGGCTAAATAGATTGTCTTTTCATTGTAGGCGAACAGTTGTTTGAGCTGAACTCCTTCTGATCCATAGATCAAGTGGCTTCAGACACACAGCCATCTCAAGAGCTGCAGTAAGTGCCTGGTGAGCACCTACAATACCCAGACAAACAAGTATTTGAAGGTGGTTTAGAGGTTTCCCTTTAATCCCGCTCATTGTTCCAGGCCACCAAATAAATGCGGCAAACGAGATTATGGATCTGATCACTGAAACGTATAGCCAGTAAACGCGTCTGGGTTTCAGGCCCCATGATTTACCAAATGACATTTTCAGTAAATGTTGCATGCTTTATTCCATTTCTCTTCTATATGTTTTTTCCAAGTAATCTTTCGATCTAACCAGACCCTCAGATACTTGACTTCCGAAGAGAGTGAGATCGTATGGGCTCCAATTTTTGGAAGACTTAAGTTTTCCAGAGCCCTGCGTCTAGTGAAAAGGATCGTCTCAGTTTTCCTAGGGTTGACTGGTAGACTCTGGTCATTACACCAGGCGACAACTATGTTGACCACAAGACATCATCAGAACGGAGACAGAATCCCACCTTGAGAACAACCCCTTAAAGCCGTCACCGTCGTCGTACCACTACCTAAGTCTGCAGTAATTCTCTGAACAAGTGTGGTGTCAATGCCACGTCTTTCAGCTGCAGAGACCGCCTAACGACCTCATGGAGTGTTGTTTAAATACATTACTGGTGAATCATCGCAATGACAACGACAGTCTGAAATCCTACAAATACTTTATTTTATGTCAAGATAACTCAGTGGCGTAACTACAAATTGTTGGCCCCCCCGCAAAATATAATATAGGCCCCTAGACTATCCTCCCTCCACTTTGCATATCTTTCCCTTCAGAGTAAAAAAAAAATGTTGCTCATCGAAATTAAATTTATTATTATTTTCAATTTAGAAAAAGATCGTTCCACTTATGCGGCTGTTACAGATAACGTAAGAAACAATAATAAACATATCAATACTTGCGAAACACTGGAAGCTATTAGGTATGTATTAAAAACCAGAATTTTGTTTTGAAGTTTGGGCCTTTATTGTGAAAAATGTCACAAGATTTTATATCCAAAGTATTTCCCATCGCTACCCACTACTTTTTCCCATATCTTTCTGGTAATTTATGGATTCCATCCCAGAAAAACTGCACCGGCTTTGCGACCAAAAATGAATCGAGTCAATTTTCGATTCAAGGTATCGTGAAGTGAAGCGTATTCTTGGTAGGCATGGATCGAAATAGGTGGTAGTCGGAAGGAGCAAGGTCTGGGCTATAAGGCTGTTGAGGCAGAATTTCCCATCTATTATTCTCCACCTAATTTTTGACCGGCACCGCAATATGTGGCCGAGCGTTAACGTGGTGGAAAATGATTGACTCGTATCTGGTCGCATACGTGAGAACCGCTCTGCCTGGATTTTCTGCTTCAATCGGACCAATTGTTGACGATAGAGTTGGGGATTGATGGTTTGGTCACTTGGCAACGGCTCATAGTGGACCACACCTAGCTGGTCGCGCCATATGCACAGCATGACCTTGGCACCGTGAATATTTGCAAAATCGACATGAAAGATCGTCTTTCCACGTCTCTTGGCTTCAACTCGTAATGTCACCCAATTTCCCATCTTTTTTGGATGAATCCCAAGGCTTTCAAACATGTGGAAATGGTTGGTTGGTCAACTCTCAATGATTCTGCAAGTTCTTCTTGCGTTTGACGTGAATCTTGATCGAGTAATGCCTCCAATTCTTCAGTTTAAAACTTTTTCGGCTGACCAGGATACTCTTTGTCCTTGATGTCAAAATCACTACTTTTGAAGCGATTAAACCACACAAAGCACTGTGTTTTTGCAAGAGCATGCTCACCATTCAAATCCACAAGCAAACGATGACTTTCAACTGCAGTTTTGTCTTCGAAAAAGTGACTCAACAAAACTTCCCGCAAATGATGTTTTTCGCAAATTTGATCAATGATCAATCAAAACAAAAACTTGATGATGGATGTGCACAATCAAAACAAAAACTTTTAGCAGGTATTGAATTTTGACAGGTATTGAATAGGGCTTTCTAAACACATATCTGTCCATGATGTATTATAATGCATAAACAAGTAATGACATCTAGTATCAAATTCCGGTATTTAATGCATTCACCAATATTATTGGAAATTTTATTATTGGAACTTCAGCTAATTCATGAAACAATTCTTCATGATAATAACAAAGCCTACGGGACCACGTTGCGGCGGGCCCCCCATTTTTGCGGACCCCCCCGCATCGCGGGGTTTGCGCCCTTGTAGTTACGCCACTGAGATGACTTATTAAGTTCACCCGTGTAACGTCACAATTACACATATTTACAAAACATAACAACATAAACAAAGTGTTTTGATTATTTAATTTAAGCACGACAACTAATTAACATTAATAATAATAATTAAACCATAACAAAAATTTTCATAAGATAAACAAAAATTTTCGTCGAATTTCAGACAATCGGAATGAATTTCTTTTGGGCAGAATCACGTTTAACATATAAAATTCACAAGAATTGGTTATCGCCTCAGTCTACTAGCTTAAACGAAGTAAACAATAACTGTGCAGTGTTTTGGTCTAGTTCGGTGGTAGACAAAATTTTGTGGCTATATATAAGACGGTTACTATTTTAAAACACTATATTAGAGTATTTAGAATGAGGTACAGTCGAAGTGTAATATTACTTGTTCTGGTGGTGTGTTTAGCTACAAAAGTGTTTTGTGACCCATTCGAATGTAGTTGTAGAAGCAGTCGACGTTTGGGAAGTGTAAGTGATTATGCTGGTAGTTCTAGACCATATAGTGATGCTGATCGCCCTACTGATGGTCGGGGCAGTGACACTCGATATAATATGGATCAGAGTAGTGAAGAAGACGACGAAGACAACGATGAAGCAGTAGGTATTCCATACTGTGATGAATGCAGACATGTCAATAACAGTGACGAAGGCAGTGCTGAGTGTGAATTTGATACTGGTGATGATGATGAAATAGGAGAATGTGAAACTATAGCAGCCACCCAACGTCAAAACAAAAAATTAATTAATAGAGCGATTCTTTGGGGTATAAACCAAGTTTGTATGTCTTGAGTATATTTATAACAGATCTACAAAATCCAATTTAAAATGTAATTTATACTTTCTAGGCAAAGTTGAGCTAGACAATCCTGTTTTGGCGGCATGCGGTGAAGGTGAAATCGATAAAATTTTGCTCACCCTATCTGGTGTGGGTGGAAATCGAACAACATTTCCAGTGTGTGAAATGAATCGTTTGGAACGCTACAAGGATATTTTCAAATCAAAAAACGTTACATATGTTATAGTTACTGGATGGCCCGTAAGCAATCATTTAAATCCAATGGACGAGCTATCGGCCGTTGGAATGTGTCGTCCCGATGTGGCCGCTATTATTATGGACGTTGGTCGAAATCTACCAATGATTTATAACACGCTGAACAATAATTCGGAAATGATTGCGTATCTTATCTATCGTCTCATTAAATATTTGTTTTGCATCGGACTGGAGAAACGAAATACTGTTTTTGTTGGAGCATCGATTGGCGCGCAAATTTTAGCGATGGGAATGACATTGCTAAATAAAGATTCTAAGCACAGTAATGATAAATTAGAAAAATTTATCGGTCTAGATCCGACATGCTTGTGTAAAGGTGCCAATTATATTACAGCTGATATTGCAAACCAAGTTGTTATATTGCATGGTGACGGTGAACGATACGGTATTAAACAGAGTATTGGCACAATCGATATTTATCCGAATGGAGGGGTTGGATATCAACCGGGATGCGATTCGTATCAGTGTTCACACGTTAGACCAATGCAATTGTTTACCGAAGCTGTATGCAATCCGAATTCGATAGTCTGTGTTAAATGTAGATCGTGGAAAGATTTCACAAAGGGACGTTGCGTTCGTGGGGAAAAATTTGATATGTTGAATATGCCCGTGTATTCACGTGGAATATATTACTTGAGGACTGGTAAACATCCAAACTACGGTCTCGGTTACAATGGAGTGGTTCCTTATAGGGAATTTTGTTTTGATTAAGTGATTATCAATTTGCATTGATTTAACATCTTTTAATAAATTAATTAAAAACTATATTTGTGTTTAAATATTTGATCAAAAGGTTGGTAATGGTATAGGTAAATAAATATTCAGTAGTTGTACAATGTTGGTTAACGATAACAGTTCAATGCCAATTAATATTTAAAAAAATAACTATGCGTGTGAAATAATGGCCACAATGACATTAATGTGAGTTTTTAAGGTAAGATTAGGTTGAGTGGCTGCTACAGCACATTTAGACCGGCGATGGTTCATTGTGAGACCACAGGGTCTTAGTTTCCTATTACCTTTATGAGAACCAGTTTGAGCTACTTATGTAGCGTGGTAAATCTCGCACCTAATAGTTTTCGGAATCAGAGAAGCAGTCCATTAAGAACTTACCCAAATATTCATGTCTTTTGTGTGCCAAAGTCGTGAGTATAAGACGTGGAATACCGCTTCTTCCTCCTCCTCGTCCAAACAGCTTCGGCAAAAGTCATTTGATTCTGGTCCTAGCCTCCTCGCATGTCCTCCAAGTAGGCAGTGTCCTTTGAGTATCCCCACGATCGTCTCAAGTCCAGGTTTCTTGCCTTGCTACTCTACATGAGAGAGTTTTCACTTACCTGTCATCCGCTGAGGCTACTGCCTCCATTTTAAGCAAAGTCTTGAGTGCCTTAACGGGTTTCCCCAACTTTGCCCTTTTCTGGTAGCAGTTAGATAGTTGTACCATGCCTCGCGAATTCGTCCGCCCTGCAGTTCCTCATGACGCCCGAGTGGCTGGTGACCCACACTATCTAATGTTGAAATGCTCACTTATCTCAGTCAGAGACAAGTGGCAACCCAACACCACTCTAGACGTCAGAGAAAGAGATTCCAGCGACTTGATTGTCGCCTGACTGTTCACATAAATTTTGGTAGCATTCAAGGATACTTCATTATGTCAATCGCTATCACATCTGACTGGTACACGCTGCAGTTATCAGGGAAACGAACTGATGTTTTTACTTTCAATTTATCACCTCCATAGCTCCTACTTTATTGTGTAGCTTGACGCCATCTGTGAAGAACTGCAGTACTTCCGTTTCCGCAACCGAAACGCTCCTCTAAGATTCTCTTGAGGGGCAGGGAGTTCGGAATCTGTTTTTCGAAACACAAAGACGGTGTAACGTAGTCTAGATGCACCAGTTCCTTTCTTAGCGATCTATTTACCGTCGAGTGTCCTATTGAAGGTGAAACATGACCTCCAAAGCACGGGTAGGTGTTGTCCTTAGCTCTCCGCTTATAAGCATGTAGACCGTGCTTTGCACCTTCTCAATCCCTTTTCTGTACGTTACTTTATCAAGACCTGACCATCACCCGCTCACCAACACAGGTCTTACAAGTACAGGTCTTACAACGGAAGTGAATAGCCAGTGTACTAGCTCCGGCTTCAGGCCCCATCTTTTTCCGATGGCGTTCCTGCACGAGTACATTAGCCTTGTTTATTTTTTCCTAAATGTTGGGCTTCCAACTATTACTGTCCAAGATTTCGCCTAGAAATCTTGCCTTGTCAGTAAAAGCTAGTCTCCTGCCCTTTAAGAGAGGTGGATCTACTACATGGATTTTATATTTTCTAGTAAATAGCACCAGTTTTGAACGAGCAAATTGCCAGTCGAAAAACCTCGTAATGATTAAGAGGGCATTTTGGATTTCTTCCTTCACCGTGCTTAAATATTTCCAGAGACGCAGCTATCGCTATGTCATCTGTATAAGCAGTCACTCCGATCTCCCCTCTCACCAGCTTAAAGCAACCCATTGATTGCAATGTTCCAGAGAAGAGTAAACAGGACACCTCCCTGCGAGGTTCCCTTAGCCACTTGCCTCCTAATGGTGGATTCCCCAACTCCGAATTAATCATCGTATTGTGATTAATTACTCCACTTACAGGGTAATCCACTCCTAGGAACGACAATCCCTGCAGAATTACCTTCGTTTTTACATTGTTAAAGGCGCTATCAAAATCAAGGAAACGCCTTACTCAATTGTGCTTACCAGGGTGTGCAGAGCTGTGTCCACAGAGTTCCCTTTATAGTAAGCATGCTGAGATTGGACTCAGTCACTAGGCTTTATTTTTGAACGTATATAGATATCCATCAGCCTTTCCATGTTTTTCAGTAGAAAGGATGATAGAGTTATGAGTCGTAAGTTCTTTGGCTAGCCATGTGAGTATTTACCAGCTTTCGGAATAAAGATCACTCTGAACTTTGCCCACTTCCTCGGTATACAGACCAGTTTTAAACACCCTTTTTATCACAGAAGAGTCTTCATGACTCCTTCGTGCCTTCCTCAATTCTTTTTTGTATATTTTGAGGTCCTCCTTATTTGGGTCCCAGTCTTAAGCCTCTCTCGTACTTTTAGCTATATTAAAGGCTATTTAACACGACTTCCTGTAGGTTTCCGGTTCCTTAGACAACCATGCCGATTTTTGCTTACCCGTGCATTAGTGATTAATGTGAGTTTTTTTAAATCTTGTAAGAAATCAAGAAGATCTGACGACCAGTTCTAGAAATTTTAGTATTCCAAATATGTAGCCTAAGGCTCTAAGCATGGAATCAACACCAATGGCGGTTTCAGATGATACAATTTGCATTTAAACTCGTATAAAATTCAGATAATACAGGAACTGAAGTTCAACGACAACACACAGCGAACCATTTACACAGATTGGATGTTAAATCAGCACGGGTTGGATGATAATTTCCTTAAGAAACCCTATTTGTCTGTTGAGACCAATTTTCATCTCTATGGGAATTTTATTGACCAAACAGTGAAACATGAAAGTGAGCACTATGATAGAGCCGGATAAAATATTATCAAGCAGGAAAAGACGATGTGCCCGCATATTCGTCGTTAACTTAGGTGGTCAACTATAAACGAATACTTTTATACACAATCTATTTTTTATGTCAGGGCAAACAAATTTTTGATCAACAGCGAGAATCGGACTTGAGACCACGACGTGATGAGAAACACTCTTAACCATTAAGCTTCAACTCGCGTATATCGTTATATAATATTTAAATTCAATTGTCCATTTAACTGTGCATCAAAAATTCTGTCATTCCCAATTGGCTTCATTGATTGACTCATGAACTATCAGTAGTGTTGCACTTTGCCATATGAAGGAAGTTAATTGTTTAAAATATTTCAAATTATGTTGTATAAAAGGTAATTAGAGATCAGTCAGAGTATTTTAGACATTCTGAGCCAAATAAACTATTATATATTTGGTTGGAAAATCATGAATTAGAGTGGACGCTTCTGTTATGTTTCTTGACCAATTCCATGATAGAGGCTATTGATTTTATTATAGCCTTACTCATTTGTATTATAAAAGCAAAGGTATGTACAGATTTTTATAAAGACGTCACAGTAGGAATAATACCACATGCGCACAAGACACAATTTATCCAAGCTGTCCTCCTAAAAGACAAACACAGGCATATTTTAGTTTGTAGCTTTTTACCAAATATTTCTTTTTCACTCTTCTAAAACTATCCTGATCTATTCATACCTCTGGCGTCATTTAAACTTAAGTCCTTTAGGTTAGTTAGGAAGCTTGCTCCTACTTTATCTTGTTATTTCACATGAGTCGATATTGGCCCATCTCTCATTCACAAATTGCCTAGTTATCTCCTGAAATAACACATGATGCGACTGACACGCCAAAGTTCACTTTCCTTAGAGGATACAACATGTTATGCCCTGATAAACTGATGCATTTCTGAACTACCTTTGATATTTGTCGAAATTGTGAAAGTTTGATTGAAGCGTTGTAATGGTAATTAGACTGGCCGTTAGTGAATATCGAATATAGACTGCGGTATTAGATTATACTTAACATAAACCGGTTATAGTTTCCATTATCACAATTAGTTCGAGTTGAAAAACGCTGTAATAAATAGTGAGACAGAAAGAAAGGCTATTTTTTTCACAGAAAACCCATCATCTAATCCACATATCTATTTTTGAACAGCGGTCATTCATCAGTTATAACCATTCTTCTCTGGAAAACAATTATACACACTCCCTCACATCTCACTTCCATTTGTGTTCCTATGTAGGGAAGTCAGATAAAGTAGTCTCCAGAACTAGTATAGACCAGAATGCAATAATCCTCATCTTTATCATAGACTTAACATAAAACTACAAAAGACAAAGAAGACAGAAACAGTTCACCATGTGACGATCTCATACCAAAGAATGGGTTGGGTGTTTGAAGTATAAGGCCAATATCCTTTTCTTTTGATCTACAGAACGGTTGATCTACAAAAGACATTTTTTCTCAGTTTTATTCGTATTTACATTTAATCCACAACTACACAAGTCCAATTGACGAGAGTCTTAAGCAAGCATTGCATGTTTTCGCCCAAAGTACAAGTATATTTACCGAACCGAAAACTGCAATAGCAACGTCATCAACATATAAGCTATTATTTTAACGCATTGTCGTCCCGATCGAGTTATAGATCATCAATGACCAAATATTGGAGAAGGGGAACAAACCTACACCTTGCGTTATTTCTTGATAAACAAATCTCTTGAAAAAACCTCTTGAAGATAAGCTGTCATGATCTTGCGTCTTATAGCATTTGATATATTCGGGTCCCGACCGGCTTATTCATTATCAGATGCACATGGGCTCGAGTGGTTACTCCAGGTTTCATATTGTTAATAAGGCATCGTCCAGTTCTAGATAGACTACTATTGATTGTTCTATACTCAAGAGATGTATGGATAGGGACGGTAATGAGTAGACAGCAGTTTCTGCGCCCTTACCTTTTAAGTAGGCTGAGATTTTGGCAACTAATTCGGATCGATCGAGCCTCTGATATGATCTTCTATCTGTCGTTCCAAAGATTTTAATAAAAATAACGATATGCTTATAGGTATTATTCACATTATAATACGTTATGGCTCAGTCCAACGAAAGGTTTTACACTCACTTACTATTATTTTATTTTAATTCATAATTAATAATATTAATAAATATAACCCGCTGCTTACAGCGATTTAGCGGTCATTCCTAGCATTAATTATAATTATTATGTATACAGACTCAATTGTGAGAATAATGAAAGTCAAGCATCTTGGATGTCTTAAAATTCATAAAAATAGGGGGAAGGGTATCAGGGTGGCAGCAGGTAATCGAGCATTTTGCCATTAAACCTCTGGATGCCGAAAATGATGGAGTCAATTTGTTGTCCTAATATTTTAATCATTTTATTACTTAAGCAAATTAGTTTGTTTCTGTTTTTCCAGACCGTGTCAACAATGTGACTCCATCGCTTTCGATCACGAGCCAGCTCTTCATTCTGTTGCAAAAACACTTAGAAGATGCCAAAACGTGACCGAGCCAGCATAATGGCTGTCCTTAACTTTCACGCGCAATGTCAAGAGTCAGAAGTCCAGCTAATCAAGTATCTCTTTCACTCCGCTGCATTAAATCCAATCACACAGACAACACCTGCATATGCAAATAAACTTTCTTTTGGAATCAACATATGGTCAATTTGGCGTCGGGAAGTTTTACGTGATGTGTCCATGTGTTCAAATAGATGTTTTTATGAGGAAATAATATACTTGCCACTTTGAGTTCATGTTCGATCACAAACAATGGTATGATCAGGTTGCTGTGTAGGAAGGGGAATAAAAACAAGATTCCATTTTTACCCCATTACTCAAGCTCAATCGACTGTGTTATATCTATTTCAAAAAGTCTCGACATCTTGAACTCCGATTAAAGACTAAGCTATCTGAGATTTTCAAAGTCATTTGTGGATACCAAATATAAGCCATGATCTAAAGCAGTGCAGTATCTGGAGAGAATATGAAGAGCAGGAGAACATAGAAAGTGCTTATAATTTTCTGTGCTTCTCCTGTTTTATTCGGAGTTTGCGTTAGAGTTATTGTCAATATGATAGCAGCGTCACGTCTGCGGTGGAAATAACAAAACTAAATGTACTGTAAATACCCGAACCAGGTTTATCGGCCTGATATCCAATTGATTCGCAGAGATTTCTTTTGGATTGACAAATCGATTTAAGTTTATCATTATTTTTCAACCGTACCTACCAAGGGAGATTGACTCATCCGATATACTGATCCATCCGATAAAAATAGGATGGGTTGTAGTAGGCCATATGCCTTTTCGGCGGCAGTTAACCTGCAGGTGGCCACTAAATTTTTTGGGATCCAATGATCAAAGAATGATGCATCAGGTGTGGTTAATTCTTACAGTGTAAAGTCAAAAATACTTTTGAAGGTCATTTAGAATTTTCCCTCCGACAGCACTCATAGTTTACGCCACCAAATATATGTTAAAAAAACAATAGGTCTGATATCCAAAAGGTTAGGCAGACCACGACCACTTAAAACATTTATCGAACATAACCCTATTTCGTTAAATACCAATCGAAAAAGGTTGAAAGGCAGTTCGGTAAAGGTATCTCTTCGAATATCAAGGACTGAATTAATGTAATTCTTTATGAATGGCTGTTCTGACTTGTATAGTATGTGGAACGTTATTAGGAAGCGAGATGCAAGGGATAGTTAATTAGGTTTCACCAAAAACGTCAAACCATTGCTGAGATAGTACAAATTTGGGTAACCGCTTGGGAAAATCATAGAAGGAAAGAGTGTCAAACAGAATAAAATGGATCCTCCCAAGTGGGTAGGCCAGTCAACCTTATTCAGCAGACCTGGAAATCGACTATAGGATTCAACGGATCAATCATTTATTACAAATATCGATACCATTGGGTATCGATTCGTGTCTGTAATCGAAAGTTGCAGCAATTTCCGCCTGAAATACAGTAGCGTATCTACCAAGAAGGATAGATAATTTAACCTCATGATTACAGCACACTTATCCATCAGTAAAGAGACATATATGTGTCGGCCGACCTCCTTTCAAATTTTGCCAAATACACAGAAGGACCAAATGGAACTTTGCCTCATAGGTGAGCGACTGTTTGCGCTGCAGAGCTAGATCCGTAGATCAAGCGTCAATAGATTCATAGCCATCTCAAGAACTACTTTGGGTTCCATTATATTCTATCTTTGTCACAACCTTTACCATCAGGTTCCAATCTCTGAAACTTGGTAGTTGGTGTAGATAACTCTGTGATTTATAAATCTCTGAAGTTCCATAATCTTCCGTTATATCGGTTTTTATCTCTTTGTTGAGAAGTTTTATTGTCCGCCATGGTGTCTCAGTTCTTTAAGGCTTATTTAGATAACAGTTCTTTTCGTCGATAAGTGCCTCTTCGAAGTTCGTCTCTAATTTCTCTAATTTTAGGTTTATCGTTGGTTAGAGAGAAGTCGATGTAGCGATGGTCATAGAGAGTAATGTCATCAAGGACCATCCATCGATGGGATTTATCCACTTAGCCTATAGACCTATATTATACATAAGTCGATCTGATTTCTGTCAGCTCTAGCATTAATGTCACCAATCACCAATCTGCCATCGTGCTACACGGTAGAGCCCATCAGAATATCCAAATTATTAGAAAAATTAGTCTTTATGTTGGGGTTGTTAAAAAATCAATGAGCGCATGTACACAAACAATTGCCAGGTTGGTTAATCTCATGTCCAAGCGAAGCTTACACATTCGTTTATCAACTGCCTGAGTTCGCCTTTTTTACCTGTGACTCAATGAGTAATCCAATACCATGATTTCCAAGGTCATCTCCACTGTGCAACAAGGTGAGACACATGGTCTCTATTTTTAGGCCATCGAATTATTTGGAGCGCTACGAACTCCAGGCGATACTCTTTCATACATATGATAAGGCCTTAAAATGCACCAGTTTTTCTAAGTGACTGCACATTCCACGTGCCGATCCTCAATCTCGTGTCTTCGAATTGCTATAGGGGTAGGATGCAAAAGGGGTTTTCACCATCTGTTGATTATAAAAACATAAGTGGACTGTATGTGAATGTTTGCTTTAAATATGCACAATACTTCGACGATGTTATTCGATGGTATTTATTATTCGACGGTGTTTACTTGACGGGATTATTATTAAGATCAACCTTTAATTAACTTGGTATCACTTTGATAAACTATAATAAAACTCGCTATCGGAATTAATATTAATTTATTTTGATTTTAATTAACTTTTCAATTACTTTGCAATGAAGCTTAACTGTTGATTACGAAGACTATGATTCAACTAAAATTCTATTGCAACTCGACGACTGTTGCGACTCTTACGACAAAAAAATGAAGTTCATTACATTTGCTTAATTGTAAATAAAATAGAGCAACAAAACTTAGTTAACATAAAAACAATATGTTACTTAACCTAAATAATTTAACGTTAGTAAACAAAATTAACATTACTCCACGCGTTGAAATTATTAATTTCAAAATAAAGTTTCAAAATACAATTCAATAAAATGATATTCATTATTTCTGATTCTAAAATACAATAATATATCGAAAATTTAATATGTTTTATTTACATAATATGATATAACCTAAAATAAAGTTTTCGGTTCGATTTTAAAATTATTTTTACGTTAATTCAAATAATTTTATTCAAAAAAACTATTTAATTCAAAAACAAAAATTTTTATGAGTTTATATTATAACTATTAATGCACAGTATTTTTAGAATAGTCTTCCATCGGTAAAACACATATCTTGGATATTGTTCTTTTAAATTCCGAATGACCGGTCTTTACCGTTACAACCCGAACATAACCGTCAGTTCCGACATGTAATTTTACTATGCGACCAAGGGGCCACCTTAATGGAGGGATGTTATCTTCTTTTAATAACACCAAAGAAGCAACCGTAACATTTTCGGAGGGCGTCAACCACTTACGACGCTGTTGTAGCTCACTCAAATATTTTACCTGCCAGCGTTTCCAAAACTGCTGGAACATAAATTGTAATCGTTGCCACCGAGAAAGTCTATTAAAATCTAAATGGTTGAGACATGAATCAGGGAAAATCGTTAAAGCGGAACCGATTATAAAATGTCCTGGTGTCAATACTTCTAAGTCGAGAATGTCATTAGACATAGGAGTGAGTGGACGTGAATTCAAACACGCCTCAATTTGTGTGATAAGCGTATGGAACTCTTCATATCGAAGTGATGAGTTTCCTACAACACGTTTTAGATGATGTTTCGCACTTTTTACCGCGGCCTCCCACAAACCTCCGAAGTGTGGTGATCTGGGCGGTATTTAATGCCAATGTATACGCTCTTCAACGAAATACCGAGTAACTGCGTTTTTATGCGCAGCTGAAGTAAATAAATCATGCAATGCCTTCAATTCAGCATTTGCACCAACAAAGTTGGTAGGTTTATCTGAATAAACATTGACAAATTTGCCTCGACGTGCCACGAATCGACGAAAAGACGCTAAAAACGCTTGAGTTGAAAGGACATCTACAATTTCTAAATGTACTGCTTTCGTACAAAAACAAATATATACTGCTTCATAAACCTTTGTTGTTACTTTTCTCCTAAGATTGTGAGTCATGTTAAAATGACCGTAAAAATCTATTCCAACATTTAAAAAAGCTCTACTAGGAGTAACACGTTGCACAGGTAACTGACCCATAATTTGTTTTAAAATTGTCGGACGTGATCGAAAGCACCTTAGGCATTCATGCACAACTTTACGACAAAGATTTCTACCTCCAATTATCCAATATTGAGCTCTTAAACTATATAGTAAAGCTTGTGGGCCGGCGTGAAGCTGACGTTGATGTTCATTTCGAACTAAATTTTTTGTGAACGTGTTTGAAGCTGGTAAAATAATTTGATGCTTTTTGTCAAAACAGGCATCTACATTATTTAACCTACCGGCGACGCGTAACAAATTATTTTCATCGAGGAATGGGTTAAATGATTTTAACTTACTATCATGCTGAACTATTTTATGTTTACGAATGGACACAATATCTGAAGAAAATGCTTCATTTTGAATCAGTTTTAAAATACGTATTCGAGAAGCTTCTACTTCATTGGTTGTCACCTCTTCGGTCATATGAGAATACTTCTTCGGTTGCAGGTTATAATAAAAACGAAAGCACAAAGCTACTATCCTTATCAATTTAGAAATATCCGAATATTTGTCGATAATACTGAGATCGGGATTACGAGTATGTAAGCTATTCTCACCCTTTTTTAATTCAAGAAGTTCAGAACTGATTTTAACATTAGATGATTTCGGCCAACTACACGAATTTGCCTCTAAAAACGAAGGACCTTCCCACCATAATTTTGAAATAATAATTTCTGTAGGCATTAGTCCT
Source organism: Tipula lateralis (assembly GCA_963932295.1). Lineage (NCBI taxonomy): Eukaryota > Metazoa > Arthropoda > Insecta > Diptera > Tipulidae > Tipula > Tipula lateralis. The sequence goes on along the minus strand of OZ010738.1, from coordinate 92,265,986 downwards.
CTGAATATTAAGTCAGCGGGGTTAACGGCAGTAGGAACATACATCCAACTTTCTAACGAAGACAAATCTTGAATTAAAGAAATTCTATTTGCTACAAAAGTAGCAAACTTAGACGGACACGATTTAATTCTTAGCAATGTGATTTCTGAATTGGACCATAAACAAATTCTATTAAATTCAATTTCCAAGGCTTTTATTACCTTATCTGCTAGTTGCGCTAACAATAAAGCCTCGCACAGTTCCAAACGAGGAATGCTTTGCTTTTTTAATGGAGCAATCCTTGATTTTGCACATAACAAAGAAATTCGACTGACATTTGACAAATCAGTTACACGTATATAAATTACACAGCCGTATGCTTTTTCTGCTGCATCTCCAAAACCGTGCAATTCAATTGAGTTTATATTATTACCAAAGAAACAACGAGGTATATTAATTGTACAAATTGATGGTAACTGACGTCTAAAATTGGACCATGTGTCAGATATTGATGACGGAACTTCGTCATCCCATAATAAGTTGGGAATGTTCCACAGTGATTGCATTATTAATTTAGCTGTTACTATCACTGGCGGACATAAACCTAATGGATCAAAAAGCTGTGCGATTTCTGACAACACAATTCGCTTAGTAAAAGTATTTTTAAGTGTGACCTTTCGAAGAATTATTTTTAAATTGTCAGATTCAGGATTCCAATGAAGGCCTAATAATGATATCGAGTTATCTGAAGTTGAATCAATGTCGGATTTATCCGATAAACTCGTGCAATTAGAATTCCATTTACGTAGATCGAAGCCACTCTTTGCAAGTAATTTAATTAAATCCTTTTTAAGACGCTGTGCTTCTCCGAAGGAGTTTGCACCTGATAACATATCGTCGACATAAAAATCTTTTTCTAGCACTTTCGAGGCGAATGGACAATTATTTCGTTCATCAACTGATAACTGTTTAATCGTACGTATAGCTTGAAAAGGTGCACTTGACGTTCCGTATGTGACGGTACATAGTCGATAACATTTAATTTCCTCATTTCACGATTAACGCCAAAATAGACGCAATAATCACGATCATTTTCATGTATAAGTATTTGTCTGTACATTTTTGTGATGTCAGGTGATAATGCGAAAAAATATTTTCGAAACCGAACCATAATTGAAAATAGATCCTGCTGAATCGTGGGTTTATGGGGTTCGGGTTTTAATCCCCATTTATTGTGGCAGGTAACGATTAATTAATATACGATAATCAATCGCCCCACAATATGCGTTGAGTTATTAAACTTATAAATAAAACATTTCTTTTAATTGAGTATATGAATAATAGTTTTATTTATAGTTTAGATTGGTAATTTAATTACTGATAATGATTTTTAAATATTTTAGTTAACAATATCCGACAACGTGTGTCGTGTTTAGCGGATAAGCGAATAATCATTTTCTAGCTAAAATTCCTCTTTTATAACGATATTTTTGTTTCATACCGATAGTGTGATGGAATTTAGAAATGACAAAAAAATAAATAAATAGGAACTTGGAAAATTTTGAAGTGATCAACCAGAGATGGCGACTAAACTAAAATGAAAGGAAGAAAATGACAACAAAGAAATGAATAAGCAGCTGTCAAATTCCTGAATAAATAATGTTAGCATTCGTACGCCATAACGCCACAGGTTCAGTCATGAGACAATCGTTTAATGAAATATTTTTGATTGATTTTGACGAAGCGTTGAATACCACACGCAACTTAGTTGTTGTGCTGCTTTCTTTCATGACGGCGTGATGCGGAACAAAATAAGTTTTTTCATATTGGCTTTCGGAATTTTCAGGTTTTGGAATTAATTGCATATGTTTTAAATCGATGTATTCGTTCTAACATTCCGAACATAATGTTCTTCGCACATTTTTCTTCCATTGACAAGTCATTTGGTAAGTGAATCTGTTCTAATTCCCAAAATTTAGAGATTTTATTATTTAAATCTTCTTGAACAGATGATGTGAGCGACGTTGACCTATTAATAAGCGTATTCAAATTGGGATCCGAAGAATTGTTATATATAGTTTTACCTAACACAATAAAACCTAATTGTGTATTTTGAAATAATGGAAGTTCTGGGACAACTTTAACTGTAACACCGTTAACAATTTCGTTGTACTTTTCTGTACCGATGAGCATGTCTATTTTATGACTTATAAAAAACTGTGGATCTGCTAATGTGATATTTTTAGGTATGATCGACCGATCAAACTGAAATGAGCACGATGGTAGATCGCCAGTTATATTTGATAAGACTAAAAAATCTAAATCTATATTTTATAGTCAGATACTCGAGACTGTATACTTAAATTGACGATGTGCTTGACTTCCGTAAGTTTTCCGTTTATACCTGATACTCTAATCGAAAGTTGATTTTTTACTGGGTCTTAAAATTTGACATAGATTTTCGGTTATGTAATTTGATTGGGATCCACTATCTAATAATGCCCTACATGGAATTCTATGTCCATTCGATTCTACCCATATAACCGCAGTTGCTAATAATATTTGCGAAATAGCGCCTTGATTTTTACAACTTTGAAAAGATTGTTTTACGGAGGCTAAAGAAATGGCACTAGAGGTTGAAGTCATTTCGGAATTGGAAATACTTTTATTGTTTGAATTAATCGAATTTTCCCTTTTTTCTTCTGAAGTAAAACTTGCGTTTGTTTTTTCAAAATGCAATAACGTGTGATGTCTTAATGAACATCGCTTACACGCTTCAGCTTTACAATCAAAGACTCGATGTATTGACGATAGGCAATTGGTACACAATTTTAATTGTTTGATCAATTCATACCGTTTGAGTGGTGACCAGTGTGAACTACAAAATCTAGGACATAGACTGAGTGTATGATTCTCCTTACAAACTGGACATTTACTGGATATATTATTTGACACGTATACCCGATTCGGAATTGCTTTATATATAATATTTTTGCTAGCCAACGATGTCGTTCCTTTTGTTTGTCCTATGACTTCTAGAATCTTAACCCGCTTTTTGAGAATCTCGATAAATTCACAAAAAGTCAATATTTTATCGGACGAGGAGTTTATAACTATTTCGATACGAGATGGGGAATCTAATTTTTCCATTAAGTGATGAGTTAAGATTAAATTCCAAGTTTCGATATTTACTTTCAACGATTTAAGTGCATTGTAATGCTTTTCGGCGGACTCCACAAAGTATTGTAACGAACTTGCAGAATTTTCCTGAGGCCTTTTGATATCATACACATTTTTTACGTGAAGTTTCTGAATTGAAATTTTATTATTATAATGATCGAAAACAGTTTTCCATGCTGTGTCATAATTATCATTTGTAATAGGTAAATTTTCGATGAAATGAAAAGCTTTACCGTTTCTTACTGATGAAATTAAATAATGAAATTTAGTGACAGAACTGATAGAGTCATTTGAATGAATAAGATCAACGAATATATCTCTAAAACCAAACCAAGTCAATTCGGTTCCATCGAATTTTGGAAGATTTATTTGAGGAAGTCTAATTGCTACTGAAGTTTCGACATTGTTTTTATCTTTATTTATACAAAGGTGAGCTTATCATCTGAGTTTATCTCCGTAGAATCGATACCCTCCAAAGTATCCTCCACTTCATTAAACTTTCCATACGTCAATCTAATGCGATGCAACACTGACTGTAATTCACCGATGGAATTATATACATTCTGTGCGAATTTGTTTTTAAAGTAAGTGATTCTGCCTTAATGGCCACTTCTACTATTTTTTAATTGATTAATTTTAATATTTAGTGCTTCAGCATCCAAATCAGTACTATATTCAGACATTTTCAATAAATTTTGAACTTTAGTTTACGCTTGTTAAAGAATTACTAATTGAATTATTCACATATAAATTTTCTTAAAAATATAAATTTTACCCTCAACCAATTAAGCAACTTATAACTATAAAATAAATTAAACTAATAATAATAATAACAATAATAATATTGCTAAAATATGTTTTATGGAATTTACCACCACGTAAAGGTTTAGTTATTACCGTTACTCCTAACTGCATACAATGGCTGTTGCGTATTAATCTGCTCAAACGATGTTATGGCATCCAAAATCCGAATAATGATTAAATAATAATAATTGTTGAATCTTTACATTTAAATATCAAATAAATTTATAGAATAATCCGGTTTTAAGGGCCAAATGCTGATTATAAAGACATAAGTGGACTGTATGTGAATGTTTGCTTTAAATATGCACAATACTTCGACGATGTTATCCGATGGTATTTATTTTTCGACGGTGTTTATTTGACGGGATTCTTATTAAGATCAACCTTTAATTAACTTGGTATCACTTTGATAAACTATAATAAAATTCGTTATCGGAATTAATATTAATTTATTTTGATTTTAATTAACTTTTCAATTACTTTGTAATGAAGCTTAACTGTTAATTACGAAGACTATGATTCAACTAAAATTCTATTGCAACACGACGACTGTTGCGACTCTTACGACAAAAAAATGAAGTTCATTACATTTGCTTAATTGTAAATAAAATAGAGCAACAAAACTTAGTTAACATAAAAACAATATGTTACTTAACCTAAATAATTTAACATTAGTAAACAAAATTAACACCATCGATTGCGATACAAATTTGAAAAAGATTTGTTTTGTTTGTTGACATTTTTAGCATTTGATTTGTACTCTATAATAAGCAGAATTTATTTGCTTCCAAAAGTATTTGAGTTTACATTTAAAAGCTGTCGTTACACTATTGGGTAACAAACTTTCGTACAGCACTGCTTTTATTTTATTTTGTTTCTACCAATGACACATTATAGTTCTATTAATAAACAAGAGGTGTCACGACCGAAAAAAAAAATAAAAACTGATCGTATTTAACGTGAAACCAACTATTCATTTTGATATCAGTATCAACTATCAACAATACCTTCTCTCTCTCTCTCATTTATTATCACAACTCTATATCATTTGAATATATTATTATTGTTCTTTTTCCCCAACCTGTTTTTTTTCGTTGTATGTAAATAGTTTGTTTTGATGTCATCGATCGCGCAAAGCCACATCAAAACGAGAGCTTGGTGAGAATTTAACTTTTTAGTGTTATGTGTGAGACTTTTAAAAATACTCAATTGTAGTTCTGTTACTAAAGGTGATGAATTAAGAAAGAAATCAAGTATTTTTTTTTCATATCCATTCAGTTTGTGAAACTCTTTTACTGGCATACGATCGCGTTTCATTTTATAAACTCTTGGTGTAAAACAAAAAGATTTAATATTTTGTTGTTTTAATTTAAATAATTTAAATTTTAAAATTAATTAAATAAAAACCGCGATTTATAGTGTGTTGTTGCTGTTGAGTGGAAAAAAAATTTGAAATAACGCGAGTATTGGAATGTTTAGTGTTGAGATTTGTGGCCCAAAAAAAAATTATTAGAAGTTTTGTGTGTGTGATAAAAGTTGATTAATAATCCATCTTACGATTTGTGTTGCTATCTGCTGCACAAAAAGAAAAAGTAAAATAAGAAAATTAATAAAAGTGTTTTTTTTTTGGTTTTATTTATTAATAAATAAATTTGTTTTTTTTTATTGTTAAGTGATGTAAAAAAAAAACTTTCATTCAAAAATTGAGATTACAAAATTTGTGCTATTACTCGTACGTAGTTTAATAAGTGAAGTAAATAATTTGCTTGCAACCTAATTACAAACAATTCGCTAGTTAAAATTGTTGTTGTTTTTGGTTTTTGTTCGTTATTATTACATATAGGCACATAAACGAGTATTATAGTTTTGTTTGATCAACCAGAGTACAGTTTTGTTCACTGTACTTGTTTATTTTTAGTTGTAGTTTGGTTATAGTTTAGTTGACTTATTTTTTTTTGTTCAATACTTACGAACACATATCGACATGAAATATTTATTTTTTCTAGATTTTTTTTTTAGTTTAGTTTTTGTTCAATTGAACAAAAGAATTAATCCAGTGATTTGAATTGAATATACTGTGCAGAACTATTTTGAATTGGGTTGTAGAGGTATTGTTGTACGTTACGTTGGAAATGAACAAAAATAAATTATATCCGGTGTTGATGAAGCCAATGGACATATAGTTTTCGCGGTATTTTATTTTTTACGGTGAAATTTTGTTGCTATACGGGGGAAATTTGTTGTTAAAATATAATTAAGCCTATGTCACTAGTTTAAATTACTAGCCAATAAAAAATAGGTCACTTATACACGTCAAGGTTCCGCACTCACTGCTACAAAGTCAACATGGTGCAAATTTAGGATTTTATCAAACCACACAGATGCGTTCTTCATCTTTCGCATACTAAAGCACCCAAGGTTTTTTGGCGTAATGTTCGAAATCTAGGCCTAAGCAGGTGAAGAAATAATAGTATTTTAGATTTCAAAGCTGCCAATATAAATTCTTATTTTATTAGCTCGAATCCAACTTTGGTTTATCCTGTTGATCTGAATTCTAAAGAGTGTTCTAATCCTTTTTAATTTTCTAATATTTTCTTTGAGGAGTTTCAGTCTGCTATTTGTAAAGTGAAATCAGAATCTTCTGGTTTTGATAGGGTTAGATTAAAATTGGTGAAACGAACTTGTAGTCTCAAAATACATATAACACATTTTTCGTTTTATCTTAACCTCTTCTTGTTTTCCCGAGCAATGGAAACTCAGTAAAATAATTTCAATTCTAAAAATAAGCAATCCTGTTGAATTATCCCAATTTAGACCTGTCAGTTTTTTAAGTTCCATCTCCAAAGTTTTTTTAGAGGTAGTTTTTTGGGTAGTTGTTATTTTAATTTTCTTCCAGTTACTTCAGGTGCTCCTCAAGGTTCGGTACTTGGTCTTTTATTATTTCTTATGTACATTAAAGACATAGAATCCTCGTTTCACCATTATTCGTTTCACAATTTTGCTGATGAAGTTCCAATTTATAGAAATAGTAAGTTAGATCAGCAGTCTATTGTTAGTAATATTTCTCTGGTTAACGAGGGTTTGGATAGAATATATAATTGATCTATTTCCAATGGGCTTGTCTCAAATGCTAGTAAATCGCAATTTATTTTCGTTTCCTTGTATTACTCTTAATGGGTCACTCATTCCGTTTTCAACTACTATTAGTAATTTGGGGATACTTTTTAACCAAACTCTTACATGGGATGTCCATTTAGTTAAAGTTAGTAGAAACATATTTGGATTACTTAGTTTTTTTTATATTGTATGATCCTTGCTGCTCATCCGATTGTAAATTAGCTTGTACTCAAAATAGAATGTGCGTGCATGGTGTAGACTTTTTGCAGTAAAAAAATTAAGATGGAAGTAATAATTTTTGTACGGACCTGATGCGACCGAAAGCCTGTTAGAAACCAATATTCGCAAGATGATGTGAAAAGGGAAAAGGAGCAGCTAGTTCAGGTCCTATTATACGCAAGCGGAAACCAGTTTTTATCAAAGGGATCGCAAATTCGTTGCTCTCAATGTCACAGTAGACAGGCACTCAAATAACCATTATCTTGTTGTTACAACCAACAAGCTATACAAAATTATAACAATCCCCTACCAATTCAGTGCTGGTTAGATAATTATTCAGTAACAGCTTTACTATCAGTACAAAATATAATCGCTTTACCGTCTTCAAGGAAATTAAAAACTTTAGGAAGTCATAATTAATTCTACTTGATCAATGGTACAGCATGTCCCCAAACTGTCAGAGGTTCTCAGATCATACGATGGGCAGAAGATATATAGCCATATTCAGAAAAAGAGACATCAGAAAAGAACACAGCAATCCAGATATAATCGACCAAGTATAATGAGAACCACATTATATCTGGATGGAAAAACTACCTTAAATCATTTGTGGAAATTGAAAACAAACCTTGTCGATTTCTAGCTCGTTTAAATTCATTAAAAATTGTTCTAAGGCCTGAAATAGTGCCAAAAATGTTTCTGAACTCAGCAATTCTCAAGCAAAAGGCAGCCAAAAAAGCTGTATCGAAAATGAAGAACTATAACTGGACTAGAGAGAGAATGAGCACCTTTAGCTCGAAGAGAAGTCGAAGACATGGCTCCAGTTACAGCTCGACAAGCGCTGTTTTGCAAACAGCTTAGTTTTGCAATTTTTGATGCATAGCATTGGGTAGCATTGGTATAGCCAGTGATTTATATATAGCGTTTTGGGGGACAATCCCCAAGAATTACCGCAAAAGCTTTTCGTCATTGGCAAAAAATGGCGTCTTTTGGTAGTTTGAAATCTAGATGATATTTCCAAACAAGTTTATTATCCAGAAAAAGACACCACTGTTATACTGGGTGTCCGCCGGGAAGGTATACTACTTTGTTTTGCCCCCATTTTGGTAAACGTTAGTCTTGACAGTTCATATTTGGCAGTCGTGAAGTAGACACGTGGCAAATTTATTATGGAAAAATATTCGATAAACCAACGTGTTTTAATCGTTAAAACATTTTATCAAAATCAATCATCGATTACTGTGACGATGAGAAAGTTACGTGAAATTTTTGGGAGAAACAACTGTAGGTGATATGCCCAAGCATGGGCCACAACGTACTGCAAGATTGGCTGAAAACATTACTGCTGCTCAAGAAAGTGTTCAAAACAATCCATCAATCTCAATTCTACGCCGTGCTCAAGAGCTTGGTCTTCAAAGAACAAGTCAATAGGATGTTACAGCTCGCCTATGACAACCCCGATTTTCATGAGAAAATCATAATGAGTGACGAGGCACATTTTCATTTGAAGCTGCTCAAATAGCAAGCTATTCAATATTAAATCTGTTTTTTAGCAAACTCTTTATTATCAAAGAATCCTTCAAAATCCAGAACAGAGACCACAAGAAACATACAGTTATGCATAGATCTCTCAATTCTAATTACGAGCTTGCGTAAGGCAGCCTCAAAATATTAACCTACTATGTAAGCATGTTGATATTACTGAGCCACCGCCGGTAACCAAATGCAGATCCTAAATGAATAATGAATAAATCTGTGAACAATTATTTCTATAGATTTTAGAAGAGTTGATGCAAGACTCTTGACATGCAGAGTCTTGCATGTTTGGTTTGGGGTCGATATATATATATATATATATATATATATATATATATATATATATATATAGTCTTGCCAATTAAAAATTATATTTAACTCTGCCACAAGATTATAGAGCAAATCTTAAAGCGATTCATGTCTGGAAAAGATACAGCAAATGTTCGTTAATGAGAGGAAATCCTTACTGAGATTCAGCAGGAAATATATCAATATGTATTAAGAAGTAAGTTGCCTACTTCAGTTTCAGTAAACTTACCATTTGGTATATGAAGTGTTTACAGGTATTACTACTGATTAACGTCTTGTTAAGTCTCACAGCAAGTAAGCTATTAATTTCCTCACACAAAATTAACCTGGAGAATCTCTGTGATGAACTTAATTCTTTTTTATCCCAAGAAGCTATTCTGAAGATTGGTCTTATTCTTTAACCTTCTGGTAGTTTCCTTTAATTTCTTAAAAAATGTTTCTTCCGAGTTATTTGTTTAATGATAAGTGAGCCTGAAATCTCGAACACAGTTATGATTGCTTTTGGCAGTGCAGCCGGCTGCAACGGCTGCTAATAATGAAACTCAAAAGATAATGTTGTGCAGTTGGTTTACCTTCTGTTATGGTAAAGTTAAACCTTGTTCTTTTAAGGTTAATTTTAAAGGAAATGCATCTGTCATCGGAAGAGAAATCCAGTTCAAAATAAATTCAGTAAGAACATGTAACATAAACTGATGCCAATCATCTCCTTGCTAGCAAAGTTAACAAAAATAGGCAAACATCCAAATTGTTGGGCATATACTTGTTAAATAAGATTTGCAAGAACTATAACTCTTGCTTTAAGAGTAGTTGACCCATCTACAAGCAACATTAAGTTTTAGTAACTCTTTTGCAGTTGCTTTTATCGTCATACCTTACGCCGAATCCAATTCAAAAACATACGGCTATTGGCTTGATCTACGCGTAAACCATCTGTACATTGCATTGCTCAATGGCAGTCTGTAGAACTGACATGAAAGATAAGGTGGTCTAAAAGTTCTGTACTTCAGCAAGGAGTCTTATTCATATCACAGATCGTATTGAAATAATAACAAATCGTTTTCGCATCTGGCCACTATCAGGATTCGAGCCTTATGCTGCAAATATCGCAGCAATAACGCTATTTTAAACTAACCTTTTGGAAAAAAATGACCCAATAAATGGGTTCGATCTCGCTTATTTTATTTTAGCAATGTACTATTGACATCCAGTCAATAATCTGTTGTGTTTGTTGCCACTTAATTATTTTTGAGCACCAATGTTTTGTCCTTAGTTTAGTGCTAACTCAGGGTTTTAATTGTTAATGAACATAAATGGTTTGATTGAGGAGACCATCTCAGTTTCCCTGAGTATTCTAGGACCCTATTGACCAGTGGTTAACGTAATAACTGATGATGAATGTTCGGATGATAAAAGCTTAATATATAAAATACAAAGATTGTTGTATCATAGCTTAGTATTCTTTACCTTTTGTCGTCGATAATCTTGACCCTCATTGAGTATGTTTAGGTGGTAATCATCCCCCACAAATAATCCATGAACAACTGGTTTTTTATTGTATTTAGGCCATACCTCCAGGCTTGTAGATATTTTTATCAGAATTTCAGGATTCTTATGGTATTATTAATTGAACTCGATCTGTAATTGTAACGCCTTCAGTTTAGGTTGTGCTAGGCCGTTGGTATAAAATACAGTTTTATTGTTGACGTCTTTATGTATCATCGTGTTCTCCATCATCGCCATCAAACATTAAGTTATTAAAGTGCTGCAACGTTTCTATACTGTGCCTGGTATAATTACACCGTTTAAGGTTAATTGGATTATATGAAATGATATATGCCATCTGAAATGTATCATTGCATGATGAAGTTGTTTAATAAAAATTTGGTTTGCAAAAAACTTAATTATATATATGTTAACTTTATCATTGCGCAGCTATTTTGAAAATCTGATTTAGATCAGCTCTAATAATATCAGGATAACATAAAAATCGGTTTACTTTATTCATTTGTCGTTCAAATCAGGGCTTTTGTACTTCCATATCATAGTACTAAAGTAGAAAATCACCAATGCGTCCTGCATCTTAGTAGACGGAATAAGGAGGAATTTAGCTTCTACAAACAGGTGGTTGTTCCCAATTTGCTTTACTGTATTGATTTACTGGATATATAGCATTTTACCATACGGGTATAGCAGACTTGGGTTAATCACGCAAAACATAAATCGCAATGACATATTCAAATTACGAACATATAACAGCAAAACATTGTATAATTTCAGCAACGATCAATTAAACGACAACAATTGACATACACTGTTGACAAGGTTAATATGAACTTGTTTAGACCTTAAACCAACACACAGGTTCAATTAAAAACATAACGACTTTCTTGAAATAAATCGATCAATAAAAACGAGTTTTGCCAAAATTTCGCTCGGTTTATGGCAAAACTAATCAAATTTGTAAGGTTACATTGTTTAAAGTAGGCCAAGTTGGTTGAAGCATTTTTCTGTGAATCTCGATTTAGTTTTATACAACATTAAATGTGTTTCAGGGTTGAAGTTGAAATGTTATGACAAAATTACATCAACCATGAAGATTTTTAGCCCAGTATCGAACTTGGGCCTACTTAAAGTTATTTATAGTAAATGTACGCTTGTTGTTTTGAATGAATCAATCAAAAAATCCAAAACTTTGATTATTCAGAGTATTTTCCACCTGGTATTACCATTAAAACTCGATAAACCTTACAAGCAATCACCTTTAAACAAAACAAGAAAAAAAAAATCGCGCAACGATCATAAAACACGCGAATTATTAATTTAAAATTCTTCCCATATTTCAAGAACAACAACAATAAATTTTAATTATTTTTGTTTCGTAATCATTGCAAGCTAATTATATATTTAATTCTTAAAAATAATTAATTTTAAATTTTATTTATTTTTAGTTAAATTAAAAGTTAAAAAAAAATTATAATAAATAAAAATTGGAAAGAAGGCGTCTCGCAAGCACCAGGCAACACGGCAGCACATTAAAATGTCAACGCAGAGTGAAACTGAATAGAAATTTCACTTTGGAATGTGTGGTGATTTGTGCGCGGTGTAATTATTTTGGCGTCGAGTGATTTTATTTGTTAATTTGAGTGAAATTACATAAAAAAAAAAAAAATTAAAAATATATTGAGTGTTGTGAAATTGTGGTGCTCAGTTAGAAAATTTAATCTTACATATTTACATCACAAACAGGATACACAGATATGACGATCTCGTATACAGCTGAAGTACCAAATGGGAGTAGTTTTGGTTGCTTTTGGCGAATATTATTAAAGTAAGTTATTTATTTATTTTGAATTTTAATTTTGTGAATATATTAGTACGGGTGTAAACACCAATCAATCATGAAATTATAGTGTTTGGCATTTTATGTAATGGGTGTTATTGTTTGAATAATTTCGATTTATTCGACATACAACCCAATCACAAATTAATCATTATATGTTTTGAATGATGTTTATAAATTATAATTGTTATATGATTATAAATTAATAATATAATATATTATGGGCCACGTTTGAATATAACACCTTAGTGTTCATTTAATTGCAAGTGAGATTTATCTTGAATTGCTAAAAAAACAATATTTTTGTAAAGACTTTTGTAACTGGACGTATATACAAGATTTTGAATAATTATTGGTTATACTTGTATAAAATATAAAACGTTAGCACGAAAAAGCTGTACTTTTTATAAGGAGAGTAGGCAACGAACCTAATTTTTGCCCACAAAAATATATGCAATCAAACCAATTTTTGTGATTTTCAAGTATACTAATTATACATATAATGAAGTATAAATTAACAAAGTGTTGCTTTACAAGACATGGGGATACATAAGTACATTAAAAATTTATAATGAACATATGGGACAGTAAAAAGTTATAACACGTCTCAACTGAGATGTTTGGATCGATGTCAATTTTTCTCGAAACTACCTCATTATATATATCACTAATATGCATCCGTCAATAGGTTCGAGCGGTCTAGGTTAAAGTGCTGTTCATGGTCTTTCCATAATTTGGAAAGTTTGTCGCAAAATTAAAAAGAAAGCTCGATCATCAATAACGTTCTTAAATAAATTCGTAAACGCTATCACCGCACTTTTAAAAAATTCTGCTAATTTTGAAGGTCTTCTGAGTCAATTTTCCATCTTTGATTCGAATATTCATCTAATTCAGGACCAAAGCCAAATTTATGTAATTTGAGAACTATTTGAAAATGAGTTTTACTTCAATTTTTGACAACCATTTAACTATTGTCTATAATGCTAGTCAAATTCTATAAACGTTCAAATCCGATGACAAAAATGTAAACATCAGGGTGATCATTTTATCTTGTGGCTCTTTATCACATTTCGTGATAAAAACTATGATATAATGAAATTGTTGTAGCTTAATGCAGGTTAATCATGAATGAATAACTTCAAGTCGTTTATTGAAACGAGTAAAAAAGACGACAATATCTTCCATCTCGCTTTATATTTAGTTGTCTTCATATATTTACCCTATTAAAAATAATTTATTACTACCTAGTGCCTATTCAACCACTTCATATAAAACATTCGGGGTTATGCGAAATGTCAATTATCACTCTAAAATATTCATTTCTCCTTAAAATTCATTATTTCCCCTTTTTAATAAATTGCACAGGGTTATGTTTGTAGACTAAGCCCTGTGGTTGGGGGCATTCGTGTTTCGTAAATATTACGAACGAAACATAAAACCCATAGAATACCACCACAGTATCCAGAGCTTGTCGTAGGAGGCGACTAAATCTGGTTGGATCGCTGTGCTGACGACCCGCATCCGTAAAAAAGTGAAAATGTTAAAAATGTCAACAAAACCAAAAAAATCGGATACCACCAAAACAACAAAAAAAACGAACCCTCGCTTAAGTACCCGGACACGAGATTGAGGATCGGCACGTGGAACGTGCAGTCATTAAGAAAACCTGGCGCGTTGGACGGCCTTATCACATGCATTAAAGAGTATCGACTGGAACTCGTAGCTCTCCAAGAAACTCGATGACCTAAAAGTGGAGACCATGTGTCCCAAGGCTATACGTTGCTACACAGTGGAGATGACCTCGGAAATCTTGGGGTTGGATTTCTCATTGGGCCATAGGTAAAAAAGGCTGTCTTGGACTTTCAAGCAATCGATAATCGAATGTGTAAGCTTCGCTTGCACATGAGATTAGCCAACCTGTCAATTGTCTGTATTCATGCGCCCACTGATGTAAGCCAATCCCAGGATAAAGACTCATTTTATAATAATCTGGATAATCTGATGGGCTCTATACCTGAGCACGATGACAGATTGGTGATTGGTGACTTTAATGCTAGAGCTGGCTGAAATCAGACCGACTTATGTAACAATATAGGTCCGTACTCCCGACACGAAACTGCGACCGAGAATGGGGAAAGAATGATGTACTTTGCGATCGCTCATGATCTCAAAGTAGCAAGTACATTATTTCCTCATAAAAACATTCACTTAGAAACATGGACACATCCACGTAAAACATCCAGAAGCCGAATTGACCATGTGTTGATTTCAAAAGGGTGGGCCCGGGTTGTCCAAGACGTGAGATCGTATCGGTCGTCACCAAAAATCCGTAGGCAGTGACCATTTTATGGTTGCTGGTGCTGTGGAAATTTTCGTACAAGTCAGGGAGGACAGGGGAATATACAACGCGATTCTCCTGTGAAGTTCTGATAAATAAAGAAACGCAACGAAAATGTCAAGATTTTGTCAGCAATATCATTATGCAATCCAATTACCAATCTGATGATGTGAATAGTGTCTGGGAAGTATTGAAAACCTCGGTTGTCGATGCTGCCCAGCACACTCTCGGTATAGTGAAAACTAAGCCCAAAAATGATTGGTTTGATGAGGAGTGTCGTCTTGCTGTTGAGCAACGCAATCTAGCCCACAATGAAGCGCAGACTCGGTTTACAATTGCAAGGAAAAACAAGGCAGTTCTTGCTAGGAGGACAGCTAAAAGAATTTGTAGACTGAAGAAACGAGAATGGTGGAAAGCTAAAGTCTGAGGAGTACTCAGCAATGAGCACAATTCGCGTGGTTTCTTTAAAGGAATCACCGAATTGCACCATACCTTAAGATCTCGGTCAACTGCCATTCGGGACCAGGATGGAAACCTCTGTGTTAACGTCGATGCGGTACTCGATACATGGCGTGAACATTTTTCTGATCTACTCACTGTTCCACATGTATCACAAGCTGTGTTTGAATACCCTCAAATACAGACCGCAGAGATGTTCATTGAGGATCCATCCTATGAAGAACTCACAATGGCCATGCAGAGATTAAAGAAAAACCGTTCACCAGGGGTTGATTGCATTAATTCAGAGCTCTTGATATTCGGAGGGCTAACTTTGTGGAACTGTCTTTTCGACCCTATTCGATTGGTATGGCGAAATGAAGTTATGCCTGACGAATGGAAAGTAGCCGCGTTATGCCCAATTTTCAAAAAGGGTGATCGCATGAAATGCGAGAATTATCGCGGTATAGCTCTCCTTTGCACAGCATATAAGTTACTGTCTTACATCATCTTGGGAAGAATTACTCCTCTAGCGGAGGAAATTGTCGGTGACTACCAAGGAGGATTTCGTCCAAATCGGTCAGTCACTGATCAAGTTTTTTCGCTACGGATGATTCTTTCCAAGTACTACGAAACATCTCGCGATGTACACCAGGTATTCCTAGATTTCAAGCAAGCCTATGACTCGATCAATCGAGAGAGGCTATGGTATGCGCTTGAATATTTAGGAATACCGAAAAAATATGTACATCTCTGTAAAATGACAGTAACGCAGTCACAATGCTGTGTAAAAGTTGAGAACAGCCTATCGAGAACTATTGCAATCACTACTGGTGTTCGAGAAGGAGATGCGCTGTCCTCGATACTTTTTAATCTCATGTTGGAATACATCCTTCGTAAAAGTGAAACACCTCAGGACAACATCTTATTCCGACAATCCAATCAACTTCTTGCTTTTGCAGATGATATCTGTGTGATTGGATTAAATGGCAACGGAAGCTGAACACTGTTCCAGTGGGTCAAGTATCTCTACTTGACCCACTGGAACAGTGTTCAACTTCCGTTGGTCTCAAAATCAACGAGTCAAAAACCAAATATCTAATCTCGGGTTTTAGAGACCAAGACGCAATTGATTTCAGTAGTGGTAACCACACGTTTGAAGGAGTGATGAGATTCAAGTATCTTGGATCTCTCATCACTCACGATAATAGTGTGGGCGAGGATATCAAGGTCCGCCTTGCCGCTGGCAATCGGGCTTTGTATGGGCTGAAACTGTACAGAGTGTTGATCAGACCCGTTGTCATGTATGGATGTGAGAGTTGGACCTTGACGGATGAGTACGAAAGATGGCTTCTACCATTCGAGAGAAGAATCATGCGTGTGATATATGGTCCAAAACGCGACGTCGATGGCACTTACCGAGTTCTTTTCAATCACGAGATAAGGAATTTAATGCAAATTCCTGATATCGTGCATGAAATTAAAGGACAGCGAGTACGCTGGCTCGGACACGTTTTGCGTGCAGATCTGAACCGAATGATACAGCGAACCTTTAAGGGAGAACCGCCTTTCGGTAGGCGAAGAGGTCGCTGGCGGCGACGATGGCTCCACGGCGTAGAGAGCGATCTGGCATTTTCAAACAACGGTTTAAAGAGTTGGCTCGTGATCGAAACCGATGGAGTCAGATTGTTGACACGGTACGGGCCAATAATGGCCTGTAAAAACCGTAAAAAAAAAAAATGTTTGTTGACTTATTTAATATTTTTTATATCACGAAAAAAGTCTCCAAACGTGATATAAAAGTATGACAAAGCACCACAAAATGACCACCCAGATCGTTTAGCTTTTGACCCTCAATTCCTTAAAACCTCAATTCATACAGCAGTTCAATCTTCACACTTAATCTAACATTTATAGCTAAACGGATATACGTTAACGTCGAAAACTACAGCACTTGAGAATTCCATGTTTCTATAACGAACGACTGTTTCGTACGACTTTTTAGCTGTTAGAGCCGTAAAACACTACTTATTAAAAAAAAACGTGATACCAGTAACAATGTTACAGTGAACGTTATCATTATAAAATATAACAAGCTTTTTAAAGTCCATAGAATAGATAAGTAACATATATGTGGTTTCGCAGAACGGTGTCTTTTGACGCGCAGTGCAAGAAGCAATATAAATTCGTAAGAACAGGTTATCTTATGAAATAATCAGATCAATTCGGTTAGATATTATTTTAAAAAAAAATTAACTGTAAGCATTTACTGTAAAACCTTTAATGTTGCATTTTCCACATAATTACTGTATTTTATGGAAGCGATACGTTTATCGAAAATCCTCTTTCCCAAAAAATACTTCCCAATTGCTTCCTCAAAAGATATTTTTTCAAAAATACTTTTGCTCATACTCACTATCCCCACTAAAGTGTTAAAATATGTTTTGGAACATATGTTTAATAAGTACAGAAAAAATGAAAAATCTTTGCAAAAACTGTACAAAATTGATGAAATATTCATGAAACAACGTTAAATGTTAACGTCAATCTATCAGCCAACAGTCTGCTTTTTCTAACATTCTTAAAGATTTTACAGTACCCATAAGTACATTACACTCATTGTCAAACCTCTTTCCAGACAAAATAAAATATGCATTAACCTACTATTCTCAGATGATCTGGTATATTGATTTCACATACTGTAGTTGGCTCTTTAACAATTTCTTGTCAAACTCGCTTTATTTTTACTTTCTGGACTTCTTTATGAGGTAAATTCATCCTTAATACAGGTTGACATTTGACTATACTGTCTATTATAATTGCAGATTTGTGTCTACTGGTGGTGCCAGCAACATCTTTTAATTCATTATTTGCGCAAGTCGCTCGATGTCGGATCATGCACATGTGTCAAAGGGTGCTTCAAGATTACATGTTTTGCATTATCATTTTTTTTAGTTGTCCGCGCCTATACATTGATATAGGAGCGACGATCCAAAAACCCCAATAGTATCGATATTTTTCCACGAACTTATAACATCCATGTAGTAACTATAACCAATATGGCACAACAAAGCTTTGTCTTTACTATATTTAATGTCGTTTTATTTTTAAAATAAAAGATGGAGTGAATATAAACGAAATAAAAATCAACGCATCTTCTTATCGGTTTGCATTTTTATATGTACATACTCGTATATTAACGAATCTATTGAAAAACTGTATTATTGGTTATCTGTTTTTTAAGTTTAGCTTTAATTGGATGCAGAGTGGACTTTAAGACTTTCCTAGCTCTATGTAACTCAAGTTAAGGTTGATAGTTGCCGGGAACTGAAAACCGGACAACGAATCTCACTTCCTAGATATTCTATGCGCAGTAACCGTTCTTCGTGTTACCCGTCGTAGCGTAACAAATGGTAGTATTTTCTCCTTTAATTTTGCAGAACATGTACAAATTTATTAATCTCTAAAATACGCAGAGTTCTACAACATCTCTGCGGTGATGTAGGCTGTCTAGATCTTTCGTAGTTCTGGAGTTTCGTATTATTCCAATGGCAAGCTGCTGAACTCTATCCAACAACTGGATCTAAAAAACCGTCTGCATCTATTGCGGAATACGAGTTTACGTGAAGCTGATGTTACAGTGGGTTTCTTTTATTCTTTAACCATAATAAACATAAATAGTTTTTTGTTTGAAATTTATATTAATATAACTAAAAGATCCCCAAAAACCCAAAATGGTAGATCCACTATTTTGGGATTTTTGGGGATCTTTTAGTCAAATGACTTTTGAGGAAACAATTTTTGGGCAAACAATATTTGACGAATGATGTTTGAGAAAACATTATTTGGAAACATTTTGGAATAATGTATTGTTTCAAAAAACAATATTTTGGGAAAATCTACCTAACCCAAAACATTTTTCCTAAATGGGTTTGCTTACCTTAAAGTTCTGTTTTTTATGATAGAGGTATTGATCCGAGATGAAATATTAAATGTGGTGGGAATTAATCGAATTTATAGCTAACTCGAACCCCAGACCAAAACCACATTAGGCAGGTGTGGAATTTACTATGGTGTCGTTTAAGGTAAAGGGGACTTGTTTCAGAAACCTTTTATCATGTCAATAAATCTCATAACAAAAATTCACTGACTATAAGGAAACAAAATTCAAATATTGGACGTACTACTGACGTAAAACGAAAATTATTCAGTTTCAGTCTCTTATATCTTTTTTTTTTTTTTTTTTTATATTTTATACTATGCTATCTTTTTTGGGGCTCAAGGCTCTCCCGTTATATCGAAATTCACCAACACTTGTTTTCTGTTCCTACTCCGAACAATATACAATTGGGAAGCGAAGTGCACGCGCTCTCTCTATTTATTTATAATCACTAATGTGTGGAATACTAATACCCATCAATTTTTCATGTCAGTACTTAAGGCTGATTAATTTTTATAGTATATTGATAAGAGTTCTGAAATTCGAGTAAAAATACAACATGGTGGTCATGTCGCATTTAGTTCGTCTATGATATGGTATTTTTAATTAAGAAACTTAATACGATTGTTAATATAATATAAATAATTTGATTATTAAAGTTAGAAATTTAATCTCGGTGGAACCCAAACTGATTCGTATTTAACTTCAGACAAGTGTTCATGTTTGATATAACTTAGTTTGGAAGAATTATTCGCACTATTTTGCTTGTTTTGACATTTGAACTATTTAAAGTAAATATTTTATAAGATACGTGCAATTGGTTTTGTAAATATATTAAGTTTCCAAACGATATTTGAACTGACCGCCTAGGTGGCGCAGTGGTTAAAGCTGCGGCAGTTGGAGCGAGAGGTACCGGGTTCGAATCCCGATAGGGGCAGGATGCAAAAGGGATTCTTCACCATGAGACGATCTGTCTGTGGTGTGAAGGAACACAACTATGACTCCCTGTTGGAGTGCAGAACCCATGGGCCGACCCATCTTGCATGTCAGCACTATACGCTGGCATGGAGCTATGCAATGTGCAGATGGTTAGGAAAATCGGACCATATAGCCGTACGTCCTCGGATTGGCTGTAATGGCGTAAAAGCAAGGAGGTAAATAAGCAAACCGCGAACAAATAGGGAGTGCTTTGAGCCCTAAACAGATTTGAGATTAGAAAAAAAACATATTTGAACTACATTTCATGCTCGGTTTATGCTTTAATTTTACCATTGCATGGTAACGGATGTTTTTTTCATCATTGCATTTTAAAGAAAGTTGAAACCTAAACTTTTTTAAAGTAATCTATAATTTGATCAAAATTTCTATCGTTCAATATTGTGGTTGATTTGTCATCTTTCATTATTATACAGTGAATTTTTGCAACATCAGCTGTTCATTTGAAGTTAGTTTAAAAAATTAAAATTTTGATAAAAGCTCTAGAACATTAATATGCAATTAAGAACGTAGGTAATTAAAGCTTACTGCAACTAACCAAACTGCAACTAACGAAACTGCTGTCTTATCAAAATAAAATAAACGGGCATGAATGACCAAAATTGAGATCCAAGCATGTTCCGAACGGATATTTAAATTTTAGAGCCTAGAAACTGACACCCAATGTGCAAGATATATAAAGATTATGATCTATTCACAACTATATATTATCATTGAGGATCCCAGTATCTTTTGAAAGTTTCAGTTTACTGTTAAAAAGAAGGTTTGCCAATCGGTCGTCCATCTAGCGTTTACAATTTCGAGTTCGTGAAACTAGATTATTATTGGATAAACCAGCATGTGCACGTGCATTTACAATACGTACAGCTGAGCACATTACAGCTGTTGCTGAGCATGTGTTTTAACATCCATCAATATCACTTGCTCAAAAGTTGCACATTTCATGTAGTTCTGTAATGAGAATTTAGGATAAAGACCTCGGTTTTCAAGCATCCAAGGTTCAATTAGTAAAGTAGCGGAAACAAAATGACCATTCATCGTTTTCGGTTCGCTATAATTGACCAGTGGAACGCTTCGACGAAAATGAGCATTCTTTCTAAAAAATGGTCTTTTCCGACGAAAATCATTTTGACTTTGGAGGCTATATAATGTCAAAAATTGTTGGAATTTCGGCTTAGACAATCCCCACGTCACCATGGAAACATCGATGCATCTACAATGAGTGACTAGTTGGTGTGAATTTTGAACCGATGGCATTATTATTCCATTTTTTTAAAAATGAGCAAGAAAACGCTTTATAGTCAATGAGGTGCCAAGAATTTGATACCCAGAATTCGAGAAAGCGTAACAAACTGTTTTTCACAAGTCAATATTCAGCAGGAACGGAGGTATCATTTGGCCAACAAGCAGCTACGATTTGACTTCAAAGATACTATCAAAGATTTGAAATATCAAATTGAATTTGCTTCAGATGATATAGGTGTCCATACAATTGTTCTGGTAAATAGGGTTGACAGAATAGAGTAATTTAAAACAATCCGTGGAAAGTTATTTGAAGTCCAATCAAACTAAAACTTGTGCATCGTGAGGCAACTGCCAACCTTGGTTTACACAGATATAATTTGTTTTTGTTCGAATGTCTTTTTCAGACCTTGACAGTCGAATCGTTTTTAACACATGTGTCATTATTAAGAAAACAATCTTACCAACCAAACATACAGTTTCTAACCCAAGATTTGCTTTTTGAATTAATTCAATATACGAAATTGTTGAATTCTTATAATTTATTGGTTCTCATTTGAATAGCAACATTCATTGTTCGATTTATTAAAATTCTGACCTTTGATCGATTGTTTGGTTTGATATTAAACTAACATGTATATGTAGATTGTTAAAAGTATCTGATTTTAAATGTTTGCATCATGGCACCACTATTGTTAATATCCGAGTATATATACATTAACAATTTGCAATTTGTTGTCATGCTATATGATTGTTATTATTATTGTTATTATTGTTATAAATAGATATCTATTATGTCTATCGCTAAATTATTATTGAGGTTTTATATTCGAGCAGGGAACTGAAGTAAATATACCATATAGAGGATAACACGCAGTCATCAAAATATTTATTTTGATGAATAATGTTGATTTTACAAATTAAGTCATGTGGAACGATGGTATAATTGTATCAAACGTATTCAGTGATGAACCATATATTTTGAACTCAGCAAATTTTTTTAGCGGTTTAATTGGCTCGTACTGTGTCAACCATGGTTGCATCTGACTCCATCGGTTTGATTATGAGTCAGCTCTTCATACTGTTACACTCAAAGGAAAATACTGTGAAAACTCTTATAATTCGAATTCATTGAATGGTTTTTAAATATTATGTTTAGTCAATGTGATTTATCATATTAAGCCTGATTTCCATTATGAAAAATATACTGACAAAATGGTCAAAGTAGGATAAAAATATAATTTTTCTTAAAGTGCGAGAGAAATAAAAAACATTTCCAGTATAAAAAATTTACTGAGAAGATAGCAGTACTGACAAAATATATCAAGAGAAGTATTTTTATTCAGTACTTGAGAAATATTTTATAGGAAAACTGTATATGGATGAGAAATCGTTTGTATGACGTCATTATGAAGCATTTTATAGTAGTTATTTTATAGTCAATTGATAATTTTAACATTTCGTTTTGTGTAATTCATCTTAATTCATTGTGAAAATATTTTAAATAATTAGTAATTATGTTTAGTTAATTTTTTTTGTATTTATTGTTTTCAAAGTTTTTTTTGCCTTTTTTTTTAAAAACAAAAAACAGTTTGAAATTTTTTGGTTATGTTATAAGCATCTGTCAAAATATATCCACTATAAAAAAAGAAAAAAGTACAAAACGAGCTCTGTCTATCTAATGGTATTTTTGATTTTTTTCTCGCTTTTGTTTTTTCAGTAAAAAATACTGACAAAATTCTTTTCATAATGGAAATCGACTTTATTCAGCTTAAATCAGACTTTATATTTATCAGTCACGCAATAAGTCTACGTAAACCATACGAAATAGCGATATTTTCAAAAATAACAATTTTTTATTAAATCTAAGTAATAGGGAATGTTCTTAAGAAGATAAAGAGCTCGAATTAGGTAGAAATTCAACTACATAAAATTCATATAAAATGGATATTGATCACATTAAAGTCTACATACAGATTTACGTATATAAAATATATGGCATAAAATACTGAACATTAGATGCCAATAGTTTCTGGATTCATCTTGGCATCGAAGAAACTAAGTTTTCGGTCCCTTGCGGTGAAATTTTTTTCCACTCCTCAAGCAACATTTCCTGAAGATCTGCCTTACTCCTTATTTTTCGTTTTCGAACTCTTCAATCTAATTCATCCCATAAATTTTCAATTAATTTTCAATAAGATTCATGCAGTATGCTTCGGATCGTTGTCCTGTTGGAAGATCCAATTATTATCGAAGCCCATTTAAATAGCAAATTGCTTTAAATTTGCTTTAAGCAAGTTCAAATACACATGACGATCCATCGTTGTGTCGGTAAACACCAAATTACCTACTCCAGCCGCCGACATTGACCCTCAAACCATAACCGAGCCTCCGCCATGTTTTACGGTTGGCATTAAGTTCTTCGATTCCAAAGCTGTAGTAGATTTGCTCCAAATGTTTTGCTTTCCAGCATATCGAAAAATGTTACATTTGGGCTCGTCATTAAAAATAACTGTTTTCAAAATATTAAAATCATCGTTTCGATGTTGTTTCGCGATGTTCAAGCGCGTTTGGATATTAATTTAACTCAAACATGGTTCCTTTCTTGGAATACGGCTGTAAAATCCATTTTATCTCAAACCATTTCGTATTAATTTTTTTAGTTATTTCGAGACCTTTTGCAATCTATGTTGCACTAGTTTTGGGTTCATCTCTGAAATTATTCTAACATCATCTCGTTTATTTGGGTTAGATAACTTACTTGGCCTGTCTGATCGACATTTATTTTCAGTCGTTTTATTCAAATTATAATTTTTAACTATTGTTTGAATCGTTGAACGTGCTTTTCCGACAATTTTAGCGAGTTTAGCTTAGGACTTACCCTCCTTTCGTAGCTTGATAATTAAGTTTCTTATGTCTTGATATATAAACAATTAGAAGATGCTCTTCGCGGCTCTGCCTTCAAAGATCGATAAAACCCGATTGCCAGCGACCAGCCGAACCTTGATATCCTTTCCCACTATTATCGTGAGTAATGAGAAAACCAAGATACTTGGTGTTTATATGGTTACCACATCTCAAACCAAATGCGCCTTGGTCTCAAAAACTAGAGAACAGATGTTTCGTTTATCTTAGTCTCTGATGGCATTTGCGCTTCTTCTGTCTACAAATGCGTTTAGCTGTCTTCCTATTGCAAGAAGAAATAAAGCAGTTCTTGCTATAGCAAGAACTGCTTTTTTTCTTCTTGCAATTGAAAACATAGTCTGCGCGTCATTGTGGGCTATATATTTCGTTGCTCAACAGTAAGACGACACTTCTCATCAAACCAATAATTTTGGGCTTAGTGGGCATAGTGAGTATACCGATCGACAAGCATCGGACAGCATCGACAATCGAGGTTTTCAATACTGTTCAAACACTGATCACTTTATCAGGCTGGTAATTAGATCGCAAAATGCTATTGCTGACAAGATTTTGATATTTTCGTTGCGTTTCGTCATTTATCAGACCTTCAAAGGAAAATCGCGTTGTATATTCCCCTGTCCTTTCTGACTTGTACGAAAATTCCCATCGTAGCTTTGTAGTGACCAGATAAAGGCCACTGCCTTCGAATCTTGTTGAAGACCGATAAGATCTCACGTCTTTGCACAATCCGAGCCCGCCCTTTAGAAATCAACACAAGGTCAATTTGGCCTCGGAATGTTTTACGTTGACGTGTTTTATGTTTCCAAATGGATGATTTTATGAGGAAAGAATTTACTTGCCACTTTGAGATCTTGAGCGATCACAAAGTATCTCATTCTTTCCCCATTTTCGTTCGCAGTTTCGTGTCGGGAGTACGGACCTATATTATTACAGAAGTCGGTCTGATAACTCTAGTTTTAAAGTATCAATCACCAATCTGACATCGTGTTCAGGTAAAGAGCCCATCACCTAAATATATGTCTTCTACAGTGTCGCGACATCGAAACGTGATCATAACGATCATAACAGTTAATTACCACCGATGTCACCAATTGGTGACGAGTAATTATTAATCACTTTATTTTGCATGTCTAAAAGCTGAATACCTTATATACCGCATATTTAATTAACTATTCATTTTTTGTGTTACCTTTACAGTAGTTTTTCGCGAACTACAAAATCAAATTCGCTGCGCTACCATAAACCCCACAGCTATATTTAATTTAATTTGAAGATACAATACAACTTGGGTCATTAAATTTTTTGCTGATTAAAATGTACCAAATTTTGACGATTAAGCATCATAAATTTGATTATCAGATAGTCCATCCGTGAAAGCGTACATAAAAAATAGTTTTGTCAATCTAGATAATGTCAAATTATTTGAATGACTTTAATATTTCTTTTATGAATCGGCAACAAAAATAAAATATAGTAATTAGTACACACTATACCTGTGTGTGTGTATTAATTTAAAATATAGTTTTTAAGTTTTGTAAAAAAAATTGTTATCACAAAACGTGATCGGCGAGCACAAATATACGATCGTGAAATTTTAATTTTTTACATTTTTCAATGAAAAATTTAATTTTTTTTAATTATTCGTACCTTTACCCTCCCCAGTTGTACGTGATGTTTAACTTCATACTACCGACCGAATGGCGCAGTGTTTAAAGCTGCGGCAAGTGGATCAGAAGGTTGCAATTCCTACAAAAGGTGGAAAAGCATTTTTCATCATTCGATTACGATCAGTGATGTGAATAAACACTTATACGATCCTCATACGCACATCCGACCCTTAACCGTCTCTGATATAATTGTTTGGCTATATGTGTATCCCATAAATATACTGAATTATGCCATAACATTTTTACTTGTCTCAAAACACTTTTACTTGTAAAGGGTGATTCTATAAGAGCTTCAAAAAGTTTTTTTTTTAAATAAAACGAATTAAAATCAATTTAATAATCAAAAATTATATTTGTGACGTGGTTATTTTTAGACTCCTAACCAAATGTTCACTACCCAGTAGCCGAGAGGCTTCCGCATTGTTGCAAATCTTTTTATTTCGTGTTATATATCCAGAATCTCCAAATCACAATTCAAATCACTATTACGAATGTACCACGGTGCATTGACTTTACTCCAAAGTATCTTATTCTGGAAGTTTCGTATAAGTTTGTTGTAAGCTGAATGCCATATAGCCAGATCGGCTTTAGAACCTGATTGTAAATCAGTATTTTGTTGCATATGCTTAGTTTTGACCTTCGTCCAACTGTCTATATTTAAGATCAAGCTCTTTTCTTTTCTTCTTCATATGCTCTTTCCATTTAAGCTTACCATCCAGTGTTATATCCAAATATTTAGCAAAGTTTTCGCACGGCGCCATCACATCGTTTAAGCTGATTGTCGGCGGATTAACCAATAATTTATTCGTAAAGTTGACATGATCGATTTTCCATCGCTTGGTTCACTGGCGAATTTCATCACTTGCACATTGAAGTTTATTCGCTACCTCTTCAACAGTTTGTCCTGTTGCTTGTATAGCGGTGTCGTCAACAAACGTCACTATGCTTACGAGGTCGGGCAGTGGTATATCACTTCTATATATTAGGTATAGGATTGGGCCCAGAACGCTGTCTTGAGGGATTCCTGCCCTTACCTCTCTCAGTCTAGTATATACTCATCTTCTTGTCTTACTCTAAAAAGCCTCTCACTTAAATAGCATCTCAAAAGATCAACATATAGTCCCGAAACCATAACATTTATAGTTTAAGTATTAAACCCTCGTGCCATACCTTATCGAAAGCTTTTGCTACTGCATCTTTCTATTATTGGCTTCATTCTTCTCAGGAGTAGTCTCTCCATTAGCTTTGAAATGATAGGAAGCAGGGATATCGGACGGTACGATGTAGCTTCATTGAGCGGTTAGATTTCGGTAACATAATAACTTCCGCAACTTTCCAGGCAGAAGGAATATGCCGTAATCTAATAACAGCACTAAGCAAGTTTATAGCATTAGCTTTGTTTAATAGTAGCTTTACAATTTCTTCCGTTAAAAGGTCATACGCAGGAGCCTTTGATTGACTTTAGATTGAATTTTATTTCTCTAGTAACTTTTTTCTGGGTTATTAGAAAAATTGTACCCCCATAATTGTTGTTTCCAGTTGATTGGGAAATTCTTCAGTTTTTTTGTTATCCCTAGCCCTCAGGCCATCGCTCAATGGACGGATATACGTAATTGGAGTTATTATACTTTTTATTTGCTTCCATAGTGAGTAGTTCGTATCTTCATCAGCGGTCAATTTTCTAAGATAGAAAGAAAACTTCCAAATTTCTCGCTTAAGGTGTTGTGATTTGTTATTTAAAAGCGCTTTGTCAGATGGCTCCTCATTTTTGACATAAGTGAGGTTTATGATATTTAATGTTTAAAAAAAATCCTTTTAAATGGACTCTACGACTGGCTCTTAAACGATTCATATGGATCCAATTTCCCCAGCACTCTTTTGAATAATTCGGTCGATATTCCATTTATTACCTGCGTTTGTGATGTTGTACCATCCTGTTTAAAACCAACAGTCTGCTACATCAATAGCAACAAAAATATCTCTATAGAGTTTCAGAACAGCGTCAAATTGTTTATTCGATTCCGCTCCAGAAATTTGGATGTCAAAGAGTTATATCGCTTTAGTTAGTCAGTCTTTGAAAAAGTAGAAGAAATTTTGCAATTGTCGGACCTTTAATTCATCATCCTCATGGCAGAGAAAATAGCATGTCAGTCATTCGAGGGTCTCTGGTTCGATTTCCGGTGGTGACCAAAAATCACGATTGGGTGTTTGCCATAATTTGAAAAGGCTACAAAAAGAGGCTCGACGTTTGTAAAATAATTTGATGAGCCGACTGCCGAATTGCCGAATGAAACGAAACAAAATCAAACCATTTTTGTATAGTGAATCAATACAGGTAATGAAAAATGAGTGAAATACGAGAATATCGAACGTAAGCGCTCATGGACAAATACTGGCGACCCTCCCACCGAAACGATTTCTAAGCCTGGATTTACGACAAACGAAGTTATAGTGAGTGTTAAGAGAGATGAAAGAAAATAGTCCATTTATGATCTGCCGAAATGTGTCGAAACCATAAATTCGTTCCTATGTACTGTGCACAAAGGGAGTTCTGTTTCATCATGACAATGCGAAGCAAAAAACATCTTTGATGTCTCAGAATAAAGTGACGAAACTTGGTTGGAAAGTTTTGATGCATCCACCGTACTGTCCGAAACTTGCAGCGTCTGACTACTTTTTGTTTTAGTCTCGGAAAAACACTCTTGATGGTAAAAAGTTGGCAGACCGAAGAGCCGCTGAAAATCACATGGCTAAGTTTTTTGAGGGTTAATCACAGAATTTTTACACCAATGAAATTATGAAGCTACTCGAAAAATGGCAAATGGTTATAGATAAGAATCCTGTCGGTTCAATTGAAAATTTTGTATTTTATTGTTGTTATGATCATTGCACTAACATAAGACAAGTTCAACGTTTGTATCACGCATTTTGCTATAGTTGAAGAACTACGCGGGAGCCAATTATGGTATTTATTATATTCTGATTACGATTGGTGATACACTTCTATATATTACAGGATTGAACAGTTTAGTGTTCACTTATGTCAATCTTCTTAATTATTAATTTTTGTCCACAAGGTCTATTGGTAACACTGATTTAATTGATTTGGCTAAGCCACGAATATTCATTAATTTGATCATTTAACACAAAGTTATCTGCGTTTTTTTTATAATCCACGCATCTTAGGATAAAAATTCACACATATTCATAGTTTTTGATTCATAATACATTGTATACCCCAATTGATAAGGAAGATATTGAAAAACGGCTTTAGAACCATCTGACTATTTCTATAAATCATGTTTAGAGTTGCTATCGAAATAATCACATCAAACCATTCTAATATTCTTGTTTCATTGGACATGGTTATTAACATATTTTTCCAGGATACATACAAAACATTCAAAATTCATTGATTGGTTTCGAGCTATATGGAAATTAAGGTTCTCTTACTTTTTTGATGAAAGTGGAAACTGGAAATTGCTTGCATCACAGTATCGGCGAAAGAAACTGGCTTTGGTACATTCAACTCTATTGATTGATTGATTGATTGATAGGACTGTAGGACCAAGCGCTAGGCAAGATTCCCGGATAACGCCGGGCCTATTCCTACAGCCGTTTACATAAAACGATAGGTAAGGATAGAAAGGTATGTTAGTTAGGAAAGAGCGACCCGGTTACAGACACCATGACAGTCGGTACTAAACTACTTTTATTAAACAATCACAAGACAATCACAATTCTAATTTACTAGTCTGCAATCGCCAATCAGCATTCTCCAGTCCGCAACACCTATCTGCTCCGCTGTATTTTGAATAAAATTAAAACTAGATTAAAACTAAAATCCTAAAATAAATGTATAAGTTAGTCGCTCAGGAATCTGTAACTTAATTAATTAATTTTATTATTTATTTTAACTCCCATCCGCACAACTACTCTAATTAAAACATAAGTACAGAACTCTGAAAGATTTTTTTTTTAACTTATGGCTCAGGTATCTGAAACAATTTAATTAATATGATATGATAGTTTAAGCCATCCATTACGATAATGTTACCATAAGTCGTCTGTAACATGCTCATCAGAGAATCAAAATAGACTAGGGCGACAATCTTCAGCAGAACCATTTTCCTATTACATAATTAGTAAAATAATAAAATAATATAATTTGTTAGTAAGATCTATATCATTTTCACATTATCATTGGTTAACATTTTTATTAGGATAAGAAGGACATTTCTAATTCCATCGTATGTATTTGTGTTACCTCAACAGTTGAAACTGGAGTATTTACGTTAATTATCCTGGGTTCTTCTCATCATATGCTGTATATAAAGATCCACCACTATCTAATATCCAGATCCACCACTGTCGCGTTAGATCGAGGGGCAATATTTATTTATTTTATGACCCGACAGCATTTCATATACAAACATTATGACGAATTATTAAACTGTCAACTCGTGAATAGGGTAAATTATTTGTATAAATAAATAATTGAATAAGTTAGCTATAACCTGTAACTTAGGTTTAACGCATTAAAATTAAATCATTTAGTAAAATTCTAAAATTATGTTTACTAGATAGGAATCTGTAACTTAATTATTATTAATTTTATTAGTTATTTAAATTCCAGTCCACACACCAATCATAGTTAAACAAAAACACAAATTCTTATTTAATTAACTTAAGGCTCCTAAATCTGTAACAATAAATTAAATTAATATGGTATGCTAGATTAAGTACCCGTCAACCATTACGCTTATCATACCATAATATTAGAATATATTTGTCAGAAAATCAAAATAAATCTCTGAAAACGTTTTACATACCAAAATTATGCAACCTCTTTTTTTTTTTTAAATAAAATAAACTTTCCTTGTAAACCCCCTCCAACTATAATCATATTTACACTTATATAAATAATTAAAACCAAACCTTTTCCTTAAATTAATATTATTTTTATTTAATGGTCGTGATCAGGGATAACTATACTACAAACGTAGTAGATCCGACCCGATCTTCACCGTTTATTAATCAAAAAAACAACAACTGATATCGACTTCAAAAAGCACCATTAAATCCAAAAATGAAACTTACTACGAAACTTTATAAATTGAAACAACGCATGGACAAATCACAGGCACGTATGCACGACACACAGGGAGGGATGCCACATACATGCAGAAAGAATGGAGCAGAAACCCCAAAAGTGGAGGAAATCGACACCCCCGGGGCGAACCCCATTCAAGCAAACCAAACACGATCCAAACTCAGTATTGAACCAAACATACATCTATTAGTAGTAAACAAACTCTAACACGAGAACCCGATTATAAGCATCCAAACTACAAACAAATTCAAACCACCCTCAACAACGGGACACCATCCTACACAAAAATAAAATGTGCAGACCTATATCAACCGACAGCCAACAAAACGATATTCATCCAAACACCCCACATTCCAGCGAATCCTCCGGCTCCTAACAAATCCCACTCGCGTCCAAAACCCCACATGCCAACAAAGGCTCCCAACCGCCACCGCAACTAGCTCAACCATCATGCCCATCCCAATCACATTCATCCACGAAACCTCCCTCCCCCCGACCACAGCAGTACCATGAGGCTAACAACAAATCACCAGCATGCAGCTACGAATATCTACAAAAACCGCTTCCTCCAAGACACTCCTGCACAATCCCAGCCCACTCCAGAATCGGGCGACATCCTCCAAAAATCCAGGCACAACATCAAAACCTCCCGATACTCTACAAAATTGAATGCTTTCGAACCACAACTGCAAAATTGTTACAATCTCGCCGACATCCAAACATTCTTATAGTTCCAACTCCCCGTCCCTAAAATGAAATCCCCGCCTGACCCGTCACAAACTTCCAGACTAAACAACCCTCAAACACAATCCCAAAATGTACCTCCAAAATCTAAACACTCCTGTCCTACAAAATCCCTGAGGATGTGTACACTTTCCTTATTACCTATGTGTCACACGCACCTTTGTGCTATACACACGTTACCACAACTTATTCTATTTCGCACTCAAATACGACTTCCTATCAAATGGTATGAATGGAGCCCCTCGAAGTCAACACCAACTATTCCTCTTTTTAAAACTGTAGCAAATTTGAATCAGCGCCCACTGAACCCATAAACAGTAAAAATCAAAGCAGATCCGCCACACCTACAGCAAAGTGACACCCTGAACGTAGGTATACGCATCATTTAAAACTCTCCAAAACAGGACACTCAAACCCGATGCAAGACAAATCTACTACGGCTGAAAACCATTCAATCCCGAAACCCGCGACCAAGTCAAGAGAAGGCCCGATTCGAACGACGAGAAATTAAAACCAACAACACTCAAATGTAAACGAGACTGCAACAACTCCACAATCATGACTTAGAATCATTAAACTATCAATCCTGCAGTTCAATAGGAAGCCCCGATACCGCGGCTAGTTTCGGAGGACGCCACTAGACTTCGGACCGAGCCGAAACCGAACAAGAAACATGTTGGAGGAAGCAACCTCTATCAATACCTGGAACTACATGCCATCAATTCGCTCCGAACCTCTCAGCACCTCTGCCGCTAAAAGGAAGCTTCCAAAACTAAACCCACCTAAGACAAACATAAAAATCAATCCATCCACGGCAACGGCCGAAAACCCCCACTTACATATGAAACTTCAAACACGAATAAAATCCACTGGAAACCAGAACATCAACCGCCGCTTATATATGAAACTTGAAACACGAATAGAATCCACTGGAAACCAGAAGATCCACCATAACATCATGAAGTACTCAGACAAATAGCCGTCAAACATCAACCGAACAAAATCCACACCTCCAATCCAGATCAATGTCCCGCTATACAGGTAAACGTCCCGCTACTGAAAATGTCCCGAACACACCCACAATTCAAACGCCCACAACTGAACCACTCGTGCCAAAATCCATCCCCTACCAACAAATATATATTCAATTAATCACTGAATCCCGACCGTGCCTGCTCTACCTAGTCGAAACCCACTCCAAAATATGTCACTCCACTCCACCTCAATGTGCCTCCGCTCCACACTTCCCACATACAAGTCACCTCCCTGGTCGTATAAAAACTGTCCCTTCGACCATTAATCTATACATGGCACTCCATTAAAATCCTAATACCATTACAGCCAAAAACTATTTAAATTCTCAAACAATAATTAAGTATAAGAACATTACATGCAAACCCATCAAATAGCAAAATTCAATCAAATAAAAACCTGATACTTCAGCCCAAAAACACTCCCCACAGCGGAACTTCCACTCTCTACACCACAAATACATTTCGGCCATCAAGTTGCCATCTCCAGCATCCATCATGAACTCATGATAAATACTGAAAACGGCAACCCGATCGCCGAAACACATCTATAATACAAAAATAAAATTCCACTATATTTCTGAACCAAAACACCAAATCCCCACTTGGTTGAATTTAAAAGTGGAATAAGTCACACATAAGAGAAATTCTTAATATCAATTTCAACAAAATAGCAAATTGTATGTATGCATTGCCCGTATACATTGCCCTGTATACATTGCCCGTATACGCATTGCAATATTATTGATCTATACTGTCTTGATCTATATATAAGCAAAATATATAAAACAAAAGGGAAGGGAAATACATAGTCAAATATTTAGAATTTTATTTGACTAATGCAACTAAGAAAACAAAAACAAAATATCGTGCTATATAAAATTTAACAAAAATTTATATGCAATCGTTTTCAAGGACGTATATAAAAAGACACAAATACACATGCAGTGAACGCGTTACAATTCAAAAATCTCCAAAAATTCCCCCCACTGCATGCCCTGCTTGATATATACATTATGATACATAAAACAAAATATAAAAAAAATCATCCAGAGGAAAGGGAAATATATGAAGATCGAATTATGGGATTGGCTCGTCAAACGGAACAAAACAAAAACACACGTGTCGCATTCAATCGTTTGCAACGGAAAATTGTGTGAGAGAGATATTGAAATTGATGTATATAACTATTTACCAATACCATTACTGGCAATGTATACACGATGCAAATTGCCACACACAAATACGAATATGTACATCCACCATAGTATATAAACACTAAAACCTAAATATATAATGCAATATATAGTATAATATGTATAATATAATTTAATATTAAATATAATAAAATATAATATAATATAATAACGATACTCATCTGAGATTCCAATTAAGCCACAAACACACACACACACACACAAACGAATTTATTTTATTTAATTAAACACCGAGTGGAAAAAAAAACACGTCCACTCAGTGTGACGACTAACACTAAACTCCCTGGCTTTGGTACATTCAACTCTATATACCTTTATTGGAAAATTACTATAATGCTACACCTTTTGATATTTGATTAAACTTTACAAACAGATACACAAATATAATCGAAATATAATCGAACTGGAAAGAGTTTTAAAAATTGGGCACTCGGAATCAATTAGGAAAGTAGAGAAAATCTCCAAATGTCATTTACCTGATTGAAACAACTTAAGATTTACATATTTAGTTGTTCTGTTTTCGCGTCCTTTCCAAATATAAGTTTGACCCATTGATATACAGAATAAACATGATTTACTTGCACGAGGGCTGTTTCTTAAAGCCAAGCATATATGTACTTCCAAATATGTCTTTTATTTGTGATATATCTAAAATATTTTTTTTTATCTCTAATCTGTTTCGGGGCTCAAGGCACTTCCTACTTTTTCGCGGTTCGCTTATTTACGTCCTTACTTTTACGCCATTACAGCCAATTCGAGGACGTACGACTAAAGGTATGATTTGCCTAACCATCTGCACATTGCATAGCTTTATACCAGCCTATAGTGCTGACATGGAAGATGGGTCGCCCCATGAGTTCTGCACTCCAACAGGGGGTCAAAGTTGTGTTCATTTACACCACAGATTGTAATCTAATGGTGAAAAATTCCTTTTGAATCCTGCCCCTATCGTGATTCGAACCCGGTACACCTTCCGCTCCAACTGCCACGGCTTTTACCACTGCGCCACCTGAGTGATAATAAAAAAAATCTTGTTACGCAGGCATGTTCGTTCAAACCATTTTGTTTCCTTTCCATTACATATTATGCTGAATTTACTGCTCCCAGCATGATGGATAACAGATAACTGTAAACCTAATTGGAACTAAGCGTCAAAACTTCTTAGAAAATATCTTCTATTCAAAACGAAACGAACCTTTCCTTATATTCGGTTGTATCGTCGACTGTGTAGCCGAATCGCGAAAACAGTACTTTCTGAATGCAGGATCCCATATAAAAAATTTTAGCTTATCAGTCTCCTCACATCGTTTACACTTACTTCATTTTTACGTTAATAATGTGGCAAAAGCAGCATGAGATTACACTTCTTGCCAAGACATGAATGTATATTAGACTCAACTCAGTATGCAATTTTCCTAAACAACCAAATATTTTTACATTATGAAATGTCAATATTTCCAAATCATGTACATATAGTTAGATCTGTACAATCATTTAATTTGCAATATCCCGGAAATTACATGAATCATCGAGGTAAATTACATTTTCATTTTAATTTAATTTTATGCAATAACATATAGATTTTTTGGTGATTCACAACAGGTAATCGAAATTCAAACAAAAATCGATCATTAATGCCGCTAAACTTTACCAAATGTTCACCATCACTAACCAACTTTAATTAGTTTCGATCGTATTTTGTTTGCATTTCAAATTAGCACCTTCATATGTTATTGGAACTTTGGTACACAATCAATCATTTTGATTCACACATGAGACTTATATATCAATTGTTTAATTGATGTATACAAAAACAGGTGATTTTGTGTACCAAAATATGTTATAAAACCCAATCAACTCTATCTATGAATATTTATATATAGTCGCTGTCGTTGCCAATGAAACCCGAGAAAGCTCCGAGAAAGCTTAGTACGCACATACATGTGCATATTAAACCAGTGGCCTTCATGCGTATACCGCCGCCCAATCACCGTCACGATTAGTGTTACATTAAATTATATCAATCAACGTCTTATAAATTCGTTCCACTTCGTATTGACTAACGTATTCTGTCAGTTAATTACACATAGTGTATAGTTTTGTTGACAGATTGATTATTTATATATTATCGATTGTGAATGTCTCATATATAAGAAATGCGATTAAGATCGAAGATCAGGTATTTAAATAAAAAAAAAATTATTTATTAGACTAATATTTCCCTTTACTATTGCGATTATGTACATACAATATTAATGAATGCTAATCCATACAATTGATTCATTGTTTTGAATCCGTCATGATCATGTTATTTATAATGTAAATAATTCTATTTCAGTATTTACTTATTTTCCTGTAGTATTGACACGTAATGCTGTGGTTCGATACTATACTTAGACGATATGTACAGACACAACGTTAACGATTGGTACGTGGATTCGCGTTCCTATTCAAAACACTGGCAAGTCTAAAAGTGAACATTATGTGGTTAGACTCTCTCTTAATGTTCCATAATAAAAGAAGGCGGGAATTATTCCAGAATCTCACTATGTCCCATGGTTCAACCCACATACACTTACAGATTAAAAACATCCAATCGTGATTGATGTTTGGTCACCACCGCGGGAATCGAACCCGAGACTCCCGAATGACAGCAAATCACGCTAATTTTTCTGTCATGAGAGCGTACACGTGACTTATTAAAGGTGCAAGAAATGTGATCTGTGTAATAATGTAATAGATCATTCAATGAGTTTGTAGGATAAGTAAGAAAAAAAACCGCCCAGGTGGCGCAGTGGTTTAAGTTGCGGAAGTTGGAGCGGGAGATACTGGGTTCGAATCCCGATAGGCGCATCTTGCAAAAGGGATTTTGCACCATCTGATTACGATCTGTGGTGTTAATGAACACACCTATGACTCCCTATTGGAGTGCAGAACTCATGGGCCGACCCATCTTCCATGTCAGTACTATACTTGGAGGCTGGCATGGAGCTATGCAATGCGCAGATGGTTCTACGAAAATCGAACCTAAAACCGTACGTTCTGAATCTGGAGAATATGGTGGGTGGGTTAGCAATTCGAAGCCCAATTTATTCTTTTTTGCCATCGTTTTCATCGATCTATGACACGATGCTATGTCTTGGTGAAACAACACTTTTTTTCTGTTACAAATGTGGCTCTTTCTTGCAATTTCATCCTTCAATCTATCCAAAAGTGCACAGTAATTTCGCTGGTGATGGTGGTTCCTTTTTGGAGATAGTCGATGAATATTATTCCTTTCGTATCTCAAAATACAGACGCCATCACCTTATCGGTCGACTGTTCCGTCTTTGCTCCGTTTGGATGCGGTTCGTCGACAGCTGTTCACTCAGCTGACTGTCTTTTAGAATCTGGTGTGTAATTGTGAAACCATGTCTAATCCATTGTCACATATCGACGATAGAATTCAATTTTATTGCGGTTTAGCAGCGTGGCCGACTGTGGTAGCTCGTGCACCTTCAATTTAGCGATCTTTCATAAAGATTTTGTGGATTTTTTTATGTTTTCTAGAATAACAGCCTCCTTTGAGGGTCCACTACGCTCTGCATCATTTGTGCTAGCACGACCACATTTAAATTCAGCAATCCTCTACCATTTGTCTCGATGGAACAAAGTTTGGATAATATTTATCAAGCTATTATTTGGTTTCCACTAATTTTTTATTCATCAAAAAACTCGAAAATCACTTTTTCCATTTTTTTTAAAAACAAAAGTTGCTTCACACAAAATGCTATAACTCACGAATCAATAGCCAGATTGCTGTCAAATGCATACACGTTTCGTTTGAAGGTAAGTTCTTAATAAAAATCATATGAAAAAAATTCTAGTAACGCCATCTATGAGCCATCCTACGGACTTATGAATGACCGTGGTACATCCGTACTATTGAGCCGAAACTACAGAACACTACACCTACCCACATTTTATACTTTCTATGTACATTAATATTAATATATATTATAGACATCCGCACCAACCAAATTATTGATGGGTCCTAATTGTTCATAACGTGAGAGTGTATCGGTTAACAACTAAATACATTTAGTGCAAAGTTATGCGAGGGAGGAAAGAATAATACACAAATGAAACCTCTGAATGGTATTTGAATTGAAATAAACTCTGTGAAAATAGCAAGCTCATCAATAATAGCATTTTGCCAGCTAGTATCAATCTGATAAAGTGGCCATTTTTTGGAAAGTATTAACACTTTGGTTTACAAATGGTCTTAATATAACGGGTGATTTTTTTGTGGTTAGGATTTTCATGCATTAGTATTTGACAGATCACGCGGGATTTCAGACAAGGTGTCAAAGAGAAAGATGCTCAGTATGCTTTGACATTTCATAATGAATAGACTTACTAACGAGCAACGCTTGCAAATAATTGAATTATATTACAAAAATCAGTGTTCGGTTCGAAAAGTGTTTCGCGATTTACGTCCGATTTATGGTCTACATAATCGACCAAGTGAGCAAACAATTAATGCGATTGTGACCAAGTTTCGCACTCAGTTTACTTTATTGGACATTAAATCAACCACACGAATGCGTACAGTGCGTACA
Organism: Tipula lateralis; assembly: GCA_963932295.1. Classification (NCBI taxonomy): domain Eukaryota; kingdom Metazoa; phylum Arthropoda; class Insecta; order Diptera; family Tipulidae; genus Tipula; species Tipula lateralis. Next base: position 92,227,250 of record OZ010738.1, on the reverse strand, counting down.
GAAGAGAATATTCCGTCTGTTTCTGAGAGTGTTGCTGAAGACCGTGAAATGTCGATTCGTCGCCGTTCGCAGCAATTGGGTTTGTGTTATTCGACGACATGGAAGATTTTACGCAAAGATCTTGGTGTAAAACCGTATAAAATACAGCTCCTGCAAGAACTGAAGCCGAACGATCTGCCACAACGTCGAATTTTCAGTGAATGGGCCGTAGAAAAGTTGGCAGAAAATCCGCTTTTTTATCGACAAATTTTGTTCAGCGATGAGGCTCATTTCTGGTTGAATGGCTACGTAAATAAGCAAAATTGCCGCATTTGGAGTGAAGAGCAACCAGAAGCCGTTCAAGAACTGCCCATGCATCCCGAAAAATGCACTGTTTGGTGTGGTTTGTACGCTGGTGGAATCATTGGACCGTATTTTTTCAAAGATGCTGTTGGACGCAACGTTACGGTGAATGGCGATCGCTATCGTTCGATGCAAACAAACTTTTTGATGCCAAAAATGGAAGAACTGAACTTAGTTGACATGTGGTTTCAACAAGATGGCGCTACATGCCACACAGCTCGCGATTCTATGGCCATTTTGAGGGAAAACTTCGGAGAACAATTCATCTCAAGAAATGGCCCGGTAAGTTGGCCACCAAGATCATGCGATTTGACGCCTTTAGACTATTTTTTGTGGGGCTACGTCAAGTCTAAAGTCTACAGAAATAAGCCAGCAACTATTCCAGTTTTGGAAGACAACATTTCCGAAGAAATTCGGGCTATTCCGGCCGAAATGCTCGAAAAAGTTGCCCAAAATTGGACTTTCCGAATGGACCACCTAAGACGCAGCCGCGGTCAACATTTAAATGAAATTATCTTCAAAAAGTAAATGTCATGGACCAATCTAACGTTTCAAATAAAGAACCGATGAGATTTTGCAAATTTTATGCGTTTTTCCTTCTCGGAGGTCACGTCCAAGGATAATTGATGAAATCCATCCTTAACGTATCACATCAAAACCCTTTAGTATTCATTTTACTCCTCATATTCACTTTATTTTATCCTTCTCATCAGTTTTTGTGTTAGTTTTTGATTGATTAAACAAATAGGCATCACTATGGTTATTTATAAGTGCATTCAGTTCGAACCTACACTGCGTCTGGCTAGATTATAGAGATCACAGCGTTATATGTGTGGTAACTCTGCCTCCTTAGAGTCATAACATATAGAACTTACTTTGAATTCACTATGGCAGTAGAAAATCATATATAGCACCGAGACCTAAGTACGAGACTCAAATATCACCTCAGCTATTGGCATCAAGGATTATGCTTTAATCCTTCGGCTGGTTCATCATAAATGGTTGCTTATTTATAGGATATCTTCTATTCTATTTTATTTATTAACGTTTTAGGCTAAACATCGAACGATGTTTTCACTTATTTATTGAAATTCGGGTCTAAGAGCAACCCTCCGTCATCTGTGCTCTTTCCAGAAGACTTAATATTCACAACAACGATGTTCATTATATTATGCCCATTGAGTTTATTCTTAAAAATCTACAAACGCCTTAATCGTTGCGGCAGATGATTTTAATTCAAACAACGAGCGATGGCTTTATCAAGCTTCTGCCCTCACAAAGGCTGGTGAGGTGATTGTATTTAATATTTCCATCTTTATATTAACTCACAACGCTGCTAGGGAGTAGAACATCCTATGAGAATATTGATAATGATACGGCTGATATAGACAATGATACGGCTCACCTATTGGATCTTTATTTAAAATATCATCCATGAAAATATCGTGTTTCGCTCGAATCTCTTTTGGGAAATTTAGATTCCGCTTAATTAAATTGGGGTTTCATACAACATTGTCTTACATCTACTGTCATTTTCACTAGAAGGGAATAGTTAACTCACTCCAGTTTGTCAATTCCAGAAATTTACGTTATTCGTAGTATAGTCAGAATTGTAAAGTTACTTAGTAGAAAGTCATTCATTCTACCTCTGAAATATGGGGATAACATCCAATATTCAGTCCAGCAAGTCAAATTTTTGGCCACAAACATTATTCCTGCATTGACCCAGACATTATTCCTCCAAATATCTCTGTCTCAAATAATCTTTCGTCCTTAAATTTGTTAACAATCTTGCAGATATTAGCACCAACAAATCAGCCAATTCTGACGGTATCTGACCAAAGTTTATTGCTCACAAAAAGATTGTTGCAGATCATTTAATCAATACATCGCAATACGATGTACTCCAGTAAAAAAGTTCAAGTACAATTTCGTCAAATTTTTCAATTTGAGCATGACTTACAGAGTTGAATTCAACCCTACCAAATTTTTGTCTTGTGTTCTTATTTAGATAGATTTGTTGCTAGGATGCTGCAAAAAATACAAAACAAAACTCAGCCGACTTACCTAGCACTCATACACATATCACCTCAGGATCATCCTCCGACATAAGAAAAAAACTTACTTCATCTTCTTAGGTATAAGAACAATTTTTTAATACAATCATAAGAAAAATTTGAAGTATACCTACTACTCTACAAACATTGGTTCAAAAAAAAAATGGGAAAGTCATTTACAGATTATATAGTATAAATATTATTAAATATAATTATAAACTATTGGCGCGTGAGTACCTAGAGCTCCATTTACTACGTTCCAACCTAAAATGAAAAAAAAATGAACAAGAAACAACCATATGGCCTTAATCGAGAACACATGTATTAATGTGACGAGAACACCGATACCATAAATGTACCGGAACTAAATGCCAGTAACAACCGAAACTAGAAAAAAAAATACTAAGTGGTTCTTATAGATTCTTAGGAACTTATGCTTAAAACCAGATCTTCTTCGCCCTCTTGTCAAGGTTGTCCCGCACCGTCATTTCGATAGCTCCGTCAAGATACACGTTATTTCGTTTATAGATATGAAAAATATTTCTCAAACTATACTACTCCTGGTTCTTGACTCGTGCACTCCACGTCACACTATTCCAGTTAGGTTGATTCGTTGAATTCCGGAACCAATAAACTTCAAATTTTGGTGATCGGGTTTACCACTTAGCATTGGCCCATGCGGTCATCATGGATGCCAATTGGCATTACAAATTACCGTATTTTGTTCGTGTTGTGTTTTGTTTCCAATATATCCTCCAGTACCATCAACACACTTGTATTTTTAAAAGGGAATGAAACTATGAACACTTGGTTAGATTTATTGTCGCACAATCTTCTGTTAGTGTTAACTTTTTTTATTTCTTTGGTTTTTTATTTGTAAATTTTTTTGTTTAAATTTTAGATTATTTTTTTCCAATTTTTCACTCTGGTGCGATCACCTGCGTGTCCATCTTTATTCTCCCCGTTCGTTTTGTTCTGTTTCCATCGTCGATTTCTGTTTTCTCATTGATAACAGTGCGCAGTTATCAAAAATAATTTCCCATCCGAACTAATCAACCAAATAATTGTAGGTGGGTTTACAGTGAATAGTAAAATAACGAAAGTATATTATTATTTTTATCTTATCATTTTTTTCCCATCGGTAGGCCGCAACACACTTTAATCGATCGACGACAAATAAACTTGCAAAGGAGTACTCGAGGGGCGGAGGAAACCATAACTCTCAATTCCAAATTTAGGCGACGCAAATTCTTTATCACAAACATACACTTTAGGATCCACAGGCTTAAATCAGATAATCTTGCTTAGACTATTAACTAACATTGTCTCGCAAATCTTACTAACCGATCGTAATCGGGTGATAAAAATTCCTTCTGGATCCTTTGACTATCTGGATTCAAATCCAGCACCTTCCTCTAAAAGTGACGCAATTTTAACAACTATGCTAATTTCTAATATAAATCAATCCACTTCCCCTTCTAAACTCGTTGCCATGATTATAAAGGTTTTATTGATTTAAGTTCAATTACTGCCCGTAAGGAACCAGGAAAATAAATCGGCTTCTATGTCGTGGTGCTTAGATATGAGTTTTAAATGGAAGCCATCTACAATTTACAATCATTTGTGAAGAATTCCTGTGACTGCCGTGGTGTCGATATTAAATGGTTCTTCCGCAACATTTTCGGCTACAACAGCAAATGTATAGTCACCAGAGTGCTTTTTGGTCTGCCGTAGTTTTTTCATTTACCATTGACATGAACCTTTGACATTATTTACACCAAAACATCAGAAATCTTACGATAAGTATAATATAAGACCGTTTGAATAACTTGACGTGATTGTGACATGTTATTGTTCAGTTATCAGGATGTACCGGAACTCATATATACTTAGTTTTGTTCGCTTGATTATGATTTTATTTGATATTTGGCCATATATTTGAATTGCATGGTTGATACAGGTGAAAAGTCAACCATTTGTAAACTAATTAGCAAAACGCTATAAGTAGTCGGATGAAAATGTATGACTCATAATATTGTATTGAGTATAAATAGATTTTATATAAATAAGATTTGTTGAGATTCCGGTTGACGCGTGGGGCAACCGGAATACAAATAAAAATTTAATTCTTAAATTCGGGGATTTTATCTCAAAATTATTTAAAATTCAAATACTTCTTTCCACCCCGCCTATTCTAATTAACTACTGTTGCGACCTATCTAATATATAATAAGATATCGTTTGATCTCGTATTCTGAGTGACTCATATTAAATCAAATCTGTCGCAGTTTTTATTTTGAAACCTGTATAAATGATAAACAATATTAATTAAGAATAATAAATGTTATATAAGTTGTGTAACACGTGGAACAAAATCAATAAAATGTATAACAACAATCTGGGTCGGTGCAACAATAATAATTTTGTTGTATAAATAATTAGATTCTGGTGTCATAATTTAAAATAAATAATGTGAAAAGGTGGAAATTTTAATGAATTATTGCAGCATATATATGTGTATATGTATATAGTTATTACGATTGCATAATTATACCATCATCATATGTCTAAACAGATATATGTAATTATTGCATTTTAATGTTTTGTAATAATGGATGTTAAACCATTTTCCTTCACATAACATATAAACTTAGGAATTTGACAAATACGTAGATCAGACTGACTAAATTATTGTAAAATGAGTTATTTACTGGGAAGGGACTGGTAAATAATAGTGAATGCGTGTATACACTTATATAAAACTGACATATTGGCTCACAAATGATACGTCGCCAGAGCATTTATTTTCTAGCCTTAGATTATAAAACTTTTGTCTACATTAAATTATAATCCGATACCAAGATTACCGATCTGATCTATACACTGTATATAGATCACTCATATATCTCTATAGAATAAAAGATGTCTATCAAACTTTGTTGAACTCGATTCCAAAGGTTCCAAACTGACTTAACAGAAAACGAAAGGAAAGCTAGACTGTATATACTTCGTATAGAACACTTTGATTGTTTAGAAGTTAGGGGATTTTTTTAAAGTGTGCAGATGAACTTATCGCTAATGAGGTGGAACGGTTAAGGAAAGTTGGCTTCACCAACTTTTCGTATTAATTGTAAATAAATTTCACTTGAAATATCTCCATCTTAAGTTTGATCAAACGGAAACTTTCGAATTTTCTTACGGCAGCTTGATGGATCGTTAGCATTTATTTTGCAATATTGTTCCGGTGTTCGATTCAAATAATAATCAATTAATAAAAATAAAAATCTTGGTACAATTTTTACCTATTTTTTATCAATTATAATATTATTTTTTTAACGATTTCTGTAAGTACACTATCAGAATATTCTCCGGCTGATCGAGGTAAAAATCGGGAGCACTTTGATATACAATCCAAAATAATAAAATCCATTTTGATTTTCACGATCATAAATCTACTGTTAAAAATATTATTCTGAAACCAAGAATATCAATGTGATCTATAAGGTTTTGTTGTTATTCGTTTTTGATGGACTGGGTAAATCAGGACGATGACTTATAATTTATTTTACTTTGTTAAAATTAAGGCTCCACAGACTTAACAGAAATAGGAAGGAAAGCTATAGACTGTAAATGCCTTCGTCTAGAAAGGATGTGAAGTTTTTACCAAATAACAAAAAATTTGTTTGTGTTAGTAAATACACTGTAAATATTTTCTAATAAGAATTTTTTAGAGAAAATAATATAATGAAACAAAATTATATTTTTGATAATTAGAAAAACATTTGAAATAAAATAACCGTTAAAAAATGACCAATATAATAATAAACAAATAAATAACCTAAATGACATGAACATATGACAAAATGTTAGGTTCGATGAGTGTTTTCTTAATCGGCCATTAACAAGACATTCAAGGGATTTTACCAGAACGTCACTATATACAATTGATTTATAAATGCCTAAATCAATGTATAAATCAATTGTATATAGTTACGTTCTGGTAAAATCTCTTGGATGTCTTGTTAATGGCCGATTAAGAAAACACTCATGGAACTTAATATTTTATCATACATTCATGACTTTAAATGAATGTATAATATGCTCGATTTGAAGAAAACCATTGATATGTGGTACTTAAGTTTGTTAAGTAGGAAAAAGATATAATGACCAAAATTAATAACTTTTATTTTTATTAAGATTTATTTGACCATAATTTATTTAAATTTTGTAATTTAAATTTATTTAGTAATTGAATTCGTGGTCTAAGCTTTTCTATTTCATTTTCCATTTAGAATGAAATCTATTTTTTTTGTTTCTATTTCTTTTCATTTTTGTATATACCTCTCTCTTTAATATTAATTTTAACAGTGTTATTACTAAAACATATAACATATTCAAAAATTCCAATTGGATTAGTATACGTATATGTAATTTTTTTTGTTATAAACTTCACAGCCGTGTCTAGAACTCATTGCTGGTTTGGAAATTAGGGGATTTTTTTAAAACATGCAGATGAACTTGTCGCTAATGAGGTGGAACGGTTTAGGAAGACGCCTAGTCTAATTAGAAATTTGTCCGCTTTATCATGATGTTGTTATAGCATACGCAAATATTTTTATGGTTCCCTATCTTAATACAATTTATTTATAATAATTCAAAAAATTTCTAACAAAGAATATTAGAAGTTTTTACGCCTTGCCTGCTTTATAGCTTGCATTGTTATTGCTTACAACATTTGGCCTTTTATAGATAGTTTAGCCACTGTATTTAACTTTTACTCCGAATTTTTTGACCTCAAGTAAAATTGGATTCGTTTAAAAAAAATGACCAAATCGGATAGTAGATAACATTGGAGCGAGTACCATGTTCGAACCCCAACAACAGCAAAAAGAAAACGAAAACCACTTAAGGTAATTTTGTTAAGGCAGCTTGATAGTCCGTTAGCATTTGTTTTGAAATATTGTTCCGGTACAGCAAGCAGCAGAAGTTTGCGTGAAACATTGTTCTTAGTGTTAGATTAAAATAATTTTGGTAAAATTTTTGCGTATTGGTTTCACCAATTAGAAACGAACTCGTAATTAATATAAGAAAACCCCATATAACTGACATAAATGCTGCATATAACTGCACTAATTCTATTCTTATTCCTTAAGCTTTAGATCTTGTAACAAATATTTTATTCTACATGAGCATAGTCTGCAGTCTGATAAACAGTTTATAAAATGATTATTTTTTAACGATTTCCGTAAGAAAAACGATCATCGTTAACAGAAAATTTAAATAAAGGCGATCAGTAAGTTCTCCGACTGATCAAAGAATAGATGGGGCACTTCCGATATCAAATTCGAAATAATAAAATCCATTTTGGTTCTGACGATCATAGATCTATTCCGATACTAAGATTATCGATATGATCTATACACTTGTTATCACCCAGACATATTCTTATAGGACACAACGTTTCTATCACAGTTAAACACAAAAGGGTTTGTTGTTATTGGTATAATTTATTATACTTTGTTAAACTCGATTACGAAGAGCTCCTCTGACGTAACAGAAAAAGAGAGAAAAACTAGACTGTATATATGCCAACTTCTAGAATACATTCCTTGTTTGGGGATTTTTTTTAAATGTGCAGATTTACATGTCGCTAACCAGTTGGTACATCATGCAGAGTAATTCACGATAAGCTGGAACGATTTAGGAGAGTCTTTATCTTGTAGCATATGCAAATATTTTTATGGCTACCCTGTTTTAATACAATTATTTATATTCATTCAAAAGTACTAATAAAGAAAATTGATAACTTTCTACGCCTTACCTTCTTGACAGCAAGCATTGTGATTGCTTGCAACATTTTACTTCAAAATTATTGACTTCAAGTAAGATGGGAATTCCAATCCCAACAAGAACAGAAAGAAAATGGGGTCTTTTCACTTAAAATATCTCCATCTCCAGTTTCATCAAACGGACTCTTTCGATTTTGTCACGGCAGCTTCATGGTCCGTTAGCATTTATTTGGAAATATTGTTCCGGTGTAGCAAGCAACAGAAATTTACGTGAAACATAGTTATAATGTTGGTTAACCAAAAAATAATGTTATTTAAATTTTTGCCTATTTTTTACCTTGGCCATTTTAAATCATGTATTGACTTCGCCAATTAGAAACGATCTCGTGGGTAATAGGAATTCGTATAAAATAGCCATAAATGCTACATGTAATCGCTTTAAGTTTATTATAATTCCTTAAGCTTAAGATCTTATAACAAATATTTTTCTACAAACATCATCTTGAACGAGCTGACTTCCAGGTTTCTGGTAAAGATTTTATAAAATGATTATTTTTTTAACTATTTCTGCAATAAATCATCATCATAAATCGGAAAACTATACATGTACATAAAAGCGAACAGAAAGTTATCCGACTGATCAAATAATAGATGGCAGGTACTTCCGATATACTGTTCGAAATAATAAAATCCATTTCGGTTCTGACTATCATAGATCTTGTTAAATATTATTCCGTTACCAAGATTATCGATATGATCTATCTATACACTAGTTATCACCCAGACATAGTATGAGGACACAAGATCACTATGACAGTTATTCGGTTTTGATGGACTGGGTAGATCAGGACGATGACTTATAATTTATTGTACTTTGTTAAACTTGATTCCGAAGGGCTCCATTGACTTAACAGAAAAAGAAAGACGAGCTAGACTATATATGCCAACTTCGTCTATAACATATTGCTTCTTTGGAAGTTAGGAGATTTTTTTTAAAACGTGCAGATGTACATGCAATCAGCTAGAACTTCATGCAGAGTAGTTCACGATTAGCTGGAAAGATTAAGAAAAGTTGACACCACTAGTATACTTAGAAACTAGTATACTTTTGCCGTCTCTTTATCATGATGTTATTTCAGTATATGCAAATATGTTCATGGTTCTCGAGTTTCAAGAAACTGACTCTTTTGAATTTTCTTACGGCAGTTTGATAGTTCGTAAGCATTTATTTTGAAACATTGTACTGGTCGGTTTTAGCTTAATGGTTAAGAGAGTTTTTCATCACGCCGCGGTCTCGAGTTCGATTCTCACCGTTGACCAAAACCTAACATACACCTGATATAAATTAAGTTGCCACCTTTTGTTGACAAAAGCAAAATATGCTCTTGTTGCTGCTGTTTTCAATATTTTTTCAAGTATCTCGGGCTGTAAAGCAATGATTTCGACCCATATGTTTATCACGAGCTCGTCAATGGTCTCGCTGGCGCACACTTTGCTATTTAAATAGTCCCCAAAAAAAGTCCGGAGGGATCAAATCTGGAGATCTGGGTGGCAAGTCAATATCACCTCCTTTTGAAATTCAACGCCTGTGTTTAATGGGTCTCGTTTGTTATTTAGTTTTGCTTCAAAATATCAGGTTCAGTGTCAACCATTTCAGCGTTTTTTTGCCGTATTTGAAGCAACATGTGCGGTCTGTCGGTAGTATTTTTTGTGTTAATTGCACTTTATACTGAAACAAATGCCAATTATCCTACAAAAATAAATCCATTGACGCCAAAATTTTGAGTGCGATGGTGATTCAAAGCTTTTGTGTTTTACCCAACACTCTTTCTGACCGCTTCAACGAGTTCATTGGAACGTCTTGATCGTTGATGATCGGTATATTGCCAATCTCTCCCTGTACCGACATCTAAAGACGTGCAGCTTCACTATTTCGGGTTGTTGTTTTGGTCACATAAAATCAGCACGTAACATATATATTTTTACATAATGATGTCATTTATCTAAAAATTTAACCCATTCCTCGAGTTTTGAAGCACCCCACGTTATTCAGAGTATTCCTGTATATTTTGATAAATCAAATCAGATAATTGCCTATAATTGCAATTGAAATCATTTATTATTGTTTTAATTGCTACCCAATAGATTAGATTATGTACTGGCCTAACGCCAATAAGTTCAGTAACACACGAGTGTTCGAAATCGATAATAAAATTCACGTAATTTGGAACTGTCAATAATTAAAAAAAAAAATAAAAACAATATGCCAAGGATATAAATTAGATAAATAATCAATATTTTGAAAAACAATTAAATTAAATAAAATATAATCATTAATAAATCAATATTAGCTTTATTATTTATTTTAAAAATAATTATAATAACTTGCAAGGTAAGTTTGCTGTTTTTGTTTTGTATCATCCTTCTTAACTCATTGTTTGTTTACGTTTTACTTTTTTATGCATCTCGACGATTTGTTCTTGGAAAGAATAATTTTAAGATTTCTAAAAATAAATTTGGTGTATATGTCTTCTGGCCACATATATACTATTTTGGTTTTGTAAATAAGAAGATATAACGGAATAAGACATGATTATAGTTTCCAAGAAAATGCTGGCCTTGACAGAATTAGAACCGTCTTAAAATATTTGCGATATGCAGGTGAATAAACTGAAAACTCTCAGGTTATAAATTATATAAATAGAAGAAGAATATACTCGCCCCAAGTGGTATTTAAGAAGTGCAACAACAATGATTAAATTACACCAAGCGTTACCGCTGTTTCACTATCGATCATTTTAGAAAATTGCAGTTAAATAAGAATCAGTTTTTCAGCCTCTTCACATGTATCTTAAACATCGAAATATAATTATCTTGATGATTTTCAACCATATCGCATACCCTCGCTTTCTTTGTAATGATCGAGAGAAAGTTACTTTAATAAATCAATTTAAGATACATTCCAAGAATAAGAGTAAAAGTGAGTTATTATTTTTGAAACTGTGCTAGTTGAATCTCATCTCGGCTCAATAATAATAACCTATAGTTTAAACGCCGTAAATGGAGCTTACCGCATCTTAACTAATACTTTGCGAACCATTAAATACGTATTGTTGCACATTGTAGGTGGTCAATCCAACAAATGCTACAACCGGCGACAGTAACCTGACCTGACTCAATACAATATTCAAATCTATACTCGTACATTAGTACAACAGACTCTAGTCTGATATTTTCATATTCATCACAATAAATAGTGCCTTCAAAATTGAGTGATGACATTATACTTGTAACCGAACACGACTTCGATATTTGCAATTGTCATTTTGAGTTGTAGAGTTTGGATCGACATTTTACATGGACTAAGTAGCTCGTCGTCATGGCTGTCAACTTGCTGATCAATATCTCGAATACGAGTATGTAACTCAAAATGGTTGTTAACATAAAGCTACGTTATGCTGATGATTGGATATTTTATACACCATTCAACTTACTCGTTAATTTATTTACCTTAGATGTCGGTTTGAGCTTTCTTCTGTATAATTATTTAGACTCTAATATTAACTTATTTTGGTAATGGTTCAAACAACTAAACTATGCTACATCGATCCGTTTCGATTGGGTCATAGGATATGTGATTAACATCGCAAAATGCTATGGATGGAAATTCAATTTGCTAATGTTAACATCATGGCTTCGAGTACCAAATAGATGTTTGGCTCAAACTTAGTTGTTTCCATTCCACACTTTTGATGTAAATATAGCCTCTTGTAGCTGCACTTTCATTTAGTATAAGAATGGTGTATGCTATACAAAATGTTTTTATATATTTGAACATTCTTCTCGTTATCTCTGCTACCTTCGAGGGACACGCACACTTGTTGAAAGAAGTAGCTCGTCTACTGACCCGACAAAATTCATTAACACAAGATTTGATAGTTCAAGCTCATGATCCACCTAGTTCAGCTCTCGGGTTGTAGCAAAACAATTGAGTTACTTTAAAGACAGTTCTATTGGACGAGAATAGTAAATCTATTAACGATAAACGAAACCATCGTTCCGTTACAAACTAGCCAATTTCATCCACGCAAGTCTTTACTTATCTATGCCTCAATGAAAAATCCGCACCAAAATTTCGAATTCAATAATTAAACCAAATAACTAATATACTTATTTATTTGTTGTATATGTATGTTTGATCCATCAATCTCACAAAATCATTTCTTAGTACATCCGTTAGTAAATTCTTTCGAAATAGACAAATTATCGTCTTTCAAGATGTCACTTTCTCTTACTGCTTTTAGCACCGCATGAGATGTCAAAATCTAGCAAAACCTACTTTAGATTTATATCATATTATATATGCATATATATATATATATATATATATATATATATATATATATATATATATATAATATATATATATATATATATATATATATATATATATGTATATATAAATATATATATATATATATATATATATATATATGTATATATATATATATATATATATATATATATATATATATATATATATATATATATGTATATATATATTTATATATATGTATATATATATATATATATATATATATATATATATATATATATATATATATATATATATATATATATTGTTACGTTTGACCCTAGTAGGGATTCAAACCACTCCACGGTTCGATCACTGGATTGTGAATAATTCAAACCACTTGCTTATTGTTCACTATAACTTTATTTATCAAACACCACAATTCAATTTCACAGTACTTTTTTTACACTGTTACTTTTACTACTTCACTATTTCACTTCTTATTCCTTTTTCCCGATTTTAATTTATCGCTTTCCAAATTCAGACTGAAAGTCTATGCTATCTACTCGCGTATTTATACTCATTTGGCCTGCTTCTCGGTCATAGTAGAATTTTCCATTTATTTATTATTTCGCCTGTATACTGCGATTCATGCTGGTTTCCAAATATGAGCTTAGTACTTCTATTCAATCATAGATGTCACCCGTGTCCGTATATATATATATATATATATATAACGGGTGATTTTTTTGTGGTTAGGATTTTCATGCATTAGTATTTGACAGATCACGCGGGATTTCAGACAAGGTGTCAAAGAGAAAGATGCTCAGTATGCTTTGACATTTCATAACTGAAGCCGAACGATCTGCCACAACGTCGAATTTTCAGTGAATGGGCCCTAGAAAAGTTGGCAGAAAATCCGCTTTTTTATCGACAAATTTTGTTCAGCGATGAGGCTCATTTCTGGTTGAATGGCTACGTAAATAAGCAAAATTGCCGCATTTGGAGTGAAGAGCAACCAGAAGCCGTTCAAAAACTGCCCATGCATCCCGAAAAATGCACTGTTTGGTGTGATTTGTACGCTGGTGGAATCATTGGACCGTATTTTTTCAAAGATGCTGTTGGACGCAACGTTACGGTGAATGGCTATCGCTATCGTTCGATGCTAACAAACTTTTTGTTGCCAAAAATGGAAGAACTGAACTTAGTTGACATTTGGTTTCAACAAGATGGCGCTACATGCCACACAGCTCGCGATTCTATGGCCATTTTGAGGGAAAACTTCGGAGAACAATTCATCTCAAGAAATGGCCCGGTAAGTTGGCCACCAAGATCATGCGATTTGACGCCTTTAGACTATTTTTTGTGGGGCTACGTCAAGTCTAAAGTCTACAAAAATAAGCCAGCAACTATTCCAGTTTTGGAAGACAACATTTCCGAAGAAATTCGGGCTATTCCGGCCGAAATGCTCGAAAAAGTTGCCCAAAATTGGACTTTCCGAATGGACCAACTAAGACGCAGCCGCGGTCAACATTTAAATGAAATTATCTTCAAAAAGTAAATGTCATGGACCAATCTAACGTTTCAAATAAAGAACCGATAAGATTTGCAAATTTTATGCGTTTTTTTTTAAAAAAAAGTTCTCAAGCTCTTAAAAAATCACCCGTTATATATATATATATATATATATATATATATATATATATATATATATATATATATATATATATATATATATATATACATATTTATATATAAGTTAGTAAGGATAGTCAAAATATTTATAGATACATACGGCTTGTTCTAACAATCCAGTACAGCTACAAATGCTATACAAACAGACATAATAGATATTGGTAGGCTTGTAGCAGAACGGCGGTGACATGGATATTCGACGATAATGCTATCGTTAATGCTACGATAATGGTGAGGATCCTGGTCAATGTTAAAAATATTTATTATAAATAACATATAAACTGCGTTGTTACTCGCCCAGCTATGCTTACAGGCCATTGCAAAATCAGTTGTTGGGTTTGTGACCCATTTGAGACTTATTTTCGAAAGATTTCTAACAAATTCTGAGCCCGATCGATTTTGCTATCGATTTTACATATTCAAAAGTAACATTACTTAAAAGTTATTAACTGTGTAGTAATGAGGAGCTTAATACAATACGTAGAGAAGCAATAGAGTAGTTTCTAGCATGTGCCTGCGCTAGTATATTTATACATAATTAGGATTTTTTGTTGCACTTGAATTAATTGTTTTGTAGTGAACTGTTCCTTACATGATGGTGAAGTTAACCCTCCCAACCTTGAGCAACCCGAAATAAATAACGTTACAAGCATGTGCACTCCATCATAGGAACATGTGGCCCACGCTACATACTCTACAGGGACATTTTTCTCTAAACGACGAGTCACGGGAAGGTCAATCAAAATTTTCCAATGATAACGTTACTCTGGCTCTGGTGAAGTGGACAAAGATCCACGATTGATACAAGAAATTATTACTGATGATTATAAGGCCATTTCATCCAGATTGCTTCTGTATTACGAATATTAAATCATCTGGGATACACGAAGAAATCTGCTCGATAAGTTCCACGAATTTAAATGAAATCCAAACAAAAAGCTCGAGTGTGTTTTGCTAAATTTTTCCTAAATAAATTTGAAAAAAGGTAGTCTAGCAACTTTTAAAATCCATTATTGGTGATGAATCTTGGTTCTATAAGTACGATCCGGAAACCAAACAGCAGTTCATGAAGTCGAACAGGAGCAAACCTATCTGTGAAAGCTTAGCACTAAAAATCAGCAACAAACTCTATTCCCCTGAAAAAGTGTCAGACGGTTATTGCAAAATGGTATACCGAAGACTGATTGCCAAAAGTTGTCAGATAACCGGTAGAAAGAGGATGTGCGGTGCTACTTTTATTGCGATCTTGGCATCAAAAAAATGCAACCAGCACTGTATTCCTGAGATCTAGCAACTTGTGATTTCTGGTTATTTTCAAAAATTAAAACCAATTTGAGGAGAAAGGTCCTTAACAGTAACGCGGAAATAAATGATTCGGTTAATGTTAAACTTGAAAAGCAAGATTTTGAAAACTGTTTTGAGAGATTATGTAGAAAAGATAAAAAAAACGAAGATTAAGTAAACGAAAATAGTTTTTTTTTCTGGTCAACTAAGTGAACTTCTGTTCCCCTCATAGAATCTTTTACTTTATACACGCATTATAAAGCTCTTTGTAAAGGAATTAACCTAGTTGGCACATCTGTGCAGCTAATAGCACCTAAATAAAAACAAAAGTCTACACTTTTTGATACGTTAGGACAAAGCTTGTTCAACTAGCAACGTCACTGACTTCGATATTTTACTTATTTCATTTTCCACTAAACCTTGTACACACATAAAAGACTTTAAAGTGTAAACTTCGTACTAACCTAATTTTTCATGCGGTTATTTAATGTTGAGATCATCATTGCAAGATATAGTTCGTCTACTAATTAACTGCCATTATTTGTGAAACAATATGTATTTGTTTATTAACCATAAGTTACGAATACACTTGTTTGTTTTAACTTTTCAAGTCACTAATTTATTCTTTTAAATGCTGCATCATCTGCTCGTATATGATTGTGCATTAATTTAATTAAAAAAATTACATAAACGAAATTCCCATACGGTGATACAAAAGCTTTTGGAGACTTAATCTAGGTAATTAAATTAAAATTTTGTTGTTGCAATATAATCATTATTGTCATAATAAACAATCATTTTTAATTAATACTAAATTAAAAGATGTTTATTTCATTAATTAATTATTTAATTAATTTTGTAACCGAGTTTATATACTAACCAAACAAATACATAATCTTAGCAAATCATGATCATTATATAATTATATAGTCACGTATATCCTTTGGTAAATACCCCCTCTCTGATTGAATTTCGAATGAACTAGAAGTAAATCAACATTGCGCGATCGTCAACTATATACTCATATCCAATTTAAAAGTTTTACTGCGGTTTAAGATTCTTTGTAATTTTGCTGTCGTATAAGATATATGATTCTAGGAATTGACCGCAATGGCATATAAACGAGGGATTATTAAATTTTTATGTACACACGAACCATAATGTTATAAACAAAATCGTTTCACCATGTGATTACTTCTCGACAGTGTTATTCAACTTTACTTTGATCGTATTTGGTCGCATATATACTTAAACATACGAGCATGTATTTTCACCATTCATAAAAGCTCCTCATGTTTCAAATCTAAAGATAACTACGATCTAATTTGACTCTGTATATGGGATGTACATTAAATAGCTCGATACCAAAATATGGTTCGGCTCGTGCGATCTCACTCCAAGAGTTGCAGTAATCAAAAGATGCAATATTTTCTTTTGTAATCGAAAAACAAAACAATTTGTCAAGGGAAAGGTGTGTGTCAGTGCATAGTCCACTCTTGGCCCGAAATCTGTTTCTTCGAAATTAACTCAATGAGCTAATTGAAGCTAATGACTTATTGAGGTACCATGAAAGGTATTGTTTGCTTAAGACAGTGGAAATAAAAGATGTAACAACGCACCTATGGAAGCAACTAGCCCTTAAAATAGATAGAGTTCGCAGCAAGGTAAAAAATATTCAAAATTATCATCACATATCATAAATACAATGAACAGTCACGCCACAATAGAAAAGTATATAAATCGAAAAGCAGTTTTTGATTCAAACTATATCTGTTATTCGCTAGCACTGTTGCAACAAAGACTCACAACATACATACAAACACAACGCAACATAAATCAAGTCCGGTCGCATATGCCTAATAAGATGGATTTGATCTATTCGATAGCACATCCAATCAATGACGTCATCAGATCGAAGCTGGCCTAGTGAATCTACCATTGCAGAATACAACATAAATGCTGGTTAATTCAGCACCCTAGCTGTCAAATCAATGCCACATGATTTTAATATGATTTGAAGAAGTAGCTTGACTGTCTTGGCTAGTTACCACCAAAGTAGAGATGAGCATTGGGTCGACTACTCTTTTTTATGGTAAGCAAAACTGGCGCAGTGGAGTGAACCAAAGGTTATGTTATGGCGCTATAATTAATGACTTGTTACTTACTTAAGACAACGCTTACTGAAGACAGCAGTAGGGTCAAAATGAAAGTAGGAACACGCTAAGGTGTGTGTAAAAGCTCACCTGTCGAAGTAACTACCCCTTAAAATGGATGGCGATCAGGCCAAATGTCTGTACATAACCAATATGGCAAATTTAACTATACATGGTGTCCCTAAAGTGACTGACACGAATGGTACGGTTGGATTTTTTGATCAAAGCGAAGACGACTTTACTTTTACCGTTTCGTACTGTGACGCTTCCCTATCATGTTATAGGCGTTTGAAGTTTTGAATTTTCTTTATTAGATTGGAAAATAAAATATATTTTGAATTTTCTCGAGATATTGATTTAATTTTAATACAAGGTGCTACGTTTGCACGCCTATAACTTAATTCTTAATCACAGTGCGAAGTGGTAAAAGTTAAGTCGTCTTCGCTTTGATCAAGGGATCCAACCGTACCATTCGTGTCAGTCACAAACGAGACACCCTGTATTTACTATTTAAATCAAGCCATATCAATTAGAAGGGTACAATGATATACCTTAAAGTGTTTCGTGTAAGCCTTCATGAACCTTTCATTGATACATGTCTTGGTGGCAGTAGCAAATATCCGAAAAATATCTTCATATGAATAATATCTTGACTGATGTCGAGAATAATATCTTGACTGATGTGGAGAAGGATTTCAGGTGAACAGTGATTTAACACGAGTTAGTGAGTCCTAAGCGCTAGACGAAAGCTGCCACAAACAAGAACGCTTTTTATGATAAATACATAATAAAATAATTAATTGAGATCAAAAGGAAATACCGTTCCAATTACATTACCTGTTGAGTGTATACGCTTTTAAGCTTGTATATTAACACGCTAAGACTAATATATACGTAAACTACTCGTAGACAAAATCGACAATTTGAATAATCTGTTATTAATACATGTAACTTCTCAAAATTTACAACCTGTGTCTGTGGATGAGTGTATTATCACAACAACGTTTTGTAAATAATTTATTTTATTATTTTAGCGTAATGTTCTTATAAAAACGCTTCATGTTAAATTTTCTGAATCTGGTTTAGGAAATTGTTGTCAATTGATAGATGAATCTAATACGGAACTGAAGTTAGTCTTTTCATTGACCACAGAAATTTTAAAGAGGAAAATTTAACAAAAGATGAGGTTGCTTCAAAATTATCACCGGAATAGTCAATCATGTCCAAATAACAAGTGCAAGTACTTACTCATTATAACAAGTATCTATACGCAGTCAAATATCAATTTTGATTTATTTCCAACGTAATTTGCTCAACCAAAACTCAGTTCAAGACACGGTTTCAATGACAATTCTCAATTGTGTCCAATTTTCTGAACTTTTTATAAGACTTTATCTAGAAAGAGTTGTAGTTGCTATTTTTATTGTATGCTATCCGTTGAGACAGGTTACAGATATTTCAAATGACATCAATTCGGTACTGATCACCCATTTTACAAAACTAAAATTTATATTTGCATATAAGATGAATACCAACAGTCACTGTTGTATTCATCTTCTATGCATTGTAGTCAATGCAATGTTTATGTAAAAAACAGCGAAAATTTACTAACGTTCGCTTTGCTCAATTTTTTTCACCATCAACCGAGCCAGTAAAGATGACTTTTAACGAAATTAGCCTGTTTGTATTAGCCTGTCAGATGGTGCTTTAGTTACAATTAGATTGAATAAGAGATGGCGCTAAAAATTATATAGAATGTAAAAAACTACGTAAATTACACGTTTTTGACATGTAAAAAATCGTGTAAATTACATCGTGAAATTTACACGGATACACGCCCAACAGTCGTTAACTTGAATAAATTATTTTGTTATGAAATATGGAGAGTAAAGTGAATTAAATATTCTGGGTTTTTATGTATTTGGTTAATTTTTTCAAATGATATTAAGAACTAAGGAACGAGTGAAATCTATGGCCTGAAGTAATGCCAAACCCATTCTACACCCCTCACTTCTTAAGCGAAAGGCAGTCGAAAAGCTGTACTGAGAAAGAAAGAAAATGAGCTCCATGGCTAGGTAATACCGCGAAAAGCGATATTTTGCAAACTGTTATGTTTTGTAATTGATGATTTTACTTTAACACATCCACCAAACAACAGATGTATACCTAAGTTAGCATTGGTTTTTGGTGAACAATCCAGATTAACTATAAAAGCTATTCGGCTTTGCCAAAACATAGCAGTGGCTTTTTGTAGTTTGAAATCTATTTATGATACTTTCAAGAAACATTTTTATCCAGAAAACTGTTCTAAAAAGAGAAAAACGTGTTGAGTTAATTCTGATGAGACGTTTAGGTTCTTGGCTGAACTTTTTCTGCAGCTCGATTCTCAGCGTAACTTTGAACGGTGAACCACAACTGAGATAAAATCACTTCCATTATGATGGGCTCGAAACCTAACTTATTACATGTATTCGTATTCAAGACGAATCATATTAGCAAAGGTCCTTATAATATCCATAAATATAGCCACAAAAACTCGTTGTTGTGTATAGGAAATCGTGGTTACATCGAATTGGCTTTGTACAGGATTTGCTCACTCTATAGGCATGTTGTAAATTACTTCACATAACTAAATGCTGACAATGCTAAATGCTCATAAGCCTATGAACAATCCTTTCTAAAGATTCCAGAAATGATGATGACAGACAAATTGATCGTAACGATTTGTGGTCGGAATAGTCCGACTTCCCAACTTTTAGAATAACAGTTCTCTACTTCTGCTCCAAGATGGTGGAACAAATTTTAAGCGATAACAGATGCAGTAATTAGTCCTCAAGAAGACTCACCTTAAACGCAGGAATTCATGATTGGGAATTACAACCAAATCGCTTGTGGCTCAATTTATTGTCGGTGGTAATGGTATCACAGTCCGAAAATGGGTAGTAATAGGTCGCCTACTTAATTTTGAGAAGAAGTAAGATTGTCATTAGGAAGACGAAGTAAATCAAGTCTTCAGGACTCTCAGCGTCTTGTTAAGTCTAACTACAGTACAGCACGAAAGCAATAAATTTTCTCACCAAAGATTCACCAGGTAGAACTCTGAGATTATTTTATTTCTATGAGATCTCCTGACCCATTTTCAGACTTCAGGTATAGTTTGCCTTAACAGTTTTGGAGCAACATCTCAAACGCAGTTGTTATTGCTTGACAGTATAAAAACCGATAACGGTTAATATTTAAGAAAATGACCTTGTGATCGGAGGTGAGAATATTCGTCACTCTCCAGTTCAATATAAATTTAATGAACACAGACAGATGTCAATAACCTCTATGCTAGCAGAGTTCACGAAAGTAGGATCACATCCAACATTAAGTTGGCTTAGGTCCAACAATTCACTCTCACGATTCAAAATTAAAACGATCACAGTTTAGTCAAAAAAATCACTTTATTTATTTCACTCAATAAATTGTGTGGGCTTTGACACTAGTCTTAACTTTACTTTTCAATACTTCACTGGTAATATACAAGTGTGATTCCCGATCTGTACATTCTAATCCCAACAGTTAATGTATAGTGGTGTTTTTTTTTCGGTGTAGTATCATACGAGATATTTCAATGCGTCACTGTATAAGTGTCATCGACTGATTCTTATCGCTCGCTGTATTCTCGTGATTTTGATTGGATCGTTGTATAGTGTTATCTCTTTTCTTATCGTCTATCAATACAGGTTGAGGCGTTGAAGAGATAATATATCTCGTTCTCCGAAATACACTCAATCATTAATATATTGGAAGTTACAAGGCTTATAAAATCCTCAGAAGGAGGTGGAGTAATGGCATCTAAAAGAATATTCACTGATGCATTAATCACTTGTGGATGATAAGAGGAGGAATGCGTGAAACTGTAATATCAACCGAGTTACACTCTTTAATGTAAGAAGCATTGATATTATTCGAAATATTGTCTGGTTCTCGCGATTGAACTCTTGTAGATAATTCTGCCACTCTAAATTCCTGAACTAAACTTAAGTTCGGATCAATATTATTGTTTGCAGTTATGCACAGCGTTACAACGTTCTCTAAATCATTTCAATAGAGCTTATGTGCAGATGAGTTAATTTTGAGTGCTACAACCCAGTTTCAGTGGAATTTAATTGTCTCCTAACCGATTATCAGTTTTATCATGTTTACCATTGAGTGCATTTATGTTCGTTAGAGGTGTAATATCGCCGGGTGTAGCTATCGTTTTCGATTCGTTCCAGTATCTTTGACGTATAGCTTAGGAAATTTAAGTTGTTGCGTTGTAATGATCAACTCGTAAAAATAATTAAACTAAATTAAATCCGTCACGAACGTCGATAATTAGTAGTAAAATAATGTGATTTGGATATTCAATAACATGCAATATGTGTACGTTTATATAACAGTGTCGCTATAAATAATTTTCACTTTTCGCGTAATAACCGATATTACACTGTACATAATCAATAAATTGAATAAAAAATTATTATTGTACCTATTTGAAAGCGTCCTATAATATGTAGACTCACCAAAATACGTAAATTATCATAAAATTGTTTATAACAATAGCAACATACATAAACACCAATTTCCATTCAAGAGACAAACGACTAAGTGAATTGCTTATAAATGTACATACATTACAGAGTGTGTAATAAATAGCATCGCGTAACAACATTAGAATATTGTCTTCGCTATATTTTAATTACCTTATGTCGACGAGTAGGTAGGTATACATATAGTGAAGGTGTTGTATATTTAAATTTTGACTTGATACTTTCTACTGTGTATTACATACCACCGGGATTTTCAATTAAACGATTGTTGAAAAAATATTACTTGAATTACAATTAAAATTGTGTGTCGCGCGCGACATTAGAAAGCAAACGGTCTCCGCATATTTTAAAACACATTTATGTATGTACTACACCATCCAAACATATAATTTGTTTTATGCTTTTTTCAATTACATATATGCTTCCTGAATTACGCATCTTGTCGTATAATTTAATATTGAAACAAATTATAAACACAATCTATTCAATGTGTTTTCAATTTTGGAAATATTACGAAAGATATCCGCGTGTTGGGTGCCGCGTTTTGGTTATAATCGATCAAAATCGTTCGAGCGAATTAAAACGGAGTTTTTGCGCCGTTTCATAACTAGGGCTTGCATTATCGGTAAACGGTAAATCAATTACCCGGTTTTACCGCCGAAATATCTTTACCGAATTACCGGAAAAATCAAATATTTACCGATAAATTTTAGCTTAACAATTTTAGAAAAAATCAAACAAATAGTTGGTTCAAACGAGAAGAGCAATTCGTTACACAACATTCTGTTAAACCAAAAAACAGTCGGCTTCTACATCAGGACTAATTAAAAATTATTTCAAGAGTTTAAAGATTAGTCCGTCCCAAAATAAAATACAATAATGGCAAATGGTAAGCAAATTGCAAGCCAGATCAAAATGGTGACAGGTTAAGCCTCAAACTCGACTAATGGACATGCATCAAAAACCCCCGATATATGAATATAAATATTCATAGCAAACAAAATTTTCGAATTTTGGACTCGCACGACTACAAGGAAATATGTTTGCAAGTGCGTTGAAATTTTAGTAACAAATTGCAAGCATTTAAAAATAATTTGCATCATCACTTATGTTTTACACATGGTATCCAACTGGCGATTCTAAAGGCTACGAAAAAAATGAGAGTGATCATAATTTTTCTGAGGGTTTAAATTTTAATAATAACAGATAATTCGCAAGTTCAATACGATATATACCATAACGACTTATATCCGGTTATCAATAAAATACGACGAGTGGTAAAGATGTTTCGACGTTCACAGCTTATTGGTTATGCTGGAACGGGTTTTCAAATTAAAATCTGCTGTTCGAAAAAAATTGATCGACATCAGCTTTTCAGAACATCAATTAAACCTAATTAATGAAATTTTAAAGACACTGGTGTTATAAACACTTTCCACAGTAAAACGTGGAGACCGCCCCAAATAAAATATTAACTGACATGAAAAACTCAATGACCTCATTAACGTTTAAAGTTGTTGGTTGGAAACTATATGTTAAATATGCATTTAAAAGATATTGATTTACTGGTAAAATATCGGTATAAGCTTTTATCATTTACCGATATTTACCGTTATGAAAATTTCGGTAAATATGCAACTCCTATTCATAACTGTGAATGAAACATGAATCCATCACTATACATCGGAGACCGAAGATCAGTCTAACCATATTAATCATGCACGTGGCATAATCGTCGAGTTTCATAAAAAAGAAAGAACAGTCAACGACGAATATTACTGCAACTTATTGAACCGTTTTCACATCCGCCATATTCTGCAGGCTTAGATACTTGCGATTATTTTCTGTTTCCGAACTTGAAGAAACAACTCGGCAGAAAGAGATTCATCTCTAATGAGTAGTATATAAACGTCTATTTTAAAGGATTGGAGATATCGTAAGGGATCGAAGAATGGGAAAAACTTTGAACGATATGCTTATGCTGGCCAAAAATATTGTTCCTTGTTTCATTTTTGCCAGACTTCTCACTCCACCCTCGTATATTGTATATGTACTGATTAAAGCTTACTAATTCATATTCTTAAAATTGATCAATTTTGTTTGACTTGTTTCCAACAGAAATAAATACCAACAACATATAGAGTAAGAAGTAACCTTGTAAGTACATAGAATTGATGAATGTGGACAAGATTTAATATATATTCGAACACGTTCGCAGAATTATTTTACAGTGATTGCAAATTTTTATGACACTAACCAGGTAATTTCCATGTTCGCAATCCAGTTACTTCGAATGTACTATTGCCGATCTTATATTAAATTTATAAATGAATTTGCTATCATTTGATCAGTGTGTTGAATCTTTTGGGTCATCCTGTATTAAATATTTCTATAAACGCATAATATAGGTCGCTTTTATATGTTGTATCTCTGCCTTTAACTGTTGCAACGTAAACTGAATAGTAATCGTAAAACTATTGTACCTTTTTTTAACCTAATGCTGTCCTTTTCTGGGGATTACTTTCTCCAGATCCAAAAAATAATTCTATCTAAAGAATAATCCCATGTACTAAACGATTGACAGTATCAATTCGGTTAAATTGTTTTTGATCATGAACTTTATCTGGTCCTCCATTTGAGTTACCAGCGTCTGAAGATCTTCAAATTTGAGAGTGGCTATTCTTTTTGAACTCAATTTAACGGCAGACGATTGCTGTGTTTGCAGTGTAATTTTTCCATTTCGGTATTTGCTCCCAAAACATAGATTTCACTAACCGTGTCAGAATAGTGTTATATGTAATACTATTTGATGACATTAACAAATACGTTCATTGTTAAACTGATCATAATATGAACATGGATGACTTTTCCATTGTACACCTTGTCTTTCTATTTCAGTTGGATGGTTTTCACATAATCTATATATGTTTAAAAATGGTCTTCTCGGTATCAATATTGATATTGGAACCATTATTTATTCCTATTATGTTGTGAATGGAAGCGGCTTACACATTTCTGAACCACAGAGAGGACAATCGTCTACAGCCTCGAGCACTCAATTGTCAAATGTACTTATTTATCATTTGTGTATTCCATAGTATTCCATGGTGCTGTGAGTCTTCATAATAAGATACGATTCTTACTGATTACATAAGAATACCTGAATTCTGTAGACATTCTGGGGTTTAACCATAAAAGTTTACTATCCTCATTTAGATTCTCGAAGTAATTCAAACAGATTTCAGCTATTGCTTCATTTATGATATCATTTGAAGCTAATACTTTCCTTTAATAAGTTATTAATTGATGCGAATTTGTTATACATCTGTCGCCTATAAAGTAGTTCGGTATTTTTAATATTTTTAGAGTTGCTCCTCGCTTTTAATATGCTAATATGCACCGATTACTGCTTATTGCTTAGTATCCATTCATTTATGAGTTAGTAGCTGTTTTGACCCAAGCAAAGCACTCTCTTTAGCAAATCATTTTAACTTACGTTCTATCAAATCAATTATGATAATCCAAGGAATATTTGCTTGATGTTATTGGTGAAGCTGTTGTTGTCTTTTCTACCTCAACTGATCACCAGTGTTTGTAAACAAAAGTTTTAAAAGTATACTGGAGTGCTTCTGTTCCAACAAAATAACAACAATGGGGGTTCATAGCGAAATACACCCAACAGTCATTGAGACCGAAAAAAACTCTGTGGCAGTTGCCTATTCACATAACAGGTGTTATTGAAAGGAACCCACATGGAGAAAGAAAAGCTGTAATGAGGAAACGAACAATGCTATAGAAAACAATCTCGCGGAAACTGACATAATTAATAGTGGCTGTTAAAAGGTTCACAATTTTTCAGGTCTGTTGGCCCGTACCGTGTCAACAATCAGACTCCATCGGTTGCGATCACGAGCTAGCTTTTTCTACTGATGCAAGCAATTGGAAGATTCAGATCGCTCTCTACGGAGCCATCGTCATCGACAGTGACATTTTCGAGTACCAAAAGGCGACTCTCCCTTTTAAGATCGCTGTATCATTCGGTTCGCATCAGCACGCAGAACATGACCGAGCCAGTGTACTCACTGTCTTTTGATTTCATGCACGATATCAGGAATTCGCATTAAATTCCTCATCTCGTGATTGAAACGAACTCGGTATGTGCCATCAATGTCGCGTTTGGCCCATCCTCTCACATCCATACATGACAACGGGTCTGATTAACACTCTGTACTCAAAACTAAACGTAAACTAAATATTGAAATATAGAAATATTGTGCCTATTTTTAACTTTAGAACTACTTTGTTCGGGAAGTTGCCTCTTAATTCAGATTCAAAAATAATTCGGTTTTAAGAAAATCCCATATTAGAAATATTGTTAAATCGGTTAAATCATTTATTAATAATGGTGTTTATCTGGGCCTCTATTTGAGGTACCAGCGTCCAAAGGCCTTCAAATTAGAGAGTATATATTCTACCGAAACTCCCTTTAACGGTGGACGACAGTATGAAAAACAATGTGATTTAATACGGTAGCGCTGTCTTAGTGTTTTTTTTTCGTTTCAGTATTCTCTCTGAAAAAACAGATTTCACAGTGAGTGATTTCAACAGATTTTACAGTGTCAGAATAGTGCAATAATACCTTTTGATCGAATCAATAAAGACGTTCCTTGTTAAACTGATCATTACCAGAACAAGGATGATTTTTGTCAATGTAAAAATAAACAGATCTTTATATCCATAGTACACCTTGTGATCATTTTCCTTCTCGATTCAGTGGGTTCAGCATAATTGAAAACTGTCTTCTCGGTATGAAACTTGATATGGGAAGATTGCCCATGAGCTGTTTCGTATTGTGTTGTTGATAATGACAGCAGATTAAATATTTCTGAACCGCGGATAGAACAGCCTATAGAAACTAATTTCCCATTCTTTTCATCATTTGACTGAAATAATTTAATGGTTTTAGCCTTAGGCAGCGTAAGTCTTTACTAGACTGTTCCATCTTACTCTGTTCGAGACTACACCATTTATCTCTTACAATGATTTGGCTTCAGCTAGTACTGTTCTCTTCCATGTCATCGTTGATCTTCTAATTGATAGTAATTGATGTTAATTTCTTCAATCCAGCTCCACTTTCGTCTCTTTATTTCAATCTCTATGGGTGACTAATTTGTTATTCTATGCAGTTCAATGTTACTTATGGTGTTATGCCAGAAGCATTTCAGTATTTATCCAAAGCATTTGTTTACAAACACCTGTAGTTTCTTGCTCGATTTCTGTGTGTTTCCAACTGTCTCAAACTGTTTTCACACACGAGTTGAACATTCATTTCTTATGGTCTTGCAAGACAGGACAGTAGAATGCTAGACTTTGTATATCATGTTGAATGCATGTCCGGCTTTATTTATGCGTTTCTTTATGTTTCTTTCTCTGTTCCACCAATTTTCGTCACTGTGCGCCAGTTAATTTTCAAGCATCCCGATACATTTCTTGTAAGACTTTTAATCAATTTCTTCGGGACGCCCATTTTACAAAGTGTCTATTATATTGTGTTCCTATACACAAGTACGATGGTGAATTCCATTTATGTGGTATTTCACCAGAATTTCATAGTTCTTGAATCATTGGTGTTAGTGTACTTGCAGCTGAAGTGAGGAATTTCTTGTTGAGCTAACTGATTTGTGATGTAAAGTCTACTAGTCTTTCTTTATTATTCTTTCACACAGAATCGAACGCAGTTTTACCCATGATTGTGTAATCTAACTGCTGCTCGCTTCATAGCTACAAGTGTGTTAAAATAGATGTCTTGATGTATGTTGCATTTCGTTTCTATATATACTGTGAGGCTCTGTTGCAACAGTTCTAGCGAATTTACAGAATTTGACTCGAAATCTTTTTTCGATTATTTTTGTTTTTATACTTCACTGTTGTGGCGTGACTATTCGTAGTATTTGTGAACGCCACAAAGCTACGAGGGTTTCTTCCAATAAGATTAAGATAAACTAGAACAGCTTAAGCTAACGGTCATCGAACTTATAATTCCAAATGATACAACTGTTCGAATGGCTTCACTTAATTTAAATCATCATGGGTGACTTAATAATACTTTACAAAACAGAAACAAAGCACACTACCTTAATGATTGGCCACTGTTTAATATTTGTCTAGTTCAAAGATTTTTGAAACGGAGGGCAAATAGTGAATACTTCTGTTCGTTAATTGGTTTTGGTACATATGGTAAACTGTATGTTTTAATACATCCTCCATTCCCTGTGTGTAATTTTCAACTCTTCCAGGTAAACTGATAGTTCTTATAAAATTGACGAGACGGAACGTCTCACGCTGGTGGAGAATATACATTCAATCTCTTTTATAACTAAAACCATTTCCCTGAACCATTCCCCTGGAGCCTGATTCGAATCCCGATAGGATGTGTAAATGGTTCTACATAAATTGGACCTATAGTCGTATGTCCTCAATGTAGTAAAAAAGGACCTAAATAAGCGAACCGCGAAAGAGCTGGAAGAGTCTTGAGCCCCGAAATAGAGTGTAAAGATTAAGAAAGATAGACATAACCATTTCTCTTAATTTAAAGATCGACGTATGAATTATGATAGTGTTAATCGGTCAAGTTCATCTTCATTCTCGGAATCTTTATAGATTTCGCTTTATTCCTAGTTATATATAATAAAACTGTATAAGCTAAAGATCAATAGTTTAGATTTTCACATATCGATGTCACTAGCAAAAACTGTAGTCTATACATAAGATAAAAGGAGTTAAGTGTTTCTTATAGAGAAATCGAGTCTTAACATGATGAAAACGAGTTTCTTCAATCGAATAACCTACAAATACAACATTTGCTAATACAATAGACAAACGTGCATCAATTCAAAATAATTATTATTCTAAATCTAACCAAGACGCTACTTCCTTTGTACAGCTTATGATGAAACGGAAATCAAAAAATTCCATGATTCATTCCAACATGTACTTGTAGTTATATAATTGATATATCAATAAATTCAACATATACAGTGTTTGTTGTATGTATCACATATATCTTATTTCCAACACCGGACCTGATGTCCTCTATATACGTATATAAGATATACAAACAAATCAAAC
This sequence comes from Tipula lateralis, assembly GCA_963932295.1. Lineage (NCBI taxonomy): Eukaryota > Metazoa > Arthropoda > Insecta > Diptera > Tipulidae > Tipula > Tipula lateralis. The sequence continues at coordinate 92,197,910 of OZ010738.1, read as the reverse complement.
ATAAATTATCACAAACGATAAATGAATTAAATTTTTATATTTATAATTTTTAATTAATAATTATAATGGCATACAGGAATTAACAACTTTGAATCGTTGTTTATCTTTTTCCGCCTTTGCGAAGTTAATAACTCCTACGACTTTCCATATACTATATGTGCATTTCCCCAGTTCCATTTATGTCGCAAGTTCAATATCACTGTATAGTGCTGATAATTCCGTATGTAAAGTAGCAAAAAAAAAAATATTTATTTTAGTTTTTCGTTTGTTAATGTCGCCAAAAAATTATAAGATTGTTACGTTGTCTGAATTATTAAAATAGAAAGAGTTTCAAATATCATGTACGATGAGTAATTTAATTTTTAGTCTTGGCTTTGCTGCATAAACAACAAAGTTGCGTATCTATGCAAAAAATCTAACGATATATATATATATATATATATATATATATATATATATATATATATATATATATATATATATATATATATATATATATATATATATATATATATATATATTATATATATATATATATATATATATATATATATATATATATATATATATATATATATATATATATATATATATATATATATATATATTTATATCATCCAGCAAACACTGAAGTCCTCGAATCTACTCTATAAATTTACCCACGTTTTGGTTTGTTAGACAACGTATGGTTATGAAGATTCCTCGTACTAAGGTGCTAGACCGCAAAAAATATTGCAACTCAGTACTGTCGCTCGCTACACGTTTTGCAGCCATTTCTCGCCAACAATTTCCTTCATTTCGTTCGGTATCATCGCCGAATCCATCCTGCTATGTATCTTGCTTGCCTATATACGGCTCTCAATTTCGTTCAGTTGTAGTATTTGTGTGGTTGATCTCTTTACATCCAGCTCTGTATTGATGTCTGTTTGTGTAGAGGTATTTTTTTTCGTTTCGACTGATCTCGTTACTCATCATCATTAACTGTTGCTTATATAGTTGGTTAATTTGTATACCTCCATCCGTTTTCTTGACAATGAGCCCTTGATTTGATTTTTGGTCGTCGGATTAGACTTAATCAACGCACTTAAACAAGTGGCTTCCTTTTCTTTTTGCTCGATAGCTCTTATGAGTTCTGTTTGTTTCATCACCGCTGTTTCAAAACGACGCTTATTTCTGCTTCACTTGGCTATCTCTGGAAGCGAGGTTTGGTGTATCGGCGATCTTTTTGTCCTGTTTGATCTCTTCAACATCTCATCATTGCCCTCTCCTATTTCCGCTATATATTTCTGATTACTCGAATGTACTAGCCTGTTCTTATACTTGCATCGCGATACCTACTGCTGTCTGGGAAGCACTCTCGATGCACTCTATATTTCTGACTTTTGCCCGAATGTACTTGCCTGATGGAGCATCACTCTCATTTTTCTTATTTTTTTTATTTGGTTCCATGTTTTGCTAATTTGCTAATGATGACAGAGCTTTGCATTATCATAGGAAGGCTACGTTCTAAAACCGAAAGTCGCAAATTTCGTAGTTCGTATACTAGAGACAGCATCCTCTTAGCCACGCAGCTATCGGTGTATGCAGTACCACCTTAGCTTGACTGAATAAAGCGGTTATTGTATTGACTATAACTTCACCTATCAGCCGTGCCCCAGAGCTCATTTTGTTACTTGTAGGCTTACAGGGTTAATCACGAGAAGACAGGGTTGGGAGTAGAGAGGAGAGGCTAGAGCTACCATTATTAAATGAGCGCATCACTCCCGATTGTGAACCCCAATATATATATATATATATATATATATATATATATATATATATATATATATATATATATATATATATATATATATATATATATATATATATATATATATATATATATATATATATAATATATATATTTATATATATATATATATATATATATATATATATATATATATATATATATATATATATATATATGTATATATATATATATATGTATATATATATATATTTATATATATATATATATATATATATATATATATATATATATATATATATATATATATATATATATATATATATACTTGCAACTTCACAAATCACTTCACCTTATCTTTCACGTGATCCCAAAGAATAAAGTCTAAAAACGTTAAATCATAAGATCTCCTGTTACAGAAATAACACGGTCAGATGCTTGTGTCGCACGTAGCGCCGTCTTACTGAAAACAAACGTCACACAAATCAATATCTTCCAACTCCGTCCATAAAAACTCATTAATCATAGCTCGATAGCGCAATAAATTCACCGTAACAGTTAAACTAATCCTATTTTCGAAAAAGTAAGGTCCAACCACACCACCAGGCCAGAAACCGCACCAAAGAGTGACACGTTGAGGTTGGAGAGGCTTCTCAACAATCGTTCTATTTTCCAAGCCGACTGCAGCAGCAATATTCTCATTTGTTCGATTCACATCACTAACTTCTCTCCAATTTTTCCACCAGTTTATTGCCAACCGAAAAGGGGCTTCACTTTTCACCATTTTCAGTAATGACGTAGTTTTTACTTGTCAAATGTCAAAAAATGAAAGCTTCAAAATTGACAGCTACTCAAATAGCAGGCTATTCAAAATGAAATCTCTTATTGGATCACCCTTTATAAGTTAGTACGTACTAAAGTGCTTTTATTTACACTTAATTATATATTTCATGGCCAAATGATTAATCAAAGTAAATAAAAAATTTATCGCGAATTTCTTTCACTCGACATGTACATATATATGGTACATTACGTTCAAGAGTAGACAAACAAGAGACGAATGTGACATAAACTGAATAGCAGAGCATTGTATTATACAAGAGAAGTTAATATTCCAATTTAATTATAAAAAAAATTATAAAATCAAAAAAATTCAGTTTTTTATTTATTTCAATTAAATTAATTTGATTTTTTTTGTATAAATTATAGATTAATTATTTTATTGTATAATTATTTTATTGTTGTAGTTAGTTTTATGATGCAGACAATTCATGTACGTATTTATATACAGATTGCATTGTGTAATTGATTTTTAGAGGGTGTGAAGTGTTTTTTAGTAAATAATATTTACAATGAGTAATTGCATTAAATTTTTGCATTTCGTAATTTGATGTTTGCAGAAATTTTGCACTTTGTAGTTTGAATTATACAATCATAGAGATGGATGAACTAGAAATAGAAAACTTTCAATTTTGTTTTCATAATTTTTCGGTTAAATAATATTGCGAGAGTGTTTGTGTGTAATGAAAGCTAAGTGCAGTGTTTAACAACCTTATAAGATGGGAACAAACGAGATCAGTGATGTGAATGAGCACATCCATGCAATTCCTTATTTACGTGTTGAACTTATGGTACGTCCTGGATTTAGCTTCGACATAAGAAAGGTCGGTAAAAGGGAACTGCAAATGGGAACTCTTCAAAACTCACAATAGATAGAAAGAAACAAACCAACAAGATGGTAGCGAACTCATACCATCGTTAAATGGTGCAGCTGTTAATATACGCCAGTTGAAGTGAAAGGTATTAGACTCAATTCTTGAGCTAATATTTTTGAGTTTATTTTGCTCAACGCTACTAAACTTATTTGTAGTGAACAATTCAACAGTATTTCTAATATAATAAATTCTAATATTGATACTTGATAGTAGGACGTTGCAAAATAACAGAGATATAATGCGAAAGAATTGCTGTTCTTTATCGTCATAACATGGTAGTACAATTAACGTTGATCTGAAGCATAAAATAAAAACTAATCAGAAGCGTCATACAGAAGAAAAAATAAAATCGATTCTAGCTCTATTTGAATTTTGCGGTAACCGGTAGAACTACCTCTAGCTGCACAGCTACAAACATAAGTTGATTAATGAAAAGTAAAATAACAAATCAAAATCATTTCCCACATACATATGTACATAGCTTTTTTTCACAAATCGACTTTTTCAGGTGTTTTTAGAGGTTGGCAACACTACTTTATTTAAAAACCCATTTAACAGCTGATAGTTTCTTTATGTTTAGTTTGGTTTGACATTTCAATATCGATAGACTATCATTAGAGCAACGCTTATCGTTCATTAGTTTATACACTTCGTCCATTATGGCGTATATAATCGTCCTTCAGAGCGGCTAATTCGAATAACAATAGATCGTTGTCGGACCACGTTTACTCTTAATGATAATGTAAGTGCTTTCCGTGAGTTGCCGAACAGTGCGCACTGAAAAATTTGTAGCCGCTATACAGGAAAGCATTGAAGAAGATTCATCAATTCGTCTTCGTTTTTAGCAACTGAGGTTGTGTCCTTCCAATTTATGGAAGATTTCATCAAAGGATGTTGGCTTAAAAGCACAAATTGATATTGATGTTGAATTTCCATTCAAAATTTTGCTCTCCGATGAAGCCAATTTTTTGTTGAATGGTGCGTAAATAAACTGAATTGTAGTATTTGGAGTGAGGATAATCCACAAGCTTTTGTCAAAGCAACAAACCATCCACAGAGAATTACTGTTTGGTGCGCTTTATGGGCTGGCGGAGCCATTGATCCATAAATCTTCAAAAACGATGATGGTCAGAATGTTACTGTGAATGGTGAGCAGTAGAGGGACATGATTAGAATTTTTTTCGTACCTTGATTAGCTAGCGCATTACTCTTCCTGACATGTGGTTCCAACAGGATGGAGCCACATGCCACACGGCGCGCTGTAATTGATTTATTCAATGATTGTATACGCACCAGCAGTGGCGGTCACATGGGCGAAATCATATTTAAACATTATTGTCGGCCCCGTCAATGTCAAACACCGAAGTTGGTTTTGTCTGCTTATTTTACTGTATGGGTTTTTTCAATTGTGAACACGTAAGCACATTTTTGTTGATTACCACATAAATCAGATAGTCCTAATGAAACTTTTGCAGCTTAATTACGGCATAAATTTCATTTGATGGTTGCTGAACATAAATTAGTTACTTCATTTTTTTAAGCTTACATTCAAAATCGTTACAGTCAATTTCTCGTTTTCGGTTCTTAAGACTCTGGAATAGATTGATAAGAGTGTTTTATCTAAATTAACGCATGGTACGATCTGTAGCCTTAGCAAACTGGAGCAGTTTTAATCAGAGCAAAGAAGACAGGAATATTTTTGGAGTTAATCACAAGGGATCTCATGTGATCGAAATCCCAACTACTTCTGATGAAGTGTAAGCTTTCATCAACATTTGCAAGACATTTGTCTTGACATACTGGCAAATTCAATGCTATAAAGATGTCTTTTGAAAACACGGCCATGGCCAGAAAGTATAGAAACTAATATGCTCAGAATGCCATTTTTCAATGAATGAACATAATTGGTCAGCTTCGAGTTAAGCCCTCTGACAAAGTATTTTGCCTTAATATCGATCAGTTATCAAAATAAAGATGCGAATAGTAAAGCAAATCAGAATACTTGTTGACTGATTACTGGAGGTATGGCTTCCTCTACAGTTCTTAACAAAGAGGTTATTGTACGAGTATGTGTGCTCCAGTTGCCTCGTTTTAGTTTAAATTCAGCCACTTTATTTCGTATGACATTAATTAGGGTACTGTCCTTCTTATTATTTATAAATCTCATTAAATTGTCACTGGTTCTGTTCTTTCTTTCAGATTTCGGATCCTACCATCCTATATATATGTCCTATATTCGTTTTGTGCAGTGTTTCAACCCGAATTACTAGATCTGACATATAATGTTCAAAAAGCTTTAAATCGCACTATCCTCTTATACATTTTACTATATGAGAATGGAAAGATCGTACATACTTTTTTTAACCATCCAGTAACTATTTTGAGACTTGTTTACGATTGGATACATTAGAATTATGTGAGCTCATTGTTGCATTGAAGGTTTCCAGGATTCTTCATTTAAATCTGGTTCATGATTAATTTTGATTTATGAAAATTTTAAACCAGCTATGCCGTTGTCTATTGATCATAGTAAACACATAATAAAGAAACCCTCTAACAGATTTAAGGCGGAAGCGGTTTACCACATCTACCTGCCGTAATACTGTGTATGAACTATCTATAGGTAATAAATTAGGGCCTTGGTATTGATTCTTGTTGGTATAGTTGGTCTAAAAATCATCTACATCACATTGGCATATCTCAGGATAGTATATGCCAGTACTATCTACTATGATTCCTTCCAATCAATTTGCAGCAATTAAGCTTTTGACGTTATTGTTTAATTCTAGGACAGTTAGCATTAGTCAGTTGGTCTTGTAACAACCGATATTTAACAATGGGTTGTTACCGAAAATTTTGTACACACGCAGAGGTTTCGATGCGGTCATCTTCGGCCGGCTAAGGCTCAGGGTTGGGTGTGGGGTTTTCGAAACGTTAGTGTGTCTTGCTAGACCGCAGGATAGGGCACGGGAAATTGAGGGAATAGAATTTAAGTGAGGAATAGGATCAAAGCTTAGATCAACCTACCGTTCAAAACTGGTCCGTACCTACCAACTCATCCCTATGAAAGCACTTAGCTTCTCATCATACAATGCAGAGTGATGAGAAAAAAAAATAAAATGAATTCAAATAAAATTATATTAAATAAGGTTAATAAAAAAAAACAGAACTAGAAGTTACGTTATAATAATCAATCAAAAGAAAATATAAGTTTATTAACTCCTGAACACAATAGTAAAATTGAATAATCAATTACAACATTTCTTAATTCTAACTTAGTTACTTAATTAACTTAATGAAAAAGATAATATGGGATATGATTAACTGAAAAATTTTATATATATAATATTTATAAAGAAAATTCTTATCTTAACGTAAACGCATGCTGTCGTGGTATCCATTCCATCCCAAACAAGGTTGATTTTACACGCACGTTGAATTATATTCGTATACTCAGCTGCTTGTTTGTTTTATTGGTAAAACACAGTAAACAGTTTGTAACTCGATTTTTATTAATATGAATACTATTAATATGAGTTTATGTATGATTGTTTTACTTAATTTATTATTAGATATATGTAACTAGGTATATACTTTTATTATTAATTTGTATATCATTTAATTCATAGTTTTTATGTCTACGCCATGATGTAGCCACTTTTGATTATTCAACTCCATTTTATTTTTAAGTTTTTAAACAAATATTTTTATTTTTTTTAATAATATATTTAAGAATAGTCTATACTATATTTCTTTTTATTTGAATTCAACAATTTATCACTCATATATATATAGTATATATTTTTACTTTTTCTTGTAATATTACAACTACGGTTTTATATCACCAAAAAAAAACGAGTTCTTCAAATTCTTATCTACGACTCCCGATCATCCAAAAATAATTTCTTTTTATACTCCAAAAAAAAATAGTAACAGTTTCCCACCACCCAATTAGTAACAGCACAAACAAGTACCTATACCGCTTGAAATATATTTCAATTATCTCAACCTTAAGTTGTATGTATTATATGAAAGTCAGGGTAGTCATACCTACTCCCTTCAAAACGTGGAAACCGGCGTTTCAGTCTCTTGATCTAAACTTTTCCTGAATACAAGACAGCGGTGCGAATCTGCATATTGAAATAGAATCGTGGGCCCGTTAGTGCGATTGAGTTTATATGGCCCAAATCCAGCAAGTGCACTGGTTCGACCACTTTTTATGTCCTGACTCGAAATGAATGATGCAGGCAACCAATTTAATACAGATCGTACACGATTATTATACATGTTACAATTGTCAAGATGAGCTGGTATTAATAAATAATGCCGTTTTATAAGACAAGCTTTGGTATGATTGAACAACAAACCAAAGTTTCAGGTGTAATTTTATATTGAAAAGGTGGTTCTTTTAAATACTAGAAACGAGAGAATCGCTTTGTACTTTTAAAAAATTGAGTAATCGATTGCAATATAAAGGGAGATCCTTTTACATTGCACGTGATCCAATTATCCAGCACTCTTTTGCGCATTTCAGCCGATATTCCGTTAATTGCGGCGTGTTATGTTCTCTTCTAATGTAGGAATCGATTGTGGACTATCGATATAAACAAGTGATTTCTGATACCCCAAAAGTAATCTAACGGCTTCAGATCACAAGATCTTGGAGGCCAACTCACGGGTTCCTTTCTTGATATCATGTTCTCATTAAAATTTTCTTTCAATAAATCGATAGTTTGGTGTGCTGCGTGGCACATTGCACCATCCTGTTGAAACCTTTAACACCAATATCTTGAATTTTTTGCAGTACAAATTCATTGGTTATTGATCAGTAGTTTGCGCAATTGAGCGATTACACGCTGTCCTTGATGCCAGTCCGATGATGCCACCTGCCTATATAAACTGCACCAAACAGTGGATTTTTCAAGAAAGCATTGGAAGCTCTTGAACTTTTTCCGACAGTTTTGTTTGTTGACGTATCCATTCAGCCTAAAAAGAGCTTCAACGCTGAATACAATTTTTCGATAAAAAAAATTCATTAATTTGTAGCTGTTCCATCGCCCATAAACAATTCTTGAACATGTTGTGTTTTGTATGTCTTTGAAACCAAGATCTCTCTTCAAAATACCCCACAATGTACCATATAAGGGATCCATAGTTTAAAAACGCCGACCAATTGGGTGATTGCGGTCTTTACGTTCACTTTCAGCTACAGTAGCAATATTTACATTACACCGACTTGTACGCACTCTAACGGGTGATGAATATTCAATAATGAAAAAGTGGTTCAAAATTCCCACAATTTGTAAACGTTGTTTGCTCTCGTGGCAAAGAAGGTAGCGTACTTGCTCTGTCATTCGAGATCTCGGGTTCGATTCTCGGGGTGGTCACGATTCATCAATCACGATTGGGTGTTTTTAATCTGTATGTGTATGTGGGTTTCGGGTGCCTCTAGTGGCATTAATTTATTTTATTTTAATCGTTGTTCTCGCATAACTCTATTTATGGTGAAATTTCAATGAATACTGAACACAAATGTCATTTTAGTATGACAGTTGTCACGGATGAATCCTAATAAAAATCCCAATTGGAAAAAGTACCTGCTATTGGATCATTCTTTATTAATTTACTCTCGAATTCTTTTGACAGTTCTTATGATGCATCATCAAAACAATTTTTATGATGCATCGCCAGCGTTTAAAATTGTGTCATTAAATACAGAGATATGTTAAGCAACATCAATGCATTACGTACATGTCCAACCTAAAATAGAAACGAAAAATGTTCACACAACCCACAAAACTTTAACATTCAAGTTCAAAATCAAGTATTACACCACTTTAAACAATAAAGCTATTTACCAACCATATATAAGCACTCTTATCATATTATATATGGTAACACAAAACTTATAATTTATTACCGCATATTACATAAACCTACTCATAAATATTTGTGATACGACGAAATGATATGTGCATGAACTGTCTGTCTGGAGTAACACTTTTGTTAATTTCTAAAAACATTTTTTTATCGACACATCGAAAGTATACCATTAACACCTAATTTTCTAGTCACTAGTGGGACATTGTATACGGGCAGAATATTATTTATAGATTTATTACCGTAATATTTATGATTATTGGAATAACAAGCTGTTATAAATTTATAGTATAATTGCACTGTCTTGATGATCGTTTATTTACAAAACCCAACTTTCTAAACCAACATTTAACAAAAAATTATGTTCGGAATCCGCGGAACATCGGATGAGTTTGTTTTTGATTACATCATATTTTGTCTGATGAAATGTAAACAATATATCATCATAATTTCTAGGTTATATACTAAAGTCGTGATCAGTCAAATTTGATAACTGGAAACAATGTCACACTTAGATGACGAACTGATCACCAGGAGTAGAAGAAGGTGTTAAAAGTCACATTAAGAAAATAACTTTAGCTGCGGTTCCAGTTTATTTTCCATTGGCTTAGATAGTTCTTTTGATTTGATTAATAATCTATGGGTCCTAACCGCGTCTCAAATAAAACCCTACGAACGTATTGGCGGTCATTTGGTATATAAAAAAGATGTTTTTTTGAGATGTTCACAACTTTGAGTTGGCAACATTGCTTTGTATGACAACCCATTCAACAGCTTGTAGTTGTTTTTTGTTCAGTTTGATTTAACATTTCAATATAGATAGACTTACATCAGAGCAACGCTTGCAAATTGTTAACATTTTTTATCAAAATAATGGGCGTATCCAGCACGTTCCTCACATCTCAATGTACTGGATGCAAAATATCTTACATAAATATAAAAAAATGTATATTTACATTTTATACATATTTTATGGTTTGAGTCTCTGGTATTTTTTGACAGCTATATTGGTGAAGTACAGAAGAAACAATCCATCAATTTAAATATAAAGGACGAAAATCAATCGTAAATTCGCAATGGACACATATAAATGCGAAAATAATATGTGTAATAGATATGACAGATTATATGACAGCTCTGACTGACAGCTTAGCTAAGACCTAAACCCAACATAAAATATCGATTGTACATCCCGCACACTAGATCTATATCTACAATTAAGACATTCTACATTCTGAGAAACGGGAATTGTGTCCTTCCACTTCATGAAAGATTTTATAACAGGATCTTGGCTTGAAAATTTATATGATACAAATTGTGCAGGAATCAAAGCCAAACGACCATTCTATGCGGCCCCAATTCGGCGAATGGGCTAAAGCACAAATTGATATTGAATTTCCATTCAAAATTTTGTTCTCCGATTAAGCCCCGTTTAAGGATGAATAGGTCCAAAAATAAGCAGAATTGTGTCATTTGGTGTGAGGATACTCCACAAGCTTTTGTCGAAATACCGTTACACCAACAGACAATTACTTTATAGACTGGCGGAGCCATTGGTCTATATGTCTTCAAAAACGACGTTGGTCAGAATGCTATTGTCAATGGTGAGAGGTAAAGGGACATGATTAGAAATTCTTTCGTACCTCGATTAATCTTGCTGACATGTGGTTCCAACAGGACGGAGTCACACGCCACACAGCGCGCGTGCATTTACTCAAAAAAATTTTTTATGAAAGAATAATTTGCCGTAATGGTCCAGTTAATTGTCCACTTAGATCGTGTGATTTAATCCCATTGGTCTGACAATTGAACACCTGGAATTCAATATTCGAAGAGTTATTGACGAAATACGACCGCAAACACTGCAAAAAGTATTTTGGTGTTTTAGATTGTGCCTTGTACGCGCAAGCCCTGGCGGCTACATGCCCTTTTCATTGATAATTAAATATATTTCTTTGTTTTATTATTATTTCAACTTGTGTAACACTCTAAGAAAAACACCCTTTATAAACTGACCAAAAGGAGTATTAGTTAAAGTAGTGGCCGTTGGAGCGGAGAGGTGAGGATACTAACGAATTATTCACCATCTGATTACGATCGGTGGTGTGAATCAACACATCTATGGCGATCTGTCGAAGTGCATAATACATGGGCCGACCCATTTTCTATGTCAGTACTATACAGGCTGATATGGATCTATGTAATTTGAAGATGGTTATTATAAGAGAGTTGTCATTTGACATTTATGACAGAGTAAACACCACATAAATTAATTAATGAATTAGAAATTATTGAGATTTAACCCAATAGGTTTGAAGTTGAATGTTATGATGGCGGGAATACTGTTTATATGACATTTTGAATACTGTTTATATGACATTTATATAACATGGTTGAATGTTATGATGGCGGGAATACTGTTTATATGAGTTCTTCCGTTCAGAAGTAAAGTAGCGATTTCATTTAACCTATTAGATCAACTGATTTATATCCGAAACGGGACGTTCTAGAGTTGGTTGACAATACCATTTTGTAAGTCCAAATCTGTGCCACAAATGCTTCGACTAAATTGTTACAACTTACTGAAACCATAAATCTTTATACCGACCTCATAATATAGTATATCGTCTTACTAAGTTGGATAACGGTTAAACTTGTTCTGGATATTTTCTAGTAGATCTCATTTTTATCCCCATCGTTTAATACATTTTTATCCCTATGTGATTTAGGCGGTATCCGATTTTTTTGTTTTTGTTGACATTTTTTACTGTAATTGTTTTTTACGGATGCGGGTTGTCAGCCCAGTGATCCAACCAGATTTAGTCACCTCCTACGACAAGCTCTCGATACTGTGGTGGTATTCTATGGATCTCATGTTTCGTTCAAAATATTTACGAAACATGGTTGCCCTCACCCACAGGGCGTAAAACTGGACCTTGACGGATGAGTACGAAAGATGGCTTCTAACATTCGAGAGAAGAATCATGCGTGTGATATATGGCCCAAAACGCGACATTAATGGCACATACCGAGTTCTATTCACTCACGAGATCAGGAATTTAATGCAAATGCCTGATCTCGTGCATGAAATCAAAGGACAGCGAATACGCTGGCTCGGTCACGTTCTGCGTGCTGATCCGAAACAAATGATACAGCGATGTTTGAAGGAAGAACCGCCTTTCGGTAGGTGAAGAGGTCGCTGTCGGCGACGATGGCTTCACGGCGTAGAAAGCGATCTGGCATCTTCCAACTGCTTGCAACAGTATGAAGATCTGGCTCGTGATCGAAACTGTTAGAGTCAGATTGTTGACACGGTACGGGACAATAATGGCCTGTAAAAACCGAAAAACAAAATCTATGTGATTAGGGTAACACGTATGTGATTAAATTCGGAAACTTTTTGTATACTGGTACCAGTTATTTAATATACTGTCGGAAAATAGGATTCATTTTGAGCCTGATTGAGTCACTTTAAGTTGTCGATATCATGTTGCATAAGTATCGTTGATGTTCTCCACGGTTTTGAAAATTTTGAGGCCATCTGTAATATTAAAACCGTAGAATTTACTATGAATCACCTCGGTGATTCTATTATATATATATATATATATATATATATATATATATATATATATATATATATCTGCTCCATCCATAATAGTTACTTTAGCTTTAACTAATTTCATAAAAATCAATTTGTGCACGTTGGTGTCCATGGTAAATGTTCTGCAAATTTATAATAAATAATATCATTCGTTACAGTACGCCATGAAGACAGAGTAGAATTCAACCAAAGACATTTAATTATGAATCATTATTAGCCAAGAACCTTAACTGGTGCTCATATCAGCTTAACCAAACTAAAACAGAGTGAAAAGACTTTAGTTCCAAAAATATTTAAACATATTTTTGATATTACATGTCCTGGCTGATATTGATTATTATTCCGTAATACCAGTACGTATTAACTGAGTAAATTGAAAATTTACAAGAAAGGTCTCGTTTAAAATGTCAACAATTTTAAAGATTTATCTACTAAGCTCTTATTTCAAAACGACGTAAATGCTTAACCCTCAATAACAAAAATAATATTGGAATTTAAGGAATCTTTAGAGTATTTTGAGACATGAATCATTATAGACCAGATGCTGAGAAATACATATTTTACATCAATAAAACTCACTGTCAAAACTATATGGTATAACCTCAGATATATTGCCAATTGAATGGGGTACGAACACTATACATTTAAAATTTCTAACAACCCACTAGAATTAACTAAATCCTGACTAAGATAATTCTACTGAGTCCTTAAAGTTGCTAAACTAAAACATCCGAAAAAATGATAAGGCTTTAGCCCAAAAAATATTGTAATGCTGCTATTCCATTTCTCATATCGCTATGACACTTGCTTATGCCGTAACACAGGGTGTAACTTTTCGATCCTAGATCCTCATTCCAGTTGAACTTTGACTTCACGATAGTAGTTACCCTCCGAGAGGTTATGGTCGTGATATAATAAACAAGATGAGAAATCAAAAATTTTCTATATCAGTTGTCCCATGAACGGGTCTGAGTTGTACAGTACGTTACTGAGGTAACTTATTTATTTTAAAATAAAGCTGATGTTGCACCATATTCGAAATCTGTATGTATAAAACCATTTATTGGTTTAACTAATTAATGCTTATAATTAAATGATTAAGGAGTAAAAGCATATGGAAGCAACATTTAAAAAATTATTACTTCCATTAGGCATAAAAGCCTCTTAAACTGTTTACTGGAAAAAGGCAACACCATGCACAATAGGCCACTCAAGAAATTGTTTTAAACGTCGCAGGAGATCTCAAACTCCTAATACTGAATGGAACAAAATTCCACAGAGCAATACCTTAACAAAAATTGACGAATTTAAAGACCTAGAAGAATGAATTTATAAGATCATTTTAATATCAGCTATTTTGTTTAAAGATTGAAATCCTATGGAGGCTTAAATGATGCTACACCACGTGTACAGAAGTTTTAATATTTCTGAGAAATATTAGATGGCTGCTATGGAAAACGATGTGATACAGAAATTTTTTACGGCAACAGAATTTGAGTTAAATTTTTTGTCATGATATATTTTGAAGTCAGCATTGGCTGTGCCAGTGATACTTTGAAATAACTGTTACCAAAGAAAGTCATGTGTAAAGTGACTGAATATCGCTGATTTACAAACTAATCATCTTATGGCTATTATTTGGCTGACAAATTATACGACTTCCGTTATTAATGTTTTAATTGAACCATTTTGTATGCTGTATATATTGTACCTGAACTTGTCGGATGCGACTATATCGAGTTGAGGCGCTGGGCAATAACATGTTAAGAATGAGTGATTTTTAATTTCGAAATCAAGAATTTATTACAATGTACTTACATCGTGCATGAAATTAAAGAAGAGCGAGTACGCTGGGATTTCGTTCCGCGTGCTGATCCAAAACGAATAATATATCGAACTTTAAAGAAATAGCCACCTTTCAAAAGGCAATGAGGCCACTTTCGGTGACGATGGCTCCACGGCGTAGAGCTCGATTTGGCACCTTCTAACTGCTTACAACCGTATAAAGAGCTGACTCGTGATCGTAATTGATGGAGTCAGGTTGTTGACATGGTACGGGCCATTAATGACCTGTAAGAACTGTAATATATATATATATATATATATATATATATATATATATATATATATATATATATATATATATATATATATATATATATATATATATATATATATATATATATATATATATATATATATATATATATATATATATATTAATATATCACATATGCCAAAAACAATTCACTTTATATAAATGTGCTTAAATAGAATTTTTTTTTAATAATATTGTTTCGTGGTTTATTTGGTCTATGCTATTGCTTCATTTGTTCTATTTGTCAAGAAGGAAAGACTAGTACTCAGATCAAAGTGAAATGAAATGTTTCCGCGGTCTCCAAAAATTTATTTATTTTTACGTGAAATAGAAATGAATTAGTTTTGGAGAATTCAAATGTTCAAACAGTTCAAAGGCTCAAATTTCACGTAAAAAAAAAGGGTTCGAATCATTATTTTCGTGTGAAACAAAATTGTAGAGTTTATGCGCGCCATCTTTGGTGCATTGAGATAACTATAGTTTTTGCGCGTTTATAGGTTTTGAGTACTGTTTAGTGAAAAGAGAAATGAAATTTTTCATTTCTGAGTTCACTTTAGTAAAATCGTATGGAAAATTCACGGGTCTGGAAGTATAATGCCTAAGGTGTGAAATCTTTATCATATTTGTGGATAACATTTCTATAATGGTATATATCTGTGGCCACAACCAATAACTGCATAAGTCGAGTTTATTTTCCAAAATAGTTTTGCCAATAAACAGCCGTCAAACAATAAATTAATGTACAGGAAACATTTCCTGAAGTCCAAATAAAGTCGCATTTTTATACAATATTCAAGCAAATATCTAAAACCTTTCAAATTTTTCATTAGGTCTAAATTTTAGGTGATTTTGTTAGATAGGCACTTCTTGCAAAATAGAGACCACTCAAACGGGAAGCTAAAATAACTTTAGCAGCTTTTCCCTATTTTATAAATTAAAATCTATACAATAAACAAAACATACGTAGTTTTTCTACTTCAATTTATTACTCATTTCATAACTTAAGCTAAAACATATGCACTCTTATTTTAAATTTTATGAGTTAACGAAAAATAAAATTAAAAAAATATGAACTAAGATGAAGTAGCAATGCTTATTGGTCTTTCATGTCATCTTTTTCGGTCAAATCTGGATGAGTATCTGGCATATCTTCAGTTTGCAGGGCCTCATAAAAGCAATGAACTCGCCTGTCTATTAAAGGAATTAAATCCATTAGATCTCTCTTTTTGGCAGAATTTATTTTTAGTGCTGAATAACATTTTTGAAGCTCTGAAGACGGTATATTTTTAAAACCACTACGACGTATTTTCAAAATTTGAATTGGTTCATTATCGCTCAATGTAGTCTTGAATTGAATACTTTTGGAAACCTTAGTAAATCTGAGCCATTTTACCTCGTTCCACAGAAATGTTTGCCCATTTTCATCTACGTTGCGCCACATTAGTTTCGTTTTGGCCATAAAAGAGAAGTTCAGAATATCATCTTGGTTCATTTCATGGACAAGAAATCTGTTTTTAGTACCAACGGATCTTATAAATTGATACCAATCTCTAGGCTCGTGTATTTTGATATAGTATTTTTTTTCTTTTTTAGTGAAAAGAAATCTGACTGAATGATCCGAATCGCACTCCATATGACTGCCTAGAAACCATAAATTTATGGTCAATTAGCTCCAAGGAACTTTCGTTTATGTTCTGCATGAATAAATAAAACATCGTTGCAACGAACGAATTTTTGTTTTGACTGCTACAGTTATCGCTGTAAAATACTATGCATTTGGTTGTGAGCGAGACGCTTTCCAAATGCCGGTACATGTAAGATGCTTTGTGCCATAGCCTCATGCCACATATAGCAGTGCGCTTCATTGGTACTACAGTCATGTACCGTTAAATTGAACGTCCATAATTGACGTTTCTAAAAAGATAATGATGTTCTTAAGTATGGCGTTGGCAAGCATTGTTGCAAATCAAAAGTGAAAACCTTAGTTTCGGGACAAGTTGTGGCTAAAATTTTGTCAGTTTCCTTTGTTTTGAACGCAAGGTCTGCATCTTGGTGATACTCAGTTGGTTCCATTAGTAATTAACATTCCTGTTCTTGATCAGCAACATTAATTTTCACGGCTAGGATTTTACACTTATTGCAAGTGTCAGTTTTTGGATATTTAAATTTTAAATTCATTGTTTTAAATATCTCTGAATATTTTGAGATTGAAACCGATTTTTCCCTATTCGAACAGTAAGTACTGCTCGTACATTTTCGAAATAGTTGGATCGCTGTGTAGGTATTTTTTTGCCGTATCACGTCTGGTATAATGACTCTCGTACGCTGGGAAACTGTTGATGTGGTCATATATCGCCGCTCCTTTTCCACGTTTATCAACAGTAATTGATGAAACTGATGAATTCAGCTTTTTGGCTATAGCAATTTTGAGAAAGCCGTCCGTTTCACTAAGAGTAAGTTTAAAACATTTTTGGCACACGTTGGTCCTCTTTGTCTCTATTTCAAAGAAATAATACGTAGTTTGATTTCGTTTTCGTAGTGCTACCGCATTTTTTTGAAGAGTTTGAGTTTTTTTCTCACGGATTTCTATCAAACCTGTAAATAATTTAGAATATTGTAGTTGTTATAGAAACCTAAAGAAATTTTCCTCACCTGATACAAAAGCAAGCCTAAGATTATAGCTGCCTAGCTCCCAATACGCATTAAAAATAATACATCGCTGTTCATACGATATGTTGAGACAACATTTTTTTCGACACATCGAAAGCGCTATACACTCGAGCGTTGACTTTTTTACCTTTCGTATTCAAATATGATTGACCTTTATTACGTGCGGCTTGCATTTTCTTCAATTGCTTCTTTCCGGACATTTTCCCTCCCACAGAGATTTTCAACTCACAGAGTTGTGAGTTTATCACAGAGGCGGAAGATTCTTCATTATTTGCAATATTAGTTAAATTGTGTGGTTCCGAATCGCTTGCCAATTTGCTTTCCAGTTCTTTACCTATCATTTCAATGTCGCTATCGGTGTCATTGTTGCTTGGTATCAAGGGATTATAATTAGGATCTTCTATGCTGTCGTCACAAACTTCGTCAAATTCACCTTCATTTTATTCTGGATAATAAATAACAATAGGAAAGTTTGTTCCATAATTTTCTTCAAACGTTTCGTATTATTTTGAGTTGTTGCTCCATCTGCCAAATTATCTATAAAAAAATTAAACAGTTATTTAAAAAGGCGATAACTTTAATCGTCCAACTTACCGTTAGTTGCTTTGTTTAATCTATCTTCAACTTCATTATTGTGTGGAGTTCAAGCAGCTCTTTGAAAATCATTTATGGACTGTAAAGATTTTAGCTGTTTGAGAACTATTTTGAATTCTATTTGTACTAAAAAAGCTACAAATTTCTCGATTAGGTTGAAATATAGTTTAAAAATAGAGAACTAATAATTTAATTAAAACCAAAAAATCGGGTAAAGTCGACTTTAGCGGTTATTGGTTGTGACCACAGATATAATAATTAAATCGTGCCAATATAATCAGTTGATCAACTCTACTCTACCTTTGTTATCTTTGGACAACAAATGGTTCCGAAAAATCCTTGCCAAACAGTTAAGTAAATTTAAATAATTATTTTTGTAAATCAGGTAAATTGTCAATGTGATGGACAAAACTATCATGGCAGTTTTCCTATGAAGGTCTGATCAATAAATAAATGCAAAGCTGTAATTTAATACCCTCATTGACTGCAGACATGTTCATTGAGGTTCCATCCTTATATTACTTTGAGTTGATTGGTTTAGTTCAGATAACATTGTTTCGGGAAGTATCAGTCATTTAACAGAGAGAATTATCGGGGACTATTTTTTCAATTATCATCTCGTGGTGACTAGGTATTTCTAGATTTCCAAGGAGCCTATAACTCGATCGAAAGAGGCTATGGTATGTGCTTAAAAAAATCGTATATTAAATCACAGTAATGAGGTCAAAGTTGGGAACAGGTTATCGAGAATTTTTGCGCAATTCATTCCGTTGATCAACAAGGAGATTTACTGTCCCACTTATGGTTTAGTTTCTTGGTTGATTACATTATACATCAAAGTAAAATGTCATCAAATAACACATATTATTCCGACAATCAAATCAACTACTTGAATATCTACAGATAAGATTTGTGGCATTCAGAACAATTTTCACTGAAACAGTATTGCGTTGGTCTCAAAGTTAATAAATTCAAAATCAAATATCTGATCACTTTGGTTTAGAGACTAAGGCGCAGTTTCAATAGCAGTAGCCACTCGTTTGAAGGAGTATGATGACATTGAAGTATCTTGTATCTCTCATGACTTATGATTATATGGGATGTTATAATAGAACGTTGACGAGGGAGTACCGAAAATTATGAAGACAATGACTTATGGCACAGAGCATAATGTTCGGCGATAATTCTGGGTGATTTCAGCTTTTGTCACACTTGGAATTTCTTTTACTTGTCTTTATTTGTTTTTGATCCTATATTTAATCTCTTCATGCTAGTTCTCGAGGTTGATTTTGTTTCAGTGATTTTATAAAAATTTTAAATTTAAATTTTAATTCGATTTAAGTGTAAATTTTCAATTTAACTAACTAAGTTGTTTTTTTCTTTCCAGATGGCGCGGCAGTGTATACAAATTGATATGGCGCGAATTGCTAGCATACTTAAGTTTATATTATACAATAAATGTGATTTATCGATACGGACTGAACGAAGATCAAAAGAGGTATTTTAGTTGGCTTGTGCACATAATCGAAACATTCAAACCATTTTCTATTAAATATAAGCCTAACCTTAAAATTATATCAAAAAATTTCATTTTGCTTTTCAGCTTAAATCCATTTAGTTTTTTTTTTTTTAAATAGGAAGTAATTGATTTTGACAAGCTTATCAAAGACGTTATTTATATATCGCATATATACATAATTAAAAATTTCTATTTTCTAAATTTTTATTTCTGTTTAACGACTTCTTCATATATACATATTATTATAATTATATACATGTGTGCAATTTTTGCTGTTTATGTCAATTAAAAAGAAAACCAAATTTTAATTTAATTAACAAAAATTATATATTCGTATGTTAAAGAGTGTTTCCTTTCGATTTCATTGAAAGAATCAAAATCCCACCGCAACACCGTCACATGCTTGTTATATGTTTTATATCAATTATAAGTCTTATGTAATAACGGCGCCTGCAGTCAAAAGAGCATGTCATAAGTAATACAAACAAAAATGAAAAAAAATTTAACACATTGTTGAGTATTAAGAATTGAATTACATTAAGAAATAGACACGATGACGTTGAATTAAAATACACTCGAACTGCATAATATGTACATATGTTTGTATATATGTATGTATGTATGTACATGCGCGAAATTAAACTGTGTGTCTTATATTTTTATAACCTTCACGTTTAGTTTAACATACATAATATTTATATGTAGTTATGTATAGAGAACGTGGATAGTGTACCGGTTTTGTATAAAACAACACAAATATGTACAAATATTCAGTGCAAAGCTTGTAATTATTTAGTGCTTATTATTCAAGATGGGACACATACAATATATGCCAACTGAAGTGCAACTTTTTAAAACGATTAGCAAAAACCACTTGTGTGTTAACAAATATTTTGATGACCGAAAAACTGTGCTCTGTCGATTTAATGCGTCTTTTTAACCCATTACTATAGGTTATTGCTGATCCATCTCAATGATCTGACCCCATCGGTTTTAATCATGAGTATACAATTTGACCTTATCTGCGTTTGCAAAATATATTTAGGTTTCAGCATTCTCTTTGACTTTCTATTTCTTGGCCAATACATCCACTAGGATCGAAAATACAGTATTAATTGCCTTTAAGACATTTGGGGTTAAATTAAAAATTGTGGCACATTATAAATAAAAGGTTTTCCATCGGAGTCTTGACAACTTTGAAGGTTTTCTGTGAACGCACTCTTAAACAAATAACCAAACTGTCAATGTCATAGCATTTAATAATTAAAATGTACTACAAAAATTTCGAGACGGTGACTGCACGTTTAAGAGCGTTAATTCCAATTGTTGGTCGTAATTATCGTCCCAGTAGACAAGTAATTCATAGTCTACTGAAAAAATTTTAAATTAAACTTTTCACTGCTTCATCCGTTCTGTAACAGTGGGTTGGTCGAATTGGGCATTGCTCAGATCACACGTAAGCTTTTTGCGAACGGCTTGTACCCTTGTACCCTTATAGGTCCAGTTAACGAATCAAAAAACCAAAGTCACTCGATCATATTAAGTCACGTCTTGTATTGGGTTCTGGAAATATTGGAAGAAGATGACCATCGCAAAATCACAGTCAAAGTTAAAGTGCATTTTTGACTAGATGTGTTATTGGTTGTATAGGTTCAAACCCTAATACGCTTCAGGAAACATCACTTCATATCATTGAACCGTTTTGTTTTGTTGATGAAATTGATCGTCACGTTACTATCCATGGAGTTCACTACACAGACACATTGCAACGTATTTTATTTGGTCATTTGCATGAGCTAAACAATAATGATATATTCTTGATGGTGCGACATGCCACATAGCGGGTTTCACAATCGACTAATTGAAATCTAAATTCGATGGACGTGTTATATAAAAAAAGTCCTATCGATTAGCTGCGATTTAACACCTCTAGTCTTTTATATGGATACCATTAAATCATTTCTATGCCAACAAGCCGACATTGTTAGAGGAGATTAGAGCTAATATTGAACGAGATATATAGGCCGTTTTCAATGTATGGCCGAGTTATCAAAAATTGGAATAACCGAATTGAAACCTGCAAACATGCAATAACAAAATATTCGAGATATCGCAAATGGTTGGCTTTTAATTAAAAAAAAGTTTTCAAGTCTGTGGCTTTCAAAGTAACTCAAATAATTCGTAGATAAAATTATACTCTTAAAAAATACTATTAGTGACGTGCTTTACATTGGTGACCCCGGCCCTGTTTAGGTTAGGGAATATTACAGTTCAATGTCTTCTGACAACAACCTCCTAAAATATAACCTCTTGCCTAACCTACCTCACGGCAACACTAAATTAACTTCTCACAATGGAATTGCCAGCCTTCTCTCAATGGTGGTAGTCTGTTTCACACTTTTCAAGGCTCAGATATGTTCAAGAAATTCGTTTCATGCTGCAACAAAGCTAATTCACTAAGGTGGGCGAATGCGGGCAAGAGGTTCGTTTCATGTTGCAACCAGCCTAATCACTAAGCGGGGGAAATCATTCACCCAACGCATAACGACTTAGATAATCATAATGGAAAATGGAGGGTACAATTCACTTGAGAAGGGATAAATAATTCGTGCTGTTTAATCAATCAATAAATAAAATTTATGTTTTGATCTTGCAATTCTAGCCCTGCCACGACACGACACCATATACAAATTGCACAGTACGAACATCAATTCCAGTAGCAATAAGCCTGATGAGATAGATTTCATCTTTTCGAAAACACACTCATTCAATGACGTCATCAGCAGATCGAAACTGGCCTATAGCGGAACTTCAACATAATAACAAGCAACATTTCGGACAACTCACTCAAAAATATTATTCAAATTATATAAAGCGACGCGCATTTCAAATCCTTATTTTAAAACCCATTACACCACAAAAATGTTTTAACAATGCATAGAACAATGGATCAATCGTTGCTCCAGAGATTTTATGGGTTTCATGTCCTGATCCGAAACGACAGTATAAAGAATTCTTAAGTTTCAGCGTTCCTTCCAACCTTGTTGACGCCTTTAATGCTATCAAATTTGTTACCTGCCCTTCTACCACGAAATGTTTTCTAGCTTTTATGATCAAAAGTATGGTAAATGATGTATTGGTGTAATCAATTGATCACTTAGTTAGTGTTGCATATAAAAGTGTGTATGTGGCTTTTCTTATTAAGTTTTGATTTTCAGTACTTTAGTCTTGTTTTTCTTCAGGAATTCACTTAAACTACCCAACTTTATGCCGTTGCCAGTTTTTGATCACCTTAAATTAGGCAGCTTCATACCAGTCTATAAAGTACTCAGCAAGATCATGAAATATTTATATGATCCAGTTAGCACTCGTTACCTTTCGAATCAAACATCTCTGCACTAGTTGATAAATTTTTTATATATTCCTGTATACAGTCCGTCTCTACATAGAACGTGACTGAACTAACCATAATAACGCCGAATATTATTTAAGATGCATTTAAACACATATTTTACTTGCAATGCACTTATATAGAAATAAAATCGATTAAGTATACGTTTAACTATTAATTTTTAATAGCATGACGGTGAATGGAGTGCAACAATTTTGTATTGACATTATATTTGGTGGCCATCAGCGAGGTAACATTATTGATGTAATTCTTTCGGCAGCTGATTCAACATTTAAGTATGTAGTTTAAAAGTAATCACTTAAGTCGCAGATAACCTTTGTAGAAAGCTTTTTGTAGAGTTTGCAATCTAAACTAACTAGATCGACACTAATGAAATAATAAACACAATTTTAAGGAGAGTATTTTGCAGTTTGTTTTGGACAAGCTTTGGGGAGTTTTTAGGGAGTAGGCAAACATACTACATTATAGCCATCATAGGTAATTTATAACTGGTTTTATATATTAATCATAACAAATGATTAATACTACTCTTAACAAGATCGAGCTTGCTACCTTACACGACTCCATTTAACACTGTGACACATAGTCGTCCTTAATGAAATTCCAAATCCGGTATTTCTCGCAATACTTTTGGCTTAGCTAAGCACCAAAAAATCTTTTCAAAACATTTCAGTATTCCTTTAAATTAACCATGCCATACCGGGTGCGAATGCCATGATCGGGTTTTGAAAATATTCCATTTTATTGTAATTTGAAACACCGTTGATTTCCTTTAGCTATATCCTTGAAGCCCTCCGATCTTCGTAATAAAACTAGTCTCACAAGAATTACAGGTTAAAAGCTTTAATCATTATGTTCATGGTACTAAGTTATGTGACAGGTTAATCTTACCTTAGAGGTATGAAATAGTCAAAAAAGATTTCAATTTGGTGTCTATTATCAGATCAAATATCACTTCTCTGAACAGTATTATAACTCGACTTTTGTTCCAATGTTTAAGCCACAGTTGAAAAGCAATCTATATTTGAAAACATTTTAGCTAATAGTTGGATTAAAAGCTACACTAAGTGTCTTCTGGTTAAATGATCCATAAAACGTTTGCGAATGACATAATAATCAAAAATCGTTCCTAATCGGCTATTAATCGATAATGGTTCTAATTTTCAATCTAACAGCAAAGAGAATAAATATAAAGAGGAACATCTAATATGAACCGCGGTTGCTATAAACTAAAAATATTTCTGAGTTATTTAGTGATGGCAAACGAAATAGAATAAACATACATATATTTTTTATTTTGTTTTCTCTTTCGAACGATAACAAAAAAAATATTTTACAATTTCAAAACTTCGCTTACTATATTTTCACATAATAATCTATTCCATTTTACAATTGAATTATAATATGAAATAGTAAGCGAAGTTTTGAAATAGTCAAATATTTTTTTTTTGTTATCGTTCGAAAGAGAAAACGAAATAAAAAATATATATGTTTATCCTATTTCGTTTGCCATCACCAAATAACTCAGCAATATTTTAATGTTGAAAACAGATGGTCAGAATTCTGACAGCAGCGAAGTTAGAATGCACACGTTTATATGAAATGAATTACATGTATTCTGCTCGACATGTAGAATTCTGTTTCATATCTCTATTTCTAATTTCGCTGTTCAGAATAAGGGCGACTACACATAAAACAAAATAAAACGTAAACCGTGACTAAGTTCAAGCTGTTTTTTTCCATTTAGTTTTATGTTGATAGAAAATATTGTATTTTGTCAAAATAAAATGGAGGAACAGAAAAATTTTAGATTGGAAAAATAATAAACTGAATTAATTATTATAAATTTCTGTTTTTATTTAAGTATTTTATACATTTCTTATCATAATAATTTAAATAATCCTTAATGGCGAATGCATCTCGTGGAATTATATACAGTAGTACATATAAAAAACCGTGTAATCGCCTCTTAATTTCAGTTTAAATTGATCGCGCCCATAGCCTTGTTTTATTTTTCACTACATAACTTAACTTCATTATGCACAATAACATAAATAAAACATGACTATTTTATTAAAATAATTATATTTTATTAAAACACTCTAATTCACGGTTATTTAATTCTACTTTTTTTTTATAACGCACAAAAAAATAACAAAACATTTTGACAGCTCGAATTCTGACGTGTAAGAAAAAAACGATCATGTAATTTGCAGGCAGTGCTGTCAGCAGTGCTGCCGGCAGAAATTCTGACCATCTGTTTTCAGCATAAATTTTTAGTTTATATGCAACCGCGGTTCATATAAAATGTTCCTCTTTATATTTATTCTCTTTGCTAACGGTCTAGATATTTGAATTTAGATCGATGTTATTAAGAGGAAAATTAATATTTTGTCATTTCTCCCAAATCAGACAAAAATTCATGAACTTAAACATGCTACTTAATGATTAGATCATAGCTTTTGATTCTTGCTTTTAATAAGAAAGACTACTTATGAGTTCTAGTCATTGAGTCAATCCCTTCTCTCCTCTTTATACACTTCTTTAAGTGAGGCATGTATCTTTCTCATAAGAACATTGATTCGTGAATCTTCAAATAATTTTGAAAGAATCATCTTATTCTAGCATTGGTGAAATTTTAGTGAATTTTAAGATTAATACTTTATTCGGGCATTAGAAAAATTAGAAAACTTTATTGACCAAAGCTAGTGTAAGACTCGAGATTAAATAATTGGCGAATCACTTTAAAGAAACATACAGTAGAATAGCCTCAAAGAAGCAGACTGTTTCAAAAGTTTTATTCTGAATGAATCAACAATTCATTCAGAACACGATTTTGACAAGGTTTGGCATGAGAATCTCATTTGTAAACTTGTGGCATACGGCTTGGATTCGATGACCATCAAGTGGATAAATAGCTTTCTCAAAGACCGAAAGATCAACGTTGTGCTAAATAGGAGATCATCAACGACACACTCCCCAAATGCCGGAGTCCCTCAAGGATCAGTTTTGTCACCAACTTTGTTTGTGTTATACATTAATGACTTGTTGGATAGCACTGTAAACCCTATTCACAGTTTTGCCGATGATGCAACATTGCACTCTTGTATTTCATTCGAGGTCGAGCCTACTCCTTCAGAGTTAAACGGTCACATCGGAGTTGTCACTTCGCTTAATTCCGATTTAAGTACAATATTTGAGTGGGGAGTTAAAAATCAGGTCAAATTTACCGAGAAAAAAACACAAATATGCACATTCTCGCGTAAAAGAAGTCATAACGAATACCCTTTTGTAGTAAAAGGACACGTTCTCGTGAGTTGTGACTCAATTCGTCTGCTTGTTGTTCAGATTACCAAATGGAATGAACACATTATCGCATTAGCCAAATCAGCTTCACGTAAACTCGGGTTCCTCAATAAATGCAGACGGTTTTTTAAATCGCATCAGGTTCTCCAAATATATATAACCTTTATTAGACCGTGCATAGAACATTGCTGTCAAGTTTGGGGTGGAGCATATGGCACTGCTCTCCAGTTGCTGGATAGAGTTCAGCGGCGTACCATCCGAATAATAGGAAACCCCAGACTTACGAAAGATCTAGACAGCCTACAGCACCGCAGAGATGTTGCAGAACTCTGCGTGTTCTATAGATTAATAAATGATAAATGTTCTGCAAAATTAAAGGAGAAAATACCACCATTTGTTACACCAGGACGGGTAACACGAGGAACGGTTAATGTGCATAGGTTTACGGTGAAGCTGCTGAAACCTCGAACTGAAAATGCAAAGCGCGAATTTATTTATCGAACATCTAAGAAGTGGAATTCGTTGACTGATTTTCAATTTCCGTTGAAGTATAAAATGCACAAGTTTAAGGCAGCTATCAACCTTTACTTGAAGGATCGCGCGTTAGGTGTAAGAGCTCTGACAGTTACAAGGAGCTAGGTCAGTCTAAAAGTCCGCCCTGCACCCAACTAAAACAAAACGTAAAAAAAAAATATATATAAATCTTGATATTTTGTCTAGTTCTGTTGCTAATATTGTTCTATATATTTGTGGTAATTTCAGTTAATGGTTTCCACCATTATAATAATATTTTCAAAAAGTACTTACTCTCTTACCTATACCATCAGTGCATAGAGAACATAACTCTTTCTATTTATCAAAATTTATGATAAAATGCCAACTGAGTTTTTCCACATGGGGAAATCCGAATCCAAACAACTCCTCGACTGCCACTCCATTTTTGTACAAACATGGAGTGGTTCATTGTGCAGATAACCACAAAAAGACATTAGGTTAGTGACTGTGAACCTCCAAGAAAACCATCTTGTTCAGGTGATATTTGTTTTTGTCGTAGATTTTTCGTAAATTGAAGATTTTATTGAGATTCCGAAATTGTTACCAACTTTTTTTGGTTTACCCAAATTAAATTTACATGGGTCAAGAAACATTTTTGCTTGAAAGCTTTAATTTAAAATAAATCTAATGAGAGACGTAAGGTTCGCTTTCTAGTTTCTGATAAGGTTATTTCTAACCATTGTATTCGGCACTCTTACTATTTTTTTTAACAAAATATGATAAACAGTCATAGACTTCATCTTCTGAAAACGACAGTTGATTAAATTCCTAAAATTTGAAATTATTATGAGATGTTATAAAAAATTATCAATGACTTAAGGTCGTAAACGGCCCTGACTTCTTCTCAACTGAGACTTTACGAACCATTAATACGTATTAGTGCATATTGTAGGTGGTCAGCTCATCGATAGCTTTTACACATAATCGCTTTTGAAATAAATCTGAACTTATTTGAGAAAAATCTGAACAAGTTGGATATATGAGTGGAAGAACTAGTGAAAGTGGTCGGCGTTTCTTCTTAGTATTTGTATAATTGGTCACGTATACCTTTTTTTTGTCGACCTCCCGCTCCAACTGCCGCAGTTTTAACCACTGCACCAACGTATTCCTGTAGAAGGTAGTTATTGAGATAGAGTTAATTCTATTTTTTAAACTCCTTTCAAACTGATGTAAACACAGGGTAAAACTTTTCACGTTATCACCTACATAAAACATAGAGCATGTTGACAAGTAGGATTGTAATAATGATTTTGGAGATAGGTCGATTCCATAGACTTTTGGAAGGGCTGTCCATGCAACAACATCGTTCAAGTCCTAGTAAGATTGAACAAAACATACGTAGTAAATCAAAACTACGAGGGCGGAGTGAAAAGTCTGTAAAAATTGTAACAGAGGGCACTACAATCGTAAATATCAGATGTCATGTGTCAATACCATCTGTCACTAGACCAAATTAAAATCAAACATATCTATAATTCAGTTAAGATTTGACAGCCGTCAAAACACAAGTGATTAGCACAAGTTAATTCACAAGTGGTTTACTGGTTTTCGCACAACTGATGCCGACCCTTACGGGGCGTCCGTGAAATGAAGTCATCATACCAAGAATTGTTAACAAAATCCATGATACGGTATTAGAAGATCGCAGAGTGAAAGTGCTCGAGATAGCTGATACAGTAGGAATCTCAGATGAACGTGCGCAATATATTACACGAACATTTGAATATGAAAAAGCCTTTTCTACCAATCGACCAAAAACAAACACGTGTGACAACTTCATAGGCCGCTTTAGCTATATGTTCAAGCGAAATAAAAAGGAGGTTTTGGGTCGTTTCATAACTTTGTATGAAACATGGGTCCATCACTATACACCGGAGACCAAAGAACAGTCTAATCAGTGGATTTCTACTGGCGAATCTGCTCCAAAAAAGGCAAGGTCATGACCACAGTTTTTTGGGATGCACGTGGCATAATCCACCTAATCACAACTCTTCAGATCCACCAAATTCTTCAGACTTAGCCCCATGCAAATATTTTCTGTTTCCGAACTTGAAGAACTGGCACGGCGGAAAGAGATATCAGGAGGTCATCGATGCAATAAACGCCTATTTTGAATGGTTGAAGTAATCGTATTATTCGGGAGAGATCGAAAAATTAGAAAAACGTTGGGTCAAGTATATCGAGGCGACTACGTAGAAAAATAAATTGATCTTTGGTCGAAAATATTATTCCTTGTTACAAAACTTCTTAGAACCAATTATCAGTTAAAAAGATTAAGGCCCAAAATATTCCGAGACAGTTAGATGTACGGTTCTATTGAATTGTTGACATGCCACCAAAATAAACAAAGTTTTATTAGTAGTCAGTATAGAAACATCATTTTGAGGAATTTTAACTCGATAGCTATAAGTAAGATGAGAGAGTATCTCCTCGTTCGTCATTATGCTCTTCCTTGCTGTTAATACATTACCTAGTTTCAGACTGGCACCCGTCTATTTCGCTATATACCCAGATAAGCACTAAATACAAAACTTTCGGGAACTTCTCACTTTATATAGTGTTTCTGTTTTTTACTCATATCAAGCACACTGTCTACTCTATTGCACAGTCTTTTAAAGCACGACATCATATACTCCATCATTTACACGATGCATTTCGGCCTATCTCACCTAAATGGGTTAAAAACACATTGAAGCGACATATTATACAAATATAAATTAATTTCCTAATTTTTGACAGACAGTGGTGAAATATGCAATCAAAATTATTAATTTAATTAATCATTTTAAAAATAAATTTAAATTCAGAGAAATAACTAAGTTGCGACACATAATACAAAAAAAAATCAAACCTTGCAAGGTTATATAGTATGTCGAGGCGAAAATAGATGCACATAAATCAAAAATTTAATTAATTAATTAATTAATATATACAAAATTTAGTACACAGTTATTTTAAATAATCGAACAAGCTTTAATAATAACAATTTTTAATAACAAATTTTTTTATTGTTAAATTTTGCAGCAAATATCGTACCTTTCAAGAATACATCAACGATAATTTTGGGTAAAACAAAAAAAAAAATTAAAAATTTAATCATTAATTTAATTTTGAATACATAATTATTCAATTATATTCTATAAAATTTTATATGCACCCTATATACTGTGTGTACGTTTTGTTTTTGTCATGTGAATTGTGGATGTCCAGTCCATAAGGTATAACGTCAAAATGTGTTATGCGGCTGGCTGCTTTATAACTTCTATATGTGTGTTTTGTTATCTTATATACGAGTATCCTACTACTTCTTGAACATTCTTGAAGACTGATCTTATATGTGTTTTGTTTTATTTTGTTGCTGACATTATTTAAGTGTTTTGTTTTTTTGTATAATTTAAATATAAAAATTGCACACAAGTGACCCAATTATGTGATCTATTTTTTGTTGTTGTAACCATACATATGTGTGCCGCTTTTCGTAAAGTTTTTGGTTTTATTGGTCAAATTTAATTTATGTTAATTATTTATATAAAGTTTTGTGTACATTTACAACAACAATCAAATCGTTTACAGATATCACTCGTTTAACACGATACTCGCAGTACACGAATTCGCTATACCACGGTTGATAAATTGTAAAAGATCATAAAATTCCAAGAGTGCTTAAAACAATAGATAAAGCCAAGTTTTCAGTACATTGGCACAAAATGTCTTGGATGACGGCTAGTCTATTTATGGGGTTTTATAATTGTGTTGCTCCAGAAGTAGAAAAATACTTGATGGAAAAAAATCGAATCTTAAGCTGGACAAACAAAATTGTGTTCGGTGATAGAGCAACAACTTCGATGTTCGGGTGTTCTGAATCTAGACGATGTCCAGTAGTATTGTCTAGAAACAGCAATCTTGAAGATGACTAGAAATCTTCAAGATTTAGAACATCCGAACATCCGAAGTAATTGTTCTCTAACCCAACACAACGTGACTCATCCAACCAATAGACCATGGAGTGACAATGGATGAACGAGAACACGTGATCCTTTCAACGAATTTTTGATGTTATAAACACCGCTAATAGCCTTACAGTTCCTCAACTCTGGAAGCAGTTAACGATTTTAAATTGCATTGAACGCTGTTGGGATTTTTCATGTAAAAAATTTACATTTTTTATGTAAATTATATAAAAAAAACAGCGTTAATTACATAAAATGTAAATTACTTGTAATACACGAAGACATCACCATTCGCAGCGCCATCTGTTTAAAAATGTTAAAAATTGAACGACGTTTGTTTCAATTATTGTGAAATTCAGTATCTAGACAGATTATTATTTAACAAATCCTATTCGTAAAATAGTTAGAAGATTTATTAACAGGTGGTGCTTTTGTAACAGTTATATTGAATAAGAGATGGCGCGTCAGTTTTTTTACGTAAAATCATATTTTACGTTTTTTATATATAGAATGTAAAAAATAAAATTTACATGTAAAAAACCGTGTAAATTAAATCGTGTAATTTACATCCCCAACAGTGCCTGAAATCGTTTCTTTGGCCACTAAAGAAATAAAATCAACTACTTTTAACGATTGTTGGAAATCAATATGGCCTGATAATTGTTGCAGATGATGTAATAGTTGAACCAGTGAATTAGGAATATGAACGAATATCTTTTGTATATAACTGACCAATCAAAGTTTTTAAATCAGTCAAGCGATTCTAAAGGACACAAAGATATGTTAGATCTTAATCCATTTATGGAACGCAAAGAGAAAAAGATCGATGGTTAGCACCGTACAAACGAATTGAAAAGCAATTGGAAGCTAAAAGAAGGCAATTGATAGACAGACAGACAACGAGGTTCAACGAAGCTCAAATGATGAAAACCTAAATTGTAAAAGGAAACAGATTCAGACTAACGAGCAAATACCCGATTTCACAGACCGCATTTCTGTGGAACCATACTACCGTGTTAAGCGAGGGATACCTGTACTAAACAATACATGTGATATATGTTATTGTAAAATGCATATTATAAATGCACAAACTATAAAATGTGAATTGTGTTTGTTGTACATGGTTTGTTTTACTATAAGGAAATGCATTAACTGCTTATTGTTTGGTCGATCATTCTTTCATTGATTGTAGAACACAAAACAGAATGTTACTTATTTTATGTATGTATATAACAAATAGTTGGGTTAATAATTTTATATTAACATATTTTTAACTATAAATTTTTTCCAGAAATGTTTCTTTAGGTAGATTTAAAGTTTTACACCTGCACTTCACTTGGACTCATAAACGAAATTTATTTTGACTTAATTGACATAGTTAAATTTAACACTAGCAGTAGGTTAGGCTAGGTTTCTGGCAAGTCATGCTTATATAGAACAGTCTTCTTACTCAGATCCCTCAGGCCATGAAGAAAACGAACAAGTTTAGGACAGTGAAATTGGCTCCTATTTTTCGTTCTTATAGCTTTGATAATAATTGTATGAAATAATTCTAAGTGATATTAGGTTAGGTTTCTGACAAAGCCATGATTATTTGTACCATTCATCATAACTGTGACATGGTCCATTCTGAAACTCCAATATTCGATTAACTTGTAATTCCTCAATCGTAACCAGCTTATCCATTGTACACTTTGGATTTTACGTAGCCCTTAAGGAAAAGTCTAAAGGTGTTATAACACATGTATATAAAAGTCCCGGCTTACGAACTTTGTGACAAGTAGCGCCATCTTGTTGGAACTAAATGTCGTTGAGGTTATGGACTTCAATTTCAGGCTGCAAATACTTCATTATTATGGCGTGATAACAGGTGCCATTCACAGTTAAGTGCCGTCCGGTATCATATTTGAAAAATAAGGAGCGATGATTCGACCAGTCCATAAACCACACCAAACCGTTGTTTTGTCTGAATGTAATTGTTGCTCTTTAACCTACTTTTGACAATTTTGCTTATTGACGTAGTCATTAAGCCAGAAATATGCCTCATCACTGAACAAAATTTTGGTTTAAATCAGTGGAAGTTCATCAACGTTGGCTAGGTTGCTTGGCTTAAATTTTGCACATGTTGAATTTTGCATGCTTTTTAAACAAAGTTATTGAGAACAGTGCCGAATCGATTTATCATGGTCATCGCGTGAAATCCCAGCTACTGCCACTATATTGTCTTTACTATATGCTGGATGTGGTATATTTGGTAGCGTATATCATCCAATAATAAATATCGGGTTTCAAATTTTTCCATGGCAAGTGAATTGTGCGTTCAGTAGGTCGATTATTTGGACCATAAGCTGCTGCAAGCGCTCGTCTCGTAAAACGCTGATTTTTGTTATATAATCTCTTTTGTAATTGACATGGCTCAAACGGATTCTGATATAAAATTCCTCCTGAAAAAATACCTCTAAATTAATATGCAGTGAATTAAATTATCACAGGTCTACAGAGAAACGTATTTTCCATAAGCAGGAATGACTTTCATTTTGGCATCATTTACTATTTTGGCTATGGTATCACGAATAAAAATATTTTACTGATTTTATTTTTAAGAGCACCTATCTTTGCATACACAAACACGGTTTTATCGGTTAATCGAGCTTTCATCAAGACTATTTGGTTGGATATTATACTGTAACCCCAATAAGTAGACTGGTTATTTATGCGAAGTTTATCTAGTACGATGTGAGGCTGTTATTGACTATTTATATGCTGAAGAACGGTTTCTTCCAACTTTCCGCAATACAGTCCTTACAGATTTCCATTAGATATGGACGTACTAAGATGTACACAGCTCAATTTAACATATGTTGTTAGCTTTTACTTGTTTTTGTAATATTTTAAGAGACAAAAAGTTAGGCTAGACTGACTGTTTTATCAATAACTTCTTGTAAAGTGTTTGCCGATATTTCATAAATCGCTGTTACATGAAGTGATTAAATCTGCGGGAAGTGCTTTTGATGGAAAGATTATTTCAGTAATAGGTTAATGACCTAAATTGCAACACACATTCGAGGTGTACAGCAAATTTTCAAATTGCTTCAATTTGCATTCTAGGTCGATTAATCATTTTGTTAACTTTGCTAAATCGAATTATCAGGACTGTTACAATTATTTAAATTTCGTATTTTGTAGTTTAAACTCACAAAGTGTTCTACTACTTTCCTAGTAAAATGTGTCCTAAACTGTTTTCTACTGTGGTAGAAGTAGTACTGTGGTTATAAGCATGAAATTTATTTATATTAGTTGAAAATTATTAGTTCCTTTCCAATCAACCATCTGGGTGGTTCTTGTCTTTGCTAAATTTACTATGATCTATTTAGCAAAGATAAGAACCGAACTACTAGCGGGTACTAACGGTTGGTCGATTGGAAAGCAACTATTGCCAGCGCCTAGTCGTTAAAGCTACGATATTTTTCATAGTCTGAGAGTTTCAATTCTTGTATATGAAGTTTATCTCACATATATGCACCTACTCTTCAAGATCGAACTGGTTTGGAAACTGATTTTTATTATGTTCAGCACTCGTAATCATCTTAATGGACAGTAACAGATGTTTCCAGATAACCAGTTTTCCAGAGATATCTGATTCATGATTTATTTCCTCAAAGCTTAGAAAATTAATTGAACGTCCATTTACAAATACGGGTTTTTCTTTGTACAATATCTGCCCACTGATCTTCTGCGAGTCTCAAACATGGCCAATAAGTACAGTAAAACACCATCTTTAAATTTTGATGAAGTTGTTAATATTGTCAAAATTATATCAGAGTTCGGATATTTTTATTATTATACACCTTTTACTGAATTCAGATGTGGCACCAATAACTTCAATGACATTTTAGGCAATTTCACGTTTGTTATTGAAGATAGCTTATGCTTTGTGGCGTTCAGAGGTAACACAAATAAATAATTCGCAAATACACTCATCATCATCATCACGCCATAAATAATCAATTAATTAAATCGATATTTCGAGTAAAGTTCTTGTAATTCGCTAGTACTGTCGCGTGACGACTGAACGTACATATACCAATCGCACAGTACGAACATCAATTTCGGTAACATATGCCTGATCAGATAGAATTGGTTTTTTCGATTACATCATCGGATCGAAACCGACCTAGCGAATTACAACTTACATGCTCACCCGAAGCTCATCTCACTTCAAAATACTATTTTAAATTAAATAAAGTAACACGGTTCAGCTGTACACAAGATTATGTTGATTTTTCTACTAGTTAAGCTGATCTAGTTTCTGCTTGTTGAATTTGCTTATCTGGACAGACACAAGTAAAAAAAATACTTACAATATTTTTACTGAATAATCCAAAAAGTGAAAAAAATCAAAAATACCATTAGAGTGACAGAGACCATTTTTTTCTTTTTCGTTTTTTTATAGCAAAACTATATTTTGACAGATGTTAACATAACCAATAAATTCCACATATTTTTTGTTTATACAACAATAAATATAACAAAAATAAACTTACCATAATTTTTTATTTTCCACTATGAATTTAAAATGCTATAAAATATGAAGCATTTAAAAAAGACTTCACTTTTAAAATATGACTTCACTGCATAGAAACGATATCACATCCATATACAATTTCCCTATAAATTTTTTTTCTAGTACTGAATAAAAATACTTCTCTTCGATATAATTTGTCAGTATTGCTATAATAATGTTTTCAGTAACCATAAAAAATAATTCAGTACTGAATAAATTTTTTGTACTGGAAATATTTTTTATTTCTCTCGCACATAACGAACAAATATATTTTTATCTTACTTTAACTATACTGTCAATATTTTTTTCTTAATGGAAATCAGGCTTTACTTATGTGTTCATAACAACACTGCATTTTCTATACTTCGCTTTCTTAATTGTATAGACGATAGGTTGACAACTTCTGGTTACAATCATAACGTTCGACATACCTTTACGGTTGATATTGCAATACATTGATGTGTTCAGCTTTAACCGACCAATTAACTGATATAAGTTAATCAAATATCCAAATCCTTTCTTTCGAACTATTTCGGTTGCCTTACAACCACTTTCAAAGAAATTGTATTATTAATATAAATGAAAGCTTACTCGAGTTAACTATAAGACAACATTGCGACAGTAAAAAATACTTCTAAGAATTCAGTTTATCTTTAAGTATAAATTGCGAGAATTACACTATTGACATGAAAACGATATTAATATTCATGATTGTCATATATTTCTTGTCTTATTGTTATTAACAAAAAGTAAAGATGCCTTTTGTTTACCTTTTGTCATGAATATTATTAATAAATATAGTCAATCGAAGAATATGTACATCAGAGTATTGTTTGCGTTCTAGCAATTTTACGACCATACAATGGCCATTAAATACATTCTTAATTGTATTTCAGTGACGTTATCGTAATTAATTATTTTTATTCTACAGTAATGCTAGTGACGAAATGTTAGTTAGATGTGCACTACTAGTTTTTGACATTTCACTGATTTATTAGGTATACTGGTTACTGGTATAATTTCATTCAATTAAGTAAACAGAAAATTGGGACTTCAACTCCATCTTTTGTTAAGCTCAACCTCAATAACAATCCGTCTAGTCTAGTATACACTTCAACCAGTCAGAACAGATGGTTAAAATTTCTGTATGGTCGAGCTATAACCCTTTGATAGTATATATTTTTCATCGATTTATATACTATCGATTGATAGTCATAAGTCATAACGTTGTTGTGGTGGTAATTGACATAAAAAATGCATAATAGTTGCGGTTATGGTATAACCAAATGTTGTCTATAGATATATGAGCACACACTATACAAGTGTTTTGATCTTTGAGCTGTATATTCTTTGTTTAGAAACTGTCCAGATGTTTCAAGGTGAAGACACCATAAGTTATATGAAAACAGAAACGTTGCAACAATATATTCAATTGTCTCAATATTATAGAGGTTCAAGCGCTAAGGCAATCAACTTAAGTTTCTATCTGTCCTTATCTTTTCAGTATGTTTTGGACCAGACTCTCCTAACTGTTTCGCGGTTTGCTTATTTACGTTCAACTTTACGCCATTACGTAGCTAAATCGAGGACATGCCAAATCGAGGATATATAGGCAGCTGTCCCTATCGGGATCCGAACCCGGCACCTCCCACTCCAACTGCCACAGTTTTAACCACACTGCCATTTGGTCAATAAACTAAAAAGTTCTGAGCAATTAAACTTCTTTTGGTAAAATGTGAAGTAAATGTTTAATAATTCTCTAATTAACCAATTGTTCGTGTTTTGCAGAGCCTTGCGTTGACTTTTCGGCGTATCCAGACTTTGATCGGAAGTGTCTCACTGAAAAATGTAGATATTTCAGATTTTGGTAAAACATGTTTTTTTGTCTACATTTCGGCAAATATTTTTGGTTCGAATCCTCACGAACTTTGAGGTAGCCTATGTTCAGATACGAATTCTTACAGGGTAATATTTTAATTAACTTGTTTCATGATTAACAAAATCTATACGCATATACCCAAAACCCTTAAATGTGTCTCGAAGGTTTAATCTCTTATCGTTATCTGAAGCAAACTAAATTTCAAACCGACCAAAAGGGAAAGAAAAGACCAATCTCATGTATTGTACCTAACTATGTTGTAAAAGGTAAATCCTACTTAAACGAAATGGATCAGGTGGAAAGGGCAAAACACCGCAATTTATTTTTAAACAGCAATCAATTTTCTTGAGTCATAAGCTCTGCGAATAGTTTAGCATTAGTTGTTTATTCATGCGGTGAGTATTCAGTCACTTGTGAATTCTATTATAAACTATTCTATTATTCTATTCTATTATTTACTATCGGGTTTTTAAATAAGAGCACTTCAACTTTTTTTTTTGAATAAAACACAAACTGTTCGACTTTTGAACTAACTTTATTTTAAAGAACGAATTTGAACATATACATTTAAGTATGAAACTCGATTTCTTTTGCATGACCACCCATTTGGCAAAATAACACGCTCATCGAACTTAGTCTTAACACGATTGTATCGTATGGCATGTGGCCCTGTCCTGTTGAAACCACATGTGGTCCAAGTTCGTTCCGTTCAATTGCGGCCAAAACATCGTTTATAATATCGCGGTATCGATTTCCATTAACAGTAACGTGGCGTTCGGTATCGTCGATGAAAAATATGGCCCAATGACGCCGCCTACATCCGCACCAAACAGTGACTTTTTCGGGATGCAACGGTGCCTCATGAATCACGTGTGGGTTGCTTACTGCCCAGTAACGCATATTTTGCTTGTTGACCAATCCATTTAGCCAAAAGTGAGCCTCTACGCTGAAGATGTATTTTCGGTGAAAATCTGCATCATTTTCCATTTGCTCTTGAGCCCAGTTCACGAATCGGCGTCGCTTCAAATGGTCAAACGGATTAAGTTGTTGTGTCAGCTTGATCTTATACGGATGTATGCCAAGATCTTTACGTTAAATTCGCCACAATGATGTCACAGAAAGGCCCAATTGTTGCGAACATCGTGTGAGCGAGGGCACCGGAATATTATGTAGCGAAAACGTAGACTCAAATTTTGCCACTATACGGTCGATTGTCGAAGGGGGTGGCTTGTTAAATGGATCGTAAAATGGCCGTAATGCTCTTAAAGTAGCAGCAACAGAACGATTATTTTGATAAAAAAACGTGTGTAGCGTTCCATGATGAAATGTATACTAATGAAGTTTCCAAATGACAAAAGAACAATAAAAAATATGGCGTCATTCGCCGTCCCTATCGGAAAAAAGTTGAAGCGCACCTGTTGAAATACCCGTAATACCAAGGAGTATGTTTCAATCACACCGCCAACACAATAATCGCACCAAACAGTGAGGATCGAGAGAATTTTCAATAATCATTCTTGGGTTTTCTGAGCCCCAAATTTGACTATTCTGCTTATTAACGTAGCCTTCGAGCTGAAAATGGACCTCATCACTGAAGATGATTTTTCGAGGAAAATCCGGATCATTTTGATGCATTTGAATGACTTAATCAGTTAATATACGACATTTATGGTGATCGACCAGTTTGAGTTATTGTGTTAACTGAACTTTAAAAGCTTTAAGACCAAAGTCTTTATTCAAATTACGATGTAATGTCGTTTGTGGAATGTCTAATTCCAAAGATCGACGAGGAATTGACAAACCTGAGTTTCTTTCAACACTACGGCCTACAGCAGCTATAATCTCAGTTGTTCTTGAACGACGCACACGGTTTCGATTCTTCACATCACTAACTTGTCTCAACAGCTCAAATTTTTCATCGAGTTTCGCTATTGTCGACCTGCGAAAGATGCATGCCATCTTCAAAATTGACAGCTGCCCAAATATCAGGCTATTCAAAATGAAACCTATTATTGGAAACCCTCTACAATAGTTTTCTATCTTAAATTGAGTTTATTCATTATACATGTGTATGTGCATATATTTCTAGTTAAATAAATTCTATGTAACAACATACATGTGTTCTGTAAACGAATAATGTGCGATAATTATTTTAGTCACACAATTAAAAATTGAAGCATGTGATGTAAATAGTTTATACCTACATGCATATGGTTATGACTTTGTATATCTTCGCATTTATGTATGTGCACATCATACGTTCGTTAGAATACATTTTTATTTGCGTTTACTATACGTAATTGAATGTTGTGTTTTGATTTATTATTATTGTTATTCAAGCGATGAATATTATTCATGACCCAAAAGTTTATAACAAATCAATATGAGTTTTATAAATAGTTTATAGACGTCGAAGTGAGAGTTCCTATATAAACGTTCAATGTGTGATTCCTTTCAATTATTCTCACTGAGGAATGCAAGGCAAGAATGTTGACGCTTAATGGTAGCACTTTTAGAGTATTGAAAACCATTTTCACGCTTTTCACATTAACAAATTTCGTTAGCTGTCATTTTAGCTAGGTTAGCTTACTTATCTTTTGTTTGTTGACGTATCCATCCCGCCTAAAATGACACAATTTTTCGATAAAAAAAGATCAATTTGGAGCTGTTGCAACGTCCATAAAGCAAATCGATGAAGCAAAGAAAGATCAACTTGTTTCAATTCTAGAAAGAGTTGTATTATGAATGCCTTCCAACCAAGATCTCTCTTCAAAATACGCCACAATCTGTTATATGAGATACTCAGAGCTTAAGAACGGCGAAAAATTTATAGATTGCGGTATTCACGTTTGATCGACTTGAACGCACTCTAGTCGGCTGATGAATATCTAATAATAGAATAGTGGTACGAAATGTATTGCTTGTTTCGGAAAATAGTGCATCCATGTGGACGATTATGAACCACATTAAATGATCGAAGAGCACGAAAACAATGTTTGACTGATTTTTGAAATAAATTCCCCCAATTTGTAAACGTTGTTCTCGCAGTAAGTCTATTCATGGTGACATGTCAATGAATACTGAAGATAAATGTCAAATGAACATGACAGTTGTCACGCATGAATCCCAATAAGAAATCCAATTGGGAAAATAACCTCCTAATGGTTCACACTTTATATGTTGATTACTGACTTACTGTAAAGCAACGTATAGCGTTTATATTGAGAGAATAAACTACAAAATGGAGTTTACCATTGAGGTTATTTATCTATAGAGGTACCTATGTAACCTTTGACCATATAGTGTCAAGAAAAATGTTTCAAAGTGCGATATCCTACCAGTAATGGCGATATTATAAAACCTGAGAAGCTGTTTGTGATTGAAGAAGTTACATTATACTTTAAGATCACGCAGCAAATAAAAGTAATTAGTGGTTAAAATCAAGAACACAACCAAACACATTCAGCCAAGAACTAATGTAATGATTGCCCTAATGAATTCAGTGAAAACGCCTTAAATGTGACTTGGTTTTGATAAGGAATAAGAGCTCTTATATAACGACAATTGCTAAAAGCTTATCATTTTTAATCCCAATAGGCGAAGAATGTAAAAGGGACTTTAATTGACGATGTGAATTGATCTACGAACACGTATTGTATAACCGAAAGTGAAGGTCAAGGATCCTTTATGCCAGTACTGTATAGTCTAGTATGCATGAACTCAAAGTTTTTGCTTCGTTTATTCAATTATCATTTTGCATAAGACCTCCATGTGAGTGTCCCGAACTTATTCATTCAATAATTGTGATGGGGCTTCTGTCACATTATTAAGTGTTGTGCCACATTATTCTACATATAACATTACGGTATTAGTGTTATTTGGAGATAGAGTATATCACAATTCTTAATTTGATATTGCACTGTACTTAGGTCAGTAAACAAACAGGTGGCCTATCTCAACATTTACAATGTAAGTGAGCTCTAAATTCAAAGACGAATATACATTACCATTATACAGTATCTGAGAATACATTACCATTATACAGTATCCCGTTCTGCCTACTCAGTTGTTCAGAAAATTATTGAATGTATGTATTTTATCTTATCAATGGCACCTTTTATTTAATCTTTCCTGCAGTCTTTGATAATCTCTGGATGGTTAGAGTAACATTAATCCATAACGGCTCTCCACAATACAAGACAAATCTAAGCTGTGTGTTGGTCAATTGACATCGTTACAAATGATTATTCTATATTCGATAACACCTATGTAAAGTTGACCCAAAATTATATCCCCAAAAAACACGATTATTAATGTTGGCAACACCAACATACATAACGAAAAGTATTATGAAAATCATAGTGAGACCTATGATCAAAACTGAAAATATTCACATACATTGAAATGAAGTGAGCATCTTCCGAATAGCTATATATATGGGTCATTATGGATATGAGATATGGCAATCGTCAAATATCTTGCACTGGCGCCGATTAAGACCAGAACTATCGAAAAATCATAGTACCGATCACATATAACTGAAAATGTTCACATACATTGAAATGAAGTGAGCATGTTCTGAATGGCTATGTATGGGCCGTTGTGGCTATGATACCCCCATGGCAATCGCCTTATACAATTAAGACTAGAACTATCAACAAATTATTTTTTGATAGTTTTTGATTTTTTCTAATTTGGGATGACAGTTTTATGTTTGACTGTAAATTTTTACTGTCGTGATACAATATTTTTAGTTGGTAGTGTCCATTATATCACGATAGATATATATTTTGGACGGATATCAATAAATTGTCGCGATATTACTTTTTTTAGTCTGACACTAAAATATGAACGAAATTTTAGTTTTATATACATTCGATACTCTGTTGCAGGTTGCACCGTTCTGCTAAAACTAGCATCGTGTGTCTTTCACTTGAATTCTGGATAACAAAAATTAATTAATCATGGCGCGGTGACGCTTCCCATTGAATGTAAAGGGGTCCCTTTCATAATGTGACCATTTTATTTGTTGACAGACTCCGGCAGAAGAATCATTACTTTCACAGTAAGTTTTCAATATTTCTCAAAGCGAACCATTTCGTTAAACTATTTTTTCATCAAAATCTACCGATTCGTATTTATTAAGTCAATTAGTTTGCAGGTTCACATTATTAGTTGAGAACAATTTTTTTTTACCTTTACTCGTTTCTAGTTCTAATCTGGACCAGATTATTGTGGCATTAATTAATAGCTAATTATTTCACAAATGCAATTCGCAAAAAAGTAAGATTTCATAACAGAATGTACTTTAATACAACTAGATTTGATAAGAGATGGCGCGTCAGTTTTTTTATTTACATAAAATCATATTTTACGTTTTGTAGAAGTTTTTGCATCTATAATGTTAAAAATAACCTTATGTAAATTACACGTTTTTTACATGTAAAATCTGGGTAAACTACGTGCTGTAATTTACGTGCAGAACTACGTGCTGGTGACGATGAAGACCGAAACTATCATAAAAGCATAGCTTTAAATCGACACATGTTTAATTTTTCTAATTTAGGTTAAGAGTTTTATGTTTGATCCAGCGTTGCCATATTTATTATATTAAAAACTGAACAAAAAACTGATTTTAATGTAAAAAATCTGAATACACTGAGATCAAAAAAAAATCTGACAAACAAATAAACCAAAAAATTATTTTACTACTAAAATTTTATTGTGCCAAAATTGCAGCTCCAAAATTAATATCGTTCGTTTTGATGGTTTTACTGGACAATATACTATCGGTATTTGGACATTTCACTGTAAATATATTCAGTCCCGTTTAATAAAACAATCGAAAATATTCATATACAATCTCCCAACTTCAAAACATAAATGCTCATATTAAGGTAGCTCACTCTGAAATAGATGGTTAATTATTCACTGCCTTAATAAACTTTAAAAATTTCTGATGAAATTTGAATTAAGAAATTGAAAGATTGTCAAGATTTGGAAATTTTTGTCCTAATCTTT
This sequence comes from Tipula lateralis, assembly GCA_963932295.1. Classification (NCBI taxonomy): domain Eukaryota; kingdom Metazoa; phylum Arthropoda; class Insecta; order Diptera; family Tipulidae; genus Tipula; species Tipula lateralis. The sequence goes on along the minus strand of OZ010738.1, from coordinate 92,154,393 downwards.
GGAATTAACAATTGCAAATAAACAAAAGAAATATTAAACGTTTTGTAGTCAGAATTTTGATAAGCATGGTTTTCGGAATTGCCTTATTTTGGAATAAAAATAAAATGGAAATTATTAATACAAAAACTGTCCAAAATCTGAATATTCTTAGAAAAACTGAAAATCTTTTGTCCTATTAGAAAAACTGAGATTTTCAGATAAATCTGGCAACACTGGTTTGACCACAAATAACTACTACAGATAGCCAAACTATATGGAGAAATCATGTATACTAGACAGAAATAAGGGGAAATAATTCTACCCTGGATGAAAAATCTATAATTGAAGTTTTTGTCTCTTTCATTCCTTTAGCATTGATATTACGATAAATAAATGTTTGTATATAAATTTTGTATAAAATATGATGAACTCATTTACTGTCCTAAATGAAACTAATCGCAGTGGCATGAAACATTTATTTGATTTCATGTGTGTGTTTGAACTTAGTTTTATAGATTTGATTGAATTTTATTTATCGTAATATCAATGCTAAAGGAATGAAAGAGACAATAAAATTAAATTATAGCCTTTACATCCAGGGTACAATTATTTCCCCTTATTTCAGTCTAGTATACATGATTTCTCCATTTAGTTTGGCTATCTGTAGTACTTATTTGTGGTTTGACTGTAAATTTTATCTATTGTGATTTCTTTGGACTTGCATTCATAAAACGTCGTGATACATTTATTTTGGGCTAACACTAAAATATCATAGAAATCTGATTATTATGTGCAAAAGACCGTATGTTTCGTTTGCTGTGTGAGAAGTTGTGCCATTCTGCTGAGCCCAATAAATGTGTCTTCCTCTTGAATTCTGAATAATAAAAGCTAGTTTATTATGGCTCAGTAACGATTCCCATTAAGTTCAAAAAAGTTCCTTGTTCATTTGATAATGTGACAATTTTGTTGTTGACATAAATTCCGACAGGAGACTTATTACTTTATTTTTTAAAGTGAGTTTTCAATACTTCCCAAATTTGTTCAACGTAAAGCCATTTCGTAAACATTAACCTATTCTTTTGTAATAGCACGAAGTTTTACTTCTTCTAGCTGATCTGTTTCAGCTGAGATCTCCCAATTGATCTCTACATTTTTTGTTTAAAAACGTTCTTTACATTTTTTATGTAAATTATGTCAAAAAATAGCGCAAATTTCATAAAACGTAAATTACATGAAAAAAAAGTAAGGCTACACCATTCGCAGTGCCATCTGTTTTTTAAAACTAAAAATCTGCCGACGTTTGGTTTGGTCATTAAAATAGATAAATTCGTATATGTAAAATCAATTAGTATTAGAGAATTTTTTTACCTTTACCCGAGAAAAATAAAGTAATTTATAACGGATTCAATCTCTTTATAAATCTAATCTAGACCAAATTGTTGCATTCATTTTATAAATAGTTTATTATTTCACAAATTCAATTCGTAAAATATAAAAAAAAAAATTATAATAGATGGTGATTTAGTTGCAATTAAATTTGATAAGAGATGGCGCGCCAGTAACATTAATATTTTTTTTATGTTTTTTACATATAAAATGTAAAAAATAACCTTCTGTAAATTAGACGTTTTTTATAAACCGTGTAAACTACATCGTGTAATATACACACCCAGCTGTGAATACCAGTTAAAACGTTGATCTTTCCATAAATAATCTAATCATTTCTATTTGTATGACTAATGGTGGCATCTCTTACACTTCGAAATTCCAATCAAAACACTAATTATAATTGAAATGTTGCAGTACATTAATCATTCATTTTTGAGCATAATAATATTTTGACTTAAATTTCATCAAAACTACTAATACCTCCATTTAAGGTGTAGATCTATACATTATGTAACGCTTTTTAAAAGTGTGGTATACAACTACCTAAGTAGATTAGTTATAAGCTCATTAAACTCTTTGAAATGTTAAGAAAATATTACTTAATCCACACTCAACGTCGGCCTATCGACTTCGTTTTGTGTTTTTATAATACGATCAAATTCGTTATATTTTCGTTTGATCGGCTTACAGCAAGAATTGTTTTTAATGTCTAGACGGGAATGGTGGTACATAATCCTATAATCAGTCGGTACTATTATATAATTATAGTTTTGCTTATCTCAACAATTTTATGTTAATGTTTTTTATGTTGCTATATCTGTTATATTTTTAATAAATTAAACAGGCTTAATGTTTTATAATTATGATTTTTTATTAATTTGCATATTATGGTGCTGCTTCTGTTTTGTTCATAACCGAATGATTTTAATTTTTGCAGAATTTTTGAAAAAATACGCCAGTATTTTGGGGCCCAAAGTGAAAGCATACCAATGTCATTTGTATTAGGATTTTATGTAAGTTTAGTTGTTAAACGATGGTGGGAACAATATCGTATGCTACCATGGCCCGACACGTTGGCCCTGTTTATAAGTGCCGGCATACCAGGAAATGTAAGCGTAAATATTTTTTTTTGATATTTATTCATAACTCTGACTATAAATTATTTTATTCGTGTATATCTAGCATGAAACGGGCCGTTTGATGCGACGAAATATAATGCGATACGCAGTTTTGAGCTACGTAATAACATTGCAACGAATATCGTTGCGTGTGAAACGAAGATTCCCATCGTGGCAGCATATAGTCGATGCTGGCCTTATGCTGGAAAGTGAGAAGAAAATATTCGAGATAATGGATGGAAAATCGCCAATGTCGAAATATTGGATGCCACTGGTTTGGGCGACAAATATTATAAATCGTGCACGAAAAGATGGACTAATTACGTCCGATCATATTGTGCAAACGCTGTTAATGGAGCTATCGGATATAAGACGACGTTTAGGTGGTTTAATTGGTTATGACACTGTGTGTGTGCCATTAGTCTATACACAGGTAATTATTGGCGCCGCTTGGTCACGTCTCCAGAACTAAAAATATTTATTTTAGACACAAATGTATATTATATCTACTTTATTCGAGACAAGTGTTTTTGAACGGCTGGCACATGTTTTTGTAGATTTATTCATATTTATACTACTTATGTACATGCACTAATGTTTGTTTTATTTTAACATTCGTTTAGGTTGTTACACTTGTGCTGTACACGTATTTTATAGCTGCGTTGATGGGACGACAAATGGTACCAATTGTTGATCAAGTGGGCCGATCGACCAAGTATGAAGATCCGGATTTATATTTTCCGTTGTTTACGGCATTACAGGTGAGTTATTTTATTCTTTGTTTGATTTAATGATTGATGTATCAAATACAAAAATATAATTGGCTGCAATGTACGAAGTGACTACTTTTAACATTCTATGAACCGTCGTCACCTTGCTCTGTATATTGGCAATAATTTTTCGATAGTTTGATTCCATCGTATGGACGCATAATTTGGAAAGGTCCAAAACCGATATTTTTTATTTCAAATACTGCAGTATTAGCTTGTGATTTCTTTGAAAAATTCTCAAAAACCCACAATTGGGCCAAATATGAAACATGGGTCAAACAATAGCATACCAACATTTCACTCAAAGATCTAGTTTCAGAATTACGTATCAAGGCCTAATCTTTAATTTTTCTGATTTCTAGCTTTGACTCTCAGACATTTCCTACAAAATATGCCAGAAAAAGCCAAACTTCATCTAGATCTTATTTTTATCCAGTAACAGCCTTTTAACATAGCTGATTTACTTTATATGTATGATCGATTTTGTCCAATATCCATGTTTTATTTTACAGTCGACGATAATCCAAGTTAAGATCACCTCTCAGCATCTTCCTTATTATTATACTGTAAAGTACGACAATTCTTAACTCGAAATATTTTTAATTTGTTTATAAAATTAATTCATTATTCTATCATTTATTTTGTTTGGTAGTTATGGATCGCTGTCAAAATCATGGTGGTATCCCCTTTTAATCCAGTCACTTAATTAGCCCATTGTGACATTATTTCCCAGACGTACACTCTCAGTCCCAAAATCTGTTTGTTCTTTCAATGAAATTCCAAATATCTGGGATCCTCAAGGTCATCAATTGATCCTTAAATAGGAATGGTAATCTAAAGCAAGGCAGTCATGGAAAGAGCAGTGCATGGGAAGAGCATAAAGAAAAGAAGAAAGAGAAGTACTCAACAGTTTCTTCTTCACTTCCCAGAGCAGTGAATTTTCATTCGAAACATATGATTATCCAGGCAGCATTGCCCCGTGAGAATACCCAGCAAGATCCTTAAAGTATGTCTATCATAGTTTAAGAAGGACTGGGATCTTTGCTGATTTATTGATCCAAAGATGGTGGCCTATATGAACCATGTCGTTAGTTTTGAAAACCTGTAAATCTTCACTGTACTGAATTTTGGCGAAATCTCAGAGATGTTCCCGGGATATGGCATATACTGGAATAAAGTTTAAGGTACACTCTATTAAGTCATTATAGTTCGACAAAAAACTACGATAAATTTTAGCCAATTATTGAGCATTATCAAAGCATTTGGCTACCTTTAGAGTGGCCCTAAGGCCATCACAATGCTTTGTTTTATTACGACAATCGGATTCCCTAGGTCCGTGTCAGTTCTGAATTAATTGTTAAATGATGTTCGTTTAAGAATTTAGCAAGAATAATCCGTAATGGCGACTTCGCCACGGCAGCTCCATGTAGACCTTAACCAAACACTTCAACGCATATAATTGTTCCCTCCTACTCAAATGGCTTGTTTTAAATAGTATAATTATGCGAGCTTAGCATCTACTGGGAATTATAGGTTTATATGAACGCTTTCAGTTCACAATCCTCACTATGAAGGTTGTTCAGCGGTTTACCTGGTCTTTTTAGACAAGCAGGACACGTTGCGCACGGCAGCGTGTGTGCTTTCAAGGACATCTAAAAGCATCTCAGACCTGTAATTCAATCTTATTATTAATAGACGCAATTTATCTATGTAATAAGCAAGCGTCTTATTCAGACAAACTGTCAGCTACGACTATAACTACAGGCAATTTTTACGAATTAAAGCCACATAATAAAGATATACAATTCTAAAAAGTTTCTACATCATGACCCTGCCGGCATCAACCATATACTACCACTCATAGATTCGAAAAAGAGTTATTAATCTGTCTGACTCATATATATTCGGACCTGGTCAGTTTTCCTGAAATGGAGCCGCAGGCTCCCATCCCTATGGTGACCTGTCGTCAATATCTTTAAGTTTCAACTTTGCGACCATACCTCCCCGGAGCTCAAAAGCTTTGGATCACAGAAAGCGGCTGAAAGAGCTTTATATCTAGCTCCATCCAATTGCATGCTGGCATCATTTATGGTTAGAACTACGAAATGCTTGCGCTTATCTTACTCTAACGATGGTCCACGAATTTCACCTTTCGCGCCGTAACTAATGCCCCCAGCTGCTTTTATTAATCATTACATTTTGTTCATTTTTGTACATTTTGTACAACACTGGCATAGTCAGATGGTATTATGGATAACACCACTAGCACAGAATTTCGAATGTATAGCTAGACCAACATTGGCATGGTTGGTTGGATTTTCGAGTGTAAGCTCATTACAACATTGGCAGCCAAAGTGTTAAACTATTACAGTAATATGTCATAACATCTAGATGATGTACGAACCTAGTTACGGTTTACCACCTGTGCTTTATAGAAGTTCAACTTTAAAGGTTTTAACCGCAACAGCTTTAATATACAGCTGGAACTACTGTGGCTGATGGTGCTAGACTTGCCCTCTGGTTGTTCCTTATTTAATACATTTTTTTAATTGTGGTTTTATGTTGTCTAAGTAAAAAACAATTACAAGTAGGTTAACAATATAACAATTTATTTACCTACTGTACATACCAATACATTCGTATATTATACCAATACATTCATATTTTTGTCGAAATCTTCACACCCTGTAATATGATCTTTACTGATCGATCAATAAGCTGTAATCTGGAGCCACTCTATCTGCAGCACTCTATGCAAAGGAGATGAATTGCAGAGATACTCTTATCTGTAGCTTTCTGGCAGCCAGGCTGCTCTAAAAACGATTGACTCTAATACTGTTTTATCAAAACTTGTTTTGGAGACTGTTATTGCAGGCTGAAATAAGTAGGACTTCAATGATGAATGAATATCAAACGTATCTGCTGATAAATTAGTCCGTTTGGGTACAACTTCAACTTTTCCAGAAATGCGACCGTTCTAATAGTCACGTTATTATCTCTCGAGGAAGATATCGACTGTCACTTTGATGGCCTTCACCAGAATAGATAACACAACACTATCTGTTGTCACATATCCAAAATGTTCTTTGGAAGAATAAATCAGCAAAGATCTCAGTCCTGCAAGAATTATGATAGACGCGATTATTTCAATGGGTTTAAGTGTCGAGCAGGATAAAAAAAATTTAGTGCACGTCTTGTTCTCTTGTCCTTCATACTCTCTCTCCATAGACTGTTCTGCTTTGGATCACGATTCCTATTTGAGGATGAACTGACTACCTCGAGAATACCGGATATCTTGGGTTTCAAAAAACAATCAAATTTCTAAACTGAAAGTGTATATCTGGGAAGGGATGTCACAAAGGACCTGAATGACGGGGAAAAATGTATGTATCATCGCCATTTATGTTCAACTATTGACACTGTACTAAATGACAATACCAAAAGGTTAAGGTCAAAACTGAGACGTGATTGGATATAATATGTGGTATGTTACTAACTTCAAATATATATTTGATGCGGTTAAATAATGTTATGGTTTTTTTTTATTTATTTTAAAATGTTTAATTACACAAGATACGACCATGCACAATATATACATAGAAGAGACATTCATTTTGAATCTTATTTTATTTGCATGCAAATATCCATAAAAAAAAATATTGCCAATAAACATTTAACGTTTATGCTTTGCTGAGATGTTTATTCTGTAATATGTCTACATAAATATGCACAATAAACTTCTTATATTTTCTGGTCAAGGTTAAGAAAGTTTTTCATTTTGCAATGATTATGATTCGACGTTTTGAAGGTTATATGCATCCACAACACTCAGATGTTGTATCTCCAACCAAATATACAAAATTATGCTTTCTTTGCATAATTTTTCGTTGGCATAACAGATTCATAATTTTAATGCTGTACCAACTCAATTTGTTCGTGTACATGCATAATCGTATATAAAAGGTATACATTATGTAGCTGCACGTTATAGTAATCACCTTCTGTTAATTATAGTCTTATGTAATCGTTAATAACATGTCTGCATATAATTTAATTAAATTATTAAAGTTCACAAGATGATAAAAATAAATGATCTGTTGCTTCGCATTGCAATATTTCATAACTGCAATGTTGAGATGTTTGAAAATCGTGCTCAAACAATCACTGGAATACAATTTCAAACAATGTGAATTTATAGGTGTGGAATTTTTCACGTGCTATCTTACGCCATTACAGTCAAATTGAGGACGTACGGCCATAGGTCCGATTTACGTAGAACCACCTGCTCGTTGCATAGCGCCAGGCCAGCCAGTACTGACATGGAAGATGGGTTGGCCCATGAGTTCTGCACTCCTACAGGACATCAATTCGTAATTAGATTGTGAAAAATCTCTTTTGCATCCCGCCCGTATCTTGATTCGAACTCGGTACCTCCCGCTCCAACTGCCGTAGCAGTTGGTTTTAACAACTGCCACAGTTTTAACAACTGCCACAGTGGAAACTGTGCTATTTGGTCGGTCACCACTGCCTACTACCAACTTACTCGAGAACAAAGAAATTTATAGTCATTTGTTGATTAATACTGTCACGGTCTTGTTAGTTGTGGACGATGGTTCTTTGTTATTATTTGTCGCAAGTGGTTATATATACGATTTAGACATATCCGTTGTAATCATTTCTATAAATTTTAAAAAGAGAAAGAAATTCCCTTTCATGATTATAACCGCGTTCAACAATAATAGGCGCGTTTCATGACTCCAACTGATTCAGATCAGATCACATTTTCCATGCAAACCAAAGACACATTTTGATCTAAATTTCATTTTGGCTCAAAATGTGTCTTTGATTTGCATGGAAAATGTGATCTGATCTGAATCAGTTGGAGTCATGAAACACAGCTAATATTTCGTATACCTTATATAACTCACCTCAATCATCCAGGTTACTTCGACTTTTGTTTCGGATTTGCTCGATGTATCCAAAATTAAAGTTTCATTAGGTACTCCATGAATCGTCCTTATGTAATTGAATTTCACTATCATCCGAGGTTAGCATAAAAGATGCCACCTGCACTTCTTGGAAGTAACCATCAACTACTAAATTTTCATAGTGACCAGGTTTATCGCAAATCGGACAATTCCATGTCGGTTAACTTTCGTTCATTTGCAGGTACAACTTAAATGCGAACACCTGACCTTAAAGATCACTGTATCATTCGATTTGGATCAGCACACAGAACGTGATCGTGCCAGCTTACTCGCTGGAATACCTGGGTGTGTATGGCGTGATGTTTCGTATAGCATATAGAAAGAATCATTTATAGCCAAAAAGCTTGAACAGTGACGAACCAATGTGAACGGAATCCTCCTTGGTAGTCGCCGATAATTTCCTCCTCAATATGTTCCTTCCTGAGCTCGATTAGTTTGATTTATTGGGACGAGACTTGATGGTTTCAATTGGGTGGCGAGAACATCAAAAAAGTTCGAACGCATCTGGATGTTCAGGGAATACGGCCACATTGTATTCATAAGGTGATAGAACTACGCCATTGGTATGAATTGTTGCTCGAGTTGGGTCAACAGGTAAATGTAGCTGATTATTCATGTTTGGACGAACGGCTATATTGTTTGTCAAGTTATTATTTGTTTCGTTGGTATATGTACTTGATTACCTCCTTATTGCCACTATCGGCTTATTCTAAATATTGTTTAAATATAAGTTGACATACAATTGTTATTCAAGGCTTAAGACATGTAGCTCTATCTTCCATTCATCCCAAAAGTTACGAGTACTTTTAGAAAAATGATTTAGTCAGTACCACAGACCGACAGTTTGCCCGTCAACTTGTCTGATTAGAGTAAAGTTGACCGCCAACCTGGGTATATGATTCATTGTGAGTTCGTTTAAACTATTTTACTTTTAAATATGCGGAATAACCTTTCAGGTGTTAATTGTTTTTTAAATTCTTATTAAATCGCAGTGATTTGAAGTATTTCACCTTGCTCGAATAAACAATAAACACAAAAAAATATTTTTGCTATTGGAATTGGTATGCCAGAAGGTTTGCTAATAAATTTTGAATTATCGTCATATTAACAATTTTAATTCTTAGCTTTAATATCTATTTTTATTTACAACAAAGAATTCAAAACTATAAATATGCAAGTGAATTGAAGCATACGACTTTTTGTGGTTTAATTTGGCCGTTTGTATTTAATGAACAATTGTACTTTAGATTATATACATTCATGATCACGATTTTAGGTGTCGAAGTATCGAGTATTTATTTCTAGTTACACAAGCTTGATAAGCCCATTATGACAACCCATGCCAGACGAACACCCACAGAACCGAAACCTGTTTGTTCTTCTAATGAAGTCCAAAATATCTGGTATTCTCAAGATCGTGAGTTGATCCTCAAATAGGAATTGTGATCAAAAGCAGTTTAGTCTATGGGAAGAGTGATCGAAAGCAGTTTAGTCTATGGGATAAAATCTTCTGATCTAGCCAGAACCTCAGATACCTGACCTCCGGAGAAAGCGGGATTATATGAGCTCCTGCTCATATAATCTCGCTATAAAGTCCTGTGTCTATTGAAAATAAACATCTCCATTTCCCTGGTGTTGACTGATAGACTCTAGTCACTACACCAGGATGTTTACAACTATGTTTATCGCTATTTACATGTGATAACAAAATACATCAGTATATTTACCTGCCAGGCTGCCCGTAATATTGTGATGTCATCAGCATAAACCTGGCAGTAACATCTGTTGTCGTTTAGTCGAACTATACGAGTGAGTTGACCACAAGACACCACACGAGTGGAGTTACTAACTAGGTACGCAGTAATTCTCCTTGCCCTAAGCATGGCGCTTAGTCACCGAATATGTGTGGTCTTAATGCCAAGTCTTTCTCCTGCCCTGATCATTACACTGAAGGAACCGTTGTCAAACGAGCCTTCGATGTCCAGAAACGCTCCCAACGCAAATTCCTTGTTGTCCAGCGATATTTTAATTAGTCCAACGACTTCATGGAGTATTTTCTGATATGCGTGTTGTTTGAAATGTATGAGATTTGCTAACAGTGCATTATCCTTAAAGTACCTATCAACTAACCGCTCATTTCAAACATTTAACATTGAAGTTGAAAAGAAGACAGGCTGATATGTTGTCATATCTAGGCTTTACATCCTTCGGAATGAACACTTCCCTGATTTTTCTCCATTGTCTTGGAATGTGTCACAGGGCCAAATTGACTCTGAATTTATGTTCAAGGTGGATTTATGTTAAGGATAATTTCTAATCCTTCCTGTAGGAGACCCAGGAATATCCCGTCTGGAGCTGTTATTTTAAATGTTGAGAAAGAACAGATGCTCTATCGGTTTCTATCTTTGAACACCATCTACACCACCAAGTTCCAATCTCTGAAACATGGAAGTTGGTGTGGGAGTTGATTTCCATTTACATTGGAATTTTCTCTTACGGGAAAATGAATTTATATTGAAAAATCTAAAGCTTCCTGAATTGTACTCATGTGAGTTTCATCAGGTTTCTCTAGAGTTTCGATAGTGACCTTCATGTTACCACAGAGAAGTCTTGCGTTTATCGGTTGCCATACTCTTTTTTTGCCATCCCCAAGGCAAGACGTAATTGATATTACTCTTACCTCCCGGAGTCTTATTGGGAAAGTTTTATCCTGGATGGTCTTAGTAATCGTGACTCTTTTTGAATATCGCCACATCTCGTTCTCTCAAACCAGCGAACAAATTTCAGTTATAATTTTAGAACCCAAGAAACACTATTTGGAAACTTTTTAGTCTTCTTCTCAACCAGTCACTATTATCTTCAGTAATGAAAATCAGAAAGTGCGGTGGAATGGAAAAGACACCTGACAAGTTTCAAGAAGTACTAATCAGCGCCTTTGAGAAATGCTGTCCCCTAAAGAAGCCTCAAGGAACTGCATGGACTAACGAATTGAGCAGTCTGAGAAAACAGACTAGAAAACTTCAAGACAAAGCCATGAAACAAGAAATGTATCCGAAGATAAACTATTAGGAAATTCGTTTATAATTGCATATCTTTAATTGAAGCAGCAACCTTGTTATAAGATTATTCTGATAAAATATAACGTTAAGGTTATTATAATAAGATGGATGATTAAACACTCTCCATGGGTAGTGGTTTCATTCCTACTTTCCCAATATAGCTTCCACAGTGTAATTCTACGCATGTAGCTAAAATTAGTGGTTTAGAATATTCCGAAGAAGTAATTAGCATACGCAAATTGCAAACGTATCCGTTTAAAAATTTGATCGAAATCTATTGAAAATAGAACAGCACTTTCAAGTAGAGCCAACATTCTGAATTACCGCCGTCTCTAAAGACTTATTTCGAATCGAACTCATATTGAAGAGTTGCAATATTCATCGAACTACTTTCATTAATTTATATGATTATTCAGACACTTATATAGAACCTAAATTCGCTTTCGGTAAGTCCCCAACATTTTCAAGCATGATGTAGTTCATTGTAGAAGTGTTTTGCTACCTTGTAATCTGTGAATTCAATGAGGCTTTTGTTTTCTATTTTATGATCATTTAATTGCACCTTCTGATTTTAAAGGGGTTTTCCAATAAGAGGTTTCATTTTGAATAGCCTGATTACTGTTTACTTTTGACATTTGAAAAATAAAAACTACAAACTCTTTACTATCATAAGTTCCCCCTATATCACTTTCTTCTCCATATAACTCTTCTTATCAATTGAGTTAGTTCTGTTTTATTTCACTCCTGTAGTTGTTTAAAATTATTATTTTCGGCACCACCAAAAGTATATTTCGTCTGGACGTTAATCTATATTGGAAGCATATCTGTTCAGATCCTTGAAACCGTTCAAAAAATCTTTAAGACATTTTTTTCAACTGGGACTCCACAACTTATGAGAATATTTTACGTTTGTTGAAATTCCCTCGTATCTGGACCTATACAATGTTGCTAATATATCACTGAGTTCTCACAAGATTACTCGTTTGTTCTAGATATTGGCAAACGTCAGTTTTAATTCTGTATACACGATTGTAGCATATAAGAATAGGTTGCTGACCTTCAAGGAAAATATGGCTTATGAATGGTTTCACTGCTATCTAGTACATAATCGACTTATATAATTCCATTAGTGAGTTAATCCGGAAATGGTGTTGCTGAAGGTACGACTCATCCTTATATATATATTTATATATATATATATATATATATATATATATATATATATATATATATATATATATATATATATATATATATATATATAAATATATATATATATATATATATATATATATATATATATATATATATATATATATATATATATATATATATATATAAATATATATATATATATATATATATATATATATATATATATATATATATATATATATATATCAATGGTAACTGACGCCATTATCACTAAGATATTATTCTTGTTACAATTTTTATAATATTTTTAAAAGCTTGGTGGTTTAAGAGAACTGAAGTTGAGTTGAGCTTTACAAATATTACTTGTGACATCTGTTTGTTTGTTTGTGTTTTTATCTTTTTAATCTGTTTTGGTGCTCAAGGCACTCCCAACTCTTTCGCAGTTCACTTATTTACGTCCTACCTTACGCCATAACAGCCAAATCGAGGACGTACGACTAAAGGTCCGATTTTTCTAACCATCTGCACATTGCATAGCTCCATGCCAGCCTATAGTACTAACATGAAAGATGGGTTGGTCCATGAGTTCTGCACTCTAATAGGGGGTCATAGATGCATTCATTCACACTACCGATTGTAATCAGATGATGAAAAACTCATTTTGCATCCCGCTCCTATCTGAATCGGAACCCGGTACCTTCCGCTCTAAGTGCCACAGCTTAAACTAATATGCGTAGTGACATCTGTCGAAATACAATTTCAGCTACCGAAAAAATATTAATAGATATCTTGTCCATAAACTCGAGATCAAGTTTAACATTTCGATTCAATCGATGAAATGAATTGTTGAAAACTAGATCAGTGATATGATTTATGTGTACAAATTCAACCTTTGAAACGCAATATAGAAACTCTCACAGAAAACAGGGAAAACGATCAGTATAGCAAGTATGTATTGGTCGGTTATATAACAACCTGCAGGTCGTGCAAAATTGAGCGCGATTTTATTCAAAACATGTTACTATGTATAATAGAAAATTGACGCTGTGACTAACTCCGATGAATTAAGTGTTTTTGAAATGAACTTCCATTTGGATTTCTTCCTGGCTCATAAGAGCGTTTTACCGATTTCTACTCATTTATTCACGCTTATCGAACCTATGAATAAAATTCTTTTGTACAATTTTAAAGTTTGATTGGAGGCGAAATGTAAGCCATTTTGTTTGAACGTCCAAATTGAACAATACCTTATATTTTCGAAACATCCAGTTCTCAATCGTTCCATGATGATAATACCTGATAATTTGATTACCTGTGAGTGGGTCGCACAATCATTTATTACTGTAAGACGACATATAGATACACAAACTAACTAAAATTATTATTATAAAGAAGAAGATGCAAAGATCACGTGTATTTTTAATAACCTTTGTAAATCTGTATAAATTAATTAATTAATTATTATAATTATTTAAATAAACAATTCGTTAGTTTCGTGTATAGCAGCGATTCAACGATTATCGCCTTAACATGAAATTGAATTTGATACGAAACAGTAATAACAATTATTTGAATGATTGACTGACGTATGTGATAATGTTGTTGTTATATGTGACAATGAATTGAAGAAACTGGTAGGGTGGTTTGTGCACTTAATAACCATATATTAACGTATGTTATGCTGTTGTATCTGTTCATTAAAAGTAAGATGTTTTGGCCGATGACCGGTGATTGAATCTAATCTATGTCTTAAAGGTCGTAAACGGCCGTTTTTGTCTCTCGGAATATTTTTAAAACGCAGCTATTTGAGTGCACTACGAATGTGGCCAAATACGATATTATCTGGATTTTTTCACATTTCCCATTTAACCTTCATGCACTATGCATTGATCAATACCAGACTACTGAATATAGTAGATCGATCGGTCGGTTGATGAGTTCTGCAGTCCAGAGCCGTAATATTCTTAATACTTTCTCACTAACAATTTCAACTTCCAAAAAAGGTTCATGTAAACCTTTTAAGATTAATAGCAAACTGACTCTGGTTTCCCTTATCTCACTAGCGGAACCAAGCCGACCTGACAAAACTACACAATGTTAACCTTAAGTTTGTTTGTCACCTAATGCAACGAAACAAACTGCTTTTTGATATATCGTCGCTGACTCAAATTAGTCCTTCATATTTGATTTTCCTCTCGGGAATGCTTTCTAGCACTTTACACGTTTTATTAGAATTAACGTGTCTGGTGTTTCAATAAGCATAATTTTATACAAACTGTGTTTCTTTCCTGTGACTAGACACGTCCTCTCCGAATGTAAGGCTATACATAATTCATGAATCCGTTCTTTTTTGGAAAGGACGAAATTTCAAGAATAAAACTTGAGTGTTTACCTTGAAGAGTTAGGTCCATGGGAAGAATTTCTGTTTCTTAAATAAAAGAAAAATATCATTTTCTTGTCCACCATCAGGGGCGAGAAATATCAAATATTTGGTATTAATCTGTTCGCTTGTAAGTCAATGGTGAGCAGAAATTTTAACGATCAAGTCTAGTTGTTAAGTGCAATGAACTACCCTCGCCTATGAAGGTGTCCATCCGTATGATATAAAACAAAAGTTATATTACGAAATGTGAGTAGAATTAGGTTAACGAATTACGTTTTATGGGTTACTGTTAAGTAAATTACTTTTGGACTTACATTTTGTCGTTTTCGTTTTATATTCGCGAGCATGGCAAAATATTAAAACGCGAAACTTTGCTACCCATTAGATTCAATTTAAACATAAAAAATATAACGGAAGCTATAGAACACATAGAATATTAAAATGTAGGCAAACAAAAAAAATAGATTGTAAAACGATGAACGTTCTAAGATGAACGGAGACCTTGAATATTATGTTCGTTTAGTTAATCAAAGCATTTACATAATAACCGTATTTTTAATTAATTAATTTGATTTTATTCTTTATTGTGTTACGCATTATAAACGGGTGTAAATTCAAAAGCTTTTCCAAGGACGAAAGCTCAAAATATGAGACTCATTTGTTTATTGCCATTTAAGAATTTAGAATGTCTTGAGATTCATTCACTCCCTCAAACGATCAATTACAGTGTATTTCACAGCCAAACTATTGTCCAATGTCATAGTTTTAAATTAAATAAAAAACTTTACGGAGCGGAGTGGGAGTTATTAAAGTTTTCAAGCACCTTTCGAACAGCATCTTATTACAACAATTGTGAAGCTAAGTTATAAAGATCCTACATCCTTTCATATTCATTTGTCTAACTGGCTACAATAATCGCACTATCTAAGTTCGATGATTTCGTTAAATACAAGTTTCGGCGAAGATTTCTAGATGGCACACCAATACGTTTTAACGAGAACTATAGATGGCACGCGAAGTAAATTTTTATTGAAATGACTAATTTAAAAAAAACAAATTTTGTTTTATTTATTTTAATTACTTATAAATATAATTATCAAAAAATTACCATTTTTTTTAAAAATTATAAATTTTGGTTTCGTTAATAATTCGTTGAATATAAAAAACGCACTAGATGGCACTAGTAGTCGTTGTTCAACGACTACTAGTGCCATCATTTAATCTTCTTCGGAATTATACCATGTTGGCACATAATATCGACGCGATTTCCTTTTTAGTTATTATAATAAGCTATTTGCAGAAAATCCCAATCATAGTGGAATCTTGATATATAACGCAAGAGTTCGTTATAATCAGATGAATGTTATATGCGATTCATGTGTAGGTGACTTCTCTTATTTATAGAAAAATTGCTAGGTAAATAATACAGCCAAACCGTCTACATAGACTCTGGGGGTCGCCGGAAAACATGCCCTCGGATACTATCGAGCCTCTTTAGGAATTTACTTTGTATAATTATTACCGAAAACCACATATGGGACTACAGCAACCCATCCTACCTCTTCGGTGACGGTATGATGATCGTTACTGACTAGATCAATATGCTGTATTCTGGCTGGTTCGGGGTTTATATACAAAACCCTGAGGTCAAATTATCTATCCTCCTTGGTTGATATGTTACTGTCTCTCAGGTGGAAATTACTGTAATTTTGAAAGCAAAGTGTTTGCAAAGGGTATGAATTGCAGAGATCGTCGTATCTGTATCCTTTCTGACAGTCAGACTGCTCTAAAGATGATTGTCTCATTCCTTTTTTGTGGATTCCGAGTCTGTTTAAGGACACGTCTTTATCTATTAAACGGGATATCGCCTATCTTTTTGGTGATCTGGAACCTAAGAGATGGGACAACCTCATTTCTACTCGACTACCTTAAATCTACTTTGTATCAATAAATCAGCAAAAATCTCAGTCAGAATTATGTTAGGTGCACTTAAAGAATCTTGCTGGACATTCTGACGGGGCATTGTTTACTGAATAATTCCGTCTTGGAAGGGATTTCACAATGAGCCGAGTGGGAGAAAAATTGTTACCATAAATATTTGGCATTTGAAAATGAAGCTACGCAGTCGGATTTGAGATAAAAAATATTAGGTATTTTGTACAAATAAGAATTTATATGAGCATACGAAGAAGAAATAGGCGTGATTATACAAAAGCGCACTCGAGAAGAAATTAGGTAGCAATTGTTACGATTTAGACAAATCGGAATCTGTTCCTGGAAAAATCATCGGTTTTACAACTGGAATATGAATAATTTATCAAAATTAAGTATTTTCTGACTATCTGGTTTAGTTCTGAAACCACCAAGTACAGTCCCGCCATCCAGCACGCCACTGTTCTGTAAAATATTTTCGCCAAAAAAAAAATTAAAAAACTTGTCATAGTTGATAAAACTTTAATCAATCAAAACACATACCTTCGGTATTGCATGAAGACGTAGGTTAAATTTTAACTTAACCAATATTGTGACCTTGAATTTTACTATAACTATAAGCCTTTAGTTCCATTTATACTCCTTCCAAAACTATAATATTTATCTGTACTATTAAATATACATACTTTACATCCCCTCTCAAATATGTGGTGCTTACTTCTCTACACACCAAACACTGCACTTTAACTGCTAAATACATACAATCATTAAATTTATTGTACTCAAGAATTACCACCATACTTGCACTTCGAAACTAGTTTCTAACAACTGCTAACCAATATTCTTAAACGGCTTACAAGGATGCACCACTTGATTTCACAAATAGGTAATAGAGGATCTTAAGGTACATTGAGGATCTTAATCTCAAAAATCCTTTTCCTATGTTGCAATATTGCTTTTTAAGATGTGGAAGATTTTAACTCGTTTAGTGTCTATAGATTAATTCTTTCTTTCATTTCCATAATTGTGATGTCCAAACAGTATTTTGGCTCACCAAAAAGATTTTAACTTAGTTTTTGTAAGAATATATGGTGTGGTGCGGACATAGGCTAAATGTTTTACTGACTTGAGTTCTTTCAATGTGGTATCTTTGGAAATCTTTAAGGTCTTGACCAGGTTTTAGAAAAAGATTTGGAAATATGTGTATGTGTATGGATATGTCACATCAACCAACATCACTATGCCTGATCTATATTTGAAGTAAATTAAAATGTCAGCATTACAGAAAATCGATGAGATTTCTATAAGAGCTAAAAGAATGGTTGAGCCACACTATAGAAGGCATTGGTCAATCGATATCGAATATATAAAGATTTAAACAGCAAATATATATGTTACAGTTAAAGTCCGAAATCAGCGAAAGTCGACATTTACCGGTAAATGTCAACATTTACCAAAATGTAAACCGAAGTGTATCGAAATCCATTAATAGATTCTATATAATCCGATTCTACATGCGACACGCAGTGCGACATGTTTGCTTATCCCAGCTCTTACGTCCCTCGAAGTTGAAATCTAAAGCCCCTCGGAGGGCTAAGCGAGAGTTACCGAAGTCGTTAGCCTTTACAATTCTAGGAAATCATTCTAGGGTCTGTTACGAAATCATTTATTAATAAAAAAAATTAAAGAGTAAACATGAATATAGCCTAAATTTGCAGGTAAAAGTAGATTTACATTAGTAAAACGGACATTTACCAAAGGGACATTTACCGGTAAATGTCAACATTCGCCGCATTTCGGACTTTAACCGTAACCTATACATATATATATATATATATATATATATATATATATATATATATTTATATATATATATATATATATATGTATATATATATATATATATATATATATATATATATATATATATATATATATATATATATATATATATATATATATATATATATATATATATATATATAACCAAATGGAAGAAACTGTGGTGTTCATTTAAATGATGATCATTTAAATTTTAAGCGCGGTTCTAGGGAAGATGACAGGATATTCGTTTGTTCATTAATTTTGAGTTTATTTAGACTGTCTGCTTTGTGAGGAAGTGTCGGATGAAAAAGTAATATTTTTGCTAAAGATTTACCAGTAGGTCCAATCTTTAATAAAGTTCAAACCTTACATTTGTGCATTCAACATAATTTTCTCATCCAACTTATGTCAATTAACGAAAATTTTTCTAACAGCTGCTTTAATTGGGATACGACTGAGATTTTCACCATATATGCAGTAATAATCAATTTCAGTACTAAATTGTTGTTTTTCCGTTAAGGAGTATTTGAAAACTGTTAAATTTAATTTCAAGGAATATTGTACTGTCTGTTTAATAATAACGAATCCTTCAAAAACTTTGAATATACCATTATATTATCAGTATTGTTTTATAAGTCTAGCCCAGTATTGGTTCTAGGCTCCTATATATAGAAGAATAGAATATAGAGTGTATAGAATAACTTGACATAGAGCAAGGCAATATGATATATAACGACCTAGTTGGTAACGATTTAATTAAGACATCCTCATGAAAATGGCGAAATGGTCTCTCGGCCGCAACATAGTTGTCAATTAACAATTTACACTAATTAAACTTGATAAAGCTAAGTTTGTTTTGGTTTTGGCTCAAAGCATCTTCGTTTTGGCCAAAATAAAACCGAAGAATATGAATTGTACAGTTTCGGCTTGATTGGGTAACAATCAACACATAAAATCATTGAAATTAAACGTTTAATTTAATTATTGTGAATAATTTAGACAAGCTCGATTGAACATATACCGAAACACTTCCTTCTCTATATAAACTACGAAGATTGACAGTAAATCTAATTGAGTGCAAACTTCCATCAAAAAACTTATTGCGGCTATAATTGATTGTGAATAATTGATTTACATCCTGGATTAAGACCATGATATCGAATGGTGACCTTTATTGCCACGACCAGATGATATGACAAATATGCGTAAATTTTTATAATTCACATCCTAATGTCGATTGCAAATGGTCTAATGAGAGCTGCCCAAGAGGTATATGTTCGCAACAAAATACATAGACAGTGTATCTTGGTTTGATGAGAGGTATTGTCTTGCTATTGAGTGCCATTAATGCAGTAGAACCTTTCGTAAAATTTGTAAACGTGGGTTAATGTGATTTATCGAGAGAGTAAATACAGACAGAATTTTATTTTGAAAATCAATCTTTGTGCTCTGTGAAACCTGTGAAAGTAAATTAACAATGAAGAACCTAAAAAAAAGAATTTAAAATCCTTGATGCCTTGAACATTTATAAAACAGAGAGGAGGGAACCGAACAGAAGGATATATCCAAGCAAATAGAAACAATATGACTGGCATACTCAATATGCAAGAAAAGATCGACGCTGTTAAAAGAGACAGTAGAAGAATAGAAGAACCAGCAAAATATATTAACTGTAAAGGGCAAGAACCAGCCAGCCAGCTAGGATGTGATCATGCACGGAAACCTCCTCTAAGTCATCCAAACACGAATCGAGCAAGAAATGCAATACATATTCTAGAGAGAGTTAAACATATGCACAGGCTACTTCAAACTTGAAAAAACTGACAGCAACGGAACCGAACAATTCAAAAACACTGTCCAAGCAATTTTAAATAGTCTTGAGGAACAGAATAAACTTAATAAGTTAATTCTGGATCGACTCAATCTGCTGGAAATACTAAGTTCCAAAATAGCTACAAAAGAAATAATGTCTGCAATTCACAGTTCTTTTCATAATTCCGCAGAGCAGGAACCAGACATCAAAATTACTCATTCAGAATAGCCATATGGGATGCAAATGGATGAACACAACATCTAGCAGAATTAGAACTATTTTTAAATACTAGGAAAATTGATATATGCTTAGTATCAGGAACACATTTTATCAGCAGCTCATATGTATCAATCCGGAGACATGCTTGATATCATACAAAACATCACTCAGAGCGGGCAAGAGGAGAGCTAGCTATATTTATTAGGGACAGTATTAATCATCATGAAGAATTAAAAATAGAAAAAGAATCCATGTAAGTTACCACCACGATGGTCAAATTTGGTTATCACAATACCTGTAACATATCTGCAATATATTGCCCTCTCGGTATAACCTAAAGAAGGAAAACTCAGAGGTGACTTTAATGCCATAAATATCTTTTATGGAATTAGAGTCAAGATTTGCACGATTAACCTCTCCAAAAAGGAAAAGAATTACTTGCAGCTCGCTCAATCTGTGAATTTTACTCAGGAGAGAAACCAACGTAATGGCCATTTGGTTCTAACAAACTTAAGGCAGTGAAAATTGAAACAATTGGAAAATACCTTTGTTCTCTATAGCTCCAACTAAAGATACCGACTATTCCCTCTGGAAAACAACAAAAGGGTTAAATCAACCAAAAAAGCCCAATCTAAACAAACGATGGAAAATGAGCTAGAAGTGCGAAAGATAAGGCTCGCCTGTTTGCTCAACAACTTGAAGAAATATTTCAACTACTAGGTCGACTGACCATTTATTTAAACACTGCTGATACGACCATAAAATCTGACATCGAAGATATCAGGCCTGTAACATTGAAATAACTAAACGATGATATTATGAACATAAAAGTTAATAATGGTTACGATCTGATGGCGAACAGGACCAATAATAAAAGAGCAGCCAGCAAAAGGCATCCGTAAATTATTGCATATAGTCAATGTAATCCTCAGGAAAAAAAGTGTACCAATGCAGTGTAGCAGAAGTAATAACTTATAATTCCGAAACCAGGCAATCCACCGTATGATAGAAAATCTTACCTGTCAATTTCGCCAACAATACCCAAATTATTTGAGAGGCTGTTGCTCAAAGATTGAAAAGAACCGTATCCAGGATGATCAGTTTGGTCGCAGAGAGAAACATTCAGCTTAAAGATGTCATTAATAATACATTAGAAAGAAGAAAAGAAACTCTAGTTTCTTCTTAGATGTGGTGCAGGCCCTAGAAAATCGCCACCTTTTGGTGAAATATGAAGAAGAATATTCCGAGCTAAAAAAGATTCCCGCTGGAGTCCCTCAAGGTAGTGTTTGAAACCTATTATTTACCTGCTCTACTCCAGAGATTTACTTCAATTAAACGAAGTTACCGTTGCAACATTTATTGATGATACTCTAGTTCTCTCATGTAGGAGACATTACCAAGGAATCTACAACGAAACTTCAAGAAGCATGTGACAAAATCATATATGGACAAAAAAGAGGCGTTTTGGGATCAATTAATCCACACCAAAAATAAATTGCTATTTTATCAACAAGTGTTAAAGCATGTATGGACTTACGGAATAGAGCTCTAGGGCTGCACAAAGAAAACCAGTACCAACATAATAAAATAAACTTATAAAAACAAAGTGGTACGTGGTATAGATAAGCTCCGTGGTACATTAAGAATGATGACCTCCATAGGGGCCTAAATATCCAGACGGAATAAAAAACTTGCAGTAATTCGTGCAATGTTGGACACTTCACATGCAGTAAGATGATTGGAGAAAAGGAAATCAGTTGATTAAATGGATAAAGGACACTAGTAAAAAGACTACTTCAGTAAATAACTAAACTGAATTAAGAAAGGAGCATTACTACTCGTCGAGGTATTATTGTTCGACGAGGAGGTGGATGAGCCCTGAAATTGTAGGGTAGCGTAGACAACAGTTTGGCTCCATCAGGATGTTTGAAACACTATAAAGTGTTGAAGTTAGATTATTGACACAGTACAATGACCTCTAAAATCTTATTTGTTTACTTAAACTGCACTATTCAGTCATTCAGTAATAATATTTAAGGTTATAATAAATGTCTTACAGTAAAGTTTTAAATGCAACATTTTGTATACGAATCCATATCCCCAAAAATTGATTAAAAACACTTTCAAACCTTGATTTTTGTTTACTAACACATATAAATGCAATTCACGACTGTAAAATTTATTTAATGAATTGTAAAAGTTGATCTGATTTCAATGTCTTATATGCTTCCTCATGGATAAATTTAATCGATTCCAAATAAACAAAAAACCCAAATTAATCTAGAAAAGCTTCTTGGTGCAGTTGGATTTTGTATGTTTCGTCTCACATTGCCCCACTCTCTATTTGAAATAAGTTTAGTTTTGGATATGGTGTATTTATAAAGGGTTTTCCAATAAGAGGCTTCATTTTGTATTTAAATAAAATCGAGTATTTTCTAAGAGAAATCAATGAAGGAGGAAGGTATGCCATTAACATTTGAAAACGATATCAGTCAAATGGCCATCATGACGACACTTGCAGCACCATATCGTTTTCATGCAATTTTCCATGACCGCGGCTATATATGTCCTCAATAATTTCTGCTTATAAACGTAGCCTACTTGTGATGCATTTGAAGGACCCAACCGTACGACGTTTATGGCGATCGATCGGCTTGCGTTCCTGTGTTAACTGAGCTTTAAAAGCGTTAACACCTAACTTTTTATACAAAATACGGTGTAATGCCGTTTGTAGAATGTCTAATTAAAGATCGACGATGAATTCATAAACCTGATTTATTTTCAATGCTGCGGGCTACAGCAGCAATATTCTGCACACGGTTTCGAGTCTTCACATCACTAACTTGTCCCAACAGCTCAAATTTTTCCACTATTGCCGACCGAGAAGTTGCTTCACGAAAACCTAAAAGTGACAAAGTTTTCACCATTTTTGTAGTGAATTAAAGTGTTGTTGAAGCGTATATCGTTGAAGTGTATATGGTAATGGTTTTGTTAAATGTCAAAAGATGACAGATTCAAAATTGACAGCTGTCCCAATAGTAGGCTATTCAAAATAAAACCTCTTATTGTGTTTTCTTTATAAAATTTTTTCAGTGTCACCCAACTTGTCGCAAACAATGTATCGAAAGTATCACGTCATATAGACATAAGAACCTGTATTCTTGTTATTGTTTACATCATTTTTCAACAATCTTAACACTTGAAACTATATCAAACCAAATATATTATAAATGTTTTTTATTATTGCAGTTCTGTTTCTACGTTGGATGGCTAAAAGTTGCTGAGGTATTGATTAATCCATTTGGCGAAGATGACGATGACTTTGAATTAAATTGGTTAATTGATCGGCATATCAAGGTAAGAATGAATTATAAAATCCCCGCGAACAACAAACTTGACCATGAATAAATGTTTTTGTGTATATAAAACACCTTAAGGTGATCCATTCTTAATTAAATAAGATTCGTCTTCTCAGAAAATAATAACAAATGAGCTCGCTTATACACTCAAGTGTGTGTATACACAAACATAAAATGTAAAGAAAGACCTTGCAAGGTTGTGTATACAAACTTCATTATTATACCTACGTGCTTCACAATTTATGACTTTAGCTTTTGTATTTTATGTTATTATTGAACTTTCAGCTAACATTACATACTTGTTGTTGGGATAGTAGTATAAAGTAGGTGTCATATCCATATATTTGACTCATCTCTTTCTTATGCATGGCTTAAGTGTATATACAACTAAGTAAAAACCGGATTTTACATTACACAAAATTAAAGCTTTCGGCAAACTTTCATAAATATTATTACATGAGTAAAGTATACACATGTTTGACGCGTATTTGTTTGTGGAATCTCGTTCAATCAAATTTGAAATGATGTGTAGCTATCTGTGTACAATTTTAATGATGACTTGGTCAAAATGTTGTGGAATGCGGAACCCAAAAATAATAATATACATAAATACGAGGTTGTTTACAGCATAAAATACAGACACAGGTTTGAAAAACTAAACTATAAAAAGCGTTTTGTTCGTGTTGTGTTACATAGCAAGTGTTCATATACGAAGATATTATTTGGATTGAATTGTGCAAGTCATTGTTATTGTTTGTACAAAAAGGTAACATCTTTAGTTCTAAGAATATGTTTTTTTTTACTATATATAAGTTTAGAAAACTAGTTTGAAGAACTTAGCATTTAGCGATTATCTAATCAAAATTTTGTATTAGAACACATTCACAGAATGGTATTTGTTTGATCTATTAAGCCTGAAAATGTTATTGAACCTTCCAAAGTCAAGCAATTTCTAGTTTCACAAAGACAATATTATAGCGCATATAAAGGACTAGTTATTGGCGAGGTTTGCTTAAAAATATAACTTCAAGACTGAGTTAATTGGGTAAATGCACATGTACAAGTTTTTTTTAACTTTAACTGAATTTACAAGCATAGGGTGTCCACTAGTCTAGACCATCAATGATGCGCTGTTCAATGATTTTCGTGTCACTCGAGGTCAGTATTTGACTGATACATCTCCACGTCTGCTTTCTGATTTCGGTTTAAAAATCTGTTTGATTTGTTTGCCGTAGAAGCTTTTCATTGAAAATTCTTCGCAGGCAGTATTTGTGTGATCTTCCGTGTATGTTTTCATGTATGGGTGTACTGATACGCTGTACTGATTTCGTAGCTGTGTTTTTCTCGACAGATGCATTCCAAGCCTCGTGAAGCATACTCAATGTATTTGTGGCATCAAGATTGATATCTTCTTCCGTACCACCTTTTGCTGCTTTACAGCTCGTTGTATTTGTATACTATACGAATTGCTCAACCTCTTCGATTGCCGTATTATTGATGCTAATTGTCTTTGGTAAATTTTACTTTATTCCAAACTCTTTATATAGGTACAAACAAACTAGAAGATGGCAAATCGTTCTCTACGTCGTAAGACATCATCAACCAAAAGGACATTTTCACACTGATCATAGCCGAGCCGTTTATTGTCTGAACTATTTCAGGAATTTTCATTGAACACCTGATATCCGTCATGAAAAAGTACTCGATAAGTATCATCCATACTCCTCTTTAAGCCATAATATATCAATATCAGTATACCAGTGATTCCACATTAGAAGTTTAGTATCTGATTTTACTCATCGTTGATTGACATTAGATACCATAAAATTTTATAGTCTCCTATACTTTTATAATTTTATAGTCTCCTATAGTCTCCTATACGACAGACATGTTTCGTAAATATTTCGAACGAAACATGAGATCCATAGAATACCACCACAGTATCCAGAGCTTGTCGTAGGAGGCGACTAAATCTGGTTGGATCGCTGGGCTAACGACCCGCATCCGTAAAAACCAATTAGAGTTAAAAATGTCAACAAAACCAAAAAAATCGGATACCGCCTAAATAACAATGACCCCCCGCTTAAGTACCCGGATACGAGATTGAAGATCGGCACGTGGAACGTGCAGTCACTAAGGAAACCTGGCGCGTTGGTCGGCCTTATCACATGTATGAAGGAGTATCGGCTGGAACTCGTAGCGCTGCAAGAAACTCGATGGCCTAAAAGTGGAGTCCATGTGTCCCAAGGCTATACGTTGCTACACAGTGGAGATGACCTCGGAAATCTTGGAGTTGGCTTTCTCATTGGGCCGCAGGTAAAAAAGGCTGTCTTGGACTTCCAGGCAGTCGATAATCGAATGTGTAAGCTTCGCTTGCACATGAAATTAGCCATCCTGTCAATTGTTTGTGTACATGCGCCCACTGATGTAAGCCGACCCCAAGATAAAGACTCATTTTACAATAATTTGGATAATCTGATGGGCTCTATACCTGAGCACGATATCAGATTGGTGATTGGTGACTTTAATGCTAGAGCTGGCAGAAATCAGACCGACTTATGTAACAATATAGGTCCGTACTCGCGACACGAAACTGCGACCGAAAATGGGGAAAGAATGATGTACTTTGCGATCGCACATGATCTCAAAGTGGCAAGTACATTCTTTCCCCATAAAAACATCCATTTGGAAACATGGACACATCCACGTAAAACATCCCGAAGCCAAATTGACCATGTGTTGATTTCAAAAGGGCGGGCTCGGGTTGTCCAAGACGTGAGATCGTATCGGTCGTCAACCAAATTCGTAGGCAGTGACCATTTTATGGTTGCTGTAAAGCTACGATGGAAATTTTCGTACAAGTCAGGGAGGACAGGAGAACATAAAACGCGATTCTCCTGTGAAGGTCTGATAAATGAAGAAACGCAACGAAAATATCAAGATCTTGTCAGCAATAGCATTTTACGATCCAATTACCAATCTGATGATGTGAACAGTGTCTGGGAAGTATTGAAAACCTCGGTTGTCGATGCTGCCCAGCACACTCTCGGTATAGTGAAAACTAAGCCCAAAAATGATTGGTTTGATGAGGAGTGTCGTCTTGCTGTTGAGCAACGCAATATAGCCCACAATGAAGCGCAGACTCGGCTTACAATTGCAAGGAAAAACAAGGCAGTTCTTGCTAGGAGGACAGCTAAACGCATTTGTAGACAGAAGAAGCGCGAATGGTGGAAGGCCAAGGTCTTAAGAGTACAACAACTCAGCAATGAGCACAATTCGCGTGGTTTCTTTAAAGGAATCACCGAATTGCACCATACCTTAAGATCTCGGTCAACTGCCATTCGGGACCAGGATGGAAACCTCTGTGTTAACGTCGATGCGGTACTCGATACATGGCGTGAACATTTTTCTGATCTACTTAATGTTCCACATGATCACAAGCTGTGTTTGAATACCCTCAAATACAGACCGCGGAGATGTTCATTGAGGATCCATCCTATGAGGAATTCACAATGGCCATGCAGAGATTAAAGAAAAATCGTTCACCAGGAGTTGATTGCATTAATTCAGAGCTCTTGATATTCGGAGGGCTAACTTTGTGGAACTGTCTTTTCGACCTTATTCGATTGGTATGGCGAAATGAAGTTATGCCTGACGAATGGAAAGTGGCCGCGTTATGCCCAATATTCAAAAAGGGTGATCGCATGAAATGCGAGAACTATCGCGGTATAGCTGTCCTTTGCACAGCATACAAGTTACTGTCATACATTATCTTGGGAAGAATTACTCCTCTAGCGGAGGAAATTGTCGGTGACTACCAAGGAGGATTCCGTCCAAATCGGTCAGTCACTGATCAAGTTTTTTCGCTATGGATGATTCTTTCCAAGTACTACGAAACATCTCGCGATGTACACCAGGTATTCCTAGATTTCAAGCAAGCCTATGACTCGATCAATCGAGAGAGGGTATGGTATGCGCTTGAATATTTAGGAATACCACAAAAATATGTACATCTATGTCAAATGACAGTAACGCAGTCACAATGCTGTGTCAAAGTTGAGAACAGGCTATCGAGAACTTTTGCAATTACTTCTGGTGTTCGACAAGGAGATGCGCTGTCCCCGATACTTTTTAATCTCATGTTGGAATACATCCTTCGTAAAAGTGCAACACCTCAGGACAATATCTTATTCCGACAATCCAATCAACTTCTTGCGTATGCAGATGATATCTGTGTGATTGGATTAAATGGCAACGGAGTGAAAGATATACTTGATCCACTGGAACAGTTTTCAGCTTCCGTTGATCTCAAAATCAATGAGTCCAAAACCAAATATCTAATCTCTGGTTTTCGAGACCAAGACGCAAGTGATTTCAGTAGTGGATACCACACGTTTGAAGGAGTGATGAGATTCAAGTATCTTGGATCTCTCATTACTCACGATAATAGTGTGGGAGAGGATATCAAGGTTCGGCTTGCCGCTGGCAATCGGGCTTTGTATCCTCTACGTCCACTGCTGAAATCAAAATATCTTGCAAATACGGATAAGCTGAAGCTGTACAGAGTGTTGATCAGACCCGTTGTCATGTATGGATGTGAGAGTTGGACCTTTACGGATGAGTACGAAAGATGGCTTCTAACATTCGAGAGAAGAATCATGCGTGTGATATATGGCCCAAAACGAGACGTTGATGGCACATACCGAGTTCTATTCAATCACGAGATCAGGAATTTAATGCAAATTCCTGATATCGTGCATGAAATCAAAGGACAGCGAATACGCTGGCTCGGTCACGTTCTGCGTGCTGATCCGAAACGAATGATACAGCGATCTTTGAAGGGAGAACCGCCTTTCGGTAGGCGAAGAGGTCGCTGTCGGCGACGATGGCTCCACGGCGTAGAGAGCGATCTGGCATCTTCCAACTGCTTACAACAGTATGAAGAGCTGGCTCGTGATCGAAACTGTTGGAGCCAGATTGTTGACACGGTACGGGCCAACAATGGCCTGTAAAAACCGAAAAAAAAAAAAAAAAAAAAATACGACAGCCATATTATTTAGGGTGGTTGAATTCTATGGCCATCACGAATGGTTGATAAGTTCTAGACATGTATGCATGATCAGACGTAATTTTAAATCGAAATTACAACCATTATTGGCTACTCCTAGAACTGGTAACCCAGGTCTGGATAGTACATATATGTTATATAAAATACAATGAATAGTTACGCCATAATAGTGAATTAAAAATAATTAGCATCGAAAAACGATTTCAATTCAAATTCTGTAATTCACAAGCCCTGTTGCAACAAACCCTTACAATATATATAATTATATATATATATATATATATATATATATATATATATATATATATATATATATATATATATATATATATATATATATATATATATATATATATATATATATATATTCAAACAATTATCCTGAAACTGGCCTAGCCAACGAAAGTTAAAGATCACATAAACGATGCCATATATTTCATAAGACAAACGTCTGCATCGCCTGGTTGATTCAAGCGCCCTAGATGTCAATCAATGTCACACCGGAGTTCTGATTTAACTCCCATTATTAGCTGTCACGATTACAGCTCACAGCATCATTTATATATCCTACAATGCTAATATGCAGTCTATACCTCGAGAATATAACACTTAAAAGCTACTTAAAGCTTGGCCTCACCTTAATATTTGTTCATGTATAACGTTTGAATTGAAGTTTATACATGACAAAAGATCGATGAATTAGGGCACATAAATATTTTCCTTAAGTCTCCGGTCGTAGCGCAATGGTTAGGTGAGACATCAACATAAAATAAGTCTTAGCACAATGAATATCTCATGCTGTATAAAATAGTAGAAAAAAATCCAACAGAAAAAATATTTTTTCTACTCACCACCAGAGGCACTACAGTCGCTGGAGGTCCTCTGACCCAGACGGTTATCCTCAAACTTTTTAATCGGATGTATTCCGAACCTTAGTAACCTAAGCTATCAGGAAAATCATAATGGCATCATCAATAATCACGGACAAATTCTGCTGGTTTCAAAAATGACAGCAGAAAAAATCTCTTTAGCGACTGTAGTGATGGTGGGTAGAAAAAATATTTTTTCTGCTGGATTTTTTTATGCTATCTTATACAGCATGAATATTTCCCATGTCAGTACTATAGGCTGGCATGGAGCTATGCATGTGCAGATGGTTCTATGAGTAAATCGGAACTATAGGACGTCGAAGGGATGTCAATCGAGCCTGAATGATGGAAGACACAAAAAATTAATTTTCATGCTGTAAAGTTTATATTGAAGCGAAAGCTCGGAAATGAACGGTTTATTGCTAGAAATAGTGATTCTTGTCTGGTTTATATGATCACGTACTACTGATGACCATTTAGTTATTTGTAACGATTTCATTGGTATATATTCAGAGTTGTATACCATATGTTCAAATAGATTCAACTATCAAACGTATACAGTATTAACTAAGCGTAGCATATCTTTCAATAAGCTATTATATTTTAGTTATGTCGCTTTGCCTATAACGTATAGTTCAATCTTGAATCGAGATGTAATTCAAAATATTTGACAGATGGAGTTTGGGAAATTTGTACCTCAACGGCCAAACTTTTGTAAATTGGTTAAGTTTGTCGAGTGCTTGATGGTTCAAAACCTGGAAGTGTTCCTTAAAAATTCATTTAAAGAAAAAATATAAAATTCTTGTAGCAGTATACAACAACTAATTTATATTCTACAACCAACTGTTAAGATTGCTACGCCGATTAGCTCTGCTGATTATAACAATTACAAGTTTTCTCCGAACATTCAACAGCTCTTAATGACAAACGGTTAATACGTAGGCAATGGCAACTCCACAGGTCACCATCTCTTTCTCTGGCATACTAAGGTAAAAAGCTAGTGTTAAATTGGGAATTTTGGTATGGAAAAATTATTCCCAATTTATAAATATTTACATGGAACTAATTTGAACAGAAATTAAAGTAAATCTTTTCACAATTCCCTATTCCCGGGGAATTACCAGAATAAAGCAAATGGACACGGTCTAATAAGCGGAAAATTGCTGTCAAATCTATCGGATAAGTTTTATGAGTCGTAGCTGAAATCAGGAACTAAGTCTATATAGACTGTAAGCTCTTGTTGTACCAAAACAAATCGGACAAATGGTATTCAGTTAAAGGCCTCAGTTATTGTGCTTTCAACATAATAAAAACGGCAAGAATGCAGTCACGAAAACTCCGCGAACAATGGTGAACATACACTGGTTTGTACGCAATGGAAACATACGTCGAGATTTACACATCGAAACTGTCTTGTTAGTTCCTAAGTAGAGAAGAATACAAGTCATAGGCAGTAAAACTAAATAGATCTGTATCGTAATATTAAAATACTGCTGCCAGAGGTTGTCGAAACTTTTCGATTCTTTCTTAGTTTCATTCCATAGTTTTTGATTATTGGTTTCTTGAATCTTATACTCTACACAGAAAGTATTTCTTAGTTATAGTTTCATAACCCAGTTTTTATCTTTCAGGTAATTTTCAGTACAAGTACGCTTGCGTTCTTTAATTAATTGAATAACTTTATTACTTTCCTCATTAAATTCTGTTTTTGTTAATACATTTCCACCTGTTTTCAGGCCTTAAGGTATAATTCGCTTGTTTTTCTTCTAAAAACATCTTTAGTTGCTTCGACATATAAAGTAATATTGTTTTAAGTCACACTTTCAAATTAATTACGTAACCCAGTTTATCTTTAAATAATTGCTAATCAGTAAATTTGTTGGTTAAGATTATATTTCCTTGTCTTTTTAATGATTAATTGGCTCAAACCCATTAACATTCTAATAGGTGGCCCGTATTAAGATCATTAATATATTTAACATCATTCTTGCCTTTGATGATACTTCAGTTAATCAAATAATTAATATTGTTTATGCCAGTAGTCTTATAGACTGGTTTATCTGTTACAACTAATAGTTGAACGCAGTAAGTTTCATGAGATCACTAATAGTTAAATTTTACCTTGAATTGCTTAACTCGATGCCAATCTGTATGTAGTGGCTGCATTGTGGTTCGGTACACACTTTATATTGTTTTATTTACAGTAAGCTGAACAATTTAAAAGTTTGTGTCATTTATAGTTAGATATTATTTTTCTCCCGCAGTCACTCAGGCTCAATTGGTCCATTGTGGCATCCCTTCCCAGATGAACAATATCAGTCCCAAAATCTATTTATTCTTGTAATGATTCTCAATTAAGAAAAGTGATCGAAAACAGTGCAGTCTCGTTGAAGTGCTTGCGTTGTTATAAATTTTAATTCGATATATGTGATTCTTAAAAAATAGTTTCCCGTGAGAATACTTAGCAAGATTTTCAGAATTCAAGTTCAACTGGAATCTGTGCAGATCTATTGAACTGAAGAAGATTTTGCATAGTTGAGATATTTAAGGCCGTCACATCTCTTCTGGTGCAGAAAGTGATAATCACGAAAGTGATAATCGAGATCTCTTTTAAGTGATCCCGTGATTTCCATGTGACTGATCGGTCAGTAAAGATCATCATATCGTCTCCGAAGAGGTAGGATGGGTTGTTGTAGTCCAATATGTGATTTTCAGTAATAATTACACAAAAAACTTTCCCAAATATGTGCTTCGTCCCCATAGCGTCCGAGGACAGTGCTTTGTCGGCCCAGCTTCTTTCATATTTGATAGTGCCCGAAGAGTCAATATATTGTCTCGAGATTGAGCGATTATTTGCGATACAGACCTTCTGACCCAAAAAGATCAAGCGGCATAGTAGAACCACATCCATCTCAAGAGCTACAGAAATTGTTATGTGCATAGCTCCTGCAATATCAGACAAACAAGTATATGAAGGCGGTTTAGAGGTTTCCTTCCATATCCACATCGTTGTTCTAGGGCACCAAATAAGTGCGACAAACAGAGATTATGAGTTTGATCGCCGAAACGTATAGCCAGCTTACGCGTCTCGGTGTCAGACCCGATGATTTACCAAATGACTGTTTGCATTACCAGTAAATGTTACATTTCCCTTCTATATGTTTTCATCAAGTAATATTCCGATATAGTCAGATCCCCAGATACTAATTAGAATAATATGTGCCAAAATTTTTGGAAGACTAAACTTTCCCATAGTCCTGCGTTTAGTGAAAAGAACCATCTCACTATGCTAAAACTATGTTAAAAGCGATAAACTGTGTTAATTATGATGTGCACATAGTGCATCCGTATATTTACCTCAGTATTATGGCGATGTTATCTCCATAATACTGGTAGGTATAAATATACAGTAGGTATCCCCATAATACTAGTAGGGAAAAAACCGTAATCGTTTAATTGGACTAGAAGTGTGTTGACCACATGACCCAGAAGAGCGGAGACTGAACCCTACCCTGAGGACATATCTTTCGGGCGGTCACCATCCACCGAACAAGTGTATGGTCTACATGCCAAGTCTTGCAGCTGCAGAAACCATCGCACTGAAGGAAGAAGCATTATCAAATACGTCTTCGATGTCTAGAAATGTTAACAAGGCAAACCCTTTGTTGTCCTACAGGATTTTGTAATAGTACAATATCACTTAAGTACCTATCAACTAATCGCTATAAAATTTAAGTACAAAATAGGACACGCGGAAAGGTCGAAAACTTTTTGCCTGGTTATAAGGATGCCCAATACTATGGAAAGTTACCGAAAAGAAAGCCACTCATAACAAAACCCAGCCATATCAAAATTTTGAGAATAACGATCCGACCGTTTGTATAACTAGTGGGATACATTCCGAGAACAAGGTGAAAAGTCATAGTACCGAATGATGGATAGCCTAGATATACTTACAAGGTAGCAAAAGTATTTGATCGATATTGTATATCCCACATGCTCTCCGCGAGCCGGTTAGAGTATTTCCCAATCAGAACTTAGGAATATACTCAATGCCCAAAGATACTTTATATCCAAATTATTGAACGATTGGCATATTCTCTTAAAGTCCTAACACAATAAGACACTTCTAATACAATACATTGTACTCGTATATACAAAGTACAAAACATCTCTCATACATCAAATTCTACCTTCAATCGACATTGAATTCTTTAAAATACATTTTCTATTATTAAGTAATAAATTGAAATTCATCATCGTCAAACAATAATAATAATATATTATTTTTATCTTGTCCGATAAAATTTTGTCGATTGTTTATTTGGATTTGTATAATTACATAAAATTAATGATAGTTCATAATTTTTAATTTAAAGCTAAAATAGGTTGAATTAGATTTATATGTTGTCCGCATGTACATAAATCAAAAATTTTTAAATTTTATGTAATCGCGTGTTTGGGATTAAAAATGTGTGTCGACAGGGTGTCTGCCCATTTTTATGTTTCTGTTATGTTTCGGCAAGAGCTTTTATTGCAAACTTTAGACCGTAGTGAAGTAGTGGAAACTTTTTAATTAACCGCTGTGTAAACTTAATGTGTAAGATTAGCTATTTAAATTTAATGGATTAAGCATCCGCACGTACTGACATTTCGGCAAAGGTCAGTTTATAATGGTCAAATGAATATATATATATATATATATAGCTTTTTTTATGAGAAAGATTATTCTTAGTAGCCTTGCTGCAGCAGAACACATCATCATATAATTAAAACTGTTTTCATTTATACTTGATAAGTATACTCTTCTTTACATAATGATCTCATATACTATTGTTGTTTGTATCATTTTAACAGGGATGAAGTACTCTTCATACGATTTACGTGTTACGAGTAACAATTGAAATAATTGATCTAGCACAGATTGATGGCTATTTCTCTTAGTGTGAGATCAGATAATTATCACGTTCTGCATTGAAGCAGGTAGAAAAGAATTTGGAATGTTTCTGGTACAATATTTCGTTACTTAAGTGTTCAGACAGACTTAACAGGTCTAACAGTTTTTCAAAAAATTTATTTTATCGCATACTGACGTTTTTGTTAGGTTTCGATTGAGGTCGTTATTCCTTATATACCAAAATTATATCAGATGAACGTTATTTTAAGGATATTCATGTTACGGCATTGCAAGAGCGCAGATTGAAAGTGCACGAGATAGCTGCGATAGAGGCATCTCTGAAGAGCCTGTTTTCAATATATTACTCGAACATTTAGATAAGAAAAAGTTATCCGCAAGTTGGATGCCACGTTTCCTTAAAATCGAGTTAAAAGCGAACAAGTGTGCTAATTTCAGGTTTGGTGATGTTCAGACGAAATATCCATCAATATACACCGGAGACCTAAGAACAGTCTAAACAGTAGATTTCTTCTAGCGAATCTGCACCGAAAAAGGCTAATGCCTTTTATATAGGTTTTATCGGCCAACAAGATCATGGCCACAGTTTTTTTTGGATGCACGTGGCATATTCCACAATAATTATCTTCAAAAGGAGAGAAAAATCACGAATATTATTGCAACTTATTGGACCGTTTCAACTACGTTTGGAAAGAAAAACGACCGCAAGAAAAAAGGTCACTTTTTTGTCTTACATACACGTGTGTATTTTCCATAGCCAAAATTCATGAATTGCGCTTCGAATTGATTACACCTCTGCCATATTTTGCAGACACTACTGAGGAGATCAACGAGATTTTTTTGGCCGAAAATATTATTCCTTGTTTCATATCTCATTCCGGCCTCGTATATTGTCGATGACTCGTGTAAATTCTGACAATAGCTGAGTTGAAGCCTTATCGACATTTAAAAATATGTTCTAGTTGAAGAACGTTTCACTGGGTGCGGAAAGACTGTATCCAGACTCCTACAGGAGTCAAGTTTTTGGAAGTAAGGAAATTTTTCTCCATTTGGGGGAAACAAAATGCAGCTGTTAGCTTTTGTGGTGATTTATATAGGCAAAAGCTTGTATTTTCTTAATGAGGCAGGCCGTATATGAGATATTTAGAGGTTAAGCTACTGTTCTACACTACTGTGCTAAATTAATGTCATTTATTCATTTAGAATAAATTCTTAATTAAATCGAAAACCATATCATGTGCCACCTTAACCGCGCAGGTGGCGCAGTGGTTAAAGCTTTTAGATGCATGAAAAGTACTCGAAAATCCAGATTAGATATCCAAATCACTGGTAAATTATCCTTACATTGTCCCTTCACTGCCAGAGGGTTTTCTGAGTGATACAGCATGAATGATTTCAATTTAAAATCGGTACTTGAAGCGCTTCCACGAAATAAAAGGTTGGTCCGATCTTTGGTCGCTTGAAATCTAGTAGAACACTACTTTCTTAAAAAATACACCTCTTGGAGTGGAGAACATGCTTATATATATATATATATAAGATAGTACTATATAAGAAAGTATTCTCATGCTATAATATATATATATATATATATATATATATATATATATATATATATATATATATATATATATATATATATATATATATATATATATATATATATATATATATATATATATATATATATATATATATATATATATATATATATATATATTATATAGCCTGTAGATCACAATCTGATGATGTGAACAGTGTCTGGGAAGTATTGAAAACCTCGGTTGTCGATGCCGCCCAGCACACTCTCGGTATAGTGAAAACTAAGCCCAAAAATGATTGGTTTGATGAGGAGTGTCGTCTTGCTGTTGAGCAACGCAATATAGCCCACAATGAAGCGCAGACTCGGTTTACAATTGCAAGGAAAAACAAGGCAGTTCTTGCTAGGAGGACAGCTAAACGCATTTGTAGACAGAAAAAGCGCGAATGGTGGAAGGCCAAGGTCTTAAAAGTACAACAACTCAGCAATGAGCACAATTCGCGTAGTTTCTTTAAAGGAATCATCGAATTGCACCATACCTTAGGATCTCGGTCAACTGCCATTCGGGACCAGGATGGAAACCTCTGTGTTAACGTCGATGCGGTACTCGATACATGGCGTGAACATTTCTCTGATTTATTTAATGTTCCACATGTATCACAAGCTGTGTTTCAATACCCTCAAATACAGACCGCGGAGATGTTCATTGAGGATCCATCCTATGAGGAATTCACAATGGCCATGCAGAGATTAAAGAAAAATCGTTCACCAGGGGTTAATTGCATTAATTCAGAGCTCTTGATATTCGGAGGGCTAACTTTGTGGAACTGTCTTTTCGACCTTATTCGATTGGTATGGCGAAATGAAGTTATGCCTGACGAATGGAAAGTGGCCGCGTTATGCCCAATTTTCAAAAAGGGTGATCGCATGAAATGCGAGAATTATCGCGGTATAGCTCTTCTTTGCACAGCATACATGTTACTGTCTTACATAATCTTGGGAAGAATTACTCCTTTAGCGGAGGAAATTGTCGGTGACTACCAAGGAGGATTCCGTCCAAATCGGTCAGTCACTGATCAAGTTTTTTCGCTGCGGATGATTCTTTCCAAGTACTACGAAACATCTCGCGATGAACACCAGGTATTCCTAGATTTCAAGCAAGCCTATGACTCGATCAATCGAGAGAGACTATAGTATGCGCTTGAATATTTAGGAATACCGAAAAAATATGTACATCTGTGTAAAATGACAGTAACGCAGTCACAATGCTGTGTTAAAGTTGAGAACAGACTATCGAGCATTTTTGCAATTACTTCTGGTGTTCGACAAAGAGATGCGCTGTCCCCAATACTTTTTAATCTCATGTTGGAATACATCCTTCGTAAAAGTGAAACACATCAAGACAATATCTTATTTCGACAATCCAATCAACTTCTTGCATATTCGGTTGATATCTGTCTCAAAATCAACGAGTCCAAAACCAAATATCTGATCTCTGGTTTTCGAGACCAAGACGCAAGTGATTTCAGTAGTGGAAACCACACGTTTGAAGGAGTGATGAGATTCAAGTATCTTGGATCTCTCATTACTCACGATAATAGTGTGGGAGAGTATATCAAGGTTCGCCTTGCCGCTGGCAATCGAGCTTTGTATCCTCTACGTCCACTGCTGAAATCAAAATATCTTGCAAAATACGGATAAGCTGAAACTGTACAGAGTGTTGATCAAATCCGTTGTCATGTATGGATGTGAGAGTTGGACCTTGACGGATGAGTACGAAAGATGGCTTCTTACATTCGAGAGAAGAATCATGCGTGTGATATATGGCCCAAAACGTGACGTTGATGGCACATACCGAGTTCTATTCAATCACGAGATCAGGAATTTAATGCAAATTCCTGATATCGTGCATGAAATCCAAGGACAGCGAATACGCTGGCTCGGTCACGTTCTGCGTGCTGATCCAAAACGAATGATACAGCGATCTTTGAAGGGAGAACCGCCTTTCAGTAAGCGAAGAGGTCGCTGTCGGCGACGAGGGCTCCACGGCGTAGAAAGCGATCTGGCATCTTCCAACTGCTTACAACAGTATGAAGAGCTGGCTTGTGATCGAAACTGTTGGAGCCAGATTGTTGACACGGTACGGGCCAACAATGGCCTGTAAAAACCGATATATATATATATATATATATATATATATATATATATATATATATATATATATATATATATATGTATATATATATATGTATATATATATATATATATATATATATATATATATATATATATATATATATATATATATATATAATATATATATTATATTATATATATATATTTTTTTTTTGTAAAAATTTATTCCAGACCCCTTATGTTTTATCACAGCCCTGTATTATTGGTTTGCCAGTAGTGGCGTTTAAATCAGCGTCAATTTTTGTAAACCAATAGCAGCGAACATTATATATTGTAAAATTGTGGCAGCAAAGTTCTTCTTTGTAATATAAGGCTAAGGCATTTAACATAAGGCAAACTTTTACGGCTTGCAAATCCTGCGTGAGCACTATATATATAAATTCGCCCCTTTCACCTCGCTCTTTATCGTTAGCTTTTTCCTCTCTAGCCTCTTCCCTGTGAAAAATATGCTCGTTGTACATTTCTGTCGATACATTGCCTGCCTTGAAACTGCAACAGTCACCGCACTGGTCTTTTTTGGGCTGTTGAAAGGTAATTTTTTTTCATCCACCATGGCCTTAGAAAATTCAGCACACCAATTTTGGTACTCCACAAAAATCGCCGCTTTAATATTGCTAAAATTTAGTATTGGCTCGACGTATAATTTGTCGGCATTAATGGTAATAAAGTTTTGGTAAACTGTCCAGAAATTTAACCAGGTCCTCTTTTTGTTCGTTAACTGGTTTAGCGATAACTTTCAGTATTTTGTTTTGCTCAATCATTATATCTTTTGAAATATGCATCAAGACCTTTGGAGAGCCAATTTTTCTTTTAAATACAAATTTTTATGTTTCTAGTACAATTCACTTTAGTTGGGATGTAACCCACTAGTTAGTCCCATAATTAATTAAACCTATTTACTAATTTTAATTTGGTAAGTTCACTAGGTCAAGTGGCCTCGTTCTTTGGAGTCTTCTTTCAACAATAGGGTTATCTATCATATGACGAATATACGAGTTTCCATGTTCCTGGAGCCTTATTTCATGTGTTGTGGCATGCATTTTTATTTCATCTTTGATGTATTCCATCCGAAGGTCCTTGTGAAGGTCTTCATTTCTTATGTACCACGGAGCATTGACGATGCTACGAAGAACCTTGTTTTGAAACGTCTGTATCATTTTGGCGTTTGTTTGCTTGGTACATCCCCAGAGTTGTATACCGTAGGTCCATATCGGTTTCAGAATTTGCCGATATAGCAGCAGCTTATTATGAATTGTAAGCTCAGAGCCTCTAGCTATGAGCCAATACATTTTTCTGAACTTTATGTTAAGTTCTTCTTTTTTCTTTTTGACATGCTCTCTCCACTTGAGCTTGGCGTCGAGGGTCATGCCAAGATATTTAGCTGTATTTGCACATGGCACGTGTCGCGAGTTAATTTCGATAGGTAGATGGTAAGG
This sequence comes from Tipula lateralis, assembly GCA_963932295.1. Classification (NCBI taxonomy): domain Eukaryota; kingdom Metazoa; phylum Arthropoda; class Insecta; order Diptera; family Tipulidae; genus Tipula; species Tipula lateralis. The sequence continues at coordinate 92,114,381 of OZ010738.1, read as the reverse complement.
CTTTTGATATGAAAAGTTAATATGCGTGGATTTTGTCTCATTAAGCTTGATTCGCCAACGCTCTGGAGTTTGCTCGTTGCATCGGCGACATTACTTCCAATTGCCATAATTGCTGTGTCATCTGCAGAGGTGGCTATGGTTCATTCATTTGTGGTTGGTATGTCTCTTGTATATAGTAAATACAGGATTGGTCCTAATACACTCCCCTGCGGGACACCGGCAGAGATTTTCTTTAGCTCAGAGTATTCATCCTCATATTTCACTCGAAAATGTCTATTGGATAATTAAGATCTTAGAATGGCGTAGAATTGCCTCGGCAGATCTCTATGCAGTTTGTATTCCAGACCACTGTGCCAAACTTTATCGAATGCTTGCGCGACGTCCAGGAATATGCTTGAGCATACTTTTTTATGTTCTAACGTTCTTTCAATTATATTTGTTATTCTATGCACCTGTTCAATTGTAGAATGCATTTCTCTGAATCCAAATTGATGTGGATGAATTAGTTGTCGGTCCTAGTCTCTTTAGTAATAATTTTTCAAAAAGTTTTGACATAATTGGCAGCAGTATCATGATTACTTCTGCTACTTTCCATTGATGCGGAACATATTTTAACCGAAAGGTTGCATTGATTATGTTTAGTAGCTTACGAAATCCTTTGTCTGGTAGAGCTTTGATAATTTGGCAAGTAATCAAGTCATACCCTGGGGTTTCTTAACATTCATGTTACTTTTCACTTCTTCTTTTAGTTCTTTGAGAGTTACTGGTTGTATATCAAACTCATCCAGCTTGTGAATTGGCATTATATTTTCATTGGCAGTTGGTCTTGGTAGCGGTTGGAAGGTTTCCTGGAGATACTCCGCAAACAAATCAGCCTTTTCTTTGTGACTTCTTGCCCAGGTCCCATCATCCTTTTTAAGTGGAGCTACTTGAATTTTTGGTTATTTAAGTCCCTTCGTCGCCTTCCACAGTGAATAATCAGAATTTTTTTCATCAGTTAGGCTAACTAAATATCTGTTGATTATTTCATTTTTTAACTTCTTTAAGAAGGGATTTAAGACTGTTACATAGATTGTTAAGAATTGTTTTATTCTCCGGTGTTCGATTAATTTGCCAGGTTTTACGAGCCCGTCGCTTTTCTTTTACCAACTCTCTAACTTCCATTGGGTAGGATACGTTTAGCGTCTTCTTATTTTGTAAAGTGGGGGTACTTGCCAACTCAGCATAGTGAATTACTTCATTGAGTTGTTCCAATTCGTTTTCCAACTGTCGAGAATTTCTTATCGGTACCTGGAGATTGATTCTCTCCTCCATTAATTTACGAAAGAGATCCCAGTTTGTTTTTGAATTTGTTAATCTGGGTGCACTTTCCCTTTGAATTGCCGTTTCACTGACTGTCATGATAACCGGTGAGTGATCCGATACTAGAGAGTTGCTGTTTTTAATGTGAATATAGTTCTGAGATATACCTCTTGCTACATAAAAGTCTATTAGGTCCGGTATCTTAGCTTCGTCACTTGGCCAGTATGTTGGGGAACCACCAGAGTAAAATTCACATTTTGATGTCTGACCTGCTTCAAGTAATTCTTTGCCCTTTGACGTCGTAAGTCTAGATCCCCAATAGGTGTTTTTCGCATTAAAGTCACCTCCAATAATAAAATCACGTCCTAGTGATTTAAATAGTTTAATGTAGTCCTCCCTTTTCAAGTTATGCCGGGGAGGACAGTATATTGCAGAGACAGTAAGCTATCTGTGTTTAATGTGAATCCTTACAGTAGCGACTTGCATTGATTCTTCTTCGATTTTAGTTTCTACATAGTGTTTTATATTTTCTTTCTTAGTAATGCCGAACCACCTCTTGCTCTTTTCGCTGGATGGATGGAATGATATAAGATATAACCCCGGATTTTAACAAATGAAGATTTAATAAAATGGCTTTCGGATATTAGGAAAAGGTCGATTTTTTTTGTATCTAAAAATATTTCTATTTCTAGAATGTGTTGCATAAGCCCATTCGCATTCCAGATTGCTATTCTGAAACTTGAGTTCTTACTTAACATTTTTTATCGGATTGCGTTGTGGGAGTTGCATTTTCTTCAGTTGATCAAAGATCATGTTGTTCAGATTACTTTGGTCATCTAGTCGCTTTGTAATAGCTTCAATGCTGATCATAATGTTTTCTATAATTCGGTTATTTTCAGAGCCCATATATTTGGTTGAACCTGAGCCTTTCACTACCTGAGCAAATGTTCTTCTTTGCCCTGCGTTGCTTGGTTGTGGATTTTTATCCATCTGATTTGAGGTTTGAATCCTTCGAATTTCATGATTTTGTGGTTGTTTTCGAGATGTATCTCTTAATTTTTGTAGTTGTTTGGCAACCTCACAGCCTCGATAATTGGCCGGATGTTGACCCTAACAATTTATACATTTAGCTGGCACATATCTCCCTACAGTACATGCCTGGGTAATATGTTTACCTGAGCATTTTACACATCTCGGATCCCGGCTGCAATATCATTGGGTGTGATTAAATCCCTGACATTTCTTGCATTGGAATATGCGTGTATGGGTTCTCCTCATTGGTTCAATTTTAACCTTCATGTGAAGAATTGATTTTATACCATAACGTTACGAATGTTTTCATGATTTTTATACCGTAACGAATGTTTTGAACATTCTCTTTGTTATCAAATACCAGCATAAAAAGTGGGAGTCCCCTTTTTCTGAGAGTTGAGATTCCTTCCTGGTTTTCTGTTCTCTCTTTTTTAACAATATGCCCAGCATCTATATTTGAAGGCCTTTATTCTGTAAGTCTTCCATTATTTCTTGAGTTGAGCAAGTGTGATGCAAACCTCTTGCCATAACTTTTATAGGTCGAGCCTGTTTGTCCTCATATGTAAACCACTGATACTTTTCAGCATTCAGTTTCATAGATAATGTTCTATAGGATTCTGAGTTCAGAGTATTAATTTTCCTAACGTCATTGTTTAGCGCTGTTACTTTATACTCTTTGTCAGTAACTGATTTCATTATAGACTGAATTTTTGGGTAACAGTTCACGCCCACAATATTTATTGGCGGGGGTGGTTTTTCTTTCAGTTGCAATGTTATTGGTAGATATACTACCTTCTGGTTGGTTGACCTTGGGTTGGACAACTTTCGGTTCGGTTCTTGATTTTATTAAAATTTTTTCGCCTTCAGTGATCTGGATTTTTGTGGCATTCAATTTTGCGCAAGTGATTTGACGTACCGTATAAAGACTGAGCACATACGTTTTTTGCTCATTGGAATGCTTGTTGGATATTATGCTCAAAGATAACTATTTTTTAACTCAACCACGGCTAAAAAGGGGAGTTTCCTTTTGTTCTATGACTATTTTGATTGGTTTTGGTTAGGTGAAAATAACTAGGGTAAAAGTTTCCGTCCTCGCGAAACAACCTTTAGTGATGAAAAAATTGAGTCGATGGAATAATTTTCAGTTGCAGTTTCCAGTTTTGACACCAAAAACGCTTTTTCGAAATATCAGATACGTTAATTTTCACACTTAGGACGACGATATATATATATATATATATATATATATATATATATATATATATATATATATATATATATATATATATATATATATATATATATATATATATATATATATATATATATATATATATGTGAAAATATTTCAACTATATATTTAAATTCCAACCTTGACTTTTAAAAATATTTTACACGCTCAATTCGATAACCTTAGAACTTACAACAACAACGACAAGTAAACTATTTACCATATACGAGTACATAATGTAGTTAAATTAAAGAACCAATGACCTTAAGCAAGGATATACAATGATATGTGGTAATTACACAACGACACCACATATCGAAATTATTTAATCAATAACAAATTAAACAATTCGTCTGACTTATATATTTCCAATTGGATTCATTTTAGGCTTCGTACATGATTGTGGACGAGATGCACGAAGAACACCCAGAATTATTAAAGGATCAATACTGGGAAGAAGTTGTACCAAAAGATTTACCATATACTGTAGCATCGGAACACTACAGACGATCGGAGCCAAAAGGTTCAGCAGAATTATATAAGGTTAAGCAATCGGACGCGGTCTACGCCAATATTATACCAACTAAGCGTCTGAACGAAGATGTGTACGCCGATTATGAAAGTGTGGACACACCAATCATTGAGCGACGAAAAAATTGGTTTTCACGACAGATCACACGTATGGGTTCGGTACGAAGTTCATCCACAGCCTATTCGTCGGGTGGTCTATTTGCACGCAATCGACATAATTCGGTGTATTCATCGCCCGAGGCTGGCATGCTGCCAAATCATATTCCTACATCGACGACACATAAAATGAGTTTTTACGATAAATTTGTTAATCGAAAATCGGTTAGAGCTCAGCGACAATTGATGAAACAAAGTATGTATTCGAAATAATATAATATATTAGTTACATATTAACGGTTTTTTTTGTACCACAGACTCTAAACTAAGTTTGAATGGAGGCGTTATGTCAACTGCGCCACCTAAGAACCGACCACGTATTCCAACACCGGATGTCACTAAAGAAAGTATGGATCGTGAACACAATCGGTTTGCCATTACGTTGGCGTCTAGCATCGGCCCGATGACCAACACAAATGGTACAGTCACGTCTTCGATTGCATCAGGTGTTGCACTTATGACTCATCAGCTGGCAAATACACCGAACATGTATCAAACATCGTTGAATAGTAATGATTTGCCTGTGGTTGGAACACTTTTGCTGTCGCCGATCAAGGAGATGGATTCAAATTCTGTGAATAACACATTACAAATTGGTCACCCAGCAACCGCAGCTCTGGCTAAGGCTGTCCTACCTCATAATTTACAGACAGCTCAATTTGGTAAAATAACTTGTAAAATACTCTTTATTATACCATCTAACGTTGTTTACGTATTTATATATAGATTTCAATGGGTTTACCAGTAACACATCGACGTCTATACCAACAATTACACACACAACTGCAGCACCCACAAATACAGTTTCAGTATTGTCGATGGTCCTGCCATCAGTAAGTCCTAACGGCTCGACCAATATGACACCAATCGGACAAGATATGTTTCCACTATCGGTTTCCGCTCTTCCGATTGCCGTCCCAATCACATCACACTCCATTATAACCGAGCTTCCAGCCGATCTCACCACATCAACAACAACATCGACGACGACAAGCGGTAGCTTGAGTATAAACGAGCCTGATTTTGGTTCGATCAACAAATCAGCATCGCTTCGAACGTCGAAACGCGATCGTGCGTCACGCAAAGTCAACAATCATATGAAATCGGCGTCAACGTCGAATGAAACCGAACGCAAATCATCGTTGGAGTCGAAACCTTTAGATCCGTTGCAGTCCAATGGAAAATACAAAGAAGTTGCATCGGCACCATCGACACTCACAAAATCGAAACCGGAGACAAAAACTGGTGAAGTCTATGTGTAGGATAGTGTTGAGAATTGACATTTGTATATGTGATTAGAAAATGATTGATTCGTCTCTTAGTGTGATGTGTGGATGGGAGACGTTGGATTAGACAACTAAATTTTATTTACTACCTAGTCCTAGTTTTGTATGAAATTCTGTAATCAGACATAAAAATTTAAGAATATTATCGTTACCATTTTGACATTTTATAGTAGTTTTTTGGTAAATTAATTATAATTTTATTATTTGCTCGTGTTTTTGTTTTATTGAATATTTTGTTATTTTGTTTTAAATTAAAAATAAAATTTAACTTTTTTAATTAATTTTGTAAATATTTAAGATAATTTGTACACTAGAGTAGAGATATAATATAAGTTTTATGTAATATAATTATGATGTATCGTATTAGAGTTATTGCATACGAGTATATAAGTAAAGTATTATTCTAAATTTTAATTTTAACTGATTCAATTACATAATTAAATTTTAAACTATAATTTATTTGTGTGTGAAAAAAATACATTACTATATAAATAAAATAATTATGTAGATATATTTTATATGTAAACCGAATAATGTTTTACTCGAGATGTAGTCACAAAAATTCTTTTTTTTTTGTTTTTTATCTCTACAATCTGTTTCGGGGCTCAAAGCACTTCCAACTCTTTCGCAGTTCGCTTATTTACGTCCTTACCTTACGCCATTACAGCCAAATCGAGGACGTACGACTATATGTCCGATTTATGTAGAACTATCTGCACATTGCATAGTGAAAGCCATTGCATAGTTCCATGACTGACATGGAAGATGGGTCGGCCCATCAATTCGGCACTCCTACAGGGGGTCATAGATGTGTACATTCACACCACAGATCGTATTCTCATGGTGAAAAAAACCCTTTTGCATCCTGCCCCTATCGGGATTCGAACCCGGTACCTCCCGCTCCAAGTGCCACAGTTTTAACACTGCGCCACCTGGGCAGGCCAATAAAAGACTTGATTTTGTTCAAGAATGAAACACTTTAAGAGAGTGAAGTTTAATTTTAAAAATTTAAAAGGCGGAAATTTATTCCAGATCTCAATGCCACTACCCTAGTAACATAGTATTGATGAATTCATCAATTAATTCATTAAGAAATTTATGCTTACCAATTCAATGAACGCTTTATGGGCTTGTGATGAAAAGTCATTTGTTTACATTCTTATGTATTTTACGATTTTGAAAAATTCTAACTTTTCAACTTACGATGTAAAATGTCTTTAAAAAGTTTGAGACTAAGCAGTGACCTTTTATTACATCGGTCATCTAAATTAAATAGAAAGTAAACGCTATCTGTAGCTATAGATCTAAACAGACCGTCGAATCCTAATTTAATTTTTTTAGATTTTAACATTGACACCTACAAAATGTAAACAATTATATGAAGCGTTTTAAAATTATTGCAAATATTTTATATAGATTGTGTACATACTAATTTAAAACTGCATGTAACATCTGTAAGTTTCGCTTCAAGATCGCTAAACGAAGCTAAATTATCTGCTGGCATCATTAAATTTAATTCCCCTATTATGAATGTCACTTACGCGTCACCGAGTGACGCGACGTCACTGAAATGAAATTTTCGTATTATGAATGTCACTTAGCCTCACTTAGAATTTGTCGGTGACAGTAAAAGTGAGAATTTTTTTTTGACTCATTTAAAATACGTTTTTAATTTTTGTTTTTTGTTTTTATTTAAATTAAAATAATTATTTTTCTTTTTGTGATTTATTAAAATAATAATTTTCGATTTATATATAATAATTTTCTTTTTTAATAATAATTTTCTAAAACAGCAGTCAGTTAACAAAGTTACAAACTGCAGTCAGAATCCAAAATGTGGTGAAGAAATGGACTTAAAATCCAGACATCGCTCAATATTCAAATTTTTAAAAAAATTTAATTATTAAAATAAACTGAACCACAAAACTTTAAATTAATTTACTTTTTAAAACTAGAAATTTATTATTTTAACACACCACCAAACGTCAAACATACCGAAATCAAAACAAACAATAATAGTTACCAACTTAAAAACAACAAAATATAAAAAACAACGCATCATGATGCGTCCATCACTCACTCAAAATAAAGCGACAATCATAATACCAAAATATGACTCGAGTGACAATACACGTCACGGTGACGAGTGAGGTGAGATGACATTCATAATAGAGGTATAAATTATCATCTAAATTTCGTCGCCTTTGATTTTACTCAGGTTTCTTTTAATTATTTCGCATGTACAATACGTTTTTCGACTAAGTTTATTATCAGCTCACTGTCTTGACCTGACTTCGTTCTTAAAATCTGCAAACTAAACGAATAAACCGAATATTGTGATAATATTCCGCAAAGATATTTCAAGAAACACATATACTTCCTCTTGCATATTTTTGACACTTTTTTCTAACTTGTCCATTAGTTTAACAGATTCAGTTGGTTGAATATTTATTGCTGGATACCAGACAGATGAAGTCTGCCAAAAATAAATAATAGTACCATTATTAGATAAAACTATTTTGTATTTTGATAAAGGTAACTTACCTTTTCTTTAATATTCGTACTATCATAATTTGGGTATAGGTGGTAACCCGACGTTGGTCGAAATGTACGTTTATTGCAGATTGTTGGGCTTTTTGGTGGTATTGTAATGCTAAGTGTAAGAGGCGTCGATGATATAAATCCTTCACCTACTCCTTCACTGTTTGAGGTGTTTATATATCCATCAACAATATTTATATTCAATCCTTCTTCTTTTCTATTTTTATTTCACGTTTCAATCTACTGCAAATCAAAATCCCTAATATATTACATGACGCTACAGGTTCGGTAAAAAAATCGGCCTTGGTTTCAAATTCGCGACCTAGTATAATTTCTTCATCATCGTCGTATCCAAATCCAATTATGTACCTTCAATACTGTTCCAGTGCTTAAAAAGTATGAGTCAATTTCCTTTTTATAATTGATATTAAAAGAAATGTTGCTAGAAAAAGGTAATGAATCGTCTAAGCTAGAATATTCCTGTAATCTTCTATGAAGTTGTTGCAAAATCTTATTTGGTGATCTTATGAGGTGCTTTAAAAATTGAATAAAATTTTACAAAATCTATAAATATTTCCCGTGCACAGGATACATTAAAAAATATGAACGTTCGCATGATAGGATTCGATTTGCGCAATGCAACAACAGGAAATTGTAATACAAATCATCATGGACAGTATCTCTTATGACAACCAAGCCGATATACAACAAAAAATGTCGAAACTCGGTTGCTTTCCATGATGGTAGATTTTTTAATGTTCTACATCTCCTCGAGAATTCAGACGATACGCAGTTTGATAATTGTTGTAGTCTTTTATTAATTTCTACGATATTAGCCGAAATCGTTTAACATTTTTTTCATGATTCCCAAATCAATTAGATTCTAAGGGAAATTGAGAAACCATACCGATATTTAGAGTTTCCAATATGTTTTTTTTGTGTAAAAATTGAAGTTGATGGTGAAATTTGTCTTATCTTTTCGCGAAAGTTTCATCAGTTCGTTTTTTCAATACTTTAGATTTAAAAACAACTCTTTTATTTAAATAAAATCCCTGTTGTTCACATTTAGGACAACTATTTTTACCAGAATGGTACTGGGATCCAGTCACAAAAGCCATATCTGGAGCGTCACATATAAATCGACGAATATGAATTGGTTTTAAAACTTGATTAGGGCCAACTTTAACGCCAGATTCAGGAAGAACTTTAATTTCACTAACAAATTCATTTAAATAATCATTAATATTGTTCGGCTTTTCAAATCCTGAATAATAACCTAATAAAAAAGGTGAAATTTTCTTTTTATTAGTAAATGCACCAATTTTTTTTTTTTTTTTTTTTTTTTTTTTTACGGATTTTACAGGCCATTATTGGCCCGTACCGTGTCAACAATTTGACTCCATCGGTTTCGATCACGAGCCAGCTCTTCAAACCGTTGTAGGCAGTTTGAAGATGCCAGATCGCTCTCTACGCCGTGGAGCCATCGTCGCCTACAGCGACCTCTTCGCCTACCGAAAGGCGATTCTCCCTTAAAGGTTCGCTGTATCATTCGGTTCGGATCAGCACGCAGAACGTGTCCGAGCCAGCGTACTCGCTGTCCTTTAATTTCATGCACGATATCAGGAATTTGCATTAAATTCCTGATCTCGTGATTGAAAAGAACTCGGTAAGTGCCATCGACGTCGCGTTTTGGACCATATATCACACGCATGATTCTTCTCTCGAATGTTAGAAGCCATCTTTCGTACTCATCCGTCAAGGTCCAACTCTCACATCCATACATGACAACGGGTCTGATCAACACTCTGTACAGTTTCAGCTTATCCGTATTTGCAAGATATTTTGATTTCAGCAGTGGACGTAGAGGGTACAAAGGCCGATTGCCAGCGGCAAGGCGGACCTTGATATCCTCTCCCACACTATAATCGTGAGTGATGAGAGATCCAAGATACTTGAATCTCATCACTCCTTCAAACGTGTGGTTACCACTACTGAAATCAATTGCGTCTTGGTCTCTAAAACCCGAGATTAGATATTTGGTTTTTGACTCGTTGATTTTGAGACCAACAGAAGCTGAACACTGTTCCAGTGGATCAAGTATCTCTTTCACTCCGTTGCCATTTAATCCAATCACACAGATATCATCTGCATAAGCAAGAAGTTGATTGGATTGTCGGAATAAGATGTTGTCCTGAGGTGTTTCACTTTTACGAAGGATGTATTCCAACATGAGATTAAAAAGTATCGGGGACAGCGCATCTCCTTGTCGAACACCGGAATTGATTGCAAAAGTTCTCGATAGCCTGTTCTCAACTTTGACACAGCATTGTGACTGCGTTACTGTCATTTTACACAGATGTACATATTTTTCGGTATTCCTAAATATTCAAGCGCATACCATAATCTCTCTCGATTGATCGAGTCATAGGCTTGCTTGAAATCTAGGAATACCTGGTGTACATCGCGAGATGTTTCGTAGTACTTGGAAAGAATCATCCGTAGCGAAAAAACTTGATCAGTGACTGACCGATTTGGACGGAATCCTCCTTGGTAGTCACCGACAATTTCCTCCGCTAGAGGAGTAATTCTTCCCAAGATAATGTATGACAGTAACTTATATGTTGTGCAAAGGAGAGCTATACCGCGATAATTCTCACATTTCAAGCGATCACCCTTCTTGAAAATTGGGCATAACGCGGCCACTTTCCATTCTTCGGGCATAACTTCATTTCGCCATACCAATCGAACAAGGTCGAAAAGACAGTTCCACAAAGTTAGCCCTCCGAATATCAAGAGCTCTGAATTAATGCAATCAACTCCTGGTGAACGATTTTTCTTTAATTTCTGCATGGCCATTGTGAATTCCTCATAGGATGGATCCTCAATGAACATCTCCGCGGTCTGTATTTGAGGGTATTCAAACACAGCTTGTGATACATGTGGAACATTAAGTAAATCAGAGAAATGTTCACGCCATGTATCGAGTACCGCATCGACGTTAACACAGAGGTTTCCATCCTGGTCCCGAATGGCAGTTGACCGAGATCTTAAGGTATGGTGCAATTCGATGATTCCTTTAAAGAAACCACGCGAATTGTGCTCATTGCTGAGTTGTTGTACTCTTAAGACCTTAGCCTTCCACCATTCTCGCTTCTTCAGTCTACAAATGCGTTTAGCTGTCCTCCTAGCGAGAACTGCTTTGTTTTTCCTTGCGATTGTAAACCGAGTCTGCGCTTCATTATATGCTATATTTCGTTGCTCAACAGCAAGACGACACTCCTCATCAAACCAATCATTTTTGGGCTTAGTTTTCACTGTACCGAGAGTGTGCTGGGCAGCATCGACAACCGAGGTTTTCAATACTTCCCAGACACTGTTCACATCATCAGATTGGTAATTGGATTGTATAATGCTATTGCTGACAAGATCTTGATATTTTCGTTGCGTTTCTTCATTTATCAGACCTTCACAGGAGAATCGCGTTGTATATTCTCCTGTCCTCCCTGACTTGTACGAAAATTTCCATCGTAGCTTTGCAGCAACCATAAAATGGTCACTGCCTACGAATTTTGTTGACGACCGATACGATCTCACATCTTGGACAACCCGAGCCCGCCCTTTTGAAATCAACACATGGTCAATTTGGCTTCGGGATGTTTTACGTGGGTGTGTCCATGTTTCTAAGTGGACGTTTTTATGAGGAAAGAATGTACTTGCTACTTTGAGATCATGAGCGATCGCAAAGTACATCATTCTTTCCCCATTCTCGGTCGTAGTTTCGTGTCGGGAGTACGGACCTATGTTGTTACATAAGTTGGTCTGATTTCTGCCAGCTGTAGCATTAAAGTCACCAATCACCAATTTGACATCGTGCTCCGGTATAGAACCCATCAGATTATCTAGATTATTGTAAAATGAGTCTTTATCCTGGGATTGGCTTACATCAGTGGGCGCATATATACAGACAATTGACAGGTTGGCTAATCTCATGTGCAAGCGAAGCTTACACATTCGATTATCGACTGCTTGAAAGTCCAAGACAGCCTTTTTTACCTGTGGCCCAATGAGAAATCCAACCCCAAGATTTCCGAGGTCATCTCCACTGTGTAGCAACGTATAGCCTTGGGACACATGGTCTCCACTTTTAGGCCATCGAGTTTCTTGGAGAGCTACGAGTTCCAGCCGATACTCTTTCATGCATGTGATAAGGCCGTCCAACGTGCCAGGTTTTCTTAATGACTGCACGTTCCACGTGCACTGAAAAAAAATCTATGTTCATATTGAACAAATAGATTTTGTTAAAAAAAATTGTTCACATTTAATAAACATTGTTTATTGAAACAAATATTTTTTATTTGGTTTAAAAAATTTGAGGTTGTATTAAAAAATCAAATTTAATCATGTTAATTATTTGTATTAAATAATTGTTTTAATTTTTTACCAAAAATTTTTTTTATATTAAACAAATTATTTGAGTTTCCAAAAAAAATTGAAAAAGTTTATTTAATAAACTATTTTTATATTATTGAACAATATTATTTTAAATATAAGTATTACTTTTTTTAATACTGCATACTCTTGTTTTATCAAAAGAATTTGTAGTATAATTGACATGTAAAAAATATTTGAAAATTTTTCTAATGCATTAATGGCGCTCACAACGAGAAAGACGAAAACACGTGATAATCATTGATAAAAATAAAATTAAAAAAAAATTTAAAATGTTTTATATTTATTTTAATTATTTAAAACATTGATAAATATTTGAGTGAGTATATATTGATATATTTATTTTATTTTATCTTGAATGTTAATTGCATTTTGTATTTTATTATAAAATAATGACAGGTTACAAAATAATACCATATATGTTGTGGCTGGAGCAAATGGTCAAAGTACAGTCAAAACGAGAAATTCAAGAGGCATGGCCTAATTATAAAGACATTGACGGCTGCAAAATGGTAATACTACAAAAGTACTTTTTATAAAATATTTAAATTAATTTGTTTTTTTTAATGTCAGATCGATATAGAGGTTTAACGCTGATGCTCCCGCAAGTGAATTTTATTTCCGTTTTTGGGTTATGTGTCGATATCTATGTCGTAATTGTGTTGAGATGCCTGATTTTGCCCGCTTAGTGATTGAGGCTTGTTGCCGAAAAAAAACAAACCGGAGTACATGTTGTATTCGTCGGTGCCCTCATTCGCCCACCTTAGTGATGCATGAGACGACCAGACGACATAGAGCATTTATAAATATATATATATATATATATATATATATATATATATATATATTAAACAAACTTTTTCTTGTATTAACTTTAATAAATATTAATATTACAAAATGTATTGTTATATTAACAAAAGTCGTATATCATTTTTTAATAAATCCTTGTATTATTAAAAAAAAGTTTTTTATTTCTAAAAATATATTTTTTAAATATAAATAATTTTTTTATTCGGTAATTAATGACGTCATCAACAACGTCCAATTAAAAAAAATTTTTGGTATTATTAAAAGAAGGTTTTTTAATTTAAACTGAAGCTTATTTAAAAAAATTATTTTGTTAATATAATCAAATGTTCTCTTTACCCAAATTTATGTTATTATTAAACACGGTTTTTCTTACTATTACCTAGATTTTTTTTTCAGTGTGCCGATCTTCAATCTCGTGTCCGGGTACTTAAGCGGGGGTTCGTTTTTTTTGTTGTTTTGGCGGTATCCGATTTTTTTATTTTTGTTGACATTTTTAACATTTTCACGGTTTTACGGATGCGGGTCGTCAGCCCAGCGATCCAACCAGATTTAGTCGCCTCCTACGACAAGCTCTGGATACTGTGGTGGTATTCTATGGGTCTCATGTTTCGTTCGTAATATTTACGAAACACGAATGCCCCCAACCACAGGGCTCTAACATGCTCTAAAATGCACCAATAATTGGCCATAAAACTCGTCTAGAACTGTTGAATATGGCCATACCGTCTGTTCATATATCTATTGTTAATGTCTCATCTTCCAAAAGATCGTCGAAAGATTTGCTGAGTAAAAAGATTTGAATATCAAAATGATAATATTCGAATGGATCAATTGTAGATAAGTTAAGGCGACGGACGGATGTGAAATTAGCCCGAAAATCTAGCCCGAAAAAAGATTTTTGAATATGTGTCTTCACTGATAGTATGAAAATAGTGTGAATAAATAAATACTCCATACCGATTTTTCATAAAAAAAATAAATACAAAAAACTTTAAATATTAAATTATTAAATGATGTAATTTTTATAATAAACTCTATAAATTAAAACCCAATAAATTAAGAGTTACTCATTAAACAAATTTTAAAATAAGTACTAATTCATTTAAAAATATATTGAATAAAGTATGTATGTACAAAATAAAAAAACAAGAGTGTATATGATATACACTGTATATGATATGTCTATATAAAATGGAATTATCCATTACTAAGTCAGCTAATAGAGACATACAAAACCCCTAATTGCCAACCTAATTAAATCCCAGGTCACAGAGATTGATAGATATAGTGGTGTATGGGATTTGTTAAATGACACCCTTACCTCACTAAAATAACAACCCTTATATCAACGCGATGGATAGAAGGGTGTTTTATAGAGCTTCATCCCCATATCCATCATGGAATAGTAATAACACGAAAGTTTCCACCACTGTATCTCAGCTCAAAGAGTATTCGCTCTTGAAATTTTAAGATTTTCGTATAATACATACAATATATACGTACGTATCAATTTCATCATTTTTAAAGTTTATTTTGTATAATGTATTTAAAGTTCAAAAAATTAAATTCGGGATACATATCAAAATATTTCTTATTTTGTATAATTTTCGGTCTGAAAATTACAATATTTAGCTAAGACACATTCTGAAAAGGCTTTTTTTCGGGATGACAGATTTTTTTCGGGCTAACTTCACATACATGGACAGTTGCCGATCAAATGTAAGTTATCATCAACACCCTCAAGAAATTCGTCACGTATGGCATCATTGACAAGTCCCATGAGATGATAACTTTTGAAACGGCCAAAAAAAATATAAACCAATATTCTCAAGTTTTTGTTTTTCATTTAAAGAATGTTACTGGTCAACTTCGGGTTAAACCATCTAATAGAATATTTCGCCTTACTTGTAGGGGTTGCCGAACACGTCAGCTTGAAGTCACGTCAAACGAGCACCTGGTTCAAGTCTTAAACAACCCAAGCGAGAGAGCCAGTTTGAAGTCACGTCAAAGGAGCACCTGAATTGAAAAATCTTTTGGAAGATTTTATTGGATCACCCTTTATCTATATGAAACATACTGATGTATAGAATGCGAGAAAAACGATTAATTTTGATTTGATTGAGAGACAAACCCGATTCAACACAAATTGATTCAACTGAGTTACCCAATCCCAATTAGATCTGGTGCTTTTATAAGTAAACAATGTCAATTCTTTTATTTAAACGACCAAATGGCCCAGTGGTTAAAGCTGCAGCAGTTGAAAATGGAGGTACCAGGATCTAGAATAGGGGCGGGATGCAAAAGGTAATTTTCACAAATTCACAAAGACCAACCCATCTTCTGGTTCTACGTTAATCGGACCTATAGCCGTACGTCTTCGATTTGGCTGTAATAGCATATAAGGTAGGACCTAAATAAGTGAACTGCGAAAGAGTTGGGAGTGCCTTGAGCCGCAAAATAGATTGGAAAGGTAAAAAAGAAACAAACAAACAAACTTTTATTTAATATTTTTATTTTTTTTTTTATTTTTAAATTATCTGAGAACCCTCAGTTACAAGATTTAATTAATGGCATTATATAAATGAATTATCCCTTTTTCTTAATTCAATTTTGAAATTATCAGCTAATTTGTCGATAAACTTGAACGTTTCCATAAAATCGCTTACTGCCACTTTGTTTGCGTCCTTTAGACAACTGGCTAGATCTTTTGTCATAAATCCCGATTCGACTGTATCGATACACACTTTTTCGAGTGTCGCAGCAAATGTTTTCAACTGAGCGTTACTATCGAGCTAAGCACGATGCAATAAGCCTTGGGTCCATGCAAAAATCGATGCAATAGGATTTGTCGATGTAAGTTTATCTTGCTGGTACAAACGAAAATGTCGCGTCACTGTACCATGAGCGGCTTCGGTTTCAATTGTTTTACCATCGGGACACACTAAAACCGATGTCATCAAGCCCAATGAACCATAACCTTGGGCAATTGAATCTGATTGGACATCGCCATCATAATTTTTGCATGCCCAAACGAAACCACCATCCGATTTCATAGCATAGGCGACCATATCATCGATTAAACGATGATTATACCAAATGCCAGCATCTTTGAAAGCATTTTTGTATTGACTTGTGTAAATTTGTTCAAATAAATCTTTGAATCGACCATCGTATTGCTTGAGAATAGTATTTTTTGTGCTCAAATACAAGGGATATTTGCGATGCAATGCATATTTAAATGACGAGTGTGCAAACTCGATAATTGATTCGTCTGTATTGTACATGGCCATTGCAACGCCAGACCCCTCGAATTCATTGACCACTCGAACTTTTAGTGCACTACCATCTTTCGGATAGAATCTAATCTCAAGCCGGCCAGCAGATGGGATTAGAAAATCAGTGGCGATGTATTGATCGCCATGTGCATGGCGCCCAATTATAATAGGCTTAGTCCATCCGGCAACTAAACGTGGAATATTTTTACAAATAATTGCTTGCCGGAATAGTGTACCATGCAAAAGGTTTCGTATTGTTCCGTTTGGCGATTTCCACATTTTTTTCAAATTAAATTCTTTAACACGTTTCTCATCTGGTGTTATGGTGGCACATTTAATGCCAATATTGTATTTTTTTATCGCCTCGGCACAATCGATTGTCACCTTATCGTTTGTTTGGTCTCGATTTTTAATACCCAAATCGTATTCGTGCAATTCAATATCGAGATATGGTAAAATTAATTTTTTCTTAATATCATGCCAAATGATTCGAGTCATTTCATCACCCAAAATATCAACAACTGGGCCGACTTTTATTTTTCCTGTCATCATTGTCTAAATTAGACCATCGATAAAAATTAATTATCTTTAAAAGCAGTATATGTGAATATAGACTTACTTTAACATGCATTACATGAAACGGATTTTGATGACAGCGATGCATCATATCGATATCATATTCATTCATTTTGAAGAGAGATCGCGCTATTATTTTATTTCCAATTCTGAAATATTTTGCCATTATTCGATCTCTTTCTTGTTTATACTAAACAAATTTTGGAAAATGTCACATTATTTAAACATAAATCATGGCCTACTATCAAAGCCAATATTTAAGCATAAATCATGGCCTACTATGAAAGCCAATATTAATTATTGTCAGTGCAAAGTATGTTTTTTTCACTTATTTTCAAGGTGAAATATAAATAGTACACGTTTCACTCATCTAGTATTCATTTAAGAAATTTGACATTAATTTGAAACACACAATTCGTTCTGAATCTCTTAACTCTTTCTCCACAAACTATAAATATTAAAGTTGTCTTGAACCCGTCGACATGCCGCACTCAATGTCACAGAAGAAACATGGTGCAATCTAAGATCTTATCAAAACGCTCAGGTACGTTCTGCATCCTTAACAAACTGAAGCAGTTTGAACCAGAGCAGAGAAGGCAGTAGATGTAAAGAAATATTCGTGGAACTCAAGGGATCTGTTGCGATTGAAAGTCGGACATTTGCCGATCAAATGTAAGTTATCATCAACACCCTCAAGAAATTCGTCACGTATGGCATCATTGACAAGTCCCATGAGATGATAACTTTTGAAACGGCCAAAAAAATATAAACCAATATTCTCAAGTTTTTGTTTTTCATTTAAAGAATGTTACTGGGCAACTTCGGGTTAAACCATCTTGAATTGGTTTCTTCTGAGGGTCGCAGTTATAAAGTTTCAGAAGAAATCTTTCACTTGATAAAGTTAAATAACAAAAATGGAAAAAATAAAAAATGTTCGCCCAAAAAAATTTAATTCCAATATTTTATTTTTATTTCACAAATTATTTGAAAATATTTAACAATATTTTCATTCATTTTTTATATATTTTAATCACCTTTATTATAATATTTAAATCGCCAAATACCTTTTTTTTTAATATATAAAAAATCGCTTGGTAATGGTTAGATGTTATCGCTTTGGATGTCGCCAAAAAAAGAGAAAGATTGTTATTGTTATACATCCAATGTCACGAATTTCTAGATTTTTCCCCTTAGAGAAGTTCGATCTTTACGTGAGCGTTTAAGTCACGGCTTAGTTTTAGCCCGTATCTCATCCGATTAAGGTATAGAACGAACTCACCTATTTCAAAGAAAAATCTATTACATTATAATTTCGCGTTGCGCCTAAATGTAGGTTGCCTATGTTTGACATTAATTATCAGAGAAATTCTTAAAGTGTTATTTGTAAACAAAAACAAACAAAACTAAAATTAATAGTGTATAGTAAAATTACATGTGCGTAGTTTTGCGGTTTCTGGCGATTAGTATAAAACGCAGGCGCGCATTGAACAAAAAGATAAGTGTTGTTATTTTATATAATTCAAAAAATCTTAATTAATTAATTTGTATTTTTTAGGTTGTCGTCTTAAACATATTCCCACCCGTTGACGAATATATTTGTATTCCGTCAATATTATTTAATCCAGAGGAAGTAAACAAATCTTGGCTATTGGCCTGGTAAATATATTTTTCGCAGTTTTTATCTTGACGACTCGCACCAATCCTTTATCGTCTGGATAAATTTCAAGAATTCTGCCCATCGCCCATTTGCATGTAGGTAAGTTATCCTCCTTTATGAGTACTAGCTCACCAATTTTAATATTTTGTGTTGTATTTCTCCATTTGTGCCGCTATTTAAATATTCTTTATGGAACCTCTTCCAGAAACTTTGGGCACGCTGTTCGACTTGTTGCCATCTCGATAGACGGGACGTTGTGAGGTTTTCCAGTTTGTGCTTTGGTTTAGCCGCTACAGACGAACCCATTAAAAAATGAGCAGGTGCTAGTGCAATGAATGATTCGTCATCCTCAGATATTGGATAAAGCGGTCGTGAGTTCAACACTGCTTCAATCTGGCAGAGTAATGTGGACATTTCCTCAAAAGTTAGATGGCAATTTCCAGTAACGCGGTTGATGTGACTTTTGACGGATTTCACTGCGGATTCCCACAATCCACCAAAATGTGGAGCAGATGGAGTTATATGATGCCAATTTATTTCATTATGAGTACAAAATTATGTAATAATTAAATCATTAGTTGTAGATTTATGAAACATGTATACCTCTTTGAGATTTCTATTAGCTCCGGTGGAGTTCGTGCCGTTGTCAGAATATATATTAAGTGGGACATTTCTTCTCGCCGAAAATCTTTTTAAAGCTGCCATGAATGCTTCCGTTGATAATTCAGTAACGGCTTCAATGTGGATCGCCTTTGTAACCATACACACGAATATGGCTATATACCCTTTGACCATTTTCGCTCCTCTGCTCCTCTTGATAGCTAAAACAATTGGCCCAGCATAATCTATCCCACAGTTTGTAAACGGTTTCGCAGGTGTTACTCGCACTGCTGGTAAGTCGCTCATTAATTGTTTGGCTGTCGTCGCTCTGGTTCTGAAGCACTGGACACATTTTCGTACTACATCTCTTATAACTGCTCTGCCTTTTACAATCCAATATACTTGACGGATTAGATGGGATGGACCTGGATGTAGATATTTTAAATGGAAAAAGGAAATTATCATTCTACTTAGGATATGGGAATTTGGTAGAATGATGGGGTGCTTGAACTCATATGAACTGACGGAGTTCTTCAGTCTGCCTCCTACTCATAAAATTCCGTTCGCATCTAAAAACGGTGTGAGTGATGAAAGATGATTCTGGGTGGGCAACATCTGATTTTTGTTAATTTTCGGATATCTTCAGCGTACTCTTTATGTTGCAACCATTTGATGAGTCTCTAGGTTAGGTTAGGTTGAGTGGCTGCTACAGCACACTTAGACCGGAAACGGTCCGTTGTGATACCACAGGATCTTACTCCCCTTTTACCCCTATGAGAACCAGTTAGAGCTGCTTACGTAGCGTAATAAGTCTCACACATTACAGTTCTCGAGATCGGAAAGGCAGTCCATTAAAAACATACCCAGATATTCATGTCTTTTGTGTGCCAAAGCCGGGCATGAGCATAGGAGGTGGACTAACGTCTCTTCCTCCTCCTCGTCCCTACAGCTTCTGCAAAAGTCATTTACTTCCAGACCCAGCCTTCTCGCATGTTCTCCAAGAAGGCAGTGTCCTGTGAGTATCCCCACGATCGTTTTAAGTTCACGTCTTCGCAGGGAGATAAGTGCCTTTGAGCGTTTCAAGTTCAGCTTTGGCCAGACTTGTCTTGCCACTCTACATGAGAGGGTGTTCGTCCACCTATTGTTCGCAGAGGCTTCCGTCTCTTTTTTAAGCACAGTCCTTAGTGCGTTAATGGGTCTCCCCAACTTCGCCCTTTCCGGTAGCAGTTGGAGAGTTGTACCGTGCCTCGCTAGTTCGTCCGCCCTGCAGTTTCCCATAACGTCTGAGTGGCCGGGGACCCAGACTACCTGGATGTTGAAATGCTCACTCATCTCATTAAGAGACGAGCGGCAACCCAACGCCACTCTAGACGTTAGAGAAACAGAACCCAGCGACTTGATTGCCGCCTGACTGTCCACATAAATTGCGATATCAGTCGAGGATACCACATTATGTTTCTACCAGTTCAGGACCTCTTCAATCGCTATCACTTCTGCCTGGTACACACTGCAGTGATCAGGGAGGCGAACTGCTATATCTACCTCTAGTTTATCACAGAAGACTCCAGCTCCTACTTTACCGTCTAGCTTGGAGCCATCCGTAAAGAACTTCAATGCTCCCGTTTCAGCTGCCAACCCGCTCCTCCAGGATTCCCTCGAAGGGCAGGTGGTTTTGAACCTTTTCTCGAAGCACAGAGTCGGTGTAACATAGTCAATATTCGCCAGTTCTTTCCTCAGTGATCTGACTATCGTCGAGTGTCCTATTTGAAGACATTTCCACTGAGATATGGCTGATAGTCGGGTGGCCGTAATCGCCGCCATCTGCTTACCATAAATGTCCACGGGGAGAAGGTGAAACAAGACCTCTAAGGCACTTGTAGGTGTTGTCCTCAGTGCCCCGCTTATAAGCATGCAGGCCGTTCTTTGCACCTTCTCAATCCTTTTCCTGTATGTTATTTTATCAAGAGCTGGCCACCACACGCTCACCCCATACATAAGTACAGGTCTTACTACGGAAGTGTATAGCCAGTGTACCAGCTCCGGCGTCAGGCCCCATCTCTTTCCGATGGCGTTCCTACACGAGTACAAAGCTATATTGGCCTTGTTTACTCTTTCCAGAATGTTGGGCTTCCAGCTTAGCTTACTGTCCAAGATTACGCCTAGAAATCTTGCCTTGTCCGTAAAAGCTAGTCTGTTACCATTTAAGAGAGGTGGATCTACTACAGGGATTTTATATTTCCTCGTAAATAGTACCAATTCAGTTTTAGACGCGCTAATTGCCAGTCCACATTTGGTGGCCCACCTCGTTATAATTAGGAGGGCATTTTGGATTACCTCCGCCACTGTGCTTATGTATTTCCCAGAGACAGCTATCGCTACATCATCTGCATAAGCAATCACTCCGATCCCTTCTCTCTCCAGCTTTAATAGCAGCTCATTGATTGCTATGTTCCAGAGCAGAGGAGACAAAACACCTCCCTGTGGGGTTCCCCTAGTCACCCGTCTCCTGATGGTGGATTCCCCCAGCTCTGAGTTAATCATCCTGCACCCAAGCATATGATTGATTAACCTACTTATAGGGTAATCCACACCTAGTAGCGACAATCCCTCCAGAATTGCCTCCTTCCTTACATTGTTAAAGGCGCCTTCAATGTCAAGAAACGCCACCATACAAAGCTCTTGCGAGAATAATGATTTCTCAATTGTACTTACCAGGGCATGCAGAGCTGTGTCCACAGACTTCCCTTTACAGTAAGCGTGCTGAGTCTGAGCCCAGTCACTAGGTCTAATTTTTGAGCGTATGTAGATATCTATCAGCCTTTCCAAGGTTTTCAATAGAAAGGATGATAGAGTTATTGGTCTTAAGTCTTTAGGGTAGCCCTGCGAGCATTTACCCGCTTTCGGAATAAAAATCACTCTGACCTCCATCCACTCCCGCGGAGTACAGACAAGTTTTAAACACCCTTTGAAGATTACCTCCAACCAGGGGAGCATAACCCTCGAGTTTTTCTGAAGCTCCGCGGGAATAATACGGTCAGGGCCCGCCGATTTATAGGGTTTGAACCCTTCAATTGCCCATAGGATCCGTTCTTTGGTTACGATATCTTCTATGCGCATTACGTTTGCTTCTTGATGAGTACCAGTCCCTGTCGAGTCATCGAAGCTTCCCGGAAAGTGGGTTTCGATGAGAAGTTCCAAGGATTCCTTACTAGAAGCAGTCCAGGATCCATCTGGTTTAATTAAATAACTGGGACTGGTAGGATTGGTAGACAAAATCTTCCTAAGACGAGAGGTCTCGGAGACTTCTTCTATTTTGTCACAGAAGAGTCTCCATGATTTCCTCTGTGCCTTCCTTAATTCTTTTTTGTATATCTTGAGGTCCTCCTTGTAGGAGTTCCAGTCCTGAGCCTCTCTCGTACTTTTGGCTCTATTAAATGCTTTCCTACACGCCTTCCGGTAGGTCCCCAGTTCCTTGGACCACCATGCCGGTTTTTGCTTGCCCCTGGGTTTAACTATTGGGCAAGCAGCGTTGAAGGACCGATTGCAGGCAATTGTGAAAGTTTCCACTATGCTGTTTAGTTCCTTCACTGTCGCTGGTGGTTCAGGGGTCTCTGGTAATAGTAGTCCTATAAGGGTTTCCCCGTACTTGCTCCAGTTTGTCTTTCTGGGATTCCTGAAAGGTTTCCGGGTGACAGGGGAAACGTTAAGACTAAATGTTATGTAACGATGGTCAGAGAAGGAGTGTTCCTTCGCCACTCTCCATTCCCTGACCAAAGGGTACAGGTTTTTTGAGGCGAAGGTTACGTCCAGAACCTCCTGCCGATTTTTAGTAATAAAAGTGGGTTCTTGCCCAATATTACACACCATGAGGTTGTTGTTTAAAATGTAATCAAAAAGTAACTCACCTCTCTCGTTGATATCAGTGCTTCCCCAGATTGCGTGGTGCGCATTTACATCACCTCCAAGGAGCACCCCAATCTTCTTCCTGTACGATTCGAGGACCAGGTCCCCCAGGTTATCCGGCGGAACCTGTTTGTCCCGGTCCAAATAGGCTGAGACCAGCCAAAAATACTGCCACCAACCTCTAGGCTGACCGCAGTTACGTCACCATTGCTGTATTGAGGAAGAAGGAACATATTTAAATTATTTTTTCCAAGAATGCAGGATCTGATATTCCCCGAATTTCTTGAGTATAATAAGTTATACCCCTTCATTTTAAGGCCACAGATCCTGTTGGTGTTTATCCAAGGTTCTTGAATAAGGACCACGTCCTCTTCTGATCTAGTCAGTCTGAGGAGTAAGGCGGCCGACGCCGCCTTTGAATGGTGTAGGTTAATTTGTATTAAATTTAGCATAAATTTACCAAGTTCAGCCTACTTACCTGTTTACTCCCCGCTACCGCAGGCTAGTTTCCTTTGTTTCCATTGGAGTCGCCGGTGTCTCCCGTCTCTCCCCCCATGGAACTTGTTTCCCCGACCTTTGCAGTCCTTCCGTCCCTTGGGTCCGACAGGGTTTCTTCGTCTGACGCCAGGGACAGTCGGCTGCCCATCTCCTCTCCAAGTGCGGTCACCTCGGAGAGCTCCATCGGTTGGGCTGTCTCTCCTCCAAGTGCAACTGCATCAGTTGTGAACGGGCTGCCTTCCTCTCGTGTTTCAGCCTCGTCTTTTTTGTATACTTTGAGAGTAATCGACCCGAAACCGAAGTCGATTACTCCCTTAGTCGCGGCAAGCGGCGCCAGGGACTCCGTGTTGATTATCATAGTTGATAATCTGGAGCCCCCCTTTGCATCCTCTTGCCTCACGATCTTCCAGTTTCCTGTCGGAAGATCGGGGTTGCTGATTCTGATTATCTCAAGAATCTCTTCTGGGCTAGCTGGTTCGGTTGGCAGCCAGACGCGTGCTCTTGGCCTGCTAAGAATCTCTTCCCTGCCTACAGCCGCCAGCTTCGCGCCTTGCCACACCTCTCCCACCTCCGCTACAGCCTTTTTATAAAGCTCCACTGATCTGGCATCAGAGCACGCTATAAGTTTAACGCGCCTTTGATGCCAGCCCGCATCTCTGCAGGATGGAGGGGGTCCTGGATTTTCTCTCAGGATCCTTAGGAAAACGGAGTTTAGTGCATTGTACACCAAACTCCATTTTCCCATGGTGATGCTCCCATCTTCATGACTCCTGTCAATGACGGCTAGCACCAACAAACGGTCCTTCACAATATCCCTGAAGGATTTTGGTCTAGCCTTCTTAGGAGGCAAAACCTTGTGAGGAGTTTCCTTCTCCGCCTGCATTTTGGGCCGTTTTGATGAGTCTCTAAGTTGCATTGGATATTTCACGTAAAGATATCGCAGAAGTTTGTCGGGCTTCTCTCGGTTTTTTACTATTCTCGACAAATCTGTGTATGAAACATAAAATTCATATGGCCTTACTAAACGAAAACGTCTTGCTAAGTATCAAGTTATAAATATGTTCATCTGGACATCCTTGCACGTGAAACAGTGGTATCGCTGATGTCCTTTTTAATTCGCTGATTGTGTCGTCGTAATAAACTTCCTGTTTTGCAATTGGCCACGATATTTCGGGTTTACTAAGCCATTCTGGGCCATGCCACCATTGGTCTAACGTGATAAGTTTGGACGGTAGAACTCCTCGTGATGCGTAGTCTGCGGGATTACTCTCAGATTTGACATGGTTCCAGTGGTTTCTTGGTAGTATTGCTTGAACTTCCGACACTCTGTTCGCCACAAAAGTCTTCCATTTGCTTGGGTGGTCGGACAACCAGGCCAACACAATACTTGAATCGCTCCAACTGTAGACAGGTATATCATCTGGTAGAGTTTTTCTGACTTCATTTTGTAATGGTAACCATTGTTTAAAACAGGTGGTCCCATTAACAATACTTAAAAACTAATAATTGTAAGAGAGATCCCTGGCATAGCACGTGTCCGGCTACTGACTCACGGCGTTGGGGTGGGATATGCAAAATTTAGGGTTCCCTACAATCTTCTCTAAGCTATGCCATACCATCGTTTGAACACATCCCAATACTAATTATGCACTCACAAGGATTATTATTTAATACATTAACATATTACTATTTTTTTTTATATTTAATTATAAGAAGAAAAATAATAAAATAAATTAAGTAAGTGTGAAGTAAACTAACACAAAAGAACAGATCTGAAGAAGAAGAAAATCTAACAATTAGATTTATCTACATACTTACCAAATGCCGGATCATGTGGTTGCATAAGTAGGGTATTCAGTCCAACAATCACGATCTCAAAAAAATGCTGGAACATATTATTACACCTCCCCAAGCTGAATCATATAGTTGCAGAATTTATTTAACTCCTCCGACAAAACCGATTGCATAAATGATGAAAATTGGAAATACGTCGCCAAAACAAAATCACAACACCCCACTTGTCCAAGTAGTGTATCGAAAATAATCGAACACGATCTTTCGCAATGGTTTTAAAATTATAAATCAAAACACATGTGATTATAAACTGTTTTTATTTTTGTACATATTTTATTTCATTGTTAATTTATATTTTAACAAACCATTTATAAATACATTTGTAAAATTTATAAAATTTAAATATATTAATTTAAATGAACTACACAATTTTTCATTTTTTACACCGAAACTTAATTTTTACAATACTTATAAACTTAAACTTTTAAAGTTACAATATAGTTGTAATATGAAGATCAATAGACAAGTTTTCTATTGATTTTTATTAACTTATTTGGGTATCAGCAACTAACAATATAATATGTTGCTTACCCGAACCTTCATAGATTAGTGATTGACATTCGCATCAATTTACGATTATCACCCAAGATTTTCTACTATATTCCATTAAAACAAACACTGATTTCAGGTATTAAAGAAGAAACCTGTCATACATAAAAAAAATATAATTGTATTTATTTGCAATAAACGAAAAATACCGTCAGTACAGTAATTAAGTTTAAGTTGTAAGGCAACATGTTGCAATACAACCCAACATTTATACGAATGAAAAAAAAAATAGAAATGCAGAGGTGAATACACTGCAGGTAGCGTCGCTTTGTTTGTGAAAATATAATTTGTGAGGGCTCAAAAATCAGTCGTTACAACACGCGGGGCCGACTCATACCACTGAGAAGTCTCACAAGCCGGGCAAATAAGAATATTGGTTGCCTCAAGATTAAGAAAACTACTAAAATGGAAATATAAAATTAAAAAAACATATATTGTACATATATATTGGGTATTCAAGAGGCATTGTAAATGTCTTTGACATGGTACACTCCTAACACCTTCCCTTTTAAATCCGTACATTCATAAGACACTTTTCCAACAGGTCTAGACAATATAGCAGGAACAGCCAAAGGAGCCAATTTGGAATTAAAATTACGAATAGCGTCACTTTGTACAAAATTTTTAATATAGACTTGTTGACCTACCTCGAATTGACGAACTCGAGAACGTAGATTGTATTGCTTACTATTAGATGTATATGCTTGTTGTAAATGTTTTATGACTGCATCTCGAGCTAAATTTTATCGGGTTGGTTTCGATGTTATAAGTATTTCATTATCGCCAGATTGTGTTAAGAGTCTTCGTAATTTGTAATCGTCACCATGATTAGTTTTATGATCACCAAACACTAAATAATGCGGAGAATAGCCGGAGGATGAGTGGTTAACATTGCGCAGAGCAGAAGTAATCTCTTGCAAATGTATATCCCATTCACGTTGATCTGTTTTAATGTAAAACCGAATTGAGGACAATATGCACCGATTTACTCTTTCTGAAGAATTAGGCTGTGGAGTATACTTCGGAGTAGTAAGATGTTTAACTCCATATTTATTTAGCAATGTCTTAAACTGTCCAGATACAAATTGTTTACCATTATCCGTCAATACTGTCTCAGGAACCGAAAAGAGATTGAAAATTTGTCCTTCAACAAAGTCTACGAGACTAGCAGCATTGGCATTACGTAAAGGTTTAAGAAATACGAAACGAGAATATTTGTCTAGTACAATTAAAATGAAAGCGTTTCCTCTTTTTGTACGAGGATACGGGCCTAAGAAGTCTAAATAAAGCCATTGAAACGGTCGAGTAACTTCGGATAATGATCCCATAGGAGGACGTGTAATGTAATTGATAGGTTTACAAGTTTTACATATACCACAAGTAGAGATATAGGACTTTACGTCTTTAGCCATTCCGGTCCAATAATAGTATCTTTGAATACGCTCCAAGGTTTTTGCTATTCCAAAATGTGCTGACAAAGGAGGAGAATGAGCCTGTTCAATCAGAGAAAATGTAAGAGGTCGAGGTATTACCAATTTCCACTCAGGTAAATCTGTGTCAACTACGCTCGGGCCATAAGATGGACAAATCAAGATCTTATGATCCTCGATACGTAGGTTGGAGTTGGTCTTGTTTATTGATTTAACCGAACTCAACAACTCTACATATTCCGGATCATTCGAAAATTCAGGTGAAGATAAGTCAACATGCAAAGGCAACTCCGAGGTAGAGACTGCAGGCTGTTGAATCTCATCAATATCCATACGCGATAATGCATCCGGCACCACGTTTTGCGAACCTTTTTTATGCTGAATTTCGAAGTCATAACCTTGCAATTTCAAGCTCCAACGAGCCAAACGACCCGAAAGATCCTTTTGGGACATAAGCCATTGGAGACTTGAATGATCGGTTATTATGACGAAGTGAAATCCCTCGATATACGCACGAAATTTTTGAACACTCAAGATTACAGCATAACATTCCAACTCTGTAACCGAGTAGTTTCGTTGTGCTTTATTGAGTTTTTTAGACATATATGCTATCGGGAATTCTTCTTCATCCGGACCTCTTTGAAACAGAACGCTACCAACTCCTGTAGAGCTGGCATCGCACTGCAAGTAAAAAGTTTTACTAAAGTCGGGATTACGCAAAACGGGAGCAGAGATTAGAGCATTTTTAAGAAAATCAAACGCAATTTGAGCTTCATTGGTCCAAATACACTTTTTGCCCTTTTTCAATAAATCAGTAATTGGAGAAGAAATTACCGCGTAGTTATTGATAAACCGCCGATACCACCCGGTAATACCCAAAAATCTACGGATCTGCTTAACAGTGCGAGGAACAGGATAATTAGAGATAGCAGAAACTTTATCCGGATCTACTTTCAGATAACCATCACCAACAACATATCCCAAATAATTTATCTGTTTTAACAGAAACTTACTTTTGGAAAGATTGATGGTGAGGTTAGCCTGAACAAGTAGACGTGACACTTCACGCAACAAAGAAAAGTGTTCCTCAAGCGTGGCTGACGTGATGAGCAGATCGTCCAAATAAACAAAAATGCGATCCTGCAGATAAAAAGGTATCACCTTGTGCATCAGACGGCACATCCTTTGGGGCGCATTGCACAAGCCGAATGGCATTACTCGGAACTGATACAGCGGCCGACCCTGGACAGTAAAAGCGGTATATTGCCGAGAGTTGGTTTCTAGTGGGATTTGCCAGAAGGCGTCTTTTAGATCCAAACTAGAAATAAACCTAGTTTGATCTAGTCTACCCAACAACCCATCTATTAGAGGCAGCGGATACGCGTCTTTCACAGTTACTGCATTCAACTTCCGGGCATCCAAACACAGTCGTACCTTTCCATTCGGTTTAATATTAAGCGTGATTGGAGAACACCAGCTACTATTGCTCTCCTCAATGACTCCGAGGGCTATCATTCGATCAATCTCTTTATTAATCAATGCTTGTTTAACCGGGGACACAGCATAATACCTTTGTTTGACGGGTGGAGAAGAATTAACGTCAATAGTATGCGTGGTTAAGGAAGTTTGACCTAATCCAAGACGATCAAAATCAGGAAACGAAGAAATTATCTCGGTCAGTTCGCGTTGCTGTATATCAGATAGTATGTGCTGAGTATGCTCGATCATTTGCGGAGGATGTGTAGATAATTCATTGACAAGTACAGGGGCTATACCGAATTCTCTCCAAAAGTCCATCCCAAGATACAAGGGTTGTTGTAGATCGGGAGCTACATACAAGCGCATGACTTGAGTCTTATCAGAATAGGTAATGGGAATGGTTAAATAACCCAAAATGGTGCTTTTTTGACCGTTGGCGGTTAAGACATGCGTGGGTAAATAATGGAACTTAACTGATAATGAATTAAACAAAGTCTGCCAGCCAGATCCTAAGACGCTGATATTAGCACCACTGTCTAATAATCCGCGCATAACATGTTTACCTATGCGCACTTCGGTATAGGGTCTACCATCCATTTCATCAGTAATTATGGTTTCTGCGCAATTATATTTCATTTTACGCCTTTTAAGCCAGTACAAAGAAGTTCGGGAGATAAATGGTTTGATATTTGATTTGGAAAGATTTAAAGACACATTGTTACAAGGCCAGCGATTATGAATGGAAGAATTTAGGTTATTGGATTTTGAGAGGTAATATGAGTCATTATTTAAGTTCTGGGAGGGTTGAATCGCTGGAAATGAACTCGCCCAGACGGATGCATTTCCATTGGCTGGTTTCCCGATTTATGTTGATTACACTTATTACATTTAGGTTTAATCACATTTTCGTTTCCACAACCATAACAGAAAATATGAGTCGGGGGACAGGGACAGTCCTGATAGGGATGCCCTAAATCGTGATAGTTCCAACATCTCATTAATGAATTAGATGGGACTAAAATTTTTCTCGCACTCGGCTGATTGGAAGTACTATATGTCTCTGGATTTACTATATTCGTCTGAGAAGAACGATTCATTTTTCTGCTGAATGATTCAAGATTACTGTAGTTATTGCGTGCACTGATTTTTTTGTAGGCTGGAGCAAACTTTCCGGGCAATAACCATTTCGAGACCATGTCTGTTCCCAACTTACGCAAACTGCTACGAGTTGTTCGATGTTAGTAATTTTTTTATCAGACATTTGAAGATGAAACTGAAGTCCGGGGCGCATATTCTTTTTTGCAAATCGTAATAGCTCTTCGTCTGAAATGGGTGTGGGTGATTTCATCGCAATCTTTAGCAACGCACTATAAAAATCATAGAACGACTCTTTAGGCAAGCGCTGCTTTCGAGTGTCGAGCTCTTGTAAAATATCGTCCTCTGTTAGGTAACGTTTAAAGCGTCGGATCAGCTCTGACCTTAACTGGGCCCAAGAAACTAATTTATTACGTTCTAAAAACAGCCAGTACCAGTCGAGAGCTTCTCCTTTAAGCAACAAGCCTAGCTCATCAACCATACTTACTAATGAGATTTTGTATCGTTCTGCCGTACGTTCTACGCGATACAAAAATCGATCTATATCGAGTCGTTCGGTTGCGGAACCGTCAAAACTAATGTTCCAACGTAAGGGATTTTGAAATAGAGAATTTGAACCACTGAAATCATTAGCATTGTGAATCGGCATTTTGGACCAAACATTTCCGTTTGGAGCAGCTGATGAGGGATTTCCAGGAATTTCTCTATGATCATGCGTGTAGCATAAGTTATCAACTGGATTAGAAGACACATTAGTAGAAATGGACGGTTGATCGGGACGATCTGAAGAAGAAGGCTGGGTTGTTGTAAATGGTGTGCCCAAAACAGCGATTCTATCTTCTATAACCGTGGATAAAGATTTAACAAAATGTTTATGATTAACGGGATCGAATACTAATTTAGACAGTTTAGACGGTGCCTGTGTCGATGAATAATCTCCTTTGGAAGTAAAAGGATGAATGGTATTTTTAGATGATGTTTCAGGTGCGAATCTAATAGTAGGCATATCTGATTTTGATGATTCGTAATGAACTTTGGATTCCTCCGGAGAGTCAGATTCCGAGTCAGTATTATCGGGAGCGTCGATGTCTAAATCTCTTAACGTACGGTTGAGTTCAGAGGATTCGGCTTCTTCAAAGTCCCTGTTACTCCACTGATCTAGAGATGTTTTTAATTTATCTAAAATTTGGCTAAGTCCAGGTATTACATCCTTAACGACGCTCGAACTAGAGATGCGTTGTAAACGTCCCTTAACATGTAATAATCGAGAATATAACTGAGAATAGACTTTCTGATTTGGAACATTATCTAAGTTTTGAATCAAAACTTTTAAAGAACACAGCTTCAACGTACACTTATCTATTTCCCGTTTAGGATTTTTGCGCGCGGCCTGATGGGCTCGTGTAGGTCATAATACTGGAGTAGTCACTTCTGCTTCCAACTGAGTCTTCAGCAAATTATAAGATTCAAGGGCGGTTCCATGGAAATGACGAACATCACATTCCACAAGGAACTCGTCATTGGTCAGCGAATTTAAATCCATTACTTCGACGTATATTTAACTTTATTAACTTGTTATGTATATTCTTTTTTTTATGACAAATTTAGTATTTATATTTTTCAATCACTAATTTACTCACACAAAAAATATATCCCGACACCAAAATTATGGTGTAATCACCGAAAAGAAAATTTATAATAAATATATAAGAAAAATTCAAAGAGTATTGTTGTTATATAATCGTACCTTAAAAAAACAACAAATTCGAAACTAACGAAACCAGAGCACAGTAAATTATCTCGACAACTTCTCAACGAATTATTGAGAAAATTTGGAAAAATAAAATCAAAATGGTAAAACTACCCAAAACAAAATAACCCGCGTTAGCAATCACTAATCTAGAAAATATTCAAATATAAAATATAATAGAAAAAAAAAATGTATAAATATATACATATAGGGTTTCCAAATATCCGACATTTATGATTATCCGAATATCGAATACTTACGGATAAAATAATTCGGATAATCCGAATATCCGGATAATAACAAAAATTGTACTATAATTATACTCGATAACTTTACGAATTCCATCTTTAAGGTCTTGATCGATTGTAGAGCATTAGCAAAAACTTTATGTTGGCCCCAAAGAAAAAAGTCTAAACGTAATAAATGAATCTCGGTGTCTAAATTGCGATCACCTCTTCGAGAAATAACATGATCAGGAAATTTTCTCGGCACGTAGCGCCGTATTGTTTAAAATAAGCGTCGTCCACATCAATATCTTCCAATTCTGGCCTAAAAAAAACAATAAGTTGAACCAGCATCTTTCTGAAAAAGTAAGATCAAATATCACCGTCAGCCCAACCACCGCACAAAACAGTGACACGTTGAGGATGGAGAGTCTTTTCAACAATCATTGGATTTTCTGAGCCCCAAATGAGACCATTCTGCTTATTAACGTAGCCTACGATGTGAAAAGGCCCACCTCATCTCTGAAGATGATTCTTCCATGAAAATCCAGATCATTTTGTGATTCTTCCATGAAAATCCGAATGTTATGATGATTGACCGGCTTAAGCTCTTGTGTTAACTTTAAAAGTCTTAAGACCTAAGTCTTTATGCAAAATACATGAAATTTTCAAAGATCGACCAAACGTCTAATCCCAAAGATCGACGAGAAATCGACAAACCTGGGTTTTCTTCAGCACTACAGGCTACAGCAGCAATACTCTCAGTTGTTGTTGACCGCGACGCAAACGGTTTCGATTTTTCAGATCAGTAACTGTTCCAACAGCTCAAATTTTTCCACCAGCATATTGCCAACCTAGAAAAGTGCTTCACGAAATTCAAAAAGTGCTTTAGTTTGGCGAACTGTGACGATGCTTCAAAAGCGACACTGAATTTTTACTTAGTTCCTTTGCAGCTGTTTTAATGGGCGATTACATAGCAAGCAACTGTTTTTAAATGGATGCTCTCCGTTATTTTGGATTGACCCAATTCATTTATAGTTCTATTTACCGATTCCTTTATTTGATGACATAACATTTGATCATAGTTATCACAGCATACCACCGTATTTTGAAATGTAACATCAGCAATGGTTTACTCTCTTGTTCATTAACATATCCTTGTAAATTATTATTTTTTACCGAAGGATTTAATCATTTTTATAATTTCCCTGAGGTTTTCTCTTCTTGTTGGAAGATTATGCTAGCATCTTCAGAACTATTTACATTCATAAAATTGTTTTCTAAGAAAAGTAAATGTAAAAATATATCCGGATAGTTTGTTAAAATATCCGAATATTCGAATAGTCAAAATTAGTCGAATAATCCGGATTATTCGAAGATCGGATATCCGGATTGGAAACCCTATATACATATATATCAAATTCAAACTTAAGATTTAAAAAAAATATTGTATAAAATTAAAATTAAAATATAATTAATATTCAATTATCAATAGAACAGAATATAGTTGTCAGAAAAAAACTAATAATTAAATGTATATACTTAATTGTATTACAATGCTAAGAGTAATAATCTTAACCAAACTTATTATGACTTCAAAAGTATTAGTAATGTGAGTGGAAATTAGATTAGGATGCATCAAGACAACGGCAGAAACATAATAATAAAATAAATATTTTAATGACATAGGTTGAAAAATGTAATATCATGGAAGTGAAAATATAGGTTATGAAATTCAGTTACATGCTTACATATACATCTAGCTTCCCGAAAGAACCGAAGTATTTGCCTGCAACTGAACTTCATCATGTACATACCTGATTGTAGCTAACACAGTAATCGAATAAACCTTAAAGGTCGAATAACCATGCGATCAGATATAATAAACGGTCACGTGTATTTTAACCTTTCAAACGTTATTAACGGAAAGTTTAAGAAAATTTCACAACCAAATGTCAACCCATGACACGTGTCACCTAACCTTATTAATCAAATCCACTGTACAAATGGAGATTGTTATGCGACACCATGTGATGGTTTGATCGAACATTTAATGAAAAGAAAATGGTAATATTACTGTAGCAGATAAACTAACAACCTTAATCGAAATCTCAGACTGAGAGATAGGACGCGTCTACCACAGAAAGATAACCGAAAAACTGAATTTATCTAGAACAGTCACACATGCATACCAACATACACCCAAATCAAAGACTTTAAAGTCGATTGAGGACGCGATCATGTGTAAATATTAAATGATAAAGAAATACCCAGCCCACGGTAAAACAAAATAAATAAGC
The DNA here is from genome assembly GCA_963932295.1 of Tipula lateralis. Classification (NCBI taxonomy): domain Eukaryota; kingdom Metazoa; phylum Arthropoda; class Insecta; order Diptera; family Tipulidae; genus Tipula; species Tipula lateralis. Next base: position 92,079,853 of record OZ010738.1, on the reverse strand, counting down.
AAAGTAAAATGAAGCTACGTTAATAAAATTAAATAAAAATTAGAAAGAAACTACTGGGACTAGGCAAGGTAATCATAGCTGAAGGCTATGATATACCATGTGCTATTAACTGTATAACCGAAGTTTGGGCGCCAATTGTAATGGTAACCATTGTTTAAAACAGGTGGTCCCATTAACAATACTTAAAAACTAATAATTGTAAGAGAGATCCCTGTCATAGCACGTGTCCGGCTACTGACTCACGGCGTTGGGGTGGGATATGCAAAATTTAGGGTTCCCTACAATCTTCTCTAAGCTATGCCATACCATCGTTTGAACACATCCCAATACTAATTATGCACTCACAAGGATTATTATTTAATACATTAACATATTACTATTTTTTTTTATATTTAATTATAAGAAGAAAAATAATAAAATAAATTAAGTAAGTGTGAAGTAAACTAACACAAAAGAACAGATCTGAAGAAGAAGAAAATCTAACAATTAGATTTATCTACATACTTACCAAATGCCGGATCATGTGGTTGCATAAGTAGGGTATTCAGTCCAACAATCACGATCTCAAAAAAATGCTGGAACATATTATTACACCTCCCCAAGCTGAATCATATAGTTGCAGAATTTATTTAACTCCTCCGACAAAACCGATTGCATAAATGATGAAAATTGGAAATACGTCGCCAAAACAAAATCACAACACCCCACTTGTCCAAGTAGTGTATCGAAAATAATCGAACACGATCTTTCGCAATGGTTTTAAAATTATAAATCAAAACACATGTGATTATAAACTGTTTTTATTTTTGTACATATTTTATTTCATTGTTAATTTATATTTTAACAAACCATTTATAAATACATTTGTAAAATTTATAAAATTTAAATATATTAATTTAAATGAACTACACAATTTTTCATTTTTTACACCGAAACTTAATTTTTACAATACTTATAAACTTAAACTTTTAAAGTTACAATATAGTTGTAATATGAAGATCAATAGACAAGTTTTCTATTGATTTTTATTAACTTATTTGGGTATCAGCAACTAACAATATAATATGTTGCTTACCCGAACCTTCATAGATTAGTGATTGACATTCGCATCAATTTACGATTATCACCCAAGATTTTCTACTATATTCCATTAAAACAAACACTGATTTCAGGTATTAAAGAAGAAACCTGTCATACATAAAAAAAATATAATTGTATTTATTTGCAATAAACGAAAAATACCGTCAGTACAGTAATTAAGTTTAAGTTGTAAGGCAACATGTTGCAATACAACCCAACATTTATACGAATGAAAAAAAAAATAGAAATGCAGAGGTGAATACACTGCAGGTAGCGTCGCTTTGTTTGTGAAAATATAATTTGTGAGGGCTCAAAAATCAGTCGTTACAATTTAGCAACTTTGACAGCAGGTGGGCTCCACATAGTTCTAATTGCGGTAGTGATATTTGCTTTATGGGTGCTACCTTTGTTTTCGATGTAATGATTTCGGTGTGTATTTTATTATTTTCATCTTTAAATCGACTATAGATAACTGCTGCATAAGCTCGTTCGCTCGCATCACAAAACCCATGTATCTGCATTTCGCTTTTGTTTATGTATCGTGGTATACTAATTTGTTCAAATTGGGGTAGTTCGGCTTTTAGTTGATTCCACAGCAAGGCAATATCGGCAGGCAACTCATCGTCCCATTCTAGTTTTCTCAACCATAATTTTTGATATAAAATTTTAGCTATGATGATGGATGGTGATAAAAGACCAAGAGGATCAAAAACTTTCGAAGCGTTTGAAATTAATGTTCGTTTTGTAGCGATTGGTTCAGCTGCAAAGTTGACCTTAAATGATAATTGGTCATTTTTTGAATCCCATTGAAGTCCTAATATTTTTGTGCTAGAGTTCGCTTGTTTAATTGGAACTGATGTAGTTTCACGGTCGCCAGTTTTATCGCTCAATCCAATCGCATTTGAATGCCATTTTCTTAATTTAAATCCTCGTTTCATTAGTACATCATTTAATTTATCTTTGAGGTACTGAGCTTCGTCGATGGTATTCGCTCCAGACAGGTAATCGTCAATGTAAAATTTGTTCAAGATTTCATCAGCAATGATCGGATGTTCTTCTTTGAAATCGAAAGCAACCTGCTGCAGACATCGAATCTCTAAAAACGCAGAACTGGCCATTCCAAAAGTGACGGTTGTAAGTTTATAATGTTTAAATGGATCACTTACATTTTCTCTCCAAATAATCCGCTGCAACTCTTGATCTTCTGTTGTTACCATGACTTGGCGATACATTTTTTCAATATCAGCCGTAAGTGCGTATTTGTTGTAACGAAAATTCAGCAAGGTGCTCCATAACGTGGGCTGAATGGTGGGACCTACCATAAGAATATCGTTTAACGAATAACCACTGGTAGTCTTACTAGAACCATCAAATACCACGCGCAGTTTCGTCGTTGTACTGTCAGCTTTTGTTACGGCATGATGAGGCAAATAATAATTAGGGTTCTCTTAGGGTTCTCCTCAAGGTGTCCCATACTTTGATATTCACGGATAATATTAACATATTCAGCCTTCAATTTAGGGTCGCGGTTTAATTTATTTTCTAAATTGAAGAACCTTTTTTTCGCCATATTAAGTGAATTACCTAAGACTGTCTTAGAATTTTTAATGGGTAATTTCACAATAAATTTACCTGTGTTATGTCGCAAAAGGTTTAATTTAAAATGCTCTTCGCAATCGCTCTCTTCTTGGGAAAATGGATGGCACGTGGGAATTTCTTCTATTTCCCAAAATCGCCGTAAACTCTTGTCAACATTAAGACCGACATGACAATTATATGTTGTGGTTGCTTTATTCTGATTTATTGTTGCTTCACCTGACAGAACCCAACCAAACATTGAATATTGCGCTGTTAAATTGTTTTCCAATCTTTCTATGCGCCCTTCTCGTAGTATATTAAAAAATCGATCTGCGCCAATGATTATATCCACCCTACCTGGTTTGTAGAAGTTCGGATCTGCCAATTCTAAATTTTGTATTTGCCTGAAATTGGAATCATTTATTTCACAGGATGGTATACAATTGGTTAGTTTATGAAGAATTAAAACATCTATATCGATTGCTTCAGTCTTGGAGTATTGGGATACCGCTTTAATTGCCATCAAACCTCTCGTTGTTTCTGTGTCAGGTGTCAAACCTTTTATTAATATACTTGCATTCTTACGTGGTAATGCTAGTCGCTGAGCACATGCCTCGGAAATAAATGATGCCTGCGCTCCAGAATCGAGTAAAGCCCTGCATGTTTGATACTGGTTAGAAGAATCAAGTACTCGAATAATCGCTGTTGGTAGTAAAGCCGTGAATCGCTTGGTGGTAGTAGCATGGAGTATGTTGATTGAATCATCTTGACTACCTGTTGACTTTCAGTGGCGTTTTCTGGACATCTTGATGTAGAACCGTGTGGTGTCTTGCTCGACAAATACCGCATCTGAATCTTGATCGACAATTTGGCGATTGGTGGTTTTTAAACATACAAATGAAACATAACTTGTTGTCTGCTATAAAACCTCTTCTCTCACTCACTGGTACACTGAACCAAATGTACCACTCAATATGACAAATTTTAGTGACAAAAATATTGATAAATATTTGTCAGTGTTTTTATAGTTATTTTGAAAAAATTATTTCAATCTGATAATTTATTTTCATTTCGAATTAGAATATTACAGTTATGCCTTCGTTTATATTTTTCAACAAAAATATAATTTTTTATTATTCTTATTGAACATTATTCTTAACAATATTTTATCACTATGATAAAAATGTATTCTATATGATAAATTTATCAGTTTTTTTTAAATGATCTAACTGATCAGTTTGCTATCAAAGTGAACATCAATCTTTATCGATAAGAAAATATAAATTTGCAAAAATGGTCGATATTTCGCGTACATTCTTGTATTTCGCTAGCACTGAACGTACTCGACTGGAAGTATATATATAATAATTGCACGTCAAATCAGGTAACATACGCCTGAAGAGATGGATTTGATCTATTCGATCGCACAGCTATTTAATATGACGTCATCCAACACATCGAAACCGGTCAAAGCAGAATTACAACATTAAACAGAAAAGCAACAACGAATTATATATTACAACTCCGGTAAGAAAACATACAATAAAAATTTAAATTACATCCATAAGGAGATAGATCTTAGAAATAAACCCAAAATCTTTTCTCCCAAATCGGCCTTAAAAACAAAACTCATTATAATAACTGGGGGGATGATTATAGAGGGGGAAGTTCAAAATGAATTGTTCCCTTCCCGGAAGAATGTTCCAAATTAAGAAAGCTTTTTCTTTTATAATATATTTTTAAGCATATATTTTTATATATTTAAATTAAATTAACAAATTGTATAACATACTTATGTGCATATACTGAAACATATGAAGTTAATTAAACAGAATTATTAAATAAGAAATCTATTAAAATCAAAATATAAAATATTCCAATCGATAAATTCACTTTTCTTATTGATAATATATTATTTGAACTTTTTAGCTATTGATAAGTTCGTAAATCTCATTGATAGGAATCTTTGTCGGTTGTATATTGATAAGGCATTTTTCAATGTGAATGTAATTTTGGTCAGTTTGAACAATTATTTTTTTCAGTGTAGCCTTAGAAATTCTTCGCAATTACGTAGATAATGATTCTGGTTGCACTTCAAACAGTTCACTGATTGGGTACGGCATGCATCACTTTAAGATTGGGATTTTGTGATTGTCGATGTGTGTTTCGTTTTGTAGTTTCACAACTCTCTAAGATGTCGCTTTGTTTATTTAGAAATTCAAAAAAGAATTTTATCGTTGTAAACTCGGTGTCAAAGCTGTGTTGAGCCCAGTCATGTCTAGTAATTGGATCAAGTTTACTCACCAAAATATGTATCAACCATGGGTCTCGCATCTCAGCCTGATCGCCTAAAACCTTAAGTCCTCGTAACACCTCGTCAGATACGTCGCGCATATGATGCAGAGACTTAGCCGAAGCCTGAGTAATTGACGGTTGATCCAGAAATTGTTTTAAGAGCATAGTTTTAACTTGTTTCTTTTTGTCGTATCGATTGGTTATTATTTCCCACGCCTCATCGTAATTCGCCTCTGTAATGGAAATGTGGCGCACTAATGCTGAGGCTTCTCCTTTTAACAATCCTTTTAAATATTGCAATTTATGCACCTTTGAAATTTTAGGGTTGCTGTTTATGGATGCCTCAAACAAATCGCGAAACGAGGCAAATTTTGAATATGTCCCGGAGAAAAACGGTACGTTTACACGTGGTTGTCTTACATCGCTATCACCTCTGCTATTTAAACTGGTTACATCATTCAAAAACGTCCTTTGATTAGCTATTAGTTGCTGAAGACTAGTATCAATTTCACCACTTGCTTGATTATTATTGAATTCCTCCTTTTCCACTTCAACTAGCAGTAATTTCCCTTGAACCTCAAATAATTTGGACTCGAGTGTATCTTGAAGCTCAATAATTTCAGCACTATCTTTGTAATTTTTCTCGTTCGCTCTATAGTCATCCCATTCTTTATTTAAAAGTTTTATTTGTGCCTTTACTTTAGCGATCGGTTCACGAGAAAGATCACTTTTAGCGAATGTTTCTATTTGAGAAACTCGATTTATTTTTCTTTGGAGAGAACGCGTATCTGCCATTGCGATTTTATTAATTTAGCTCAAATTTTTAAATCAACGGAAGAAGATACTGAATTAACCAATTCTTGTTTTTTATTAATTTCTTTTTAGGAACGATTAAATTACCACAGCAGAAAGCAAAGGAATGCAAAATAATTTTATATATATAGGAATGTCTAAATCACTGTACTTTGAATGAAAATCACTTTAATCAATGTTTGAATAAACGTTATCGCACTTAATGTTTTTAAATTATCACTTCACTTAATTGTTTTATATAATAATGATATATAATTTTTTGAAATACACCAAAATCGCTACTAACGTTCGATTAAAATTGCCACACGCGTATATTAATTAATTTTATTTTTAAAAGAATGCGGGTTAATCCGGCTCGAAGGACCATGAATTGGTTTCTTCTGAGGTTCGCAGTTATAAAGTTTCAGAAGAAATCTTACACTTGATAAAGTTAAATAACAAAAATGGAAAAAATAAAAAATGTTCGCCCAAAAAAATTTAATTCCAATATTTTATTTTTAATTCACAAATTATTTGAAAATATTTAACAATATTTTAATTAATTTTTTATATATTTTAATCACCTTTATTATTATATTTAAATCGCCAAATACCTGTTTTTAATATATATAAAATCGCTTTTATATAAAAACAAACTTTTATTTAATATTTTTATTTTTTTTTTATTTTTAAATTATCTGAGAACCCTCAGTTACAAGATTTAATTAATGGCGTTATATAAATGAATTATCCCTTTTTCTTAATTCAATTTTGAAATTATCAGCTAATTTGTCGATAAACTTGAACGTTTCCATAAAATCGCTTACTGCCACTTTGTTTGCGCCCTTTAGACAACTGGCTAGATCTTTTGTCATAAATCCCGATTCGACTGTATCGATACACACTTTTTCGAGTGTCGCAGCAAATGTTGTCAACTGAGCGTTACTATCGAGCTTAGCACGATGCAATAAGCCTTGGGTCCATGCAAAAATCGATGCAATAGGATTTGTCGATGTTAGTTTACCTTGCTGGTACAATTGAAAATGTCGCGTCACTGTACCATGAGCGGCTTCGGTTTCAATCGTTTTACCATCGGGACACATTAAAACCGATGTCATCAAGCCCAATGAACCATAACCTTGGGCAATTGAATCTGATTGGACATCGCCATCATAATTTTTGCATGCCCAAACGAAACCACCATCCGATTTCATAGCATAGACGACCATATCATCGATTAAACGATGATTATACCAAATGCCAGCATCTTTGAAAGCATTTTTGTATTGACTTGTGTAAATTTGTTCAAATAAATCTTTGAATCGACCATCGTATTGCTTGAGAATAGTATTTTTTGTGCTCAAATACAAGGGATATTTGCGATGCAATGCATATTTAAAGGACGAGTGTGCAAACTCGATAATTGATTCGTCTGTATTGTACATGGCCATTGCAACGCCAGACCCCTCGAATTCATTGACCACTCGAACTTTTAGTGCACTACCATCTTTCGGATAGAATCTAATCTCAAGCCGGCCAGCAGATGGGATTAGAAAATCAGTGGCGATGTATTGATCGCCATGTGCATGGCGCCCAATTATAATAGGCTTAGTCCATCCGGCAACTAAACGTGGAATATTTTTACAAATAATTGCTTGCCGGAATAGTGTACCATGCAAAAGGTTTCGTATTGTTCCGTTTGGCGATTTCCACATTTTTTTCAAATTAAATTCTTTAACACGTTTCTCATCTGGTGTTATGGTGGCACATTTAATGCCAATATTGTATTTTTTTATCGCCTCGGCACAATCGATTGTAACCTTATCGTTTGTTTGGTCTCGATTTTTAATACCCAAATCGTATTCGTGCAATTCAATATCGAGATATGGTAAAATTAATTTTTTCTTAATATCATGCCAAATGATTCGAGTCATTTCATCACCCAAAATATCAACAACTGGGCCGACTTTTATTTTTCCTGTCATCATTGTCTAAATTAGACCATCGATAAAAATTAATTATCTTTAAAAGCAGTATATGTGAATATAGACTTACTTTAACATGCATTACATGAAACGGATTTTGATGACAGCGATGCATCATATCGATATCATATTCATTCATTTTGAAGAGAGATCGCGCTATTATTTTATTTCCAATTCTGAAATATTTTGCCATTATTCGATCTCTTTCTTGTTTATACTAAACAAATTTTGGAAAATGTCACATTATTTAAACATAAATCATGGCCTACTATCAAAGCCAATATTTAAGCATAAATCATGGCCTACTATGAAAGCCAATATTAATTATTGTCAGTGCAAAGTATGTTTTTTTCACTTATTTTCAAGGTGAAATATAAATAGTACACGTTTCACTCATCTAGTATTCATTTAAGAAATTTGACATTAATTTGAAACACACAATTCGTTCTGAATCTCTTAACTCTTTCTCCACAAACTATAAATATTAAAGTTGTCTTGAACCCGTCGACATGCCGCACTCAATGTCACAGAAGAAACATGGTGCAATCTAAGATCTTATCAAAACGCTCAGGTACGTTCTGCATCCTTAACAAACTGAAGCAGTTTGAACCAGAGCAGAGAAGGCAGTAGATGTAAAGAAATATTCGTGAAACTCAAGGGATCTGTTGCGATTGAAAGTCGGACAGTTGCCGATCAAATGTAAGTTATCATCAACACCCTCAAGAAATTCGTCACGTATGGCATCATTGACATGTGGTGGAAACTACCGTGTTATTACTATTCCATGATGGATATGGGGATGAAGCTCTATAAAACACCTTTATATCCATCGCGTTGATATAAGGATTGTTATTTTAGTGAGGTAAGGATCATATCTAATATACCCCATGCACCACTATATCTATCAATCTCTGTGAGCTGAGATACAGTGGTGGAATATTATTCGCTCTTGAAATTTTAAGATTTTCGTATAATACATACAATATATACGTACGTATTATTTTCATCATTTTAAGAGTTTATGCTGTATAATGTATTTAAAGTTTTAAAAAATTAAATTCGGGATACATATCAAAATATTTCTTATTTTGTATAATTTTCGGTCTGAAAATTACAATATTTAGCTAAGACACATTCTGAAAAGGCTTTTTTCGGGATGAAAGATTTTTTTCGGGCTAACTTCACGTACATAGGCGACGGGACTGATTTTTAAGAAGGCTTCTTGCTGATTTTGTTAAATTTGCAACTCCCGACTCTGTTAGTACACTTTTTACACTGATTCACTATTTGAAGATACCGGTTCCGTTCTGTTACTACTTAACGGTGTCGCAAATGCAGCAAGGGTTTTATATCGAAAAATGCTTTCTCGAAACTCCTTTAATTCCTTGCTCATCATATTGTGTAAACTAAAATCCGACAGTTTTGCTTGGCACCAATAATAAAAAAATTAAAATGAACTTACGCTATATTTTTAATATTTTGTTATCATGTGTTTTATAATTATTATTTTTTGATATTAGTTGTATCACCTCACGATATTACCTACTATGTAAACTCTCTATTTTTTCTAATCTCTAATCTGTTTTGGCGCGCAAGGCACTCCCTACTTATCCGCGTCCTTGCTTTTACGCCGTTACAGTCAATTCGAGGACGTGCGGCTATAGGTCCGATTTGCCTAACCATCTAAACATTGCATAGATCCATGCCAGACGTGATGATGAGTGCTGACATTGAAGATCAGTCGGCCCATGAATTCTGCACTCCAACAGGGGGTCATAATTGTGTTCATTCACACCACAGATCGTAATCTCATTGTGAAAAATCCCTTTTGCGTCCTGCCCCTATCGGGATGCGAAACCAGTACCTCCGACTTCAACTGCCGCAGCTTTAACCACTGCGCCACCTGGGAAACTCTCTATTAGAAATGAACTAATTAATTTCGAAACAAAAATGCATTTTTTTGTAAAAAACAAAAGAACTGCGGTTTGGTTTTTCATTATTAGAATCATCATGAGAATCACCGAAAGGTTCATCTTATGGTTCCTTCCTATTTTGTGTTACATATAATTTTGTTTTATGAAATTCATGAAAAGAATCATCAGAAGTATCATCATAATGTTCACTTTTTTATTATTTTATAAAAACACAATCAAAGCAATCTTGACTAATTCTATGCGTGTAGATTTTTTATAAAATAGTATTTGTGAACTGATGAACTTTTGTTGCCAGGGTAGGGCACACGGGTCACTTAACGTTTGATAACACCTTATCGTGATTGATGTTTGGTCCGGAAATTTAACCCGAGACCCCCGAATGCAAGCACACTACTTTCTCTGCCAAGAAAACGATAAAACCTCAAACTATCCTTAAATTTTACCATTTAAAATTTTAACCGAGTTTGGATCGTCCTCAACAATCGCATTGACGATAATAATATAACTAGGTAGATATGTTCTCCTCAATCAAAAGCTGTTTAAAATTGAAAAGGAGGAAATTATTCTAAAAATGCCACTAGGGCCCATGGTTTAACCTACATACACTTACAGAGTAAAAACACTCAACCGTGATTGATCACGCAACTTTCTCTTCCACGAGAGCAAAAAAATTGTTTCTGTTGAAAAAGCGCTTTAATAACACAAATTCAGGGCCAAAACTATATATATTTGAGCTTAAGCTATTATGTCGCTATGTATGTTTATTATCCTTGTGATTCCAAAAGGATCAGTATCTAACGACAGAGGAATTACGTTCGGAAAAGATTCTATATCTCAAGATTCTAACGCATACCATATCAGGTACTATCGTTTTCATAAGACGATCAAGGTATTGGCGATGATGTACCGGGTCATCACCAACTGTAAAACTAAACAAAACTCAAGGGAAACCAATCGAAAAGACATTTTGGCTGCATATATATGGTTTTAACACAAACCATTCAGCAGACTGAATTTAAGGCAAAAATAGATACATTACATGGTAGAGGAGGATTACCAAGACGCTCCAGTCATACGCAGATGTCAGATACCACATAAAATGTACGTTTGTATGTCTAAGCAACAAAGACGGTGCCTAAAAAGATAGTATATTGGAAGCTTAACCACCGAAAGTTTTCTTGGAGCATTGCAAACATTCATTTACATGAAATATTTCAAATTTTAAAATCAAAGGCATCACATATAGTCGCAGCGTTGCTACAGCATAAAAACTAAAAATTCATTCCACCAGGAATTGTTGGTATATGGGAGGCGGCAGCAAAACAAGCCAATTTATAGTTTACGAGAGGGGTCGGTGAAGCCATACTCAACAAAGACGAGTTAAGCACATTGATGACAAAAATTGAAGTCAATCTAAACTCGAAACCGATAGTGCCAATGCGTCAGAAGACATCGATTGTATCACACATGCACATATTTTAACTGAGAGTAATTTCACAAACATCGCGGATAATACACAACCGTTAAAACTTTTATCATCAACCTGTGGGTATGGCCAAAAATTTGCATCAATATGTTTGAAACCCTGGCATATGGATTATTTCACCAGTCTACAAAGAAGAAACAAATGGACAAGATAATCTAAAAATATACAGTTGCTGGAGATATTGTTCTAATCGCAGAATCGAACTTATCGACTTCATGTTGGGCGTTAGGCAGAGTTGTTGAAATACATCCGGCCGATGATGGCAAGGTTAGAATAGTATCCAACCGAGTGACAAATATCGATAAATAATTAAGCGAGCCATTCATAAATTAAGGCCAATGCGTCATGACGAATGAATCAGATGATTCATGAGCGGCAGAATTTCGAAGCAGATTTCGAACACTTAGAATTAAGTAAAATGAAAATGCTTCTAGATGATTAACACCCATTTTATAGAATATGTTTTTTCCATTAAACTTTAGAAGTGGACGAAAACAATTACATCACATAGGATGGATCCTCACTTAAGGGGCATAATATCGTGGGTTATCGATATCCTTTCAATTTTTGTATATTACGGTCGGTATACACAGAAAAAAAAATCTAAGTATATTTCACTAAAATTGTAGTTCATAGAAATGAAGGTTTACTCCAAATAGAGAGCTTTTTAATATAACTAAATAATTATAGTTAATTTTATTTATAAAATTTGTTTACTGAGGTTTAGTTGATTTGAACAAATTCATTTAATAGTACAAGACTATTCAGTTGATGACGTCACGAAATTTTTAACGAAAGATTTAGTATTTTAACCATTGGTATTTTACTTTTACTAAAATTTTGTTGACAAACTAATGTACTTCATTAAAAACAACAAGATATTTAGTTATTTTTATTTATTTAATATAACAAATAATGCGTTGGCTACAAAACAGAGTTTTGTTGATACAATAATTAATTTATTTAATTTAATAATTAAAACTAGTAAAATAAATAGGATAATAATTTTAAAGTTAATATCATTAGTTAAAGCACTCTAGTGTAATATTTAAATTATAACAAACTATTAAATTAATTACACATGAATGTTTTTGAATATAAATACAAAACTATAATAAATTACGAATAGTTTTACAAAAAATTGAGACAATTCAATTTTATGGAGAAACTTGAATAGAGTTTTAACAGTTAACACATTTAAAAAACTCCTTTCGTACAAAAATTTTCTTTAGTTGGATTTATTCTTCCTTTTGATTTATTCTTTCCTTAAGCAGCCTATTTCTTCATGAACTGACTTTAATTCTAATATTGCAAAGCTTCATTGTCTCCTCCTCATTGTGGATTGAAGAAAGGGTAGTTTGATTGGTTAATATATACCCAATATGTCACCGCAGACGTTTTCACCGTATGTACATTTACCTTTTGATACAGAAATGTTTCTAAAAATTATAAGATAACTATAAATAATTCTCAAATATAATTATAATTTTATTAATCAATAAAGAACTATAATTTAATAAACAAATAAAATGTTACCTTCAACCGAAGAAACTCCAATTTTTATGTTTGGTGTGGTGAAGTCATTATTTTCTAAGACATTTTTAGCAGGTATTATTTGATAATATGTATTCTTTACCTGGTTCATTTACTCGATTCAGATCTAGTGATACAGTTCTTAAAGATGAAATTGATCCCATTGGTTTTCAATTAATTTTGAGAAAGTTATTGATGTCAGTTGTACAATTGATTATTAAATTTTTAAATTATGTTCCATTTGGGTCCTTTCATAATCTATAAAATCTTTCTGAGTTTGTGTTTTGAGGTTGAATTAATCAACTTATTGCTCTCAAAACAGAATAGATATTTAAGGATATTTCTAAAATATAAATAGAAAATAATTAACTTAAAATATAAAAAATTTTAATATAATAAAATTTATATAGAAAACTTTAATGAATTATTGTTGTTACCATTTAAATATTCGAGAATATGAGGTGTGTGGTTGCAATGTTTCTGAAATATAAGAAATGAATCTGGTATTATTATAAATATGTGCGACAATATTATTAACTGACTTATCTTGTTCACTCATATTGTTGACAGCACAGTAAATGGTTGTTAAATTTTCTTCCATTCCTACAAGAACATTGATATTAAAGACTGATAATATTTAGATAATACAGTTGGTTTTAAGAATATTAGTAATTTAATGTAATTGCTACTGACCAACCCTTTTATTTTGAACTACAATATGTAGTGTTGTTTCTTATAACTTCAAAACAATCCCTCCATACCTTGTTATGTATCATATATGCTGTAGGTTAGTACTATTCTGAAAATACCTCATTAACATTTAGAAATTATTATGAATTATAAATATTGCACCTTATAAAATTGGATTACTCAAACAGATATTATTGACACAAAATGAAAACCAAAGTTCACATGTTTTACAGCGAACAATTTTCCATTTTTTTAAAATTAAATAAATTTTCCTTACTCACCTCAATGAATATTATTTTATTTTGATTGAACTTATCTTATATTTTCACACTTATTATTTTTTTAATATTATATTTTCATACATAATTTATATGTATATATTTATGAGATTATAGATGTCAAAAGTATTAATTTTTTTTCACTGCACTAAATGACATCTTATTTACTTCAACACTAAATTAAAATGGTTCACGTTTGGAAAAACAATGTGTATCGTTTTTCAACTAAACTCGTACTAATTGTAACTAAATCGGATTTCAATGAATATTGTTTGTAAAATAAATAATTTTTTTGTGAATAATACTAAATTTTAAACAATATTTTATTCAATCATTTGAATAAATAGGTTTTGTAATAATAACAATTCAATTATTTTCTGTCTAAATAAATTTAGTTACAAATAATGAAATTTTTATAATTATTACTAAAACAATGTAACTAAAGTGGTATAGTTAATATGATTAGGATTTTTTTTTCTGTGTATCCTTACAATTTTCTATAACTTCAAACAATATCCATATAGTTGTCTTAGTCTTATCAAATCAACTTTCACAAAATAATTCTAGCCGTTTATTGTCAGTTTCTACTTCTATTTCTTATTATACACTAATCTTGATGTGGGTTACCTGACTTTGATGATTAAGTTCCTCTTGTAAAAAAACTAATGTATACTAAACTGAAATAACGGGAAATAATTGTACTCTGTATGAAAAGATGCTGAAAGTTTCCAGCTGAAAAAATCGATAATGCAGATAGTGTCTTTGCTATTCCAGCCGAAAGTTAAAGATTTTATATTTTTTGATTCATTTCCTATAAAAAGTTTTACTCCGACATTTTCTAGTCAAAAAAAATCAATGCATCGAAAAATTACCAAAGTAATGGAAAAGCACTTACATTAAAACTAATTAAAATACTCATATGTAATATAAAATTCAGAAATCTCTTTAAAATCAATCTCTAGAGTATTATGGCTAGATATAAGTTTACATTAAGCAGTTTGTCAATGGCTATCACTGGAAAAAGAATTTGGGTCAAGTTTCATGTCGGGAGTTCGGGAAAATTCGATTGATTGAACCCGTATGGCCATAACACTCTAGAGTTTGATTTAAAGAGATTTTAGAAGTTTGGACTGAAATGAATTTTCCTGAACTCCCCACATGAAACTTGACCCAAATTGCTTTTAGCCTCCCCTTGATTTTCCGAGTTGTTTTGTCTCGGTTAGCACCTTTCTTCTGCAGGTCAATGCTGGCCATCTCACTTTTCTCTTCCCTTGCGGATCTATTCCAATGAAATTTTTGTTATGTCATTGAGTGTTTACCTTAGTGTCTGTCCTATCCATTTATTCAAAAATACCTGAAGTCTTTTGGTTATCTTATACGCGTATTTCTATGTTTCACAGCCATACTGATTTTACACAGGCATTGGACATTCATAGCTTTGTATTTACTGACAGGCGGGTATATATTGCATTCCATATATTCATTTCTTGCTCTATTAATGCGTTGTTGATGTCCTCTTTGGTTTCGACTGTTTTCGATACAATACAACCAAGGTATACGACCGTTAGTGATATTCGTTCAAGAATTGCTATAGTATTAATACTCATTGTACAGTTGAGAAGGCAGATGCCTCTTTAGATCTTGCATTCTCTGAGATCGTCTTTCTTCCAAAGACAATGTTACAGTCAATCATTTGTTATGCAGTCAATCCTTTTTTCCATTTTTGTGGAATTCTACTAGTATTCCACGCTTCTGCTGGTAGTTTAGTGTTTCAGCCGGAACAGATGCATCGCCATTTAATAGTTCTGCTGGAATATTTTCCATGCCTGCCGCTTTGTTTTGTTTAGTTTCTTTTAACTGCCTGTACATATTTATTTATTTATTTATTTTATTTATTTATTTATATATTGCTTATAATTTTGATAAAAAGGAAAAGCGAATATGGAAGCAACTTGTAAAAAAATTATTACTTCCATTAGGCATAAAAACCTCTTAAATGTTTTACTACAAAAGGTCAACACCATGCACGCACATCCCATTTTGAGTACAAGCTCATTTACAATGGGATGAGCAGCAGGGATCAGACAATATATAAAAAAAATCTTAATAATTAACTTAAACTAATTATATTGTCATTCAGACACACCATTCAAGAAACCTCGATTTAAACGTATCGGCAGATCTCAAACTCCTAATACTGGATGGAACAGAATTCCATAGAGAAATACCTCTAACAAAAAAAGATGAATTTAAAGACCTAGAAGAATTTCTCGCATTCAGCAATCGTAGATTGGCGTAATGCGACCTGCTAAATAATAATTTTTTGAATAAATAATTTGGTTCTTTAGTTTTAAGTAGCTTCATAAAAGCGCAAATCCGAAACTCATAAAAACTAGTTAAACTACAACCAAGAACAAGAATAGGGTGATATATGGTCAAATTTCCTAATTCCGAAAATAAAACGAGTGCACGCATCAAAACATCTTTTTAGAATAGACATATTTTCCTGAAACATACCAAATAAGACAACATCACCATAAAGAAACTGCGGAAGGAGATAGGACATAAACATTCTCTTTTTAAACTGACTATCCGTAAATCCTACCACTTTATACAAACAACTAAGTAAACCAAATACCTTTCTACTAACTTTTATTAAATGATCACCTCATGTAAGAGTTTTGTTAAAAACTATCCCCAAATTCCTAACAGTAGTTGAAAACGGAATGACTGACCCATTAAGAAAACGAAAGGAAACGAAAACGTATAATATCTAACGATTTTTTGTATAAAATAATAGATTGGGATTTACTAGCATTCAAGACGAGTCCATTGGAAATAGACCAATTATATACTCTATCTAAATCTTCGTTAACCAGAGAAATATTACTAACAATAGAATGCTGATCTAACTTACTATTTCTATAAATTTGGACATCACCTTTAACAAAAATGTGAAACGAACAACGGTGAAACGAGGATTCTATGTCATTAATGTTTTTAGAAAATAATAAAGGACCAAGTAACTGGAAGAAAATTAGAATAACAACTATTATTTTAACTAATCTAGCAGCTGAAAGGGAAAATTTAAATTGTGCGATAAGCTTGTTATAGAGAATGTTGTGATTCAAAGAATCAAAGGCCTTTGAAAAATCGAACAAAGTGAGAGAAGTTAGTTCCCTGTTTTCCATACTACATGTTCTCCGTACCGTGGGTGGATGGGTGGTTATCGTTTCGTTAAAGTTGCCATCAGGGAGCTCTTCATTTTTTTGCTCATTTGTTGTCCTCGACCAACACTTTTCATCTAGCTAGCTGCTATCCGTGATGTAGTGTGCGCACATTTCTATGTTTTGCTGCTGTTTCAGCAGTCTGAAGAACGGAGTCGGAATACTTTCTTCTATCACTTCTTTCCATTTAATGTATTAGTTTTCATATTTGTTTCGATTTTCCATCGTATTATTATGACAGGGCTGTAACTTTAGTTGGTGGCTTTCTTCAATTTTTGTCCATGTATCATCACTAATTCATGATTTTCTGGTGTTATTTTGGTAGACAAGTAGATTTGTGTAAACTTTTTTTATTTGTTATCATTTCTGATCGATGTTACTGATTTCTGTCGTTGCTGGTGTCAGTATTTTTCCATCTCTCGATGTTAAATTTCCTCTGATTAACCGTGACATGTTTCACTACTGCTGTTTTGACTTTGAATTATTGATGCTTACTATGTACGTCAGCTTCTATCATTGTTCTGACGTCTTACAACTGTCTTCCATCTAGTGATGCCCAAGTGTATTTGTATATATTCTTATGTGGGAACTTGCTGCCTCCTATATGAATAGCTGAATGGCTGGATTTTTGAATCGACGAATCTATCTCCATTATTGTTTCTAGCATAATCTATTGCGTGTTTACCCATCATTGACGTCATTTGTGTGTTATCGTTTGATGTCATTTCTGGGTGTTGCAGCTGTTCGTAGATTGTTTCTTTTGCTTCTTCCTGTTGCTTTTTTCCATCTGTCGTTGTTTTTTTTGCTTCTTCGTTAGGTGCATAGTATTGTTGTATTTATTGTTGTATTTCTTATTTTCGATTGGAATTTTGCTGTCATTATTCTACTACTTATAGCTTTTCATTCGGGTCATGCTTTCTTTACCTAAGCCGTTGTTAGAATTTCTACGCCTTGTTTATATGTGTCTTGTCCTACCAGAGAACACCAGATAATTGCCCGTGCTTGTTGTTATATCTCAACTATTCTCCCATTTTACTGCAACTAATGCTCAATATAGTATCTTCTCAATTTGTGCTAACTTAGATGTGTCCGTTTAAGTTCGAATGTGTCCAGTTTTCGATTCGTGTCCGTTTCCAATGGTCGATATTTGTATTGTTTTCCAGTTTTAAGGGCTGCTGGATAAGGTAGACTGACCTACCAGAAAATAAGTTCTCATTTTCATTAATTGTTGTGTCATTTTTACTGTCTCTGTCATTCTACTCCCATCATATCACCCATGTCTAGAAGAAATAGTGGAAAACTTCCTTTTCAATTGTACTATATGCTTACACGGTATTATGCAATTGAAAATAGTTAGTCTTCGATTTAATTGATAATGGTGCTAGACAAGGCGTTAAAAGCGAATCGCAAAAGTGTTGATGCGATTCGATATCCTTATCAAATAGAAAAGATCGAAAACAAACAAAAAATGTTATCAAAAATATTTTTATTTTCTAAACACAAAATCGTATTCTTACAGTTCATAAAATATCATATATAACATAATATCATATAAATATTTAATTATAAACAATAAAATGTTGACAGTTTTCCAAATTATTTACATTACGATTATTTATTTGTGATATTATGTATAAATTCGGTTACTTTCGCCTGATTGAGAAGGTAAATTTATAGAATTCTATTAGCAAATTTTTAAATAAAACTACAAAATAGAATGCCTATCGCGAGTTAGAATATTTTAAAGTTTTATGTAATATAAAAATGATAAGATTCACAAACGCTTGTCACATCACCAACCTATAAATCTATTCAAAATTTCCACTTTGAGTTTTATACAGTTTATAGTAGAAACCACCCTTAGCCAACAAACTCTCATGATTTCCCATCTCCACCACTTTACCATTTTGCAATACACAAATGACGTCAGCATTCTGAATTGTTGTCAATCTATGTGCTATAATAATACACGTACGACCACATCTCGCCGTTTCTAGAGCTTGTTGGACGATTTTTTCGGATTGCGAATCGAGTGCTGATGTTGCTTCGTCAAGTAATAATATTTTTGGATTGCGTACTAATGCACGTGCAATTGCAATCCGCTGTTTTTGTCCACCCGATAATGATGTGCCCTTTGTTCCTAGACACGTGTCGTAACTCAATGGTAGCGACATAATGAAATTGTGAATATTTGCTGTTTTGGCCGCTTCGATTACATCGGCTAGATGTACATTGCGATTGTTGTCACCATAGGCTATATTTTCGGCTATTGTTCGTTCGAACAGGACTGGTTCTTGGGATACAATGCCGAGTTTACTTCGTAGATCGTCCAATACTAAATCATTTGAGATTTCGTCAACGTCAACGAACTGTCAAAAACAAAACATTTTATTAATGCTAGGTTCAAGTGCACTCTATATATGATGTACTCACAATTCTTCCACTGTCCGGATCATAAAGTCTTTGAAGTAATTGAATACATGTTGATTTTCCACAACCAGAATGTCCAACTAAAGCTACAGTTTTGCCCGAAAGCACTTCTAAATTAAGGCCTTGTAAAATTTGTACTTCCGGCCGTTTCGGGTACGCAAACTCTACGTTCTGATAGTTTACATTATTTTCATTGCTATCTTTTCGAATATTATCGATCATAAACGGTGACTTGATTTGCGGTTTACGATCGATAACTCTAAATATTCGCTTGGCAGCCACAAATGCTGATACAAAGGCTGGAGCAAAAGCGAGTGTTTGGCCTAACATCATGGCGCCGAAGATTAAACCTTCAGAAACCCTGTTAAAAATATATCAATTATTTGTCGATCGAATAAATATACGTGGGTCTACTGTACTTGATAATATTTTCATATGGAACAGTATTTTCCGCAACTAAAAAGCCTCCATAAAACAAGGCAATGCCATAGGCGAGGAAAGGCATCGCTTGCCCAATTGAAAACACTACACCACGGAACATCATTTTCTTACGAATTATTTTCTCAACCAACCCGACAGATTCAGTGTATCGATGTATCATTGGTGGTTCCTGGCGCAGACTAGCAACGGTTCTTAAATTTGATACAGCTTCCATTGCAATTGACGTAGCATGTTCGATAGCAGTTTTTTCGACAAACCCAGCAGCTGACATAAATCTAAAATAATAAATCAGATAAGTTTATATATAAAAACACTTAGGTTTATGATCTCAACTCACTTTGCTTCGAATAGTACAGTGCCCAAAATAAAAGGTATTGAACTGATACAAACCAATGCCAACTTCCACGAATAGTAAAACGCAATAGCCAATCCAAATATCAATGTAGCAATGGCTTGAAATATGCCGGCCAATGGTTGTCCAATAGCTGCTTGGATGCCAGGCGCATCAAGCGAAAGTTTTGTACATAGTGCTCCAATTGAGTTGTTCTCTTGGTCGAACCATCCCATTTCCTGTTTGATCATCGATGAGAATAATAATGATCGTATCCGTGTCGTTAGATGACACCCAGTCAGTGTGAATAGATAATTTTGTAGAAACAAGCTTAATGCGGTAACAACACCAACAGCCACAAAACAAATACAAATGATATTTGTTCGAGCCAATACATCGTCGGGATTATGTAATGATAAGGCTCCGTATACGTCACCGAACAATATAGCAAATGCTGGATATGAGGCACCCGCCAGTAGGGCTCCAATACTGCCTAGTATTAAGAAAGGTATTTCTGGTTTTACATAGCTGATAATGCGGAAGATAAGTTTAAAGTATTCCATATTTTCATCGTCCTGCTCCTGTAATTCTTTATTATATGGACTTATATTTAAATGGCCGTTTTGCTTATCGAAATAATTTTCATTATAGTATTCATCTTTTTTCGACACCGTTTTGTCCGAGAGCTCCATTTCTTTTTCCAGCATCTGGTCGAAAGCGTTATCAATCTCTTTGTATCCGTCAAAGTTTTCCACTGCATGTACTTGATTCATATAAAAGTATTGGCCTTTCTTCATCATCAACTCGTCGTGTGTTCCATCCTCAATGATTTTACCTTTCTCGAGTACCACAATCCGATCGGCTTGACGAATAGTCGAAAGACGATGTGAAATAATAATTGTGGTTCGACCTTTGCTGGCATTATCCAATGCGTCTTGTACTAATTTTTCTGACTGTGAGTCTAGCGCAGATGTCGCCTCATCGAGTAGTAATATTTTTGGGTTTTGGATTAGTGCCCGGGCGATAGCAATACGTTGTTTTTGTCCACCAGACATTAGAGCACCTCGCTCTCCAACTTTTGTGTCGTACCCATTCGGCAGTTTAACAATAAATTCGTGTGCACTTGAGGCTCGAGCAGCCGCTTGGATTTCCTGTTGGGTTGCATTAGGTTTACCATAACGAATATTTTCTGCAATTGTGGTGCCAAAGAGTACTGGCTCCTGACCAACTACCGCAAGATTCGATCTCAACCATGAAATATTCAGTTTCCGTAAATCATTACCGTCGATTGAGACAGAACCTTCCAGTGGATCATAAAATCGCTGCAATAACTGTAGGGTTGTTGATTTTCCACAACCCGAACTACCAACCAGTGCAATCATTTGTCCCGAATTTATTTTCAAATTAAAATTCTTAAGCACTTCGATATCGTTCCGCGTCGGATACCGAAACGATACATTTCGAAATTCGACATCGCCTTTAATCCCATAGTTCACAATTTTGCCATCTTTGGACATCGAATCGATTTTAGGTTCCCGATCGATTACTTTAAATATTTGAGTTGCAGCACCCCGTGCAATCGCAAATATGCCGATGAATGGTGCCATTCGCGCTATATTGTCTGATCCGACTAGAATACCAAAAAATGTAATCATTAGCACGGCTGGAGTGTATTCCTTGTGCTCCTTATCACGATCGTCCAATATCAAAGTGACACCATACCAAAATGCGAGCGCATTACTGGCGTAGAAAACAAATTTCATTATACCCTCGCCAACACCCGACCATGCACCTTTTCGTTTACCCGCCACTTCGGCCGGTATAAGTTTTTCATTATATCGTTCCGATTCTTTTTTCTCACCACCAAATGCCATCACAGTTCGTATCCCCGTCAACACTTCTTCCGCGATCGATCCTGCATTCGAATACGATTGTAATTCTTTGGTGGTCAACGAACTTTGAAATTTGGCTACCAAAGTGCTTGTTGTAATCAAAACCGGTACGCATGCTATGCACACCAAAGTCAATTTCCAGCCGTACAAAAATGCAATAACAACTGATATAACAAAACAGGAGAATAGGGAAATGCACATGCACACTTTTTCGGAGATCCCCTCCCGAATTTTCTCGATATCTCTAAAATAGAAATGTACAGTTAATTATAAAAGTATAATAAATACAAGTGCACAGTTTATAGTTACTCTGTGATTCGCGAGCCAAAATTTTCACCACTATTACCATCATGCCAGGCAATATCTTGTCTGAGCACAGATTGAAAAAAACGCGTTCGAATCCGAGTGACCTGTTTTAATGACGTATAATTGAAAATGTCAACACTTATTGCTCCAGTTATAAATTGAAGCACTGCTGTGATCGCCATTAATATCAAGTATGATATGGAGTCTTTGTAGATTTCATCGCGATTTTCAATTTCCGTTGCATTTGTTCTGTGAACGATTTGGCAATTAATTAACAGTAGCCTATACTTGGATAATGTACCTGAAAACTTACAATGGTTTACCACCACCAAACAAATGCAGCAATACGGTATCCGATGTGGTGCCGATACGATAAGCTCGTTCAACGAGCAATGTTGTAAACTCACCATAAATAATTATCACCAATGGCAATGCGAATGCATTCAAAATCGCCAGAATGACACCGACAATTAGTAGGAACACTTCCATTTTAGTGGCGAACCGATATAGCTTGAAGTAGCTAACAGTTTCGGTTTTTTCTTCCGCCTTATCGCTGTCCTTGCCCGTTTTTGTTGCATTGTCATTCGAATTTACATCATATGTCTCTGATGTCCTGCGTAAGTAGTGCAAAAGATGAAATTGTATTTAATTTAATTTAAATTCATTTAAATCAATAAAAGTTAATTGGACAAAACATTATATATGTATATATATATATATATATTTATATATATATATATATATATATATATATATATATATATATATATATATATATATATATACTTATTATATATATATATATATATATATATATATATATATATATATATATATATATATATATATGCACGATTTTTCAATGATCTTTGACATTTATTATTTATTAGATTTTTGTTTTAATCAAATTTGCTAATTTTGACGGGCGAAATTATTCATAGCGTTTGTACATTTCATGGCAATGCTCAAATTGAATTAATTCAATTTATGTTTTTCATTGAGCTCGTGACTATTTTCAAACGCGCTTCCCAAATATTATAAGATAAATTGAAAGCCACTAAGGTTTTCCGCCTTTTCACTTTTTCTTGATTCTTAAGTGCTCGAATAATAATGCTAGTTACCATCATTATGGTATGGAATAAACTTGACAGAGCACCTCAACGATTTTAAATAATATTTTAGAATAAACGTCCGATAATCGTTTACTTAATTACCACAACAGTCTATAAGGTGCTTTCATCATGATAAAGCTTAACCTTATTACAAAATTCGAATATCAATATCAATTATTTTCGTCTGTAATGTAATTTCCATTATCATTACACTATAAGAGGGCTTTACTATAGATCGACCTTGATTGTATTTTTTTATTTCGTTTTAAAGGAATGGTAAAGATGTAGGCCATTACATATAATGTATGCGTGTATTACACTCAAATATATTGAACATGGAAGAAATATCCATCAAAGTCCATCATGTTACGGAAAAAGTGTAGTCATTTAAGTTATTTTATTTTAAACGAAAGATTTCAATTGATAAATCTAATAATATTGAAAAATATTTAACCGACCAAATGGCGAAGTGGTAAATGCTGCAGCAGTTGGAGCGGGAGATACCGGAATCGAATCCCAATAGGGGCGAAATGCAAAAGGGATTCACCATCTAAATGTATGATTGAACACATCTATGAGTCCCTGTTGGAGTTCAGGACTCTTAGGCCAACACATCTTCCATGTCAGTATAGACAGATGGTTCTATGTAAATCGGACCTATAGCCTTACATCGTCGATTCAGCTGTAATGGCGTAAGGTAGAACGCAAATAAGGAAACCGCAGAGCCTCAAAACAGATTGGATAAATAAAATATAAATAAACAAACAGAAAATTTGCTGATAGATATTTCTTAATGAATTTTTGTGGAAATCGGTTAAGTTTCGTCTAATTGAAGAACATTCTTCATACTCAACAAAAATTCATTTGAATATGTTATTTTTCCGTGGTAGTGGTTCTTACAAGCTTTGTTGCCAGATCGTAGACTTTTTCAGTTGGGTGTGTAAAATACACAATATAATTTACATAGTTTTTTACATTTAAAAAAACGTGTAATTTCCATAAAGTTATTTTGTACATTTACAGTGGAACCTTGGTATGCGACCAGTCTACTGTTGGACGTGTAAATTACACGATGTAATTTAAACAGGTTTTCACATGTCAAAACGTGTTATTTACATACGGCTATGATTTTATGTAAAGAAAGTGATGCTCTATCTCTTATTAAATCTAATTATAACTGAAGCACCATCTGTTGAAAAATATTTTTACTATTTTACGAATAGAATACTTCTGAAGCGTTTAACTAGACCCAGCACAATAAAATTAAAAGAAAATTCTTGGGTTCAGATGAAAGATGAAATAGATAATGAACCGGCAAAATTTGTGAAATGTCGAGAGTGAGAAAAAATAAAACGATATGAAAGTAGTTTTAAAAAAAAGACAGCTAAACATCAAACAGGGAATAGACAAATTAAGCTTTTAGAATGGGAGAAAAATTTAATGCAGCTGATGAATTTAGATGAAACCCTAATTTCAATAAAATGCCTGTAGCAATAAGTGTAAAATTATTCCAACAACAAACTAGAGCCAGCAAGTGCAAATGATGATAACAACAGTACCTTTGGATCATCGGCAAAGAGAATTGAAGAAAGAAAAACGAGACTTAACCATGCAACTAATGGGACAAAAAACCTGACGACAATAAGTGAGCTACAAAGGTAAGTTCTTTGAGAGCAGTTAAAGCTGACATGATGCAGATGGAAAAGGAAACCATTTTACTTGATAAAATCAAAAATACAAAAAGCGATAATAGTACCGGTACTATGAATTCAGTTGAAATAAAACTAAGTTCAGCATAGTTTTATTTCAACTGAATGTAGATGTCATCTTCTTCTACTTCGTAGTATTCATCCTCCTATGTAACTGCTTATGTCGCCCACATCCTCTTCGATTTCATATTTAATTCCTCTCCAATATTGTGCAAAAACAAGCAACAAATAACAATTTTTGGAACCTGTTCAGTAGCCATTCGAATTTGATTTCCCAAATTAGGAAATCTATTCTTTATATGACCAAAACATCTTTAGATTATTACTATTTCTTTCGAATGTATTTTGTTGAAGTTCAATTCTTCACCTCGGAAAATCTTCTTATAAGGAGTTAACAACTATGGTGTCAATCCAATTCACTGTCTTTTAATAAAGAATCAAATCCTTTGAACCTCACTAATTTTTGACAACCTTCAATGCGCTTCTAAATCCTACTATCATGAGTACTTTCTGGCCAATGGACGTCAAGGCTGGTAAATTTTTCATCCGCCAAAATGGTTCGGCTTCAATATGTGCACATGCGTGCAATCCAATACCCCGATAACTGTCAGAATTTTAAACGCGTTTGCCATTTAACCACACCTTCCGATAACTCTCCTTGTGTTTCAGGCAATTTGATCCATTGGTGAGATTTTTTAATTATTTTCTCGGTGACATAAGAAATGGTCTTACAAACGGTAATTCTATATACTCCCATATCTTCAGCAACACCTTTTTAATATCCTGGGTTACTTAAGTAGCATAAAAAACGTCATTTTTTGATATGTATGAATATCCACTATATTTTTGATATTGGAAAAATCGGATTATTTCAAAATAGTCCCCCAGACGCCTGTGATGTGGAGAACAAATAGCAAAGCTTGTGTAACAAGGCATTATTTCATTCAATGGTTTAATGTTGTGTTTGACCCAAGTGTAAAAAATTATTTAGAAGTGCATAATTTGCCTCCAAAGGCTGTTCTCATAATGGATAATGTTCCCATCCACCGAATTTGAAAGACAATGTATAGCCTGAGTTCGACTTCATTACTGTAAAGTTTCTCCCGTCTAATACAACTCCTCTGATTCAGCATATGGATCAGAAAGTGATAAGTAATTTTAAAGAAACTTTACACTAAACCGGATATGTTTCCAACTAACCTAACAGACAGAATCAACATTAAGAGAGTTCTGTAAAAATCTGCACTAAAATACCACCCCAAAAAGGTTCAAACTAACAACAAAGTGACAGCAACAAAGTTCTTTGTTTCCAAATCAGCCGAGAAATAAAAACTGACTTTAAGAATACTATATGTTTTTGCACATGGGAACGGATTAATTCGTCACTATGGCTTCATATGGCAAAGGTTGCTTCGGTATATGACCAATTCGTTATGCGTCGGAACATTCGGAACGAATAAAGTCGCATACCGGGGTTCTGCTGTATATGTAAAATGTGTTTTTATGTAATAAATCTGACGCGCCATCTCTTATCTAACTGTAAATAAATCACCAAACTACTACTAACACAAAAATATAATATTAAGGAAAAAATCGAGATTTTACCTCATCAACCCTTAAGATAGATGTGTTGCTGGAGAAACAAGAAAAGAGAGGCGAAAAGATAACCACATTTGCCAGAAATTACTACAAAAATAATCGTAAAACAAAAACCAACCGAAGAAATATTAAAAAAACTATACCTCGCATTTCTTGCCACGGATGAATCAGATAATAGCGATGGATCCTACATTAAAATGGACTGTCACTATAGAGGAACAAGAAAATAATTACCGAAACATACAGCAAAATACTTGCCAAGATGCGTCATCACCTGCACAATGGACTCCTGCTAACACCAACAGCTTTGCCAACACCATTGTCTAGTCTGGAAAACATGCAGCTTTTCGACCTACACAATAAATCGTGAAACAATGGGCCAGCAATAATACCGCCACCATCCACAAGTATTAATTATCAACTTGACCATCTTATATTCGTTCGTCTCATATCAATCAGAAACTACTCAAAAAGCAAGATGTTCTGATAAGGAATATGTATTCCGAAAAATACATTCCACCGAACAAGCATGGAATAACAACAAGATATATGAATCTTAAAACGGAACAATTATCCAAAAAATAGAGATAATTGATCAACACATACATAGATTCTAGTAGAAATTGGAGAAAAAGAACAAACTCTTAAGGATAGAGTGGATAATGTGGTTATGCGGTTACAGCGTAACCAAAAACAAACCAAAATAACACCTTCTGAAGAAGTCGGATACAGTTACCGAAAGTTCAGCTACCAGCGTTTTATGGCGATTATGAGCAGTGCAGCTCGTTCGACGACACTTTAAACGTGTGCAAACAAAAAATAATGAAAAAGCAAGTAAAAACTGCTGAAATAAAACTTACTTAACGACAGTAACGTTTTGTTACCACCCTGGTGGCGCAGTGGTTAAAGCTGCGGCAGTTGGAGCGGGAGGTACCGGGTTCGAATCTCGAAGGGGGCAGGATGCAAAAGGGATTTTTCACCACTTGATTACGATCGGTGGTGTGAATGAACACAACTATGACCCCCTGTTGGAGTGCAAAATTCATGGGCCGACCCATCTTCCATGTCAGTACTATAGGCTGGCATGGAGCTATGCATTGTGCAGATGGTTAGGTAAATCGGACCTATAGCCGTACGTCTTCGATTTGGCTGCAAAGCGTAAGGTAAGGACGTAAATAAGCGAACCACGAAACAGCTGGGAGTGCCTTGAGCCCCAAAAAAGATTACATAGTAAAAAAAAACGTTTTGTTTTAAATTGTTTGGTTCCGCTACTCAAGAATATTTTTCTAGGTCCAAAAATCTGGAAGGATATTAATTTAAACCGCACACAGTGTGCAGAACTAATAATAAATGTTTTATGCAAATTGGAGGCAAAAACATTCAGTTCGATATAAATGAAAAGTAATTTTTCAATTTTTATTGATGATTTGACAGATTTAAGTAATCAAAAAAATATTTGTTGTCTTAGTTATTCGATACATTGAAAATAATAAAATAAACACTCAATTACTGCCGTTAATAAACGCAACTGATTGTTCCTCTAAAACAATGTATGAGCATTTTAAAAGCTGTTTAGATAAACAAAATATTACAATTCACAATATAATTGGAATGTCATCAAATACTGCTGCTTTTCAGGAAGTTGTTGGTTACCCGAGAATTTTATTTTAATACATCTGCCATTAGGGATATAACAAGATGTTCTACATAAATCGAACCTAAGGCCGTACGTCCTCGATAATGTGTGTAAGGGCGTAAAGTAGGTCGTAAATTAGTAAACTGTGAAAGAGTTGGGAGATCCTTGAGCCCCTAAAACAGATTGCTGAGATAGAAACAAATAGACCGACAGACAGAAATAATTTTATGTAAAAACGTTTGGTTTTTGTAAATGACATGCCATCTCTTTTCAAATGTTCTAACTTAAGCACCACCCATTTTAAAAAAAAATTTTATTAGTCACTGGAATTACGTTGGATTTTAATGTTTACAAATGCCTACATTTATACGGCCTGACGATGAATACTTTGCCTGACGGTAAAGAATTCTTGCTACATCCAATGCACAGGTAAGAAAGTTTCTTGATATGGGTTCGAATCTTTATTTTATTTCGCTATTGAGTCGTTTAAACTTTTTACACTTCGGGTACGTATATGACAGTTGCACTGCAACATTGTTATCTTCGGGTTTTACGTCTAGTTTATGTCTAGTCAGTATCAAAATAATCCTGAAATTCAGATAAGCAATTAATATGTTTTTACATAATTAACGTAAAAAATGTAATAAACCTTTTGACATGTAAAATCCTAAATGTGGGATATAGGAACGTACGTTTCTAAAAGTCCGATAATCACTTATCTGAATTTCAGGATTATTTTGATACTGCTAATCGACAAATTAATTCACCTGCTATTAGAGGGCTATATTCATCCATGTATTTTAAACATATTATAGATCTGCGCTGTTTTGAATTACTTTTTTATTAATAAACTCTCATTTACGAAACGGAAGACTGTATGAAAATTTTTCGAAAACCCCGAAGTAACTTCTTAGTTATTTCAGTTGGTTAAATGCTCTTTTTCAGAGCACTACAACCTTAGCTCACAAGCTATAAGAAAAATCAAATAAAATATAATTAATCGTTGCTTAGATGATTGTTAAACCTGACATCATAAATAAAATATTGGTACACAACATTTCAACCTTTGAAAACTTATAGTGAATGATAATACTAAACTTGCTGTATAAGAATTTTAAGGAGATTCCGAATTTAAATTATCTAGAAAATTGATTTCCATCATCGAAATTTTACAAAAACTTTCCAAAAGTGACCAATGTTTTGTAATAGTTGATTTTTAAAACCCTAAACTGGCTTTACCATCAGAAAAATTTGTAAATCTTTTATTACAACATGAACATATTTAACGAATATATATATATACATATATATATATATATATATATATATATATATATATATATATATATATATATATATATATATATATATATATATATATATATATATATATATATATATATATATATATATATATATATATATATATATATATATATATATACGTTGTATTTTACACGATTTTTACATGTAATGATTTTATGTAAAAAACTTTTTTTACACCGGCGCGCCATCTCTTGACAAATTAAATTGTAAATAAATCACCATCCGGTAAGAAATTTTCTTTTTTTTTACATATAAAATTTGTGAAATAATTATAGTTGTGTAAATTTTTTTTGATTATATACTAAATGTAAAATAATAATTTGTTTTAAATTAGAATTAATAACAGGATAAGGGACTGTTTGGTGAAAGCACTGTTGGGCATGTAAATAACATGATGTAATTAATACAGTTCTACACGAGGTAATTTACTACGGTACATTCTATATGTAAATAACCTAAAATATAATGTTATGTAAAAAACAGACTCTTACTAAACTAATTGTAACTAAAGTACCATCTGTTAAAAAATTTACTTACTATTTTCGAATAGAATTTGTGAAAGAGTTAACAGTCTACAATTATTGTCGAGTTTATACTGAATGTCACAATAATTTATAATTTGGATTAAAATATTTAAGTCGGTAAATTTTTGACATTTCAAAATAAATGGCACTGCGAATGGTGTTGTCTTCGTTTTTTACATGTAATTTACGCTGTTTTTACATAATTTACTTAAAAAATGTGAAAACATTTTTTATATGTAAAATACCAACAGTGGGTGAAGGTAAAAAATCCATATGCAACTAATAATGTGGTCAAAAACACTAACAGATTTGGCAAATACTCACTTATCCATTCTTATTTCCAATAACCAAACCGAATACCGACAAACTGTTAAAAATTGTTAATAATACATACCTAACATGTCATCTAAATAAAATCTGAACTACACTTTATATGCATGGTTTCATGTAAATATGTTGCGTCAAAATGACATTCAAAAAAACAAGAACAACCCAAAAGATGTTATATCTGGATATGTGATACTGAATATCGATTTGGAAGTTGGAATTTTACATGTAAAAAACATTTTTTTACCTTTGCTACGTAAATTATGTAAAAATCAACGTAAAATACATGTAAAAAAATGAAATAAAAAAATTAGTTGTAACACGATTTTTTTACCTTCACTCTTTTTACCTTAACATGATTTTTAATGAAATTAATTGGCTAATAATTTTAATCAAATATTATTACGACATTCTGTATGTAGTTGTAAAATGGTACACAGTTAATTATTTCGCAAATACTATTCGTAAAATAGTAAGAAGATTTTTAACAGATGGTGCTTTAGTCACAATTAGATTTAGTAAGGGATGCCGCGTCAGTTTTTTACATAAAATCATATTGTTCGTTTTTACATAAAGAATGTAAAAAATAACCCTATGTAAATCTCACGTTTTAACACAAAAAAAACGTGTAAAATACATCGAGTAATTTACACGCCCAACTGTGCTGACAATCTCCTTTATGTCCTCGTTTTGTTTCGTACTATGTTCAACGGAGTTTAATCTACACGCTCATACTTGGTCTAGATATTCCTTGAGAGATATATACTCAGTACAATCGTGGACAACAATAACCTGGACTTTTTTGATAAAGTTTACAGACTCTTCTATCAATTATTTTTGGAAAGAACAAGATTTACACTTTGAAAAATTTCACGACGTAAAATTGATTGAATTTCAAACGTCAGCAAATGTTTTATACTTTAAAAAAGATGGCACTGCAAATATTGTTGCCTTTGTTTTTTACATGTATTTTACGATTTATTTAGTTGACGCTGTTTTTTACATAATTTACATACAAAATGTAAAGAAAGGGTTTTTACATATAAAATCCCAACTGAGGACGAGTTGTTAAGTTACCTTTAATTATAAAAGAAAAAGAGCATGAAAATTTACAAACTCTTAATGTAGATGATTTTTGGAAAGAGATGGACACGATAAACAGTGTAAATGAAGAGTTAACGAATCAAATAAATTTTGATAGTTTTGATCTGTGTGTAGTTTGCTGTAAATTGAATCTGTTTGTAAATCTGAGTTGTTGCTTGTTATTGAAATCCACTAGGCTGGTTTCGATCTGATGATGACGTCATTGAATGACTGAGCAAGCGAAAAGGTCAATTTCATCTCATCAGGCATATGCTACCGGACTTGATGTTCTTACTAGTGAATTACAAGAACTTAACTCGAAAATGTCGATTTTATGAATTGCGTGTGGCGTGAGCTAATTTGCGATTTGTTTGAGCTGCTCTGAACGCCACAGTTTCTTTAATTAATAATTCAAATTGAAAATATAAGTTTTTATAGAAAACTTGGTGGTTTTAAGGGGTTTTGTTCTTAAAGAAACGGGAAAAATGGAACATTTTTAAATCGACTATTTGTATTGAAAATGTTTGCATCACTACTTGCAAGCACTGTATAGATTATAAGCATTCCGATATTGCATCGTTGTTCTAGCGAATTATTTTCTATTAATATTGTCAGATCATTGTATTTATTCGGTACAATGTATTGACGAATTAAATAGTCCTATCGTTCCATTTTTAAATTTTTAATTTAATTTAATTAAACTGGTTATTACTTTAATTTATATTTCGGCAATTGTATATTTTTTTTAATGGCAGTAATTAAATGATTAATGTTTCATATTTATTTAAATCAACGATAATTTTCACTTTTTTCTGAAACTTTGACAGTTTCAATATTAAAGAAATTTTAATTAAATCATTAATCACAATAAAGGTTATTAAGTTTATTGTTAATTTAATAAATATTTCAAAATGATTACCATTTGCAGCTAATATTTCTATTCAAAAAATTTCAAGAATCAATATAAATCACAGGTCAAATAAAAAGTTTCAGCGGTTTTCTGAACAAAAATTATCTTTCTTCATAAATACCATAAATACTTATGAGCTTTTGCCATTTTGAGAGAACTATTATAGTGTATTGTCGAAAAACTTAGCCAAGTGGTTTACAGCGGTGCTTCGATCTGTCTATTTTTTACTATTAAGAGTTTTGCAGATACCGAAAAATGCCCTTTTAAAATTATTGAGATGCAATTTGCAACTTTGACATCCAAATTTCCGAAATGAATTTAGTAAACCAGGGTGGTTTACCCAGGGTGGGTTCTTCGTTTCACTGACAGAGCATTCTCACAGTTCACTTCACCAATTTTTACCTTTTTTATCATGGAATTATATAACAATCTTCACAAACAATTGAAGCTGAAATATCACCTTTTAAGCATATGTACATTTGAGACTTTCGGTTCGATATATGTAGGCATCAATACCATATACCATATAGCAAATACCAAGTAAATTTTTATATGACCAATAATAGAAAACCATTTTAACTTCAATACGTAAATCGAATATTTAGGTGTAGGTGACAATTTGAAATGTTCAAACGACAAACATTTGTCCAATTTTATAGATACACGATTTTGTAAAATTTAAGGTTTTAAATTTTTTTTCTGAATTTTTTTAATATGGGGTCGAAGTGATCCCAACTCCTTCGAAATTATAGTTATATTTTGCCAACGAAATCGAAATTAAACAGCACGATTTGCATCTTGCTGCAATCGTCAAACCGTAGTCGAACCAGGTCCTTCTCTTTAACATGACACAAAGCTATAACCAGTGCTAATGGTGCAGGTTTACATAATTGATTCTATGTAGTATCGGTTTTCGAATATATTGATTTATGGTTAGAAATTGAACAACTAACATCACTTTCAAATTGAGAAACTCAATTAACCCATTTTTGATTTCACATCTTCAAAGATCACAGACACAGTCACAAAAAAAATTTTGGTTAACAATTCAAATCATAAGTACATACATTGCTACCATGCTTATGAATCACTTGAACAGCCCAATTCACATATCAAATTACATACGACAGTGTGAAAATACACTACAGAGTTAGTATATGAGTTTTGTACACCAAAATATTCACCGCACCAGAACGATATTAATTTAATTGAACTAATTAAAATTAAAACAACTTACTCCGACGACACGCGAACGGGTAAGATGAATTACAATTGAAACTTACATTTTATAAACGACAAATTATATTTCTTATCGACACACACAAATTTTTTTGTCTAATAAACACTTATCACCCCGCGCAATTATAACATACAATATGCGCTATTAAAATAAGTTATAAAAGTCGGTGTTGTTGTTGTTTCCAAATTATATAAGATTACTTAACAAAAACTTTTTTTGTTTTATTTAAATATTTTGTTATCTAGATCTGATCAGATCGAGTAACGAATGTGAAATGATTTCGATCGAAAACTAAAATAGTAGCATAGTTTTTGCTCCCGTTGCTAATTTTTCTTCGTTATTTATCTAAATCAATTAAAATGACAAAACCAATTGAACTGTGTACGAAATTTAATTGATGCGAAGTACAGATGGAAGACGATAAGATTGTATATAAGATGTGTGCGATAGGCAAATTTAGTCTGATTCGGTTCTGGCACTTATATTATTTATATAGTCCATCTATATCTATAAAACTACTTCCTATTGTAGCGAACACTTTTAGACCAAGATAACGATTGTCTTATACATTATCACACTGTAATTGTACAAATATGTATTTGATTTTATGGAGTATGTGATAAGATTGGACTAACATAAAGTATTAACGTGGATTGCGAAATACAAAATGATGGGCAATATACATTTTTTGCAGTTATTCACAATATGTAAATAATAAGTCGTTATAGTCTTATGAACTCAAATAATTTAGAATAATACAATCAGGCGTATGCCTATAACCGAAGCGGGGGCGTTCGGCTTAGATAAAAACCCGTGTATGTATGTTATTGATACATAAGTTGGAATGTAACATCTAAGTCGTTAACTTATCAATATAAATCGATTAGACTAACAATCTCTACATTGAGTGCCTATATTTAGAATTGTACATGCTCCCACTGGGGTGGGAAATGCTAGAGCTGGCATAAATCAGACCGACTAATGTTAAATATATAGGTCCGTACTCCCGACACGAAACTGTGACCGAAAACGGGGGAAGAATGAGGTACTTTGCGATCGCTCATGATCTCAAAGTGACAAGTTCATTCTTTCCTCATAAAAACATCTATTTTGAAATATGGACACGTAAAACATCCCGAAGCCAAATTGACCATGTGTTGATTTCAAAAGACCGGGCTCGAGTGGTCTAAGACGTGAGATCTAATCGGTCGTCTACAAAATTCGTAGACTATTATCTGGTCACTGCAAGGCTACGATGGAAATGTTTGTACAAGTCAGGGAGGGCAGAGGAATATCAACGCGATTCTCATGTGAAGATCTGATAAATAAAAAAACGCAACGAAAATATCAAGATCTTGTCAGCAATAGCATTATGCGATCTAATTACCAATCTGGTGAAGTGAACTGTGTTTGGAAAATATTGCAAACCTCGGTTGCCGATGCTGTCCAACACATTCTGCAGAATAGCTAAACGAATTTGTAAATAGAAGACACGCTAATGGTAGAAGGCTAAGGTCTTAAGATCTCTGTGAAGTACTATTCGGGCCCATGATGGAAATCTCTGTGTTAACGTCGATACGGTAATGTTCCACTTATACCACAACCAGTATTTGAATACCCTCAAATACAGAAGCCAAAGAAGTTGTTGAGGACATCCTATGACGAATTCACCATTGACATGCAGGGATTAAAGTGAAATCGTTCATCAGGAGTTGATTGCATCAATTGATCACTCGAAAACTGAGAATTATAAATATCTATAATATATTCGATGTAATGGATTAAATAGGACTCTATTTGTCCAGTGAGGACGAATATGATAATACATCCGCAATAAGATACCGATAAATTCGGGATGAATCTCAAATGTTTGCACTTTCTGATGTTAAGTAAGCAATATCCCCCCTTATTCCTATGGAAGTATACACATATTCAACAATCAATTTCGATCCAATTTCCGATTTTTGCGTTTGCTTAGAGTCTTAGACTCTTTAAACCTGCTGTTAAATATTTAATTGATGAATTAGAGAAATCCAGTCAGGATCAACATCAATTCCAAATTCAGTCAAAATAGCTGCAAGGCTTAGGTATTGGGCAAATGGCATTTTTTAGGATAGCGTGGATCAAGATTTTTTGGTTGGAATGTCACAGTCAACAGTTTCGAACATACTGACGAACATTTTAAGTGCCATTGAGGACAACATGTGTCGTAAGTGAATTTCTGTCCGACAAACTGAGTGCGATAGAGAATTGGTGGCAGAACATTTTTATCATCAAACTAGATTTCCAGGTGGTATTGGAAGTGTGGATGGGACACATATTAATATACGCACCCGATGGAAAAGGAGCATCTATTTTTCAATTGAAAAGGAAAACAGTATAAATACTATGATAGTATGCATAACCTTTAATCTTCGAAATCAGCGTACATGTAGACATTTTTAAACATAAATTATTTTCAACAAAGGCTTGCGAATGAGGATAGTGGCAGTTGATACTAGATACGGAGGCGCATCACACAACTCGTTTATTTGAAATCTCAGCAGCTATTGTGAACACCTATACACCGCCATCAACAACACACAAATATGGTAATTCAAGATATTGGCTGCTTGGTACGTACACATTTTTGCTGAACATTATAAAATTGTAAAAATTCACAAATCTTCTTTTTATTTCTTTTATTAGGAACTCTGGATATCCTTTAGAGCCATGGATATTGATCCCATTTAGATCGGCTGCCGAAGGGAGTAGAGAAGCTTCATTTAACACTCTAAAACTCGTATCATCATTGAACGATGTATTGGGTTATTGAAAGCGAGGTTAAGATTTTTCTTGGGAGCTCGCGAAATGATCGTACTCTTAGATCGTACGGCTTTTCTTTTAGACGAACCTGCCGCTTCAAAGAATTGCTGCAATCATTAATTATGTTAACTAGAGAATTTATTTTATTTGTTATGTTGTCGTAGAAAGTTCCTTGTAAATTTATTTGTTTTTGAATTAGATGGTCCCTTGTAACTTTTGTACTTGTTGTTTTTCTTCTGTGTGCTTGTGGTTCAATATCATTTATTTATTTAATTAATCATAATCCACAGGACAATTTAGTCCCTAATGATTATTTACAATAAATTACATTACAATTAAAAATAATATAATTACACATTAAAACTAAGTTCTATCACAGGAGGATTATATACAATTTCAAACTTATTTATACGTGTGTTACATAAAATTATAGAAATCTCATTAAAAGCATACACTAAGTTACTACACCCATAGAAATTTTTAAATTTTGTTTCAATTTATATTTGAAGCAAGCTCTAGTCATTATTGTTATTATTCAATTGTTAAAATTCACAGCCATAAAATTAATTGATTCGTGTACTGAGTATAATTGGAACGATGAAAATCTGGAATCAATAAAGACCTTGTTCTTAGTTGTCTAGTGGGAGCATAAATATTTAAACGAGAAAGTATAAATTGACAATCAATCCTTTCTTGCAAAACGTCAGCCACAAACAAAGCCGCAGCAAAGCTACGCCTGACAAACAAAGGCTCTAAATTTAAAACGAAACATCGCGTATCGTAACTAGGCATATTAAGCAGATTTTCCAAATAAGTTGATCGTCTGTCATTGTTAAAAAGAAAATTTTCTTTGAATTTTTTCTATTCGTTCTATATGTACATTATAGTAAGGACTCCAGACGACTAAAGCATATTCTAAATTTGAACGAACCATTGAAGAATATAACATTTGAAGAGTCTTCCTTTCTTTAAAATCTTTAGGGAGTCGCTGTATAAACCCCAACAAAGATGACGATTTTGCTATTATTTTATCGATATGGAGGAATAAAACTCAGTGTGGCGTCAAATGCCACAATTTAGTAGCATCCGATGGATTTTTAATACGCCAGAGAAGTTTCAGATCATCTGCATACATAAGTCCCTTAGAGTAATGTAATACATCCAACAAATCATTTACAAATATTGTAAATAACAGTGGACCAAGGTGTGAGCCCTGCGGAACCCCCGAAAGAACGTTTATTTGATTTGATTTAACACGATGTAACTTAACAAATTGAATACGATCTGATAGATATGACCCCACCCAGTTAACGAATTTTTCAGAAAGTCCAAACATCTTCAGCTTATGTATGATAATTTGGTGTTGAACAGAGTCAAACGCTTTTGTGAACTCAACAAAGGCAACATCAAGTTCATGTTGAAACTCAATAAAATTGGTTGATGTAGATCTACCTTTGAAAAATCCGTGCATCATCACCAAAAAGTAAACACCAATCAATGTTCGATAAAAATTCATTTAATCCGGAAATATTACCATTCCTATATAATCATAATAAAAAACTACCTCAGATACCGGTATATCCGAAATGTAGTAATTTCTAACTGAGATTTCAATAGCTTTATGATCAACAATATTTACAAAAGGAAAATCGCATTCAGTAATAAACATATTATCATGAAAATTGGAAAAAACTAAATCTAAAAATCGTTCTCTATGATTTTTTATACTATTAATTTGATTTAAGCCACACATAGAAACAGCGTCAACAAAATTTTGCTCCACGGCTGAAGTTACGTTAGTAGGTAATAAAAAATCGCATTCATCATCAGGAACCCATATAATATTTGGTAGATTGAATGAAATCACCGATTACGATAAAATGTGTGCTCTCCTTATCAAATTCACACATTAGGTTGCTCATAAATTCAGTAAATGTTGAATAAAATTCCAAACTGGTACGTGGTGGTAAGTAGATGGTAACGATTATAATGGTTTGACAAAAAATGTTTAGCTGTACAGCTACACATTCTAATGAAGACGGAGTTACCAAAGCCTGGCTTGAAATATTTTTATTAACGGCAATTAAACCGCCTCCTCCAAGTCCAGATGTTTTTGAACTATTATAAGAAGACCGGTCACAACGGTAAACAACAAAATTTGATGGAAAAAACTCAACACTGTTAATTGCTTTGTGGAATTTAGTTTCCGTGATTGTGTAAATATCATATTCCATACTAATGACGTAATCATAAAACCCAGCTGACTTCGATGACATTCCTCCAACATTTTGATAAAATATAGTTAGATTTTTATCATTAGATGCTGTATTCGACTTGGGAGCTGTAGTTATTCCAGAAATTGCGCACGATTTAGATGTCGAAAATTTCCACGACGAACCTGCATGATACTCTTTAACAAAAATATTTTTCGGCCAGGCTGACGGTGACAGTAAATTCTCCAATTCCGCCTCATCTATAGCGATTTTATTTCTTTGGATTAACAGCTGATATAATGCCAGTCGACTCGGAATTGACAAGAGCTGTACCAATAACAATATTGAATCCAATTGGCTGGGTTGTTTGGCTTATAGGCAGATCTGATTGCTGGTCAATTTTAATTCGCTGGTCAATGCTATTACATAATTTCTCGATAACCTTGCGATTAGAAGAAATCTCCTGTTCCAAACGATCAAATTTATCCGCAATAATGTTTTGCACCGATACTCCTGATCTTTTAGGTATACTCGCCAATAGAATCATGCAATCATTACACATCCATAACATATTTTTATTTTTCAATAAAATATTTGCAGTTGCACGATCAACCGCTGCACAGTCATGATAAAAGACCAAATCACAAAATCCATAGCAAGTTATAGAAGGTGTAGATGTTCCAATTAATTTGTTACAATTAAACACATTTACCACAGTTCGACATTATAAATAACGATTGAAATAGTCTCCAAATAGTGTCACCGATAAATGTATGTGGACAGTCTCCAAATAGTGTCACGGATACGTCGTATAAAATTTGACAGCTCAATCACCGATAATTGTACAAATTCAATTCACATAAACTATCAACAAATCACTAAATACTTCATTGTTCGAATTGCTTTCACTGCTGTCATCTTATATAACCATCTTATATGATTGATTTCAGTAGTGGTAACCGCACATTTGAAGGAGTTGGATCTCTCATTATTCACGATAATAGTGTGGGAGAACATATCAAGATTCACCTTGTCGCTGGAAATCGGGCGTTATATCCCCTACGTCCACCTCTGAAATCAAAATATCTTGCAAATACGGATAAGCTTAAATTCTTCAGAAAGTTGATCAGACGCGTTGTCATGTATGGAAGTGAGAGTTGGACTTTGACAGATAAGTACGAAAGATGGCTTCTAACATTCATGCGTCTGATATATTGCACAAAAGGCGAAGATCCGAATGATACAGCGATCTTTTGATGGAGAGCTGTCTGGCGATGGATCCACGGCGTAGAGAGCGATCTGACATCTTCTAATTGCTTGCAACAGTATGAAGAGCAGGCTCATGATCGAAAGAAAAAATATTTATTAATACCATCCCAGTCTAGTTAGTTATTGTAAATATTGTAACGATGTTAATGAGTTTTTTGGTTTTAAGTATTTTTGTTGTTCCCTTCAGCATGTTTTATTCTTTTTAGACTTCCTAGTATGTTATCTTTATGCAAAAGCTGTATTACTTCGATGTTCACATGCACTGCAGGTTTATTCTATGGTCATAACTTTGAGCACAGTTGATAATTTCGTTCTTGATAAGATTGAATGGCATGTAGATCATCATTGCAAATATACCACAGTATATCTGCTATGCCACGAAGTACCTTAGTTTAAGAGCGTTGAAATTATTTGTATATTGTTTTTGTTTAGTTCAACTACACAGTTGTATTCCATAAGTTGAGACAGGTTTAAGATATTTTTATTACATGTAGATATAGAGTGAAGTTTCTTTAAGTTAACCAGTACTCAGTTTCTAACCAAACTTAACATCAAGTGTCATGCCTAAGTATTCCGCTGTGTTTATGTAAGGAATAATTTGGCCATTAATATAACCTGGGTTGTACTCAATTCTTCTATTGGTAGCGCCGATGTACACGGATTTGCTGTCTTGGATTTGGTGAACATCCATTATTGCAGTGTCATATGCAAATATAAGGACAATGGCATTTTCTAATAGGTTACAAGTGTACAATAAGTAACGAACCTTTCTTATAAAAGTCCTGCATTAATTTGTTTCAGAGACAAATCTTCATGGAATTCTTCATGGAACTGAACTGGCTCATAATTGTATGCCTGTTCTTACTGTATCGGTTGGAATATGGTTTCAAGTGTTTTGTAAACCTTTTAGATTTTAGAACATTGTTTCTGGCCTTTCCTCCATTCGCATTTTTCAAAGGTGGAGTCTGAATTATAAATCGTTTAATTATTTTCTAATATTGTGTGATTCAGATGCGCGCTGATAGCTTCACTAAAAATTAATTTACTCAGAAATTGATCTGAATTCATGTCAAGGAAATGTTCGATCTGAAGTAGTTCTAATTATGAAAAATTCGATTAACTCAGGCAGTTTCGGAATTAGTAAGCCGATAGGTTGGTATTCCTGCAGAGATTAGCTCACATTCATATTATTTTGTGCTTGTTAATAATCTAGAACCCCAATGAGTATGTTTTGCATTAAATTCAAATATCATCTGAACAAAATGTATATGATTGGAAGCCATCCTACATGTCTAACCTGATTTAGAAACCATTTTTAAGCTGGATTTCACCAAAGATTTTTTGGTGCGTTTTTGTATATTTATATGAACTTAAGTAGCTATACATCTTAAGCACTTTAGTTCATTGGATTCGGTATTAAAAATAGTTTTATAGACCCTTTAAGGTGATTGGGTACACATAGGAGTGCTTTTACTCCACTCCTGTTAAGCACCACCACAGTCATCTTGATTCCACTGTAACAGTAATCTAAAAAATTCGTTAATAATTTTTTTTGTACTGAAATCTGAATCGTGATGGAATTTTATTTCGTCCAGCTTTACTTTAAAGATAGTGACAGTATTTCATAACTCAATGCCAATATTGTTGTCTGATTCAGATTTTTAAATAAAACTGCCAAAACTGCTTTGGCTTTGACAATATTTATATTCTTCATTATCAATGCTTCTGAATCTTTTTGGAAAGGCTTTAACTTGAAGAATTACCTAACATGCTTGCTAATATATTCCACCGGATGCGACTTTCTGGACAATTGTGCAGTACTGCGAATGAAATTTACATCGGCTATAAACATCGGTTACTCAATAAACAGCTATCCGAAAATAATGCGCTTGCGAGTCGCTTAAGCCATTTCTATACAATATTTTGATAACTGACAAATGTATGGCGTGGGCGTTACAACTTCGTTGTATAAGCTAGATGATATTTTGTTCAACTTCAGCATTATAACTGCAACATCTGTAGTCGCAGCTGTAATATTATTTCAAAAATATGCCTTAAATTGATAGGCGTCTTAATCCACTGAAATTGGAGTAAGCTAAGCTTAATTGGAAGCCCAACATTTTGGAAAGAATAAACAAGACTAATATAGCCATATACTCGTGAATGCCATCGGGAAGAGATGGGCCTGAAACCTGGTACACTGGCTATTCCCTTTAACGGAAACGGATGCACTGCAGGTTTTGACGGATGCCTCCAAGCTATACGGTGAAGTAGGAGCTGGAGTCTTCTGTGATAAATTGAAAGTATACACACCAGTTCGTCTCCCTAATCGCTCTTTGTAGATCGCAATCTATGTAGACAGTCAGGTGGCTATCAAGTCACTGGATTCGAGTTCTCTGACGTCTAGTGTGACGTTGGGTTGCCACTTGTCTATGAATGAGATGAGTGAGCATTTCAACTTTCAGATAAAAGGTCCGCCGAATAACTTTTTTTTTTGAAAATGCTATAAAAAAACTACTGAATATTTTCTCAAATTTCTTTTTTTATTTAAAAGTACAATCCTTCCGGTTAGTGATGGAAAATAATTTCATTCAAATGGCTGCCTCGGCTGGCCATGCAGTAGCCTACACGATCGGTCCAATTTTTAAGCACATTATCGATTGTGTGCAGCTGTATTTCACCAATGGCTACACGAATATTGTCCTTTAAAGCGTCAATTGTCTCTGGCTTGTCGGCGTAACACTTATCTTTGAGAGCACCCACAAATAATAGTCCAACGGTGTCAAATCGCAGCTCCGAGGTGGCCAAACGACATCAGCTCTGCGGCTGATAATGCGATCTTCAAAAACAGGGCGCAAAACATCGAGTGTAGCTTCAGCTGTATGGCACGTAGCGCCGTCCTGTTGAAACCAAATGTTGCCAATATCATCCTCTTCAATTTTTGTGAACAAAAATTCGTTCAACATGGCTCGATAACGATCGCCATTGACTGTAACGTCCACTTCTTGCTCATTTTCGAAGAAAAATGGCCCAATTATGCCTCTGGACCAAAATCCGCACCAAATAGTGACTCATTTTGGGTGTACCGGCTTTTCAATGTATGCGTGCGAGTTTTCCGTGCCCCAAATGCGACAATTTTGCTTGTTTACATACC
This sequence comes from Tipula lateralis, assembly GCA_963932295.1. Lineage (NCBI taxonomy): Eukaryota > Metazoa > Arthropoda > Insecta > Diptera > Tipulidae > Tipula > Tipula lateralis. Next base: position 92,036,668 of record OZ010738.1, on the reverse strand, counting down.
CGCCAAGATCAAAATGAGCTTCATCCGAAAAGATGGTTTTTTTGGCAAAATCGGCATCTTTTTTAAGTCGATCGCAGGCCCACTCAGCAAAGTGAAAACGCATTGGATGGTCAGTTGGCCTCAATTCCTGAACCAATTGGACTTTGTATGGCGTCATACCAAGGTCTTTATGCAAAATTCGTCTCATAATGTCTCCGAAATGTTCAATTGTTCTGAACGACGGTTAATTGATGTTGATGGCGCATCACGCACACTTTCTGCCACAGTATCAATATTCTCGGGTGTACGCACTGTTTTTGGCTTTTCACGCTTTGGTTTATCGATGAGGATGCCAGTTTCTTTCACCTTTTTCACAAGATAACGAACATACGGAGCTGACGGTGCTTCTCTTCTTCCAAAATCCGTACGCAATATTCGCACACATTCTGCAACATTACCATGATTTTCAAAGTAATGTCGCAATATTTCCCAGCGTTGTTCAAGCGTATACACACAAGCATATTCGGTCAGCGGAAGAATAAAACTAATTATCTCTCAAATCAGACATGAGCTAAGTGTTTAGTTTGGATACCTGGCCACTCGGACGTCATGGGGAACTGCAGATACTGAGATAATAGTACCCATAAGGATAATAGGGAAGTAAAATCCTGTGGTATCACAACGGATCGTCGTCGGTCTAAGTGCGCTGTAGTAGCCACTCAACCTAACCTAACCTAACCTAATCCGCTGAATAACATCATGAACTCAAAATTTCATCATTATGTTTAAGAAAAATGTAACCTCTTAAGAAGATAAATTCCTAATAAATCAATCAATCTTAAGTTATAATTTGGGGATGATTTTAGCTAATACTTACTCTTCAAGTATTGGCTGTTGCACTTTCTTTTTATTAAAGAACAATGCAAGGGAAATCTCAAGACCACACCCGAGAAACGGGCTTCCCAAAGTTTAATGTCATCTGTCAAGTGATAGAAATTCCGAGTTGTATTCCTGGTGAACGAATTGAATTGATATACACTTGATAATTTTGCACGGCAAAATCACATTTGGTCATTGAAAATCACACGGCACAATTAAGAAGCCAATACACCCAAAACGAATGACTGTTTGGTGTTGAATATGATCTGGAGGCGTAGTAGGGAATCAATTTAAACCGTCATTGTGCCATGTAATCTGAATTCTATTGGTTGGAACAAGACAGTGTAAGCCACAGCTGACAAAACATTGTGTGTTCTGTGAACTATATTCAAAAATCGCATTATCAGCCGAAATGGTGATGGCAACTGAACGCATAGAAGCTGTGGTTTTAGGCTTTCTGGACTAATGTTATGCTAATAATCTTAAACGAATGAGGCTAGAACGATGCAACAACGTGAATATTATTGAAACGATTGAAAAAGTACTAAAAAATTGGGTTGACAGAATGAGGTATTGTGGATCTAGCCGACGCATCATTCCATTATTTATCAAATGGTGTACTTTAGATAATAGTGTACTAATCATTTGAAACCAGGATTGGACGCGTAAATTACACTATGTAGTTTACACAGTTATTTACATGTAATTTACATGTAAATTACACAAATTACTTTTTACATTACGTAATGTAAATTACAACTTTTTCATGACAAAGGCGCTATCTATTATATAATTTAATAACTAATAATTTAATTATTGTAAAAATTGACTGTGTAACGTTACATATAAAACAAAAACAAATTAATATGTCAAAAATTTTTGATATCGTTTTGATAAAAAACGTAAGTATGTTTTAGCATTGGTATTATCTGTATTTTAAATTTGAACACAGATGGCAGTGTAGATACATAAATGAACTTTGTCTAGAATTTGTAGATAACTGAATGTTTAAAATAATTATGAGTGACCGTCTAAATGAGCGGTTTCATTGATATTTATGATGTGTATAACCCTAACAAACAAATATTTGTTACATTTATACACTATTACCAGTTATTTTTCAGAGTTTTCCCGTTTTTTACATAATTTATGTAAATTACACGTTTTTAACTGTAATTTACGTTTTTTACAATAAAAATGTAAATAACGTTTTTTACATGTAAAGTGCCCATTGGAAACATCAGACGTTCGTTTGTGCAATATTCATGGTTTAAATTTGATGAGAATCGTGAATGAATAAGACACTTAATAGCTTTTTTCACTTATGTAACAAATGCGCTCTAGTTTTGGATATTGATACACATGTACCCACTGTGGGGCTTGTAAATTACACGATGGTTACATGGTTACCATTTACATGGTTTTTACATGTAAAAAACGTGTTATTTACATAGTGTTATTTTTACATTCTATATGTAAAAAACGTCAAATATGATTTTATGTAAAAAAAACTAAGGCGCCATCTGTTATTAAATCTTACTGTAACTAAAGCACCATCTGTTAAAAAATCATCTGACTATTTTTTGAATAGAATTTGTGTAATAATTAACTGTGTACAGTTTTTTTCGACTACATACTGAATATCAAAACAATTTTTGATTAAGATTAAAATTATTAACAGATTAATTTCGTTAAAAATTATTTTAACTGGCTCGGGTGAAGGTGAAAAAAATCGATTTCCAACTTATATGGTGCACTTTAAAACTAACTGAAGTTGCAAATGTCAATTAATGAGCGAAGCAAACATCAGTAAATTTTTGGCGTTTTAAAATAGATGGCACTGCGAACGATGTTGTCTTGGATTTTTTACATGTAATTCACGCTATTTTTTACATAATTTACATAAAAAATATAAAAGCCCAACAACCAGTCAGCTCTTCCTAGAATTTTTGAGGCTTAGACAAATGACACGATATCTTAATCTCTAGTTAGTCAGACTATATGGTTGGGAAACCTAAACTCGTTCATTTCTACTCCGCATAATAGGCCAATATCGAATTACAATGATAATATGAATAAATAAATAGCTACTTTGGAACATACTGATCCTTAATCAGAATTATTGTTCCCTATTCTTCGTAAAGTGTTTTTAAAGACAAAATATAAACAAATAATAGAGATTTATGACTTTATAATTTCTCAACTTATCACTTAAAAAAGTGTTTGTTTACTTAATATTTGCTAAGAAAATACTGTTATCAAAAGTTTACTTTATCCGTCCAGCTTTAATTTAATTGTTTGATAAAAATAAATATGCTGCACATTACACGAGAAACTACTCTTCTTCACACGCTTAATTTATAAGTAAATTGATAAAATGCAACTAATTGTCGACAACAATCGATTATCGATCGACATCTTTCTAAACACAAACATCATTCACATTGAATATGATTTGATTTCATTTACTTACCAATTAGATTTTTTGCTGAGTATTATGTGAGATGACAAATTTTTGTTAGGCACTGAGTTAGATAACTGTCCATATAATGATGACAAGGAATTATTTGATCAAACAATAAAATAAGACAAAAAAAAATTATAAATCGCGGTTCATTGAAAATTTTATAAGAATGTATTAAATTTAATTAATTCAATTAAACAGAAATAATAGTTGACCTTAAAGTTCGCGCGCAAACAGTACACGTCGATATTATGTTTCGGAATATGTGCGATATATTTGTTTATTCGGCATATTGTTGCCAAATATGTGTGTAGTATTTTTTGTCGTCTAACCATGAATGTAATTGATAAATAAAATGAAGCAGAACATTTGGTAATTAATTTGATTTTTGATTGACTCGATTACTTATTAAATCCAATCAAATGTTCTGCTATATGAATACTATTGTTTTGGTTCACTACAGGTCTTGTAACGATCTGACCTCTAATACTTTACGCCTGGTGTTACAACTATAGACTACCGAGAAACATTTTAAATTCGGGTGGAATGAGTTTATTGCAGTTCGAGATTTCTAAAGAGAAGGTAAGAGTTTTAACTGAATTACACCACAGTTGGGTATGTAAATTACATAATGTTATTTTTACACAGTTTTTATCAGTAAAAAAAAGTGTAATTTACATAAGGCCATTTGTTACGAAAAATATTTCATAAAAACTGACATACCATCTTTTATCATATATAGGTGTAAATAAAGCACCATCTATTAAAAAATCTTCTTATTACTTTTCAGGAGTGTCAAAAAGAAGCGCAGACTCGCTTTACAATTGCAAGAGAAGACAAAGCAGTTCTTGCTATGAGAACAGCTAAACGCATTTCTTTAGGGAGAAGAAGCAAGGTTAAGGTCTTAAGAGTACAACAACGAGCGCATAAATGAGCGCAATTCACGTGGTTTCTTTAAGGGAATCACTGAATTTCATCATACCTTAAATCCTCGGTCAACTGTCATTCGGGGAACAAGATGGAAACCTCTGTGTTAACGTCGATTGGATACTCGATATATGGCATGAAAATTTTCCTACCCTGCTTAATGTTCCACATGTATTACGAGGTATATTTGAATACCCTCAAATAGATGGTCAGATGTAGAGTCATTCATTGATGATGATGAGACATTCATCCTATGAGGAGTTCACCTAGAGTTTATTCCATTCATTCAGAGCTCTTAATATTCGGAGGGTTAACTTTGTGGAACTGTTTTTTCGACCTTGTTCGATTGGTATGGCGAAATGAAGTAATGCCTGAACAATAGAAAATGGCCGCGTTATGCCCAATATTTAAGAAGTGTATAGTCGCTTGAAGTGCGAGAATTATCGCGGTATAGCTCTCTCTCTCTCCTTTGCACAGTATACAAGTTACTGTTTACATTATCTTGGAAAGAATTACTACTCTGGCGGAGGGAATTATCGGTGACTACCAAAAAGAATTTCGTTCAAATCGGTCAGTCACTGATGAAGTTTTTTGCTATAGGATGATTCTTTCCAAATACTACGAAACATCTCGCGATGTACACCAGGTATTCCTAGATTTCAGGCAAGCATATGATTCGATCAATCAAGAGAGACTATGGCATACGCTTGAATATTGTGATAAGGCCATCAAACACTACAGGTTAGTGACGGCACGTTCCACGTGTCGATCCTCAATCTCGTTTACGGGTATCTTAGCGGGGGGTGTCATTGTTATTTTGGCGGTATTCGATATGTTTTTGTTTTTTGACATTTTAAACTTTTGTGGTTTTTACGGATCTGATTGTCAACCCAGCGATACAACCGGATTTAGTCGCCTCCTACGACAAGCTCTGGATGCTGCGGTGGTATTCTATGGGTTTTATGTTTCGTTCGAAATATTTACGAAACATGGATGTCCCCACTCACAGGCCGCAATAATATAATATATATAGGGTATTCAAGAATTAATACGGAAAAAGCCTTGTAATGACCATTTTGTGTAGCTATCGGGATATAGCTCATTGATTTGTTGTTTCGAAAGGTTTGGCTATGGGAACGGTTTTACTTATATGCCAGGAGCTGACGAAGCTGTCGCCAAAATATGCCAACTGGCCTTCAAGAGATGGAATAAGGGCAGTTATCGATAAATTTGCAAAATTGCGAGGAATCCATAGCTTCCCCAATGTTAGTGGCTGTATCGATGGCATGCACATTGAAATTCCCGCTCCATATGTTGATGCAGTTAGCTATTACAAGCTGAATGGAAAGGGTTCCATTCTTTAATTTTACAATTAAATTACTAATAATATAATTATTTTTTTTATCGTTTTTTATAACATTTATAATTTCTTTATGTTAGAGTGTTGTCGAGAGTGACATGAAGTTTATTGTTTTTTTGGATGGACCGGGAGAAGTCATGATGCAAAAAGCAAAAAGCTTGAAGAGGGGACCATAGGTAAATAGCAACTGATTATAACTTGCTGTGTGACAGTGCATATCTATTAAACAAATATTTAATGCTACCCTACAAAGATAAAGGGATGTTATCTTCACAACAAATCAAATTTAATAAGAAGCTTAGTTCAACAAAAACCCTTATCGAACAAGCCTTTGGAACGTTAAAATGTCTATGGAACCATAAAAAGAATTTATGGAACCATTAATGATAACCGAAGTTGAAAATAATCCAGATGACTACTGTGATATTTCGATCACATCCAACGTGGATCCTGGTGGAAAATTTAAAAGAAATTACCTTACTCAAACAATGTAAATAAAAAATAAACAATATTGAATCTTCAACTTCATTTATTTATAAAAATGTAAAAGAAATAAAATAGTCTACATTTTTGAGGTACAAATAATTCAGTTCGTTTAATTTAAATAAAATAACTCTACACAGCTTCATGTGGGTAAATAATTAAAGCACATTAATTCTTCATGATTTCAATCATTTCTTTCATACAATTAATTTGTTCCCTTTCCATTTTTTTTCTCTTTCGACCTTCATTATATCCTCGTGCCTTCGGCTGTCCCTCACTTCTTCTTCTTCTTTTAAGAAGTTCGCTAAGGTCATCATTACTTATTCCTTTGACCGGTGTTTTTCTAGAACGCTGTGCTTCGTTGCCAAATATTGCCAAAATATACCCCCCCTTTTACTTTTCTCTTTGCTTATAAGGAATTAGCAAGTTGCTAATTTTTTTTCTAGTCTCTGATTGAGAAATGGCTATTTCCTGTGTATTTCTCTTCATTTTATCTTAACATTTTTTCCAGAGTTCCCTTATTTGTTTTCTCGTCATTAATTCAACGCTCCATTTCTAGTCTTGTGACTACACGCATACCCCGCTATACGAACGCCCTTCATATGGATTTTCGCTAGAACGGAATTTCTAATTTATATTCCTTTTTCGCTATACGGAAGGAAAAATTCGTTATACGGAAGTACTTTTGTTAATCAGTTTTTTTTTAATAAAATTCGGGGAAAACCCAATTTGGTCAAAACAGTGTTTTTAATATCTATGAATGTAATATGAAATTCTCATTCTTCTATGTTTTCTGGTTCAAATAGACGTGTGATTGTGAAGCAAGTGTAAATTTTATAAATTAATGTGAAAAGTTTGGTGTGGAATAATTTAAATAGAGTTACATAGTTTTAAGTGTGAAATATATTATTTTTGATCCATAATTCATTTATGTATTTATATACATATTTTATGTTTGATTGAAGTAAAAATAACTGTTAAAATATAGACATATTTTAAGCCAACTATTATCGGTAAGTGTGATTCTGAAAATTCAATTTTAGTTCTTTTAATAAATTAATTTTGCTCCTTCCTTCATAGCTTAACCATGCCACGAAAGCAGATACCTAGTTTAGTGAAGAAAACAGATCGAAAAAGAAGCCGAAATGCAGTCTCTCTAGAAAAAAAATTAGATGTCTTACACCGATTTCAAGCAGGCGAGAAACTTGTGGAAATTGCAAAGCCACTGAGTCTTGCAACGTCGACGATAGGAACAATTAAGGAAAATGGAGCTAAAATTATAAAACAATCTCAATTAACTGCGCCATTGAGTGCTCCAAAACTAGCTCGCCAAAGAAGCGCAATAATGGAGCAAATGGAAAAACTGTTAGGCATTTGGATTGACAATAATAACCCGCCAATGAGTGAACTTATCATTCAGGACAAGGCTAAGAGCCTATTTGAACATCTAAAACTCGAAGGTATTGATGAAGAATCTAAGGAAGTTTTTTTTCTGCTTGTCGAGGCTGGTTCGATCGGTTTAGAAAACGGCAGAACTTGCACAACATCAAAATGAGAGGTGAAGCTACCAGCACTGATACAGAGGTAGCCAATACACCGATATTTTAAAAAAAATAATTGAACGGGCAGGACATATGTGTTCAACGTCGACGAGACAGGTTTATATTGGAAGAGGATGCCAGAAAGAACATTTATATCAAAAGATTCAAAAACCGAATCTGGGCATAAAGAGCATAAGGAACGCTTAACCCTGCTACTCGGAGGCAATGTATCAGGTGACTTTAATATTGAAACTACTTTTAACATATTTGTCAGAAAATCCAAAAGTTCTTAAGGGATGTGATAAGTTACGTTTGCCCGTAATTTGGAAGTCAAACAAAAAAGCTTGGATGACTATGTCCATCTTCCAAGATTGGATAACTTCTGTCCGAATGTGAAAAAATATTTACAAAAGAAAAATATGTTGAATAAAATTCTTTTGCTCTTGGATAATGCTCCAGGACATCCGATTAATTTAGCAGAAATGTTTGAAGATGTAGAAGTGGAATTTTTTCGTAAAAATACGACAGCGGTTCTTCAACATATGGACCAAGGTGTTATTTCTACCTTCGAATCGTTCTACCTACGTAGAACATTTCAGCAGTTGGTAAGCGGCACCGATGGACAATCGTCTATCAAAGAATAATTGGGCGAAATATAATATAAAAGACGCTCTTGACAACATTGGAAAAACCGTAGAATGAAGTCAAATCAAGCACGATGAACCGAGTTTGGAAACAAATTTAGCCAGAATGCGTTAAATATGGCGAATCTGATTTAAATTTGCTACATCACGTTCGTGAAAATATTGTATCACTTGCTGATTAACTTGGTTTCCAAGAAGTGCAAGAAGTTGATGTGATCGAACTCATAGAAATAGACCAACAAAGTTTAACATATGAGGATTTAATAGAATTAGAGTAAGATTTACAGACATCGATTACAATACATAGTGAAACAGAAGTTAATTCGCGTCGATTAAAATCAAAATACTTGGCAGCTGCACTATCTCATTTTGAAAGTGGTATAAAAATATTGCAAGACAATGATGAAAATCACGAACGTTGTGCTAAATCGATTCGTGGAATCAATGAAAACATTGAATGCTACAAACAGATTTATAAAACAATTAAAACGGAAGCAAAACAGGAAACTTTAGATACGTTTTTCATTGCAGCTTGGTCTAAATCCACAGCTAGTAGAAACATTCGTATAAGTTCTAGTTCAAGCTGTAGCTCAAGCTCTCCTTAAAAAAATTGATTCTGTAATCATAATTTACTCGAACCTTATAATTTTTACGTAGTTTTATTTTATTTATTTTTTTTTAATTATTTATTATTTACCTTACGAATTTGAAATGTATGTATATTTATTGAAATAAACCAAAAATTTAATTATTAATTAAAACCATATGAATTTTCGCTGTCGTTTATAATTATTCTACTTTCTTGGGAACGGATTGCTTATAAATTGTATGAATTTATATGAAAAATTATGATTCGGTATACTTAATTTCGGTTTAAGGACAGCTTTTCCGGAAAGTTTCCCTTCCGTAAAGCGGGGTATGGATGTATAAGCAACTTTGTTACTGAAGGGTTCCAAATATCCCGGCTACAAAATGCAAGAAATAAACAAATAAAACTCATTAATGTAAAACTCGTTCAGTTCTTCATCGGAATCTAAAACATTTTCACTAAATATAAAAATAAAATTTTATGTACATATTTCGAAATAAATGTACATAAAATACTCACGCACATCGCAATTGTTACAATTTGTACCCATAGCCTGCATAGTTTTTGCTGCAAGTCTGAATTTTTGACTGACTTGCAGCCTAAACTGCGCAGCGGCTGAATTCTTGACCGCGCGCATAGATAAGATAAAATTCAGAAAGTAACCCCAATCGTACCGCCCAGAATGCGCAGTGGTTAAAACTGCAGCAGTTGGAGCGGGAGGTACCGGGTTTGAATCCCAATAGGGGCAGGATGCAAAATGAATTTTTCACCATGAGATTACGATCTGTGGTGTGAATGAACATACATATGCCCCCCTGTTGGAGTGCAGAGCTCGTGGGCCAACCCATCTTCCATGTCAGGCTGGCATGGAGCTATGCAAGTGCAGATGGTTAGAAAAATCGGACCTATAGCCGTACGTCCTCGAATTCGCTGTAATGGCGTAAAAGTAAGGACTTGAGGAGGAGTTGAGAGCCCAAAACAGATTAGAGATAAAAAAAAACCAAATCGGCTATTACCCATGACTCATTAAACAGATTATGAAACATGATTTCTCTAATATCATATGTTATGTTAAAACATGTTATACATTTTAAATATTAATCAAAACCATTTTAATTAAAATATTAAAAAAGCCAAAAAAATATATTTATATTTCAATTTTTGTTTTTTATTCATAAATTTAATTTTTTCGCATATTCTACACTCTCCTTCCACATTTTTCCATTTTTTAATTTAGGTAATTAATTTTCGTTAAATTTAGATATATAGTTTTACAGTCAAAAAATTAAAAATAAATTAATTTAAAATCCATATTTGTTTAAATTAATTTATTCAGCATATAATTTAAATTTAATTAATTTGTATATTTTTTATATAAAAAAAATTAAGTCAAAAAATTTGTTGTTTTGTTATTTATTTATATGTAGATTTCCAAAAACCATAACCTAGCGATTTTGATTGATAAACTTTAATTAAAAAAAAAAAACAAAATACAATATTCTGTGTATATAGACGTATTTATTTCGAAATAAAAATTTATGAAAAAATCACATAAATACAAATTAGTTATTAAATTAAATAAAATCAACTACAAAATTATATTTAATCCATGATTTTATTATTTTGTATATGACTTGTTGGTTTACACTTAAAATTAATTGTTTTTTTTTTTTAACTTACTCATTAATTAGTTCAACTTTTGTTTTTAATTATAAATTTTTGCATCATCAAAATCATAAAATTAGATATATCATAATAATAACTAAATCTATGTTTTTTTTTTAAATATTTATTTTTCGGTTTTTAAATTAAATTAAAATATTAAGAAAACAATAATAATTGCAATTTGATATAAATTGCCCAAATGATAAAAGTAATTATATTAATTAAATAAAAACAAATCAAATTATATTTTTAATCGATTTTTACATTTGCATATATTTTCCTTACAAAAATACTTGTACCAATATAACCAACTGTGCCACACATAATGCCTAGTGCGCCACTAAATAATGCCATGTAACCAAAATAGAACGAAGTTTGGAACAGTCCGTACATTTTGGTTTTGAAAAAGAAATAATAAAATGAATATACATATACGTAGATGGCGGTTGATCCGGCCGATAGGAAACTCGTCCATTGCCATCGATAGTCTTCGGCATTCAGCAAAAAGTATGTACACACGATTGTTACGCATACGGTAACAATCATTAGGATAAAGAAGACAAGTAACATGAAACCATAAACGTAGTAAATTTTATATGCCCAAAATGATGTAAAGATGAAATACCTGAAAAGATAAAAAAGACAATTTTTAATAGATAACACTTATGATAGTAAATATAGGCCTGAACAGTTGAACGTCATCATTTTTGTTTTTACGTTTAGTTTTAATTGGGTGCAAGGCGGACTTTTAGACAGTCCTAGCTCCTTGTAACTGCCAGAGCTCCTGCACCCAACGCGAGGTCCTTCAAGTAAAGGTTGAAAGCTACCTTAAACTTGTGCATTTTATACTTCAACGGAAACTGAAAACCAGCCAACGAATTCCACTTCTTAGATGTTTGATAAATAAATTTGCGCTTTGCATCTTCAGTTCGAGGTTTCGGCAGCTTCACCGTAAACCTATGCGTATTAACCGTTCCTCGTGTTACCCGTCCTGGCGTAACAAATGGTGGTATTTTATCCTTTAATTTTTCAGAACATTTGCCATTTATTAATCTATAGAACGCACAAAGTTCTGAAACATCTCTGCGGTGTTGTAGACTGTCTAGATCTTTCGTAAGTCTGGGGTTTCGTATTATTCGGATGGCACGCCGCTGAACTGTATCCAGCAACTGGAGAGCAGTGTCATATGCTCCACACCAAACCTGACAGCAATATTCTATACGCGGTCTAATAAAGGTTTTAAATATTTGGAGAACCTGATGCGATTTAAAAAACCGTCTGCATTTATTGAGAAACCCGAGTTTACGTGAAGCTGATTTGGCTAATGCAATAATGTGTTCATTCCATTTTAAATTGTTGCTAATTTGAACACCAATCAGATGAATTGAGTCACAACCCACGAGAACGTGGCCTTTTACCACAAAATGGTATTCGTTGTGACTTCTTTTACGCGAGAATGTGCATATTTTTGTTTTTTTCTCGTTAAATTTGACCTGATTTTGAACTCCCCGTTCAAATATTGTACTCAAATCGGAATTAAGCGAAGTGACAACTTCAAGCCTTTTACCGTTTAACTGTGAAAGAGTAGGCTCGACCTCGAATGAAATAGAAGAGTGCAATGTTGCGTCATCGGCAAAACTGTGGATAGGGTTTACAGTGCTATCCAACAAATCATTAATGTATAACAAAAACAAAGTTGGTGACAAAACTGATCCTTGAGAGACTCCGGCATTTGGGGAGTGTGTCGTTGATGATCTCCCATTTAGCACAACGTTGATCTTTCGGTCTTTGGGAAAGCTTTTTATCCACTTGATGGTCATCGAATCTATTGACCTGTACTGTGGCAACAATCTGAACCCATTGGTTTCGATTACGAGCTAACTTTTATCAACAACCGTAAGATGCCATATCACTGCTGTGGTGCGTAGATAGCTATCTGGTGTCTTCTTCTACCGTAAGGGACTTTAGATTATAAAATCACTGCGCCATTCAGCACGCAAAAAGTAATCGAGCACGCGTACTTCCTGTCATTTGATTTCATGCACGATATCAAGAGTTTGCGTCAAATTCCTAATCTTATGAATATAGAGAATCCAGTTTGCAATATTATGTTTTGGCTCAAATATCACTCTTGAATATTATAAATCATCTTTCATACCAATCTCTTAATATCCAACTCTCACATACATACATGACAACGGGTCTGATCAACACTCTATACAATTTCAGACCGAAACATTAAGACCAAAAAATTGTTAGCAAAAGTTTTCACCCTGATTCCGAATCACAGTTGATCGAGGTTTTAAAGTATGCAATAAGGTTATTCCCATTGCTATTCAAATCTTTTTATTGTTGTTGCGTGTCCTGTACGAAACATGTACGAAAATTTCCATTATAGCTCTGCAATGACCAGTATTGGTCACTGCCTACGTATATAGACAAACGACATGATCTCATGTATGAAACAAACCGAAATTGATCCTTTTGAAATTACCACATAGTCAGTTTGGCTTCGCAATGTTTAACCTTTATGTTTACAACCAATTACAACACTTTGGCTGCCAATGTTGTAATGAACATACACTCCAAATTCCATCCAACCATGCCAATGTTGTTCTAGACATATATTCCAAATTCTGTTTTCCTGTGCCAGTGTTGTTATAGACATACATTCGTATTTCGGCACAATCACATCACATAACCCAAATTTCATTTCACTTAGCCAGTGTTGTTTCTAGACATATATTACAAATTCTATTTTATTACTCCAGTGTTAATACACTAGCATAGAAATACATTCTGTAGAATGTATCTTGAGAACAACACGGTCAGTCTAGGAGAAAAATTTTAGAATGTATGTCCGGAACAACATGGTGTGGTTGGATGACATTCAGAATACATATCTACATCTACATCAGCCAAAGTGTTCTTCTTCTGTAGAACCAACACATTCGGGTAAGTATGAAAAAGTATGGAGTGAAGTACTATCTCGCAGGAATCTGTCTCATAATATGTTTAAATCGGCCACGGTTGGACCAACTACAAATTACAAACGAAATTTGTGATATTATTATTAGTGAGACAAATCGGAAAGGTGCTCAAAGTAACTTTGACAAAGTTACTTTGACTTTGACGCCATCTCGGTATCATTTTATTTGCTGGTGTGAGCAGATTACGGAATGAACATACACAAGATTTATAGAGTTCCGGTGCTCATCCTCTTTATCGTGCTACAATGGGTCTTTAGCGGTTTTATACAATAAATTATTATATTTGTTTTGATAAACGATAAAGCCGCCGCCAGCACAGCTTATGCTAAACAGAAGTCTTCAAAAATATTTTTTAGTTGGAGGAAATAATACTGTGAATGAACTTCGTTTCCATATCGTAGCGGCACACGCTTTTCACAATATATTCCGTCCAAACCCGCCAGATATGGAATCAAAGGTTCGAGTACTTCATACTCAATAAAAGGACTAATATATAACGGAATGAACGCATCAGGACAAAGGGAAACAAATCAGGGCGAAAGAGTAATAAATGATGTATGCTTCTAGTTTAATGCTTGATATGAACCTATCAATACTAAACACGGTTAATAAAAGACGTCGTTTAATACCTCCAATTTATTTATTTTGAAAGGTCAACGTCGACCTGTTCAAGCATCTGTATTTGGATGCAGCAGCAATGTCACTTTATTTCTACATTCCAAAGAAGAACAAAGCTGTAGTTCTCTTATCAACTACGTATTACGACAAAGAAATCCAAGGCTCGGCAAATAAACCCACTATGACCCACACGCAAGCATTTTTGGACAACATATTGGATGAAGCAGCTTTAGCGGCATTTATAATTTATAAAGGAAACAATACATTTTTAAAAACTGCAAAGTTCCCGACCCAAATTTTTACAAATACTTTGTGAACAATTGGTTATGCCAGGAATAATCCAATGTTCCAAAAATGTTCAAATTACCCGTCATTATTCTATAAAAAATGGAAAACAAGCTATGTTTGAAATTTGGATCTAATCATCTTTTATAGATAGTTCGTCCTCCGCTCTGCAAGAACGTGATAAAGGGAACTGTTAATAATAATAATCTACAGCTTTTTGACGGCTTTTACAGGCCTTTGATGGCCCGTACCGTGTTAACAATCTGACAACATCGGGTTTGACCGTGAGCCAGCTCTTCATACTGTTGCAAGCAATTAGAATGGCATCTTCTCTACGCCGTGGAGCCATCGTCGTCGACAGCGACCTCTTCGCCTACCGAAAGACGGCTCTCCCTTTAAAGATCGCTGTATCATTCGGTTCGGATCAGCACGCAGAACATGGCCGAGCCAGCGTACTCGCTGTCCTTTGATTTCATGTACAATATCAGGAATTTGCATTAAATACCTGATCTCGTGATGGAACAGAACTCGGTATGTGCCATTAACGGCGCGTTTTGGGCCTTATATCACACGCATGATTCTTCTCTCGAATGTTAGAAGCCATCTTTTGTACTCATTCGTCAAGGTCCAACATCCATACATCTGATCAACGCTCTGAACAGTTTTAGCTTAACCGTAATTGCAACATAATTCGATTTCAGAAGTAAACATACGATTGCCAGTGGCAAGGCGAAGCTTGATATCCTCTCCGACACTATTATCGAGAGTAATGAGAGATACAAGATATTTGAATCTCATCACTCTTTCAAACCACTACTGAAATCAATTGCGTCCAGAGACTGACCGATTTGGACGGAATCCTCCTTGGTAGTCACCGATTATTTCCAATGCCAGAGAGGTAATTCTTCCCAAGATAATGTACGACAGTAACTTTTATGCTGTGCAAAGGAGAGCTATACCGCGATGATTCTCGCATTTCAAGCGACCATACCCTTCTATTCTTAGGGTATTCAAATATTAGTAGAGTATTCAATCTTAGAGTATTCAAATATATTTAGCTGTCCTCCTAGCAAGAACTGCTTTGTTTATTTTTTTTTTGTAATTGTAAGCCGAGTCTGCGCTTCATTGTGGGCTATATTTCGTTGCTCAACTGCAAGACGACACTCTTTATCAAACCAATCATTTTTGGGATTAGTTTTCACTATACCGAGATATGCTGGGCAGCATTGACAACCGAGGTTTTCAATACTTTCCAGACACTGTTCACATCATCAGATTGGTAATTAGATCGCAAAATGCTATTGCTGACAAGATCTTGATATTTTCGTTGCGTTTCTTCATTTATCAGACTTTCACAAACGAAGCTTACACATTCGATTATCGACTGCTTGGAAGTCCAACACGGCCTTTTTTACCTGTGGCCCAATCAGAAATCCAACTCAATTTCCGAGGTCATCTCCACTGTGGCTCCATATTAAGGCCATCGAGTTTCTTGCAGCGCTACGAGTTCCAGGCGATATTTTTATATACATGTGATGAGGCCGTCAAACGCGACAGGTTTTCTAAGTTACTGCACGTTGCACAATTTCGTTTCCGGGGACATAAGCGGGAGGTCATTAGTGTTTTGGCAGTATCCGATTTGTTTTTTTTTTCTGTCGTCAGTCCAGCGATCCAACCAGATTTAGTCGCCTTCTACTACAACCTCTGGATACTGTTGTGCTATTCTATGGGTCTCATGTTTCGTTCGAAATAATTACGATGGATGTCCTCACCCACAGGTCGCCGGCGTAAATCAGTCAATAAATTTATTCGCGAAAAACTTAACCATTTCATTACCAAAGTCTCACAAAATAGTTAGACTCTATGATAGAGGACAAACTTGTTATAAGTTAATTAAACTTTTAATTCAAAAAATCAAGTTTATTATCTATCTATACGTGTGTAATTTGTTACTCCATTAACCACCCAAATCACTCGACCACGACCGGTCATAATTAAGACACACATACAATTTTATCTTATCAGTAAAAACAGTAATAAATCAACAAGTATATACTCACATTTCGATAAATATTGATCCAAACGGTAGAACACCACCCAACAATACAATGACTGCAGGTTCCATAAACCATTTCTTTTCGGGAATTGGCCTGGGTACAGCATTCACTCGACACGGATAATCTGGCTGACCGTCCAAATTTCGACCAACTACAGTTCCCACCAGGGTCAAGGGTAATATCACAAATATACAAATACAAGTGACTGCAACCATCGTACCAAATGGAATGGCACGTGATGCATGGTAATATATGGCGATAAAATTGATTAAGAATGCCGTGCCGCAGACAAAAGTTGGTATGAAAAACGCTGATACCAGCATTTGTCGTATCCAAACTTTCCCACCCAGTCGGGCGTATAGCGAGCCACCGAAATATCCATTCACCGGCGAGGTAGCTGCATACACAAATATCGATGTTGATAGCAGGGATCCACGTCTGTAAAGTGAATAAAATAAATAACTGAATACTGGGAAGGAATCTAATTTACTTACTCTGTGTAAAGTTCTCCAATAATCGCGAATATTATAACACACAACACGACAGTAACTAGTTGATATCCAGCGCCAACTAGTGCCGAGAATAGAAGGGTATTAGAAGGCGATCGAAACACATCACCATGTACTTGTTTCCAACCGTATTCATCACCCAAATCGCGTTCCATATCGTCCATTTCCTCGTCTTTGCTGTAACGAGCATAATCTTTACGTAGTGTTCGCATTAGAATCATCGATACGAGACCAACGAGGAAAATCACCATCATAAAACTGTTGAAAATACTGAACCAGTGTATCTGTTGGTTGGAAATACGTTAGACATTATTATTGAGTTGTAATACGTCGAGTACTTACACGATGTTGGAAAAAGTTGGGATCTAAATACTTATCGAAACGATCTTCAAATTTAACAGTGGCCGGCTTCCAATTAACTTCGTACGTAAATCGTAGCTTGGCTCCAATTTCGAGCAACTCTTTACGTTCTGTGTTTAAATTAACGTCCACAATTTGTTTCCCATTATAGCCTATATCGAATCTCTTGTGTGTATGAATATAATATTTTTTCTCCTCCCGTTCGCCTACACGTCCCCAAATCGGAAGACCATCAATATACATTTGATACCAATAATCATTCTTTACAGCGTACGTAAATGCCTTTAACTTTTCTTCATTTAATTCGACCATACATATTTCAGTCTCTTGTATTGGATCTTTAAATTCAATTTCATATCCGCTAAATTCGAGTTCCACACCTTGAAGTGCTTCACTTAATGTCTCATGATAATGGTTGATATTTGTTTTGGTGCCAACACAAAATGGCAATGTGAAATATGCATACGTTTCTTGCCTATTGTCATATGGGCCAACTGTATTCATCCATAGTACAACCTCTTCGTGGTCTTGATACTGCAAAGTGAAAGAGAAAAGAGATAAAGAAAAATCATAAATCAACGATGAAAGTGAAATTTTATTAATATGCGAGTTGATTATTATATTGATGACACGATTGATGTTCATTAGCTTATATAAATATTAGCATTCTAATAATAAATTAAATTTTGTAATCAGTTAAGAGGATTTTGACGTCATCCATGGGCACCTAAATTCAACCGGCTTCACATAATGTATATTTAGCAGAACACGTCATTTATGCTGATTCCAGAATAATGAATTTTATACATAAGCTTAAATATGTGTTTATTACTTACAATATGATTATGCTCATCACAAATCGCCACGGACAGTATTGTTGCCAAAATAATTACGGCTCGTGTAATTTTATTCATTTTTGTTGTGAAATTTATTGTTATCGTTATACGCGCTTTTATACAAACGAAACGATTAATTCATGTTTCCTTATGGCAAAGATGTTAATTATGAATAAATAAAAACGAAAAACAATTTAGGTTTTTGATTTTCCGTGTGTAAAATGAGAGAAAAACAAAATAAGCAGCTACAAAATATTGAAACACGTAGACACGGAATTTGACACTTTGACAGTTTATTGGTTAAATGTTTTCGGGAAAGGCTTTCTTTAGTTTTTCGATATCGAATTTTGTATGGCGATGAGATTTTAATCCACTACTGACATCTATGGTTTGGTTTTATAACTCTTCGATTTAGAACTAATTTTTCTTTAGTACTAAAATTCTTTACATTACAGTGGACACAAAACGAGTATAATGAAAAATATTTATTTTCATAATAGTCGTTTGTGTTCACTGTATAGGGATTCAAACATGATTCGCTTGTTTTAATCTCTAAATCAGATTTATGGGCAACGGATTCCTAGTTCTTACATTTCTGTTTAATGCCCTACCTTGCATATAACCAAATGGAGATAGTGAGATCGTAAGGTACCTGTCCGAATCGTGGTAAGGGCTAGTCGATGTAAAAGAGCTTAAGACAAATGATCTATGTACCATTGTCAGTACTATGGCTGGCATGGAGCAAACCATTTGTGAGTATAGAATTGAGTGTGATACTACGATCCGTTATCTGACTATATTGTAATATTAGCGCATTGGACTACCTTATCGGTAAGAGTATCGGTTGGAACTCGTAGCGCTTCATGAAACTCGATGGCCTAAAAGTGAAGACCATGTTTCTCAAGGCTATACATTGCTAAACAGTGGAGATAACCTCGGGAATCTTAAAGTTGGATTTATCATTGGGACACAGGTAAAAAAGGCTGTGTTGGACTTCCAAGCAGTCGATAATTGAATATGTAAGCTTGATGTGTCTATTGTCTGGGTTCATATACCCATTGATGTAAGTCAGTTTCATAATAAAGACTCATTTTACAATAATTTGGATAGTCTGATAGGCTCTATACCTGATCACGATGTCAGATTGGTGACTTTAATGCTAGAACTGGCAGAAATAAGACCGACTTATGTAATAATATGTGTTCGTACTCCCAACACAAAACTGCCACCGAAAATTGATGTACTTGCGATTTCTTATGACTCAAAGTGGCAAGTACATTCTTTCCTCATAAGAACATCCATTTGGAAACATGGACACATCCACGTAAAACATCCCGAGGCCAATTGACCATGTATTGATTTTAAAAGAACGAGCTCGGGTTACAAGTCAAAGAGAACAGGGGAATATACAACACGATTCTTCTGTGAAGGTCTGATGAATGAAGAAAGGCAACGAAAATATCAAGATCTTGTCAGCAATAGCAGTTTGCGATCCAATTACAAATCTGATGAAGTGTCTGGGAAGTATTGAAAACCTCGGTTGTCGATGCTGCCCAGCACACTCTCGGTATAGTGAAAACTAAGCCCAAAAATGATTGGTTTGATGAGGAGTGTCGTCTTGCTGTTGAGCAACGCAATATAGCCCACAATGAAGTGCAGACTCGGTTTACAATTGAAAGAAAAAACAAGGCAGTTCTTGCTAGAAGGACAGCTAAACGCATTTGTAGACTGAAGAAGCGCGAATGGTGGAAGGCTAAGGTCTTAAGAGTACAACAACTCAGCAATGAGCACAATTCACGTGGTTTCTTTAAAGGAATCACCGAATTGCACCATACCTTAAGATCTCGGTCAACTGCCATTCGGGACAAGGAGGGAAACCTCTGTGTTAACGTCCATGCCGTACACGATTCATGGCGTGAACATTTTTCTGACTTTCTTAATGCTCCACATGTATCACAAGCTGTATTTGAATACCGTCAAATACAGACCGCAGAGATGTTCATTGATGATCCATCCTATGAGGAATTCACAATGACCATGCAGAGATTAAAGAAAAATCGTTCACCAGGGGTTGATTGCATTAATTCAGAGCCCTGGATATTCGGAGGGCTAACTTTGTGAAACTGTCTTTTCGACCTTGTTCGATTGGTATGGCGAAATGAAGTTATGCCTGACGAATGGAAAGTCGCCGCGTTATGTCCAATATTCAAGAAGGTTGATCGGTTGAAATGCGAGAATTATCTTCTTTGCACATCATACAAATTACTGTCATACATTAACTTGGGAAGAATTACTCCTCTGGCGGAGGAAATTGTCGGTGACTACCAAGGAGGATTTCGTACAAATCGGCCAGTCACTGGTCAAGTTTTTTCGCTGCGGATAATTCTTTCCAAGCACTACGCAAGCTTATGACTCGACCAATCTTGAGAGACTATGGTATGCGCTTGAATATTTAGGAATACCAAACAAATACGTACATCTGTGTAAAATGACAGTAACGCAATCACAATACTGTGTTAAAGTTGAGAATAAGCTATCGAGAATTTTTGCAATTACTGGTGTTGTTTGACCAGGAGTGGTTCTGTTCCCGATACTTGTTAATCTCATGTTGGAATACATCCTTTGTAGAAGTGAAACACCTCAATATCTTATTCCGACAATCCAATCAACTTTTAGCGTATGCAAATGATATCTGCGTGATTGATGACAATGGAGTGAAAGAGATACTTGATCCACTGGAGCAGAGTTCAGCTTCCTTTGGTCTCAAAATGAACTAGTCAAAAACCAAATATCTAATTTCTAGTTTTGGAGACCAAGACGCAATTGATTTCAGTAGTGGTACCCACACGTTTGAAGGAGTGATGAGATTCAAGTATTTTTATCTCTCATTACTCACGATAATAGTGTGCGAGAAAATATCACCTTGCCGCTGGTAATCGGGCTTAAAATTTTCGACGTCCATCTCGGAAATCGCAAGATCTTGCAAATACTGATAAGCTAAAATTGTACAAAGTGATGATCAGACCCGTTGTCACGTATGGATTTGCGTGTGATATATGGCCCAAAAACTCGACGATGACTGCATGAGATCAGGAATTTAGTGCGAATTCCTGATATCGTGCATGAAATCAAGGGACAGCGAGTGTACTGGCTTGGTCACGTTCTGATGAAGGTCACGTTGAAGGGAGATCCGTTTTTCGGTAGGCGAACAGGTCGGTGTCGGCGGCAGACGATCCAAAAGATGGTATAGATTACTGTTTAAACTTTCACCTGGGGTTTTCTACTGGCCATTGTATCTGCAAGATGGGCAAATAGTAATTGTTTACAATCTATACCTTAGGTGTCGAATACCTTAGGTTTTATAGTTTTATATTTCGGGATTTGGCAACCCTGGTGTTGCAATCTGTCAACTGACAGCTCTATCGCTTAGTTAGAAGTTTTTGAGGTTATACGTACTCAAGACATTTTGACACACGAGCGCTATTTGTGTTGTTTTCGAGCCTTTCTTTCGACCAATCGGCACGAGCCTTTTTTTGAGCGATTGACAAATTGTGTGGGATTCAACGCGAACAAATTTTTTTGACAGTATAATGTTCATGCAATATTGAGTGTATGCTGGTCCCACTAATGTTCGCGCACAGCATCAATGTTTTTCGGAACAACAACTGATTTTGGACGACCTTCACGAAATTCGTCTTGGAGTGAACTCCGACCACGATTGAATTCACCATACTATCGATAAACACTAGTCTTTGATGGAGCTTCATCGCCAAAAGTTGCATTAAGTTCATTCATGCACTGCTGCTGAGTTAATCCACGTCGAAAGTTGTAAAAAATAATCGCACGAAAATGTTCACGATTTAATTCCATTCTTGAGAGCAGATGAATCTTTTAATTTACTGTAAACAACACAAATAGCGCTCGTATGTCTGAGTACGTATAACCTCAAAAACTTCTAACTTTTTGATAGAGCTGTCAGTTGACAGATTGCAACACCAGGGCTGCCAAATCCCGAAATATAAAAGGCAACCCTCGTATGAAGAACAATATATACTTCGAATGGATGAATATATGATCTTTATATAATGAGAGGAAACTCTTGATGACATTCAGGTAAAAAAACTTCATGAGGCTCACCAAATTGCAAGGGCTCAAAAGAAAAAATTATCTGTAATTATATATACTATTGCTCCATTCCCAGTTTGGAGAACTAGTAGAGAAATCAAGTTCCGAGGAAATAACCTTGGAACTAATTGAATCACGTAAAGAAAGAGCTCAGAAAGCATTAATTCGCCCATCTTATTTTTCGATTGGGTTGTACCGAGTCTATTCGATTCAATAAAAACAATAAAATCTTATTCAATTTACAGGAGATAAGGAAATCGCTAGCCTTCCAGAATCCACTAAATTTACGCAATCAGCTTTCCAGATCTTGAACGTAACTGCTTCTTGTATATAGTTTTTCTCCCACTAAAAAGCAAACCCGGTCAGTTAACATGTCGCGATAGAGCTTCAACGTTGGTCGTTGAAGATTAATAATAAAATAAATATATATCAACGACCTCATTCATGCAGGCTTTATAGAACGTCCAAAAATACTGACAAAGTGAGATTGATTACAACCTTGAGCAGTAGGTTTGTTTTGCACCTTGTAAGCGACACCATTCAGTGGAGAGATAACTTAAAATTACGTAATATTCGGATAAGATCTCATACAGTCTAATGGTGTTAAAAGGCCATGAGTTCGAGTGGTTCACTTGAACCTCATAGATTCACTGAAGTAAGTATTAATTTTTGTACATTGGATTGGAAAACATTCCAAATGGATGATTGTGGGTTTGCCGGTTAAGGTCGTTGGTTTCGGGATTAAAATTACATAAAATAACGTTCACTAATTTCATACTTTATTTTAGTTATGTTTAAAACCATAAGTGTAAGTTATTTGAGACCTCAAGGGGAAAAAGTCTATATAACCATAACCAAAGTTACAAAGAGAAACAGGTAGCTGAGCGCCACTGGGGTATTAATGGTGTAATATTCAACTCAGGTAATAAACGTTTCAATACATTAAATCGGTACATTTTTTGCTCTAACGCCACGGAGTCCTAGGATGTGGCAAATCTACTTGAATACTAAATGCTCATTTACTAGGCAAGGATCTCGTTCTTAGTTCAACAAAACATGGCATTAGTAATATAAAAGAGAAAATTGAATAAAAATGTCAGCTGATTTGACAGCAGTCGACGAACCGAATCGAAATCGAGCAAAAACGCAACAGTCGGCCGGTAAGGTGATGGCGTCTGTATTATGGGATTCGAACGGAATAATATTCATCGACTATTTTCAAAAACGGAACAACCATCTATTACTGTGCACTTTTGGATCGATTGAAGGCTGAAATCGCAAAGAAACGGTCACAATTGTCACCGTGTCACAGATCAATGTAAACGATGACAAAATTAAATG
This sequence comes from Tipula lateralis, assembly GCA_963932295.1. NCBI lineage: Eukaryota > Metazoa > Arthropoda > Insecta > Diptera > Tipulidae > Tipula > Tipula lateralis. The sequence continues at coordinate 92,013,016 of OZ010738.1, read as the reverse complement.
AATTGGGCTTCGAATTGCTCACCCATTTAGCGATCTCAAGAGAATGCTTTCTGGAAAGAAATTTAAGTCCAATGATTAAGTAATCGCTGAAACTGAGGCCTATTTTGATGAGAAAGAGAAATCGTACTATAAAAGTGAAATCGAAAAGTTCGAAAATCGCTATACTCGTTGGCGGTTCAGGGTGGCGGATACTATTAATCTTTTTCATTACCTTGAACGTGTCGACTAGATAAAAGAACTCCATAGTAACAATATAGAACGAAATTTAAACATATTTTATAAAGTATTATATCAAGGTATAGAAGTATATGTCCCTACCACTGCAATACAAAGTAACAAATATCTACCATTATGGTATGACAGTAAACTAATCAATGGAAGAACAAGAAACCTACAAGGACAAAACCTAAACAAACATTAAAACAATATTCCGAGGCTAGTAAACTTAAATATGCAGAATGTAACCAACATTTCGAGAGTTATTTTGAGACCAAATACAAGACATAAATAACTTGCATTAAAGATAACATTATAAATGACTCAAAGCACTTTTGGAGCTTTTTAGGACATAACGTGAAATCAACGGGTTTCCTACATATATGATATTCAATCATCATTTGCTGAGTTTTTCAATCTGTCTTTAAACCAGAAGATGTTAATAACTACGAAAATCCCCACCACACTAGCGTATAGGGAACCTGTCCATTGAGGTGCCATATATCACAATATAAAACATAAACAAGGTTCTGAAACATTCGACATTTTCTAAGGTTCTGACCAAATACCTGCTTCTTTTTTGGAACTACCTCTGGATGCTGTTCAATCAGTCGCTGAGATTGGGAGAGTGTCCTAAAAATGGAAGATAACCAGAACAACCCCATTATTCAAAACTGTGGATAGAAGTTGTAGAGGTGTTATAGAGGTATAACGTGGATTTCATCTATACCCAAATTATTTGAACTTGTAATATGTAATTCCTTCGAAGAAGTGTGCCTCGTCATATTTCATCGTACCAACATGGGTTCATGCCTAAGAGATCAACATCTACAAACCTTGTAGTAATTCACCAGCAGCACAATCAAAGTTATTGAAAGTCACAAGCAAGTTGACGTGATGTACACAGACTTGGCCTTTTGTTTGACTTCATTAGCCATTGTAAAGCAGTAGGAACGGTTACGCTCATTTGGATTCTCAAACAACATTATGGTATGGTTTAAATCTTACTTAACCAACCGAATCCAATATATCGATATGGGACACAGCAGATCCAATGCTATTCAAGCTACATCGAGATCTCCACAAGGTTCCCATGTTTGCCCTAAGAGTTTTACTATTTTAAACTTCAAAATATACAGAACTTTCGGGAACTTAGGTGATACCGAGAAACTTCAAGACGACATTAACAATTAAGCGAAATGGTGTGAGTCAAATCTTAGCTTGAACATAAATAAGTGTAAGACTTTATCATTCCACCGGATATTGAATCCAGTTTTAAAACAACACGAAATAAAGCGAGTGTCTAAGATCAAAGACCTCAGTGTTATTTTCGTGAAAAATACTATACACAAACATATAGCTCCTTGCAACTGTCAGAGCTCCTACACCCAACGCGCGATCCTTCAAGTAAAGGTTGATAGCTGCCTTAAACTTGTGCATTTTATATTTCAACGGAAACTGAAAACCGACCAACGAATTCCACTTCTTAGATGTTCGATGAATAAATTCTCACTTTGCATCTTCAGTTCGAGGTTTCGGCAGCTTCACCGTAAACCTAAGCGCATTAACCGTTCCTCGTGTTACCCGTCCTGGCGTAACAAATGGTGGTATTTTCTCCATTAATTCTGCAGAACATTTACCATTTATTAATCTATAGAACACGTAGAGTTCTTCAACATCTCTGCGGTGTTGTAGGCTGTCTAGATCTTTCGTAAGTCTGGAGTTTCGTATTATTCGGATGGCACGCCGCTGAACTCTATCCAGCAACTGGAGAGCAGTGCCATATGCTCAACCCCAAACCTGACAGCAATATTCTATACACGGTCTAATAAAGGTTTTATATATTTGGAGAACCTGATGCGATTTAAAAACCGTCGGCATCTATTGAGGAACCCGAGTTTACCTGAAGCTGATTTGGGTAATGCTATAATGTGTTTATTCTATTTTAAATTGTTGCTAATCTGAACACCAAGCAGACCAATTGAGTCACAACTCACGAGAACGTGTCCTTTGACTACAAAAGGGTATTCTCAAATATTGTACTCAAATCGGAATTAGGCGAAGTGACAACTTCCAGCCGTTTACCGTTTAACTGTGAAAGAGTAGGCTCGACTGTGGATAGGGTTTACAGTGCTATCCAACAAGTCATTGATGTATAACAAATCAAAGAAGGTGATAAAACATATCCTTGAGGAAGTCCTGAATTTGGGAAGTGTGTCGTTTATGATCTCCCATTTAGCACAACGTTGATCTTTCGGTCTTTGAGAAAGCTTTTTATCCACTTGATGGTCATCGAATCTACGCCGTATGCCACAAGTTTACAAATGAGATTCTCATGCCAAACCTTGTCAAAAGCCTTGGATAAGGCTTCTCCGTGTTGCTCAAGGGCGAGACTCCATTTGTTTGTAACATGCGTCAAGAGATCGGTTGTGGAGCGGCTTTCGCGGAAGCCATATTGTTTATCTGAAATTATTTTATTAATCTTAAGATAATGCACCAGTTGTTGGTTAATGCATTTCTAAAAAACCTTAGCCACGGCTGAAACAATTTTTACTGGCCGGTAGTTTGAAGGGCCAGTTTTATCACGTTTAAGAACCGGTTGCACCTTCGCACTCTTCCATGTGTTCGGGTATTTACCTTGCTTATAAGAAAGGAGAAAATTTTTAGTTAATATTGGACCCAAGTCACTGGCAAACTCCTTCAATATTTGAACAGGAATTCCTTCAGGTCCGGTGGCCTTATTTATTTCCATTGTCTTCAGGTTCCTGAAGACAATTTCTTCCGAGATGTTGACAGGATCCATTTTGGAACCACATTACGGAATTGACGGAGGCGTAACTCCATCTGGGACAACTAAGGTTGAATTCGAAGTGAAGACGTTTGCCAGTAAGTCGGTCTGCAAATATGGATCCACCACCAAAGCACCATCTGCACATTTCAATGCTGAAATAGATGTTTTAGAAATATTGTCAACCCATGCGACCATCTGATAAAAGTTGCGATCGGAGATTTTCAACTCGGAAGCCTTAGCGGCTTTCTTGTTGTCAGCTCTTTTCGCTTCCCTAGCACAGATTTTTTTACAGATGTTACGTGTGGCCTTATATTCGTCAAACGAAATTTCGTTACGTTTATATTTCTTGTGAGCAGATTTATTTTGTCTGGCTGCTTTGGCGGCTTCTTTTGAAAAGATTTTAAAATTAGGATTGGAATGGGAAAAGAATGATGGGATATATTTATTCATTCCATGTAGAACGGTTTCGGTGAAATTGGAAACGGCGTCGTCTATTTGATTGTTATAAAAACAATGGCTCTCCCACCGGAAATGTTGAAAAAATGACCATAACCCATCATTGTCAGCCTCGTTAAAATTCCATAGACGCCTTGGCTTTTTACTGTTATCAGGTTGTGGTCAGAATTTTCAATCCCAGCCTCGACACGCGCTTCCATGGAATGCGGAATTGTTATAAGACAAAGATCCAGAATATGACTGCTTGTAGAATTTTGACATTTAAATGTGGAATCACTAACAATCTGCGTAAGATCATGCGAAACAGCAAGCCACTCCGTCTGACGCCCGGCACAGTTCGTATTTTGGTGATTCAACCATTCTTTATGGTGGGCATTAAAGTCACCAACCCTAATTAATTCACAGTAGGGATGTTGATTGCGAATGTCATCACATTTGTCTGACAAAACCTCGAAGAAATTCATGGTTTCTGAATCCGTTTAATTGGGAGATCTATATAAACTAATTAAAAAAAGGATTTTATTAGGAAGGGATATTTTAAGTACAATAGTTTGAGCGGTCTTTAAGATAATTTCGTACTTATGATGTCGATATGATTTCGTACCTTGAAGTAGAATTCATTATCGTAGATGTTATGAGATACTTTTGTTTCCGTTAGCACTAATATGTCGGGTCTGCGTGATTCGAGATGTTGATATGCGCAATTTTTATTAGTCACGAGTCCATGGACATTGGATAAAAGGATGGTAAGGCTATCAATTGTATATTTAGGTGGATTATGCCTCGCCCCGCGATCCGAAGAGGCAAATTAGAATATGCTGTTACCGTTTGGTATCTGTTTTATGATACAAACATAGAGGGTATTCAGAAATAGTTTATCCGTCACTTAAGCTTAACCATACCATGAAAACCCACAGCGTTTACCACCATATCTGTAGATATCTAAGAAGAAATGAGTTCTTATAAGTTGAGGTACATATAACCAACTATGGTTCTAATCAACCGATTAGCTTGATGTCCAAAAGCTTTAATCAGATAAATCACGTGATCGATTTTACTTCTAGCACGAACATCGTAAATGAAGAAAGAAGCATCACTTTGCTTCTTCCTGACTGATCAAGTTATAGGCATGAACTTGGACGTCCTGTTGAATTGGAGGTCGACCCATGCTCGTATTATAAGAAAATCTGATCTTTATAGTAGTTTGTCTTGAAAACACAAGTTAGTGTTGTTTTGTAGGATGTCCTTGATTTCCTATATTTAATGAACAAATTGTTGAAAAGCCACAAGTACAAATTCTTTTCCATTCAATCAAACCTATTCACATACTATAAACAAATAAAATAAATTGTAATTAATATTTTTATTTAAATAAATCCGCAAACATGTGGTTTTCCCTCATTTTCATAAATATTAACGAAAGAATGGTTGATGTATATATTGTTGATGATATGATATAAATTCGCTTGTTTGAGCATAGTGCTTTCAACAGAAAATATACAACATAAGTTATGGTTTTGCATAATGATTATACATATTTCATTCAATTGTTATTGTTAATATAATTTATTTTGGTTTTGTGCGGTTTTTTGATATATGCATTTTGCAATAATTAAAACTTCACATGCGGTATGTTTCGATAGACAATTAGTTTGATATTTTAAATTAACTAAAAAATACTGTCCGGCTATTAAATACTGTCAATAAATTATGTTGTTTCATTTCTAAATACTTTTTGTGCTTTTGTCTTAATCTTAAAGATGGGTAAAAATATTTCTAATAGTTTGGGTTGCTTTCACTATTTTAAAGATGTGTGGTTCAATTCGAATGACATAAAGTTGTTGTTGCATTAAATAAGTCATTATCAGTTGCAAAAGTGAATCATCTATTTTACCGTGTCAACAATCTGACGCCATTAAAAAGATCTCTTGCAGCAACTAGAAGATGCCAGATTGCTCTCTACGTGGTGGAGCCATCGGCGCCGACAGCAACCTCTTCGCCTACCGAAAGACGGTCTTCCCTTTAAAGATAGCTGAATCATTCGGTTCGGATCAGCATGCGGAACGTGACTGAGCCAGTGTACTTGATGCACTCTGATTTTATGCACGATATCAGGAATTTGCATTAAGTTCCTGATCTCGTGATTGAAAAGAACTCGGTATTTGCCATTAAAGTCACGTTTTGAGACATAACATATTGTGACGCATCACAGATGTCACCAGTGATAACTAAAAAGAGTTATAAATTATAGCAGTTAGGGTTACCCTGTAACCAAATGTTTACAAATACGAACAAAATAAAAATAAATAATGAAATACGACGAAAAGAACATTCGCGAAGTGTAGAGAAGCAAAATAATGGTATGTTCTACAAGTATTTGCGTCGCATAAGTAGGTGTAGACATTTGAGTTACGGAACAGTTCAATTTTGAATTTCGAAGTGTTAATATCGGGAAGTGATAAAAAGTGAAAGTAAAGTGTTAAAATAATTTACTGATAATTATTGTGTAAAATAATAGTTAAAATAAATATTTGTGAAATAATTGTGGAATTTATTCGGAAATAAATTTATTGTAAAAAGTAATCTTTGCGAGTTTAATATTTACAATCCAGTGATCGAACCAGATAAAATAATTAGAATAACCACTCGAATCGTAACTTTCGTACTCATCCGTCAAGATGCAACTCTAACATCCATACATGACAACGGGTCTGATCAACACTCTGTACAATCACAGCTTATCCGCATCTGCAAGATATTTTGATTTCAGCAGTGGACGTAGAGGATACAAAGCCCGATTGCCAGCGGCAAGGCGGACCTTGATATCCTCGCCCACACTATTATCGTGAGTGATGAGAGATCCAAGATACTTGAATCTCATCACTCCTTCAAACGTGTGGTTACCACTACTGAAATCAATTGCGTCTTGGTCTCTAAAACCCGAGGTTAGATATTTGGTTTTTGACTCGTTAATTTTGAGACCAACGGAAGCTGAACACTGTTTCAGTGGATCAAGTATCTCCTTCACTCCGTTGCCATTTAATCCAATCACACAGATATCATCTGCATAAGCAAGAAGTTGATTGGATTGTCGGAATAAAATGTTGTCCTGAGGTGTTTCACTTTTACGAAGGATGTATTCCAACATGAGATTAAAAAGTATCGGGGACAGCGCATCTCCTTGTCGAACACCGGAATTGATTGCAAAAGTTCTCGATAGCCTGTTCTCAACTTTGACACAGCATTGTGACTGCGTTACTGTCATTTTACAGAGATGTACATATTTTTGTGGTATTCCTAAATATTCAAGCGCATACCATAGCCTCTCTCGATTGAATGAGTCATAGGCTTGCTTGAAATCTAGGAATACCTGGTGTACATCGCGAGATGTTTCGTAGTACTTGGAAAGAATCATCCGCAGCGAAAAAACTTGATCAGTGACTGACCGATTTGGACGGAATCCTCCTTGGTAGTCACCGACAATTTCCTCCGCTAAAGGAGTAATTCTTCCCAAGATAATGTATGACAGTAACTTATATGCTGTGTAAAGGAGAGCTACACCGCGATAATTCTCGCACTTCAAGCGATCACCCTTCTTAAAAATTGGGCATAACGCGGCCACTTTCCATTCTTCGGGCATAACTTCATTTCGCCATACCAATCGAACAAGGTCGAAAAGACAGTTCCACAAAGTTAGCCCTCCGAATATCAATAGCTCTGAATTAATGCAATCAACTCCTGGTGAACGATTTTTCTTTAATTTCCGCATGGCCATTGTGAATTCCTCATAGGATGGATCCTCAATGAACATCTCTGCGGTCTGTATTTGAGGGTATTCAAACACAGCTTGTGATACATGTGGAACATTAAGTAAATCAGAGAAATGTTCACGCCATGTATCGAGTACCGCATCGACGTTAACACAGAGGTTTCCATCCTGGTCCCGAATGGCAGTTGACCGAGATCTTAAGGTATGGTGCAATTCGGTGATTCCTTTAAAGAAACCACGAGAATTGTGCTCATTGCTGAGTTGTTGTACTCTTAAGACCTTAGCCTTCCACCATTCTCGCTTCTTCAGTCTACAAATTCTTTTAGCTGTACTCCTAGCAAGAACTGCTTTGTTTTTCCTAGCGATTGTAAACCGAGTCTGCGCTTCATTATAGGCTATATTTCGTTGCTCAACAGCAAGACGACACTCCTCATCAAACCAATCATTTTTGGGCTTACTTTTCAATATACCGAGGGTGTGCTGGGCAGCATCAACAACCGAGGTTTTCAATACTTCCCAGACACTGTTCACATCATCAGATTGGTAATTGGATTGCATAATGCTATTGCTGACAAGATCTTGATATTTTCGTTTCTTCATTTATCAGACCTTCACAGGAGAATCGCGTTGTATATTCTCCTGTCCTCCCTGACTTGTACGAAAATTTCCATCGTAGCTTTGCAGCAACCATACAATGGTCACTGCCTACGAATTTTGTTGACGACCGATACGATCTCACGTCTTGGACAACCCGAGCCCGCCCTTTTGAAATCAACACATGGTCAATTTGGCTTCGGGATGTTTTACGTGGGTGTGTCCATGTTTCTAAGTGGATGTTTTTATGAGGAAAGAATGTACTTGCTACTTTGAGATCATGAGCGATCGCAAAGTACATCATTCTTTCCCCATTCTCGGTCGCAGTTTCGTGTCGGGAGTACGGATCTATATTGTTACATAAGTCGGTCTGATTTCTGCCAGCTCTAGCATTAAAGTCACCAATCACCAATCTGACATCGTGCTCAGGTATAGAGCCCATCAGATTATCCAGATTGTTATAAAATGAGTCTTTATCCTGGGATTGGCTTACATCAGTGAGCGCATGTATACAGGCAATTGACAGGTTGGCTAATCTCATGTGCAAGCGAAGCTTACACATTCGATTATCGACTGCTTGAAAGTCCAAGACAGCCTTTTTTACCTGTGGCCCAATGAGAAATCCAACCCCAAGATTTCCGAGGTCATCTCCACTGTGTTGCAACGTATAGCCTTGGGACACATGGTCTCCACTTTTAGACCATCGAGTTTCTTGGAGCGCTACGAGTTCCAGCCGATACTCTTTCATGCATGTGATGAGGCCGTCCAACGCACCAGGTTTTCTTAATGACTGCACGTTCCACGCGCCGATCCTCAATCTCGTGTCTGGGTACTTAAGCCGGGGTTCGTTTTTTTGTTGTTTTGGCGGTATCCGATTTTTTTATTTTTGTTGACATTTTTAACATTTTCACTCTTTTTACGGATGCGGGTCGTCAGCCCAGCGATCCAACCAGATTTAGTCGCCTCCTACGACAAGCTCTGGATACTGTGGTGGTATTCTATGGGTCTCATGTTTCGTTCGTAATATTTACGAAACACGAATGCCCCCAACCACAGGGCAATAAACCCCAGATTACTAACAGTAGTTGAAAACGGACGGAGTGACTCACTAAGATGAATACAACGAAACAAATAGCATAAAACGATATTTTTCTGAAATAGTAATCTAATAGATAGCGATTTACTAGTATCTAAGGCAAATTCATTGGAAATCGACGGCGGCCCAGATACAGAGGCGTGGTGCATTGCGAGTGGTCTCGGCTTACCGTACCGTATCGGAGGCGGCCGTACTTATCATAGCAGGGGTAATCTCAATCAAGAGTCTGGCCAAGGAAAGGCCGCAGAGAGTAAGCAAAGAGGCGGCTGGAACCTCTGAACGAATCCGCACGATGAACCACTGGCAGGAGTCATGGCAGCGGGAGACCAGCGGTAGATGGGCCGCGAAGCTAATCCCAGAAGTGGAGCCTTGTATTAAAAGAGGACATGGATAGGTCGGGTATTACATCACACAATTCCTAAGCGGGTATGGTTACTTCCGATCGTACTTATGTAAGGTGAAAGTGGTAACGGAAGCGGGCTGTCCACACTGCCAGGACACGGACGATGCGGAGAATACATTTTTTGCATGCGCGCTATTTGAAGACGACATAAATCGTCTAGAAGAGGAATTTTGCCTATGGTCACCAGAGACTGCTGTGAGGATCATGCTACAAAGTATGTCGAAAACGTCTTGAAACGAAAAAAAGAGAGCTGGACAGCAGCCCGTAAATGAGATGCATTTAAATTAGGAGAAACGGACTAGCACTGAAGAAATGTGAAAATAGTACCGGGCTAGCTCCGAGAGAAAAGAGGGGAGGAGTCTTTGGTGGGTATGTCATCCGTGAAGAATCCCGCACTCAGCTTATAAAAAGTTTACCTTGTTACGGCTGCATGTAATCGAAATTTCAAAATATTGCGACCATGAATATTTGTTTTATGCAAACGATTTCGTAACGACGTCGATTGTACTTTATCAATATAAACAACAAACGTGACAATAATAATTTGTTACTGTCCTAGGTCATCAGCAGTGATTTAATTTTTGTGTTACTGTTGTTGGATATTCTTGTTTTACAAATTATTTTTGTACATAGATTTTGTTTTCTGAATTCACGTTATGCATACTTGTGCATAGATAGCTTTTATACATAACGTATATACTTATGGTGGGGGCATAAACTCAGTACATAGGGGAAAATTATGTGTTGCAAATCTCTATTTGGTCTTAAACGCAAATTATTAATTCTTTTCGACTCAAGAGTTCACGGTGGAACATCCAAAATAATACGATTGATCTACACATAATTTGGATTTACACAAACTTTGAATTGGTGAGAGATTTTTTTATTTTTATTTAATCTTGTTAATTTTCTAAATTTTAATAATTCTCCTGTGTTAATTGTCAGAATAGTTTCTAAAAAGTTATTTATTGTTAACAGGCTGGTTTTTCTGAGTGCTCTCCAATAAAAATATAAACTTATATTTTTGTTTATAACTTGGATATTTAATCCCATATCGTTGCATATGCACCTCTATTTATGTAAAGGAAAATCATAGTGGCCTATATGTGTTACCTGTGAAAACCTAGTCCGGATGATTAGAGCAGAGAACTGCCAGCCCATATTTCATCTAATATAGTTTTTCATATAGGAAAAATTTCATTGGATTCATCAATTCATTTGTCGGATTAAATTTAAGTTAAAGTGTTTATTATTCTAACATATTTGTGTCTTTAGTTTTAAGATTAAAAAAAAAAAAAAAAAAAAAAAATTCTATATTCGGGTATAGTAAAGTGAAAATAAATATATATATGCTTAACATATGTAATGCATATATGTGTATATATAAAAAAAATTGAAATATTAAATATACAATATATGTATATACTTATATATATATATATAAATAAATAAATAGTACCGTCATAATAGTGAATTTAATAGAATATAATTGATACATAGTTGAATTAAATAAAGGAAACTATAGGTCTAGATTGAGAAGACACTAACCTTTTAATTTTCAGCCACGTGACCAAGTATCTGGGAGTACTCTTTGGAGAAAGCGTCAGGTGAGTCTTTGAACATAATAATAATCCATTGTCTTCTGGTAAATTCAACAATAGTTATGTTGAATTTGATTTATAGTTCCGTTTCTTTATACATACAACAATTATAGTAATAGTTTTTTTTGGTTTATAGTAATTATTTTTTTTATGTACTATTTATGTGATTTTTTTTGATAATAATAAATTTTTTATACTGAATTTAAATTAAGTAAAATGAGATAAATTGATTTTATTATTGGTGATGTGATGAAGTGACCCATGTGATATTTTGTTTTTATTTTCACTCAAATGCATGTATGATTTGTTCTACCAAATTCACCTAGTGACACGAACCTTCCCAGCCGTTGAAACTACCCGCATTGAAACATGCAGTCGCTAGGATGGTCCGTAACAACCTCCCCCCCTCCCTGCTGATATTAGTGACTTTCCAATCGACCAACCGCTAGTAATTCGGTTCTTATCTTTGCTTAATTAACCATATTTAGCAAAGATAAGAACCGAACTACTAGCGGTTCCTCAGGCATCCATTGAGGAGATTTAGATTTAATCATCACTGTTCTAAGATGGACATAATCTCTTTATAAATTGCATCATGACTTTTGGCAGACAAATGGTTTTATAAATCAGCCAGTTGTGATCGATTCGTTTTTACAGTGGCAGTCTACTACTACCAGCAATTTATTATTCTCATCCTCGTGGCAGTAGCGTGCTTGATATGCCATTCGGAGGTCTCGGGTTCGATTCCCGGTGGTGAGCAAAAATCACGATTGGGTGTAAACCCTCAGTGGCATTGAGTTCTGGAATAATTCTCACATTTAGCTTAGAGGCCGTAAACAACCCTTGCCGCGTCTCAACTGAGACCTTACGAACCATTAAAACTTATTGGTGGACATTGTAAGTGGTCAGTCGAACGAATGCTTTTATACATAATCGCTTTTTATGTCATCCGGTACATGTTAATTTTTTGGTTAGCGGCGAGAATGGAACTAAAGACTGTGGCGTGATGATAAACTCTCTTATTCATAAAGCTACAATTTAGTGATACGTTTATATTTAATTAAATAGTCATTGGAATGACGCACTGATAAAGTCGTGATACAGTTTACAATAATAAGAGTGAAGTAGACTGATTAAGATGTACATTTATGTAGGAATTACGAAACACCAAAAGAAAATAGTTATGGCCTATTGAAGGTAAATTCTAATTTTACCAGATCAATAATTCCAATATTGCTTAAATAGGTTGAAGTCAAAATTCCAAAGATGGTCTTATTAGAAACTGTTCGGACACCGGAACGTCTTTCAAGACGTTATCATCTCGGTAGTTTGCTGTTTATTACTGAACAATTTTCGAATTTATAATCTATTTACCTATGTGTTAATTCGTTTAACTGTACTGTTATTTCAAAGTCCTAAATCCTAATGGATCTCTAGAAAAAATAATCTTTCGCTTCACCCATTTAATTATGTACACTAATCCGTGATAAATCGTTATGCTTATCGATCTCTAGAACAGATACAGTCTAAATAGATACTTTTCCATATAAAGATAGATTTTTTTACGGCTTTTGCAGGCCATTGTTGGCCCGTACCATGTCTACAATCTGATACCATCGGTTTGATTATGAGCCAGGTCTCCATACTACTGTAAACCAACAGAAGATGCCAGTTCGCTCTCAATTAATCGAGCGATATAGGCTTGCTTTAAATATAGGAATGTCTGGTGTACATCACGAGATGTTTCATAGAACATGGAAAACAAGGCTAATCGTCTTCCAAGCGATCATCCTTGTTCAAATACAGCTTGTGACACATTTGGAACATATAAGTAGGTTAGAAAAATGTTCACACCATGTATCGAGTACCGCATCGAAGTTAACACAGAGGTTTCCATTCTGGTCCCGAATGGAAATTGACCGATATCTTAAGATGTATGGTGCAATCCAGTGACTCCTTTAAAGGAACTCTGTGTTTTGGTCAATCCGAGCTTGTTTTTTTGAAGTTTACACATGCTTAATTTGGGTTCGAATAGGAAGAGGAAAGATTGTACTTGCCACTTTGAGATCATGATCGATCACAAAGTAAATCATACTTTCTCCATTTTCGGTTGGAGCTTCGTGTTTTGAGTACGGACCTATGTTAGCTCTTGCATTAAAGTCACCAATCATCAATTTGACATGGCTTTCAGGTATAGAGCCCATCAGATTATCCATATGATTGTAAGATAAGTCTTTATCCTGGGGTTTGCTAACATACGTGAAATCCAATGGGAAATCCAGCTCCAACATTTTCAAGGTCATCTGCACCAGCAACAGCAATGACAGTGTAGCAATGTATAGCCTTGTGACACATGGTCTCCACTCTTAGGCCATATAATTTCTTCAGAGTCATGATTTCCAGGCGATACTCTTTCATATATATGATAAGAACTAGATCAAAACGAGCCAGATTTTCTAAGTGACTGCAGGTTCGTCCTGCTCGGGGGTTATTTTGGTGGTATCCTGCTTTAGTTGAAATTTTTAACGCTTGAATTTTTTGTTCAGATGTCTTCAGTTCAGCTTTACAACCAGATTTAGTCGCCTCATATGAGAATTCTGCTTAATTGGTGGTATTCTATGTGTTTTATGTTTCGTTCGAAATATTTACAAAACATGGATGTCCCACGCAGGGTTATCTTAATAGATAGTTCTGCTATTTCTGGAAATTACTCAACATTGCTCAACATTATACTTCTCCGTTGTTTGCACTTGAAATAATAAAAAGGCAAGGGAACTAGGTTTCATCAATTTCGAAGCCTTTTCATGGGTTTTTCACATATGAAATTCGGCGGTTATGTAGATTTTTTGGAACGAATCGTTGAGTGAAGAAAATTGGTTACACTGACATGGTTCATATTTGACAGTCATATTTAAGAGTTACGTAAAATATTCATGGTTTAAAGCTACTGCGCTGCGTATTTGCTGGGACTAGCTGAATGTTATTTATTATTTGCTGCATAAATGCAACGGAACTGGGGTGAACTACTAACTTAATAATTCCATTTGAATCGAGGAAATTGTCTACTACAAATAACACCGAGGGTGGTATAAGAGCCGAGATTGTTATTTGTTAGTCTAACATATTCAGTTAGACTTGTATTCTGATATTTTCTGGTTCTTTACGATGGTGTGAAGTCGAAGTGTTAGCTGGAGGTTATTAATAATTTTATCGGTGGTATAAAAAATTATTTAATTTGGCAAGATGAATGTAAAAAATTTATTTTTTATTTTATGTATTAAAATAAGTATAAATTTAAATTTGAATAAAATTAAACTATAAAATAATAAATTTTATTTAACATCGTTCATGAACATTTATAATAAATATGACGTATATATTGTTCTTTTGTACTTGGAAATATGTTTATATCTTCAACAAGTAGAAATTGTAATTAATTTATAAAATTCATAATTTTATTAAAAATATTTATATTCTTAATTATACATCAAATAAAATAAACATTATTCTTTCCAAGTTTAATTTGGACCATGTGGCGTGGCCATATTTGAACGCTGCATATTCAACATGTGTCAAAAAGGTTATATTCTCAAATACAAAAGTCTTCCAAATATAAACCGTAAATAATGTCCATTCAGTACTTATAGTATAAAAAATCCATAAAGCTAGACCGAAAATCATTCACCTGGAATCTGGTTCTAAGAATAATTTAAAACCACACCTTAATGTTGCCTAGTGATCAAATAAGTGTCTTAATAACAATTTTTCATACGAATTTGTTTATCTTAAGATATGGAAGGGTGAATTCGAAGAGTATGGTGATTTCATCTTCGTTTTCAGCTATCCGGTTTTGAAAGAATCCATTCTACAGTGTTGTCACTTCCCTGATCTAAATTTGTTCACCATTGGATCGTTTGTGGCATTGATCGTTTGTGCGGGCTTTTTAGCTTTAATTTAGTAGCCTAATTTATATCGCGGAGCGGTTTATCTTAAATGGGCTTGCGTTTTGGTTCGGTTGCGTATAGTACCCTGTCTGTTATTTCGAGTTTATTACAAGATGGGAGGATCAAAGATATGGGTGGCCTTGAAGTGTTTTTTATTTCTGATTGATCGGTAAGTTAATGCACAATTTGCTCGTGTTGACTACTGGTAACTGGATAACACCTAGAACAATTGTATAGCGTTGAAGAAGTTGATCTTAAACAAATCTCTTGACAACCCCATTTTGGTTGGGGAAAGTAACCGGTCCGGGACATAACACCAGCAGCTTTCGGAAAAAAAACCGAAAGTTATTATTTGTACCGAGTAACCGCTGCGAGTTATGAATGATCGATCTCATGTGATTTCGAATTGATATCCATTGATTATGAGCCAAACTGCAAGACCATCCGTAAGCTCAGACTTGGATTCTACGCTAGTATGTTAATGGTTATATAGCACAAAACTCAAGATACATCTGGTTTTGTAGTTTTGTTGATAGTTAGTGGATATGGTTATTAGTATTTATTCTCCATTTTTGATAAATTAAATAATTTTTTGAATGTGTTTAAAAATCCTGTGTTGGGATGTAATTAGAATTATTAGTTGTTATTAGTTGGGACACTGGAGTTGTTTCGAGCACAAATAATATTTAATTATATATATATATATATATATATATATATATATATATATATATATATATATATATATATATATATATATATATATATATATATATATATATATATATATATATATATATATATATATATAGGCTCTGTGGTTGGGGGCAAACATGTTTCTTAAATATTTCGGACGAAACATGAGATCCGTAAAATACCACCATAGTATTCAGAGCTTGTCGTAGGACGCGACTAAATTTGGTTGGATCGCTGGGCTGACGACCCGCATCCGTAAAAACTAATTACAGTTAAAAATGTCAACAAAACCAAAAAAAATCGGATACCGCCTAAATAACAATGACCCCCCGCTTAAGTACCCGGATACATGATTGAGGATCACCACGTGGAATGTCCAGTCACTAAGAAAACCGGGCGCGTTGGACGGCCTTATCACATGTATGAAGGAGTATCGGCTGGAACTCGTAGCGCTCCAAGAAACTCGATGGCCTAAAAGTGGAGTCCATGTGTCCCAGGGCTATACGCTGCTATACAGTGGAGATGACCTCGGAAATCTTGGAGCTGGCTTTCTCATTGGGCCGCAGGTAAAAAAGACTGTCTTGGACTTCCAGGCAGTCGATAATCGAATGTGTAAGCTTCGCTTGCACATGAAATTAGCCAACCTGTTAATTGTTTGTGTACATGCGCCCAGTGATGTAAGCCAACCACAAGATAAAGACTCATTTTACAATAATTTGGATAATCTGATGGGATCTATACCTGAGCACGATATCAGATTGGTGATTGGTGACTTTAATGCTAGAGCTGGCAAAAATCAAACCGACTTATGTAATAACATAGGTCCGTACTCCCGACACGAAACTGCGACCGAGAATGGGGAAAGAATGATGTACTTTGCGATCGCTCATGATCTCAAAGTGGCAAGTACATTCATTCCCCATAAAAACAGCCATTTGGAAACATGGACACACCCACGTAAAACATCCCGAAGCCAAATTGACCATGTGTTGATTTCAAAAGACCGGGCTCGGGTTGTTCAAGACGTGAGATCGTATCGGTCGTCAACCAAATTCGTAGGCAGTGACCATTTTATGGTTGCTGCAAAGCTGCGATGGAAATTTTCGTACAAGTCAAGGAGAACAGGAGAATATAAAACGCGATTCTCCTGTGAAGGTCTGATAAATGAAGAAACGCAACGAAAATACCAAGATCTTGTCAGCAATAGCATTATGCAATCCAATTACCAATCTGATGATGTGAACAGTGTCTGGGAAGTATTGAAAACCTCGGTTGTCGATGCCGCCCAGCACACTCTCGGTATAGTGAAAATTAAGTCCAAAAATGATTGGTTTGATGAGGAGTGTCGTCTTGCTGTTGAGCAACGCAATATAGCCCACAATGAAGCGCAGGCTCGGTTTACAATTGCAAGGAAAAACAAGGCAGTTCTTGCTAGGAGGACAGCTAAACGCATTTGTAGACAGAAGAAGCGCAAATGGTGGAAAACTAAGGTCTTAAGAGTACAACAACTCAGCACTGAGCACAACTCGCGTGATTTCTTTAAAGGGATCACCGAATTGCACCATACCTTAATATCACGGTCAACTGCCATTCGGGATCAGGATGGAAACCTCTGTGTTAATTTCGATGCGGTACTCGATACATTGCGTGAACATTTTTCTGATTTACTTAATGTTCCACATGTATCACAAGCTGTGTTTGAATACCCTCAAATACAGACCACGGAGATGTTAATTGAGGCTCCATCCTATGAGGAATTCACAATGGCCATGCAGAGATTATAGAAAAATCGTTCACCAGGGGTTGATTGCATTAATTCAGAGCTCTTGATATTCGGAGGGCTAACTTTGTGGAACTGTCTTTTCGACCTTGTTCGATTGGTATGGCGAAATGAAGTTATGCCCGAAGAATGGAAAGTGGCCGCGTTATGCCCAATTTTCAAGAAGGGTGATCGATTGAAATGCGAGAATTACCGCGGTATAGCTCTCCTTTGCACAGCATATAAGTTACTGTCATACATTATCTTGGGAAGAATTACTCCTTTAGTGGAGGAAATTGTCGGTGACTACCAAGGAGGATTCCGTCCAAATCGGTCAGTCACTGATCAAGTTTTTTCGCTACGGATGATTCTTTCCAAGTACTACGAAACATCTCGCGATGTACACCAGGTATTCCTAGATTTCAAGCAAGCCTATGACTCGATCAATCGAGAGATATTATGGTATGCGCTTGAATATTTAGGAATACCACAAAAATATGTACATCTGTGTAACATGACAGTAACGCAGTCACAATGCTGTGTCAAAGTTGAGAACAGGCTATCGAGAATTTTTGCAATTACTTCTGGTGTTCGACAAGGAGATGCGATGTCCCCGATTCTTTTTAATCTCATGTTGGAATACATCCTTCGTAAAAGTGAAACACCTCAGGACACACGATCTCTGGTTATGTTATAAGTATATGCAAATCTAAATCCATTAAGTTTTACTATAAAAAAAAAGAAAAAGTAATAAACGGTCTCTATCACTCTAATGGTATTTCTGAATTTTTTTCTCCCTTTGGTTTTTTCATTATGAACTTAACGCCTAAATAAAAGTGGGAAATGTTGGAAATTTACTTCCATAACAAAAACAATTGGTTTAAAATCGCAAGAAAATGTTCTACAAAATTTGGTCAAAACACGAGACTTACACCAAACGGAATCAAGAAGTTTGTGCATAAAATGCGTGATATGGGCTACTAAATCTCCAATCCAACGCGTACCCGTGTCCGTCGTGGCCGTTCAGCCAAAAATATCGCAGCCGAAAATTAACACCAACGAATTAACGGTCGAGATCATCAATTCGTCATCGTGCATCGGAAATAAATATTCTTAGGTCTTCCATGTAATGCATTGGCCTAGTAATTAAAGGCTTGTAAATTGTTGTAAATCCTTTTGAAAGCCACTTCCATGTTTGTTCCACCGATCTATGTCTTCTGGCATCTTTCCTTCCATTTGGAACTAATTTGTAAAAAGATTTTAAATAAATGTTTGAGGTTGTTCATAGGATCCTATGAACAAGCCTTTATTCTCATTTGCCAAGCCTGACTTGGGAGATCACCCCACTTCTTATTCAAAACAATCTTGCGAGATCACTGATGTAAGATGGTATTTGTGATTTTTTCGTTTTAGTTAATATCATAAATGGTTAATTTTATTCATGTCTGGATTAAGACTGGCCATTCTAGTCAAGATTGACTGAGAAACAAGGTTCCACAGTTCATTTTCACTGCCCAATAAGTAGATAAATTAATATGCGGAACAGTTGGTTTTTGATCAAACAGTGCTGTGTTTACCATTTAGTGCACTCAGTAGGAAGGTTAACACACTACAACCTGGGTGCGCTGTAGTGAGCACATCTTTGGTTGGACTCAACGCTGGTCTTCTATTCTTTAAGTTTAAGTTTCTGTATTTTTGCGCTATGGGTCGAATGTTCTTTCTTCAGTTCTGCAACATTAGTGGACTGCGGACAAACTTCGCAGCCATAGAGCACCATATTGTTTCCACAAAATCAGCGGTCCTGCTTCTCACCGAGACATAAATTTTGGACTACGGTGACTCTTCAGCCATCGGTATAATAGACTCCTTAATCCATCGGTTTATTCACCAAAGAGGGTTGGCCATTTATATTGGCAATGATATACCTTATTCCATTCCCAGTTTTCTAGGCTCTTCCTGTGTGGCCTTTATCGAAGCCCAAATATTTCAAACAGCGTAGCTCATTATGGATTTGATATTCTGTCAGATTTCATTGAGCACATCCTTCAGAAGTCACCAACTGCTGAAATCGTTGTGGCAGGTGATTTTAACGTCCACAATGACAATTGGTTTCCATATTCGAAATCTGTTACAACTGCTGGTGAGGCGGCCGAAATATTTGCAGCTTCAAACCAGGATACACAGCTTGTGGATCAACCTACCAGAATTCCAGATCGGGTCAACGATACAGGTCATCTCTTGAATCTATTTTTAACATCTCATGTGGAGAAATACAATATCTATGTCGGTTCTCCTCTGGAAAGTTCTGACCATCGGCTTATTACAGCGGAGAGGGTTCAACCAAAACGGCGATTGTGGCACTTTCAAAATGCTGACTGGATAGGAATGAATAAGTTCTTCCAAAAGTTCGAATGACTTTGCCTTTGCTAATATTGACCGGGCAGCCATTCTGGTGTCTACTGTCATTCTCACAGGAATAGAACAGTTTCCAGTTTCTCTAAGCCAAAAAAGTTTAACAATCCTTCGAATTCAAGGTGGCTAGAAACCTATCCAAAGCTATCCAAATCTAAACTAGAATACGAAAAGAAAGGTTAGAGCAGAGTTGCTGCAGATTTTAGATACCACCAACAGCATTCGAACGTTTTGGTCATTTGCTCGTAAAGTCGAGGAAAACTTTTTGGAAAGTAGGAAATCGTCTATACCGCCTCTCAAAGATGGAGACAGTATTTTTTCCACTGCCCATGAAAAGGGCAGCTCGAAAATTTGCCGCTAACTCCAACTTAGCTCAATCTAACTCAACACCACCTGTTATCTCGCAAGTCAGCTCGTCGATGCGCCGCATTAGATTCCGACCTAGAGTTATCGCCAAAGTTCTTGCAAACATTATCATCAGCAAGTCAGCTGTTCCGGATGGTATTCCCCCAATTGTACTCAAATATTGTTGTAAATCCTTCTCAAAGCCACTTTCATGTTTGTTCCACCGATCTATGTCTTCTGGCATCTTGCTAACGTACATCCCGTGCCGAAAAAGGACAGCGAGTCGGACCCTTCGAATTATCGTCCAGTCACTATTGTCTCGGTGCTTTCCAAAGTACTTGAGACGATAATCAATTTTCAACTGATGAATTATTTGGAAAATCACCACCTAATTTCAGATCGTCAGTATGGTTTTCGCCGAGGACGCTCAGCCGGAGACTTAAATACCGTCATCACTGAAAAATGGAACAGGTGTATCCATCAATCTGGTGAATCACAAGCCATTGCGCTTGATATTTCGAAAGCATTTGATCGCGTGTGCCACCTGGGTTTACTGGGCAAACTGAGGGCAGTTGGCCTTCACGGTTCTTTAATCCTATGGGTTGAGAATTTTCATTTCTGTCGTAAAATCCAAGTGGTGGTGGACGGCACGACTTCCATTCCACATTTTTTAAACGCTCGTGTCCCTCAAGGATCCGTCCTTTCTCCAATGCTTTTTCTAATTTTCATCGATGATCTTCTATCATCAACGCTCAATCTAATATATTCTTATGCTGATGACAGCTCACTCTCCTCCTCATACTGCTTACCTTCTTCTTCATCGCGAAACGATGTTCTCGCAGAAAGAATTGCTATGAAAGATCGCCTTAAGCGTGATCTCATTACAATTCTGGAATGGAGTGAAGCCAACAGGGTTGAATTTAATTCCAACAAATTTCAATCCTGCGTTTTTTCTGGCCGAAATGATGGCTATTCGCCATTTTTTCTGTTTGGCGAATCCGTCTGCATTGATATCGGTTCGCCTGTGGGTGGCTGAACTCGACATTGATGTGGATTTGACTCAAATTATCATCTGCTCGGGCAAGGCGCATTGCCATCTCTGTGGGCTCGTAAACCAACAAAATAATGGCATTTGTTACTACATATGCGTGTTACTGTTTGGTGTGGCTTGGGGCGCGGGGGCATTATTAAGCCGTTAATCTTCGAAGATGAGGTCGGCGCCACCGTTACGGTCAACAGAATTAACTACCGCCACACGTTAACATCTTTTTTTGTGACCATATCTTGAAGATTTTGGGTTGGATGACCTTTGGTTCCAGCAAGATGGTGCACCGTGTCACACATCGGGCAGATGTATATCAGATACGTATATATATATATATATATATATATATATATATATATATATATATATATATATATATATATATATATATATATATATATATATATATATATATATATATATATTTTAAATTGAGTGTCTAGTTAGATAATTGTAATTACTGTAAATAAACTTAATATTAGACAATGACATTCCATTAAGAATTTTATACATATGAATAGCAATTTGAAATTCATGTAAAATGATAATGGGCAAAACTAAATGATCTTCTCTAGTATATAGTTCTTTAGTAGAAAATAAAATAGGCAGTTTAAAAACTGCTTTCAAACTTTTATTTTGCATGATTTGTAGTTGCTTAATCCTTGACGCATAAGCAGTTCCATATACAAGAATGCCATAATTATTCGTTGAGTGAATAAATGAAAAATAAATTGTTAGCAGAACATACGTAGGAAGAAACCATGATAATTTCCTGATGAGGAAAACAAGTGGAGCAATTTTATTATAAGTAGTATTAATGTGCTCCTGCCACGACATACGTTCATCTAATATTACTCCGAGGTATTTCACAGAATTTACTATTTCAATACCAATATCACAGACTTGCAGTGGAGGCAAACAGCTAACTGATTTATGAGGAGAGTGAAACACAATAAATTTAGTTTTAGCCACATTCAGTGAAATCATGTTGGATTTAAAATACTCTAAAAGCACATCATAATCATGCTTAATGTCATCCACAATGCCAAAAGGATTTTCTTTTTCGTAAAACAAAGCAGTATCATCTGCAAATATTCTAATTTGACCAATCAGCGATAGATATGATATGTCATTAATGAATATAAGAAATAAAAGTGGTCCCAGTACACTACCCTGAGGAACACCACATTTAATATCTAATACTTTACTACAAACTCCATCAACCACAACATACTGTTTCCTGTTTTCTAAATAACTTTTAAGCAAGTTAAATATGACACCACGAATACCGTAACTATACAATTTATCTAAAAGCAGATCATGGTCGATGCAATCAAATGCTTTTTGCAGATCTAAGAATAATGCTCCAACTAATTTTTGTCTATCAAAGGCAGAATAAATCATACTAGCAATTTCCATAAGAGCAAGTTCCGTACTTAATCCTTTCCTGAAACCATATTGTAAAGAATAGAAAAATTTATGTTGGTTTAAGAAGTCTAACAAACGAGTGGCAATAATTTTTTCAAATATCTTATCAAATACAGATAAAGTGGAGATTGGTCTGTAATTTGTAACTATTTCATAATCACCACTTTTAAAAATTGGAATAATTTTAGCTATTTTTAAACAATTTGGATAAATTCCAGTTTTTAATATATTGTCAAATACTCCAGACAAAACATTTGAGAAAAAATAAACTCTATTTTTTATAACACTATTACTCACATTTTCAGGACCTCCCCCATTAAAATTTTCAAGAGAACAAATAATATTTAATATTTCTACTGGTGTTACTGACGAAAAGTAAATGCTGTTTGATATTTGATGGATCGTATTATGTTTGTGTATATTTTTGTCAGAATTTATCGAGTTCCCAATAGAGCTACCGACTTGTACAAAATATTTATTAAATACATTAGCAATATCCACAGTATTACTGAAAGAGCAGCCTTCATAGATGATGGAATTAATCTGCATGGATTTGATCGTATGATTTTTGTTTAAAAAGAAATTTATATTTTTCCATAAATCTTTTTGATTTGAATCAACAAACATTCTATTGAAGTACTGTTTTTTTGCTAAGTGCTTGGATAAGTTTAATTGTTTGCTAATAGTAGCAAGTCGTTCTTTTAAACATTCATTGTTTCTATTCAATTTGTGTTTTTTGAGAATCTGATTTTTTTTACGAATCAAAAGCCATATGTCATATGTAATCCATGTACATAAAGTATTTTTCAGTTTGGCTATAATACGTTTAGTTCTGGTGATTTTATTAATTAGCTCATTATATTTTTGAATTATGGATGTTAATACTTCATTGGGATCCATATCATTAAATGGTATTGTATGTCAAAAATTATCAAAATGGTCATTTACTTTTTTGTAGTCAGTGATTTTTTTTTCAAGAGTTCTTCTTGTATATTTCAATGCAAAATGAAAATTTGAAAAAAGAAAGTTATGATCACTTAAATTAGAGTAAATGGTTGATGTTTATACACTATCGATGTTAACAAAACTGGATCCCAGCTGATCAAGAATATTACCACTGGCAGTTCGGGTAACATTCGTGTTTGTAACAATCATGCCAAAACTCATTAATGTGTTTTTATAATATATCACAAAATCTTCTTTTTTATTGGCTGGGATATTTATATCACCAATTAAGATATTATCATGTTTATTATCTCCTTCGAATTGAGTTTCCAAAAAGTTAGTGAAGGAGTCAAGACTAGAGTCCGGAGGGCTATATATATATATATATATATATATATATATATATATATATATATATATATATATATATATATATATATATATATATATATATATATATATATATATATATATAAGTTATATCATACAGCATGATGGTATAATATAATAATGGCTTCTTTATACCATATATACGTGTAGAGTATATAGAGAATATAGTTATCTTAACATTATACTCGTATACATATGAAACAGAAACTCATTACAAAATTGCATTTTCATTCATTTTCCTCTAGTTTTGATCATTAATTTAAATCAATTTAGTCTTTGTGTGCAGATTTGTTTTTGTACCATTACCTGGAAAACGTATATAATTTTGAAGTAAATGAAAAATCATGAAAACTGAATTTTCTTCGTTAAAATTTGTAAATAGATAAACTAATATAATATGTTGTGTATGTATAATGAACGTATAATGCGAATTTTCCTAGTTTTTCGCTTATATTTTGGTTGGTTAAGTCTTCATTATGGGGAATGCCAACAAGTAGAACGTAATGTATGTATGAAATTAAAACTTAAATAAACAAATAATTGGAGTTTTGTATGCTGTTACTGAAATTGAGAGTAGCACGCTTTACAAGTAGATTAACCACATCAAAAATTGATGTATGGCCAATACGCGACGTTGATGGCACATACCAAGTTCTTTTCCATCACAAAATCATGAGATTAAATGACAGCCAGTACGCTGGCTCGGTCACTTTATCGTGTCGACAATATGACTCCATCGGTTTCGAATACGAGGCAGCTATTTATATTGTTGAACCATCGACGCCAACAGTGATCTCTTCGTTTACCGAGCCAGCGTACTCGCTGATCTTTGATGCCATGCATGATATCGGAATTAGCATTAAATTCTTGATCTTGTAATTGAAACGAACTCGGTATGTGCCATTAACGTTGCGTTTTAGGCCATTAACACCCAAGGTCATCCATCAAGGTCCAACACTCGCATTATAGGCTGTTTCGTTGCTCAACAGCAAGATGACACTACTCATCAAACCAATCATTTTTGGGACTAGTTTTCACTATACCTAGAGTGTGCTGGTCAGTCACTACGAAACATATCTTGATGTACACCAGGTGTTCCTTAAGATTTCAAGCAAGCTTATTACTTAGGAATACCAAACAAATACGTACATGACATCTGTGTAAAATGACTGTAACGTAGTCACAATGCTGTGTCAAAGTTGAGAACAGGCTATCAAAACTTTTGAAATTAGTTCTGGTGTTCGACAAAGAGATACGGTGTCTCCGATACGTTTTAATCACATTTTGGAATACGCCCTTCTTAAAATTGAAACACCTCACTCTGGCTTTCTAGATCAAAACGCAGTTGATTTCAGTAGTGGAAACTACACGTTTGAAGAAGTGATTAGATTTAAGTACCTTGGGTCCTTTTAGTATTCAAGGGTCGCCTCAACACTGGCAACCGGATTTATATCCTTTACGTTCACTTTTGTTATTAAAATATCTTGCAAATGCTGATAAGCTGAAATTGTACGGCGGGTTGATGAGAGCCGTTTCATGTGTGAATGTGAGAATTGGACCTTGACGAATCTTAAAAGGGATAGCTGTCGAGAGAGAGCGATCTGGCATTTTTTGAGAAGCGGTTGGGGCTGATTAAATAGATTATTTATTTTTAATCAAATGATCTCGGGTACGAATAAAGCAATATTGTGTTCTTGAAGCTAATCAATCAAGCCATCACGTGATCATTAGGACTTTTCGCGCATTTCACATTATATGGTAGAACTAAGCTTTGTTTACCTATTCTACAATAAATAAAATATAATTTATTACACCGCTTAAGGTAAACATTACACGAATTTATGTTTATTATGTATACATATATAATATGTAGGTATATTGTGTACATTCTCAAACAACATAATTTTATTTTATTTTTATAAATTATAGAATCTCTATGTACACAACATAAAATGTATACGTATATGGGAGACGATATTAAGCATAAATTACACATAAGTTTAAAATTTCTATATCGCATCATAGCAACAAATAATAAATATCCGGTACATAAGTTTATTCGTACAGGTGTAAAATCTACTATGTACTTTATCTCATGGACCAAAAACTTTTTGTTTTAATTCGACTCCAAAAGACATATTATACTCAGATACGAGTATACGTTTATATTATATATGTAGGAACTCACAACACATCTATATATCCTCTATATATCTCTACTACAGTGCTGTATAGATTCAGGATACAACACCAAAGTGCAAAATATATTTTTATTTTATAAATTATCGTAAATAATGAACATACTTAAAAAATATAAATTATTTGCCTTGGCTAAACATAAACAGAAACAACAACATAAAAGGATATCCATATCCTTATGTTGTACGAGTATATACCATGATAGGAACAGGATAGCTAAATTATGATGTACAATCAAAAAGGAAAACGCTTTTCATGTTGTACGAAGTAGTAAAATCCTAAATAAATAATAATTATACGAAATTAATTAAAATTTTATGTAAATAATTAAATTTCTAAATTAAATATTGTAGTAATTTATCCCTTTTTCGTGGTAAAACGATAGAAAGAGAGATCGATAGTTTTTAATTATTTTCCAGTATCCCCAGATCCTGTACCGACAGAAGCAACTTTTTTTTGATATAATTTATTGATTTTGACGAGATGATTAATGTATAGAAAAATTTTGTCTTGCCATTTATCTCAATAATTTTATTATAAAAAATTATAACAAGGATAACATAATAAAAAATATTTATTAATATTAACACGGATACATATATTCGCCCACACAACATGAAAATTAACCAAAGTGTAGTATAAGGATCGGCATTAAAAAGTCATTAACAAAATTGAAGGCCATCCTTTTTTAATTACTCAAAAGGGTTAGTTTATTGAATTGGATTCTAATTAGATTGTAGACAATATCTTAAATTGCACAAAGGTGTTACCTACATAACCACAGCCTTGTATTAGAAACGTAAATTAGCAATCTGGCAGTCATGGATCTGTTTATCCGGATTATTGACGATTCTTGCACTAATGACACTAATCGTATCTTGCATTCTCGATTTTTTGCGATCACGATATCTTGCATTCACGATACACAATTTACTTTTAACCAGACTAGCCGCTTTCCTCAGGGCTATGACACTACTCTTTACTTGACTACTTAACAACTTTAATACTTCGCTGATAACCAGTGAAGTGTCAAAATGTTTAAGTAGTGAAGTGAAGTCTCTTTTCATAACGTCCATCAGTGACAAACGGCTAATTCGGAAACTGTTCATAATGCGATACGAACCGTGAGAGTCGTAACAATTGACTTCAGAAGTGAGATTATTGACAAGTGATAATGGGCTTACTCGTTCCCAACTAAAGGAGAAGCTCCGTTGGTCAAATGTGGGTACAAGTGGCTTTAAAGTGGTGTTGATACTAAAATCATGGACCTTAATGGAAAGAAGCGTAGGAGGATCTCGTTAAAGCCGTGCAATAGAAACAGGTAGCCCACTTCCTTGAAAAGCAGCAACAACATCAGCCAGAACAACAAGAAGAGCTTTTGCACAACCAAGAGCAGCAGCAGAAGTCGCTCCAAGAGGAGCTATTTCACCAACAAGAACAACAAAAGTTTCCGAAGGAAGCATTGTTGCAGGGAATGGGACCAGTTTGGTGGGCTTCGAGAGGCATTGTCATTGTCATTGTTGTTGAGGACGTTTTTTATTAATGGGAATGGCACCCAGGCCAAGCCTATATGCGATTCCCACTGCGTCTTTCGTATCTTTTTATTATGCTCATTTTCGGTATGCTTATAGCCAGGTAAGAACCTGTTTCCATCCCTGCCGCGTGGAGGCGCATACTCGTCTACTATCTTCTTAGTCATTTTCTGTTTAATTGGACACATATATATTCATATATATACACCCAGCGTCATGTGCTTAGTTTAGAGTAATAAATAACTTCTTTTTACTTCTAAGGGTTCATGGTTAATCCAGGCTTTTCACTCTCCTAGTCATATTAGAATACTGAAGGATTTTTCCTTGCGTTAGTAATTTATACTCAAAGTATTGATTTGATTTGTCACTTTTCATTTTTATATGAACTGTTTATTAGAGATTAAAGCCTAGGTTAACCTGAAGCTTCCAGTCTCGTCCGTCCGTCTCGCGCTTAAGATGTCATCGCAAAATTTCTTGAACGCACTGACATGATGAGGCAACATGAGTGCCAGCTTGCTAGTTGGCCAGACTACATTTATTTCATTACACAACAGCTCTCTAGCACTTTCTACAAGAGCACATTCAAATAGGATATGGTCAGCCGTTTCTGAGCTGTTGCCACATTCACAACTACTTGATTCTGATAGACCAAATCTATGCATGTATTCCGCGAATTTTCCGTGCCCCGATAGAATTTGCGTGAACGGAGCACTTAATGGAACTTTGTTTTCTAGTCGAACGGCTATATTAGGCATGAAACTAAAAGTTTTTCTACTGTCATTCGACTGATTCCATCTATCTTGCCATTTTATTATAGACGCTTTACGAATATCTTTTTTGAGCTTGCTAAGGATATCCGTCGTTATTTGTTCACCGCGTATTTGAATATTTCCGTAACTGACATCTTGCCGTTTTCTTATTTTATATTTTGTAATACGTTCACTCAACATAATGTCGATTGGTATGACTCCCGCTAGAACAGTAACGGCATCTGCTGAGACTGTCCTATAAGCTTTTGTTATACCGAGAAGAATCGCTCTTTGTGCACTTATAAGTGTTCTTCTATGGTGACAGTTCATTCTGTCCGCCCAACCAGCGCAACCATATGTCATGGATGCTACTACTAAGCCTTCATAAATTAACGATAGGGTATTTTGTTTCAAGCCCCATCTTTCTCTGGCTATTCTTTTCAGCATGTAGAATAATTTCTTGCTGCTCTCTGCCACTCTTTTCACGTGTGAGGTTACACCGAGCCTTTCATCAAAATCCACCCCCAACCACTTTACTGATTTGACCATTTGAATTCTTTTACCATCTACCACCACCAAAGGTGGTCTTCTGATATCTAATGAACCTTTCAATTGGATCATAACAGTATTGGCGGAGGATAGCTCCATTATATTGCACTTGCACCAATCCACCATTCTGTCTATTGCATTTTGTGCTTTTTCTTGAATGCTTAGTCTTGAATTTCCGGCAAAGAGCATGACCTTATCATCCGCAAAAGCTACCTCATGGACATTATCTTGCATGCTTCTATTGAAAACTATATTCCAAAGGTGTGGACCCAAGATTGACCCCTGAGGGCAGCCTTTATTAACGCCTTTAGAGAGTGATCCATGATTTGAAACGACTGAAGCCGTCCTTTCAGAGAAGTAGCTATTTATGACTGAGTATAAATTAAATGGACAGTCCATTCTTTTTAATTCTTTCTTAATTGTAGGCCACCAAAGATTGTCAAAAGCTCCTGATATATCTAGGAATACACCTAGGACATACTTGTGCTCTGTTTCTTTTACAATTTTTACCATACTCGCCATAGCATCTTCCGTGGATCTATTCTCTCTAAACCCAAATTGCTTATCATTATATCTTCCTTCCACTAGCATTGAATAAGTGCATCACCCTTTTTGTGATTAATTTCTCAAATAATTTACCTAAGACTGGTAATAGCATGATTGGCCTATATGCTTTGGGGTCAGTATGGTCTCTATCACCGCCCTTTTTGATTATAATAACCTTGCCGTTTTTCCAATATTTGGAGAATATTCCCTTATCCAGACAAGCATTCATGAAGTTATTGATACTTGGTCCAATAACTGGCCAAGATCTTTGTACAGCCTCCACTTCGATGTTGTCTAGGCCTGGAGCCTTACCTTTTTTCATAGACATGATGGCTATCGTGGTTTCGTCACTGGTAAAGTGTTCCACCCGATTCGCATTTGGTGCAATGTATCGATGAGCACGGCATATCATTTGCTCACTTGTGTCAGTTCCCTCACAATCATCGGGCAAGAGAGTGTCTAGTAGACATTTAGTGGTGTCTTGCCAACTAGTCGTGGCTTGACCACCACTGTCTATCAGTGTACTTAGTACATCAATATTCTTTAATTTCCCTGTGCTGAATTTGTACACGAAGCCCCACGGATCTGCATTACCGTGCTCCGTGATAAACTTCTCTAGGCTAAGCTTGCTTGATAAATCAATACTTTTTGTGTAATTGTTACGGCACGACACATATTGTTGTTTCTTTTGCACTCGTAACGAAGGATTCTTTTCTCTTTGGTAGAGCTTTCGGAGTTTATGCACTTTAGTACGTTTAGTGGTAAGATCATTTGACCACCACGGTGTTTCGATGTTTTGTATCGCTTACGTGGCAGATATTTGTTACAAACACTAGTAAGAGTTCTGGTCATTAATTGCTCAACTCTATTTATATCATCATCAGATGATATTTTCAACTCATCATCTATCCCAAGCCATTTTATTTCCAGTATACTGGAGAACCTGTCCCAGTTTGCATTCCTCAGTGAATACCTTGGAATGTTGTCATTTGTCTCATTAGCTAGTGGTACAGCGCTTGCTTCGACAGTAAACATGATTGTTCTGTGATCACTTGTGGTCCAGTTATCTTTAACTGACCAGTTGGTTACTCTTCTCAACAGCCCGCCCGTCATTAAGGTAAGATCAATATTTGACTCCCCATTATGCCTATATGTACTTGGTTGCCCATCTATATTGGCAATGTATAGATTGCTTCTGGCTTTAAATTCTTCAATGATAGAGTCCCTATCATTGGTTTCACTATTGTACCAAAGTCGTGACTTTGCATTAAAGTCACCTGTTATTATGACCTGTTGATTACTTAGGCCGTTCATAATATTTTGCAATTTTTGTATAGATCAGGATCGTCTGCATACTGAAAGTAGATACTAACTAGGTAAAATTTACCTATTTTCTATCTAACTTCGAGAGGCAGTTGAAAACAAGGGGTGACTGATTTCGAAAAAAACGTGCACAAATTGAAAGAGCTTGTTCCAACAAAGTGGCTTCAACAAATTGCGCAGTGAAATATGGCAGATAAGTGGAAAGCTAATGCTGTATTGGCACTAGTCGATAGTCAACAACGAACGATTGGTATTACGAGGTCTAGCCGTGGAAATCTTGCAGACCCTATCTACGAACGAGCGGAGTTACGATAAATTGAGGGAAGTCTTTGAGCTGCAGTATGGCGATAACCACATCGCATAAAACTAAAGACCCTCGATTACGGAAACATTGCAAGAGTTGGAAGCCAACATAGTACGACTAGTGAACTTGGCATACCTGAACCACAATGAACACTATTCGAGACGTGCAAATGCGGAACTAGTTGTATATGATCGGAAAGAAGTAGCCTACGGAAACTTTAATATTTCTCTAAATATACAAGCCGAAGACGAAGCGTTTGGTGCGCATAGTGTAAGAAACCTGCAGGCAGCCAATGAAGAAACCACTGATGTATCAGTGAAAGCTGATAGGGAAGATAACTACGGAGGAGCTCGCTGAATATTTTACAGTATTAGAGACCGGCATTCAGAACATGTTGGAGATGTGGGAAACTTGAGTATCTTCAAACAAAATTGCAAACCAGCCGAGCCAGCCAGAACACGATTAATGAACCACTGGTCGTAAGGTAGATAAAATTGGAAAGTCCCAAAGAAGTCGGTCATTTAAGTGGTCACTCTTCTGTTTTAGTGGAGGACGCAGTGGTTTGACGAGGAGCTGTGGTGTCGATGAGTGATATCATCGCAGCATGTGAGGAACGTAGAACCAGAACGCGAAGAGAGATGCAGCAATACACAAAGGCAGAATACATGAACAAACAGAGGTTGAAAATAAACGAGAATTACAACCAAGTCCGGAGTTGCATGAAAATTGACAACAAACAAGATTAAGGCGCATTACGACATCAATGCAAGTGCTAAAGGGTTCTATGAAAAACAACTGGTGTGGTTTTACAACCCGAAGGAGACGAAAAGAAAGTAACCGAAGCTAGAATCAGGTTGAGTTGGTCCATATACCATCATCAAATGGAGTAACGACGTTACCTGCAGAATATCTAAAAGGATCACGGACAAATATGAAAGTAGTGCATATATTCAAAGTTTAGCACCGTACCAAGCAAACAGCTTGATTTTCGGTTTGGGACGTAGTGTAACGAGTATCGTTATATCAAGACAGGCAATTTCATAGGAGTCAATGGTCGAGTGGTTATAGTTTGCAATATACATAGTAATAGTCAAAGTGGAATATTGTTCGAATCCAACTCGAAGGTAATGAAATACTTTTATGATCGAGTTTATTTCGGAGAGCGAGATATGTTATCTCTTTCAACGCCTTACAAGCGGCGATATTTTTTTTTTAACGGGTTTTACAGGCCATTATTGGCGCGTACCATGTCAACAATTCCATCGGTTTCGATCCGAGCCAGCTCTTCAAACCGTTGTAGGCAGTTTGAAGATGCCAGATTGCTCTCTACGCCGTGGAGCCATCGTCGCCGACAGCGAACTCTTCGCCTACCGAAAGGCGGTTCTCTCTTAAAGGTTCGCTGTATCATTCGGTTCGGATCAGCACGCAGAACGTGTCCGAGCCAGCGTAC
Organism: Tipula lateralis; assembly: GCA_963932295.1. Lineage (NCBI taxonomy): Eukaryota > Metazoa > Arthropoda > Insecta > Diptera > Tipulidae > Tipula > Tipula lateralis. The sequence continues at coordinate 91,980,474 of OZ010738.1, read as the reverse complement.
TCGCTGTCCTTTAATTTCATGCACGATATCAGGAATTTGCATTAAATTCCTGATCTCGTGATTGAAAAGAACTCGGTAAGTGCCATCGACGTCGCGTTTTGGACCATATATCACACGCATGATTCTTCTCTCGAATGTTAGAAGCCATCTTTCGTACTCATCCGTCAAGGTCCAACTCTCACATCCATACATGACAACGGGTCTGATCAACACTCTGTACAGTTTCAGCTTATCCGTATTTGCAAGATACTTTTATTTCAACAGTGGACGTAGAGGATACAAAGCCCGATTGCCAGCGGCAAGGCGGACCTTGATATCCTCTCCCACACTATTATCGTGAGTGATGAGAGATCCAAGACACTTAAATCTCATCACTCCTTCAAACGTGTGGTTACCACTACTGAAATCAATTGCGTCTTGGTCTCTAAAACCCGAGATTAGATATTTGGTTTTTGACTCGTTCATTTTGAGACCAACAGAAGCTGAACACTGTTCCAGTGGATCAAGTATCTCTTTCACTCCGTTGCCATTTAATCCAATCACACAGATATCATCTGCATAAGCAAGAAGTTGATTGGATTGTCGGAATAAGATGTTGTCCTGAGGTGTTTCACTTTTACGAAGGATGTATTCCAACATGAGATTAAAAAGTATCGGGGACAGCGCATCTCCTTGTCGAATACCAGAAGTAATTGCAAAAATTCTCGATAGCCTGTTCTCAACTTTGACACAGCATTGTGACTGCGTTACTGTCATTTTATAGAGATGAACATATTTTTTTGGTATTCCTAAATATTCAAGCGCATACCATAGTCTCTCTCGATTGATCGAGTCATAGGCTTGCTTGAAATCTAGGAATACCTGGTGTACATCGCCAAATGTTTCGTAGTACTTGGAAAGAATCATCCGTAGCAAAAAAACTTGATCAGTGACTGACCGATTTGGACGGAATCCTCCTTGGTAGTCACCGACAATTTCCTCCGCTAGAGGAGTAATTCTTCCCAAGATAATGTATGACAGTAACTTATATGCTGTGCAAAAGAGAGCTATACCGCGATAATTCTCGCATTTCAAGTGATTACCCTTCTTGAAAATTGGGCATAACGCGGCCACTTTCCATTCTTCGGGCATAACTTCATTTCGCCATACCAATCGAACAAGGTCGAAAAGACAGTTCCACAAAGTTAGCCCTCCGAATATCAAGAGCTCTGAATTAATGCAATCAACTCCTGGTGAACGATTTTTCTTTAATTTCTGCATGGCCATTGTGAATTCCTCATAGGATGGATCCTCAATGAACATCTCCGCGGTCTGTATTTGAGGGTATTCAAACACAGCTTGTGATACATGTGGAACATTAAGTAAATCAGAGAAATATTCACGCCATGTATTGAGTACCGCATCGACGTTAACACAGAGGTTTCCATCCTGGTCCCGAATGGCAGTTGACCGAGATCTTAAGGTATGGTGCAATTTGGTGATTCCTTTAAAGAAACCACGCGAATTGTGCTCATTGCTGAGTTGTTGTACTCTTAAGACCTTGGCCTTCCACCATTCGCGCTTCTTCTGTCTACAAATGCGTTTAGCTGTCCTCCTAGCAAGAACTGCCTTGTTTTTCCTTGCAATTGTAAACCGAGTCTGTGCTTCATTGTGGGCTATATTGCGTTGCTCAACAGCAAGACGACACTCCTCATCAAACCAATCATTTTTGGGCTTAGTTTTCACTATACCGAGAGTGTGCTGGGCAGCATCGACAACCGAGGTTTTCAATACTTCCCAGACACTGTTCACATCATCAGATTGGTAATTGGATCGTAAAATGCTATTGCTGACAAGATCATAATATTTTCGTTGCGTTTCTTCATTTATCAGACCTTCACAGAAGAATCGCGTTGTATATTCTCCTGTCCTCCCTGACTTGTACGAAAATTTCCATCGTAGCTTTGCAGCACCCATAAAATGGTCACTGCCTACGAATTTTGTTGACGACCGATACGATCTCACATCTTGGACAACCCGAGCCCGCCCTTTTGAAATCAACACATGGTCAATTTGGCTTCGGGATGTCTTACGTGGGTGTGTCCATGTTTCTAAGTGGATGTTTTTATGAGGAAAGAATGTACTTGCTACTTTGAGATCATGAGCGATCGCAAATTACATCATTCTTTCCCCATTCTCGGTCGCAGTTTCGTGTCGGGAGTACGGACCTATGTTGTTACATAAGTCGGTCTGATTTCTGCCAGCTCTAGCATTAAAGTCACCAATCACCAATTTGACATCGTGCTCCGGTATAGAACCCATCAGATTATCCAGATTATTGTAAAATGAGTCTTTATCCTGGGATTGGCTTACATCAGTGGGCGCATGTATACAGACAATTGACAGGTTGGCTAATCTCATGTGCAAGCGAAGCTTACACATTCGATTATCGACTGCTTGAAAGTCCAAGACAGCCTTTTTTACCTGTGGCCCAATGAGAAATCCAACCCCAAGATTTCCGAGGTCATCTCCACTGTGTAGCAACGTATAGCCTTGGGACACATGGTCTCCACTTTTAGGCCATCGAGTTTCTTGGAGAGCTACGAGTTCCAGCCGATACTCTTTCATGCATGTGATAAGGCCGTCCAACGCGCCAGGTTTTCCGTGTCGATCTTCAATCTCGTGTCTGGGTACTTAAGCGAGGGTTCGTTTTTTTTGTTGTTTTGGCGGTATCCGATTTTTTTATTTTTGTTGACATTTTTAACATTTTCACGGTTTTACGGATGCGGGTCGTCAGCCCAGCGATCCAACCAGATTTAGTCGCCTCCTACGACAAGCTCTGGATACTGTGGTGGTATTCTATGGGTCTCATGTTTCGTTCGTAATATTTACGAAACACGAATGCCCCCAACCACAGGGCACTATAAATCACTGGGCACTATAAGAATATATATAAATCTTATTCATTTTTGGCCTTAAACAAAACATTCAATTCAATCGGCACATTGAAGAGTACTTGAACCTTAATTGCTTTTAATTTTTTAAACTTCATATCCCAATTATCGGGATTGATCAATTTAGATTGTTTGCTGGTGATACTGATATTTTTTCTAATTGTTTTCATTTTATGATTAATATGAAAAAATGATATTCTATTGCTAATGGATTATTTTTCTTGCAACAAATTATCAGTAACTAAATTTATTATAAATATTTTACACCCCATTTTTTGCTACATTGTCATTCACCTACTTTGCAAATTTCTAATGGTATTATTGAACGAATCGATAAATTTAAATATCTTGGAGAGCTACTTGATATTCATATACAAGGGATATGTCCGTTTATGTTTGCGATAACAAAACTGAATTCATTTGTTCCAACTCATGGGTTAAAAATGATCATATTTACATTTATTTACACGTTTCAAATTAATAAGTTGAAAACTTTTGCAAAATAAGAGTTGTAAAGCTTTATATAGATCTTTGCACTTATATCGGTCTATTGAGTTGGATAATCAAGGTGCCGAAGTTGTTTTTCCAATAAATGGACAAATATGTAAAAATTACATCTGCTGTACCAAATATAAAATTTCAGTATGTAACTCATAGTTACACAAGGTGTCAATCTAATTTTCTGTCTGTCTGTTTATATCTTCGCATTCTGTATTACGGCTCAATGCTCACCCAACTCTTTCACTGTTCGCTTATTTACGTCCTATACCTTACGAAATCACCAAGCGGTACCTCCCGCTCCAATTGTCATTGCTTTGACAACTGCACCTTTGGTTCTTCACAAGTTACTGTCAATTGCTCGAGTCATATCTTCCCAAACGAAAATTAAGAGTATCTCATGAAGAAATATATTCCAACTTTTAATATATTCCAAACCATAGCAGGGATGCCCGAGATAAGCGTATTAGGGCTCATTTCTTTACGATATACCGACAACGGAAGCAACATTCTTCGAAAATTATGCTGATGATACAGCAGTTTTGCCGTCAAGCGTATTGCAGAATGAAGCAGTCGAATACTTACAGCAAGCACTCGTAACTATAAATTTGAAAATACAGCTTTACGAGATAAAATAAGTATATGTAACATACACGTACAAAAATAGCTACCTCCATACATTTCTCAACGGGTTTCAAATTCCACAAGCTGAACCTACAAAATTTCTTGGATTGCAGCTTGTTTAAAGATTGAACTGGAAATTAGACAAAAAGCAAATTAAAATTAAACAATGCGAGATGTGCTGGCTAATAGGAAGACATTCTGATATACGAATCGATAATTAAACCGATTTGGACGTATGGTCTCAAATGGAATACTCAAACGGAAACTGAAAACCAGATAACGAATTCCACTTCCTAGATGTTGACCGTTCCTTGTGTTACTCGTCCTGGCGTAACAAATGGTGGTATTTTTTTCTTTAATTCTGCAGAACATTTGCCATTTATTAATCTATAGAACACGCAGAGTTCTGCAACATCAACATGTTGTAGGCTGTCTATAGATCTTTCATAAGTCTGGAGATCATAACACGATCTAATAAAGGTTTTATATATCTTTATTTTGATTTTGATAATTTATCATTATTAATTATCAACTTAGATGATAAATGCGGCCTTCCCTGTAGATGCACATGCAAGATGAGTGTTGCAATAACCATCCGTATCAGTAAATCGATTACAAATTTCCATAATAAGTTTAATGAGGAATGTTTTCCCACATTTAGCAGGACCAGTGAAAAATAGTTGTAACATAAGTTCGACATAAACCTGATTTCGATGATCCTGTGAATTATTTAGCTCAATTACTTGCTGACATAATCGCGCACAAATTTCCAGAGTTTTGGCAATATCTAAATTAGATTCGAATTCTTTTTTCGTTCCATTATAACGGCTTCATTTTCATCAAAAATACGTAGGAAGTTCCAAAAGATCAATTTCTTCAATCCCAAAAGGAATATATAGAATAACCATTTCTCTCTTATTTTCCGATAATTCTTTTCCCATGTCATAACTTCGATATCTTATAATTTTAAAAGATTTCGGTAATTTTACATTTCCTTTAGCAGTGACATTATACCGAGAAATAAACTGGGCTAGAGTGATGTGGTCCAGTTCATCGATCCTTTTTTCGTACTTATCAAACTAATTCTCCTTCCATATGCGTATATATAATCATCATGAAGTTGTGCTAGTTCCTTTACAATTTTTCTGATTCGTTCTCGATGTTGTGGCCAATAAATAGGTATATAATCAACAGCTACCGACGCCTTGGACATGGGTTCCCGTACTAAAAACCAAGCATCTTCTTGATTTGACATTCCAACACAATTGAGTACGTTAACACTAAGGTTTTTGGTTGAAGCGATGATCAACTAGTTTCTGTTGCAAATAGCTAATTACTCTGTTTGTCTTATTGATATAATCAACGACATACTGGGCGCATGAACATTCTTTAGTGATGGATTGAAATTCTATGTAAGACCTAACCAGGTTAATAATAAAAGGATTAAAACAATTATACCACTTTTCAGAAGGTTGCCGTTTTATAAATACTCGTGATCGAGTTATTCCAGCTTGTAAAATGTTCATAGAATTGTCATCTGATATTATGTGATTAGCTCGAAAAAAATCTTCATTACTGTCGTCATCATTATCTTCTAGGTGTTTTCGTATATTTTTGTACTGTATAATTGTAGACTTTTTAAATCTTTATTTTTATTCCGTAGAGGTATAAGAATGGTTGTTTTACGAATAAGCAAGAAAAGTGCCTCGAACCTGCATTACCGATCATTCGCGCGTGTGAAAGTATTTTTATAAGCTTGAAGTTTTATATGTCCAGAAGATTCTGATGAACTTACTGTGATAAGAGCATTAATTAAGGCAATCGCTTCTTCATAGTTTGCCCCAACGCATCCTTAGGTGCATTATCCAACCATAATAATAAACGCGCGTGTAGACTACCCCTATGTTGGAATTCAATGCGTTTGAAGTACTTAGACTCTATATTTTCCAAATAGACTTACATTCTTCGATTCATGATGATATTAACCATCTTATTGAAGTAAATCGCGAAACTTACGGCATCTTCTTGATCAATGTTGGTTTTTGAAGGTAATTTAATATTTCAATCTCATCAGCCCATTCGTCAGTGTTTCTTCGTTATTATTAAGTTTATGAAGAAACTTTAAAAGATGCGACCAGCCTATTTCATTAGCGCTGATAATCGGTTTTCCCAATTGGCGCATCATTGGAAATAGATCCCCATCGATTTCATTAAAGCTAAGTTGCTCTCTAAACAGGTGTTAATATAATCTTCAGATAAAACTTGCTCTTTAGTAATATTGTTGTTCATGCCGATGTGTTTGAACCCAATCTTTAAGCCATCACAAACTCTTATTCGCAATATCTCTATCGCAGTATACAGAAGTTTATTTGGTGTCACTTCCCTCCTATCAGAACGACGCAACTCACTGGTTGCCATCATAAATGGAGTCACTGTAATGTCATCTAGGAATCATCTACTTGGATATCAAATTACTTATATAAAGGTGTCTGGACCAGATATGTTAACCGTTATTTGATGACAGATCTTCTAACCAGCCCATGAAGATAACTTGTTCTATGAATAAGCTTTTTTCGATGTGTACATTAATGAAGTAAAAGCTTTATCATATTGTTAAACTGCCTGAGTAAAAGCTTTACATATACATTAATTATTTGCCTGGTTATAGCGAACTGACCGTTAAAATGCCGCAATCTATAGGTATCTGAATAAAAGAAGATCGCGGTGACAGAAATCGTTCAGCAATGATGTCTAATTCTGGCAAGTCCGTTGTTCTATCTGGATATTTAAAACCATTGAAGGTTTGCCAAAGATGGGATTTTGCCATTTATAACACTGACATTGCAAGTCTTACACATCTTGACGTCAGCAACGTTAGTAAAGATATCAACCCAAACAATGTATGCGACATAAAAATAAAGGTAGTATAGTAGTTTATGCGCTGATTAATGCAAACGATAGCCGCTATATGGATGACTTGAATTTTTATTATTATTATTTTTTTAATTTTTTTTTACATATTTTATGCTATGCAATATGTTCTGGGGCTCTAGTCTTCGTGGGGTCCTTCGTGGGGTCGTGGTTCGCTTATTTACGTCCTACTGCGACAATTTGCGGAAATTGGACATTCATAAAACTGTACAGCTGTTCTACTGTCCCGAGGTGGAATATAGTTTAAAAGTTGAAGGTTCAGCATATTGAAAATGTAGCCAAATTATGATTTTAAATAATTTTTAAATTTTTGCGCGAAAAAATTAACTTCTAGCTGACAAGAAAGTCAAGGCTTTAACCACTGAGCGTCCTGGGCGGTCATATCTTCTGCTAGTAAAATCTCATCTAAATTGAAATTATCTTCATTATCAATTTGTTCATCTTTAATGACTGAGTTTGCTTTAATGATACTCGACATCATCACCATCATGATGATCACAAATTCACATATTACATTACATATGCATTTTATCGAATTATTGACCAAGGAACCAACGCCGAACATAAAAATCACACGAAATTTAAAAAAAAGTGAAAATTGCGCAGAATAGGTTGTGCACACAAAACGTAACGAGGTCATTCGTTCAATAGATTTGTTTGTTTGTTTTTTCTTAAGGAGTAAACTCCAAAATTTAGTCGGTCAATCTAATTTTCTTAAGAGTAACTAAATATTGGATCCAATGTGTAGAATTATTTATCGTATACATATATGTTATTAATAGTTCTCATAATATCTCCAAATTTAAATAATAATTTAAACGTACGACCGATTAATTTTTAAAGGAACAAAAAAATCCACTACCTAAAAATTTTAAAGCTTTATCCAATTAATCTTTCAACTTTAAATTTCAAGATCAAAAATATATTGAATTTAATTATGAATATAGTTATACCACCAAGTTTTGATGCTGCACATGCCTTTTTTATGCTGGTGAAAAGGAAAGGGTTGAATCTGCCACGAATAATTCAACCACAAAAAAAAATACAAATGCCAAGAGAGATGTCAACAAAATTAATTTCGTTTTATACAGGGAGTCACATAATTAAAAGTGAGACTATTTTGGAAAATATGTACGTCGATTCGTCAAAATTACAGGTCGATACTTTCTATTCTTCTAAATATGTTTGTGGCGTTCAGAGTAGCTCAAATAGTTCACAAATACAATTATCTCACGCCACAATCCATCAAATAATAAAATCGATATATCGAGTTAAGTTTTTGTAATTCGCTAGCACTGTCGCGTCACGACCGACCGTACATATACAAATCACTACAAACATACCCAAGCAAGAAAACAGCTCTAAGTACAACTCAATCCAAAAATGCTGTACGAAATTACATAAAGCTTTACATGTTTTACATGTTCAATTTCTATTTAAATGAGTCCTACTGAGCTTTTTGTTCCAAATAATTTTTTATCTGTGTGATTCATTTTGGGGTAGTTTTTTTTTCTACATGTTTGCCGTAACTACGGCTAACCTTGTCCATTCTGAACTTCCAATTTTCGATGATGCGTTCGAGCATTTCGTGTGGTAAATTCGAGTGTCTAATTCGTTAATCGTACCCCGCTAATTCATGTAGACTTTTGGACTTTACGTAGCTCCAAAGGAAAAAGTCTAAAGATGTGATATCACATGATCTAGGTGGCCAATTCATTGATCGAAAACGTAAAATTACAGTTCACCGAAATATTCTCGCAATAAAGCCATGGTTTTACGAACTGTGTAGCAAGTTGCGCCACATTGTTGGAACCAAAAGTCATCGAGATCATGAGTAGCAAAAAGTTCATTATCATGGCGCAAAAATTGGGTCTGGTTGGCCTCTTTTTTTGCAAAAATACAAACCAATGATTCTATCATCCTAAAAATCACAGCAAACTATTGGTTTGTCTGGAATTAATCGTTTACCCAATGAACCTCATCGGGTTGCTCTTCAGCGCAAATACGGTAGCTTTGCTTATTAACATAGCCATTAAGCCAAAAATGGACGTCATCGCTAAGCAAAATTGTGTAGTGATATGGAATTGTGTTCCATTATGAAATGACAAAACATACTAAACAAAAATACTACAAACAATTGACACGACTCACACAAGTAGCTTTCAATGACTCATCCGTTATTTGTTGCTTTAAAGCCTTTTAAAAAGCTTTTATGTAAAGACTAAAAATTTATCGAATTTAATAATTTTCTAACATTTGATATAAGATCATCAATTTTTATTGTTAAAATAATACTGTTATTGAGCTTTTGAGACATTTTTAAAGAGATCCTTAAGTCACAATGTTTTATATTTTTAAACAGTTGAAACAACTAAAAGTTATTTTAACTATTACTGTGGGCGTATTAAATTAACTAAGACGTTCCATGGTATATATTTGGTTGAGAATAGTTGGTTCGTACTAAGTCATACAAATGGGTACGACTCACATAGGCAACATGATCATTGGATTGTTAGCCTAATAAATTTTAGCGCTCTACTATACTGAACGAATGTCAGTTGACCGAGATCACCAAAGACCATACCTAAAGGTCTTTGGTGTAATCGATGATTCTTTAAAAAAATGCAAATAGCGTGTTCATTGCTCATTTGTTGTATTATTTAGACCTTAGTCTTCCATAATAACGCTTTCTCTGTCTATAAATTCGTTTAGCTGTCGTTTTAACAAGAAATACGTTATTCCTTTTTGCTATTGTAAACCGAGTTTGCACTTGATTATGGGCTATGTTTCGTTGCTAAACAGCAATCCGGCACTTCATCAAACCAATCATTTTTGGCGTAGTTTTCACTATACCGAGAGTCGGCTTGTCAGCATCGACAACTTAGTTTTTCAATACTATCAAGACAGTGTTCACTTCATCAGATTGATAATTAAATCGCAAAATGCTATTGCTGACAAGATCTTGATAGAATTTCGTTGTATCTTCCCCTATCCTCCTTGATTTGTACGAAAATTAACTGCCTACCAATTTTGTTGACGACCGATAAGATCTCACATGTTGGACAACCCGCGCCTGGTCTTTAGAAATCAACACATGGTCAATTTGGCTTCGGGATATTTTACGTGGGTGTGTCCATGTTTCCAAATTTCGGTCGCAGTTTCGTGTTAAGAGTACAGGGGCTTTCTTTACTAAAATAAAATATAATGTATTAAAAGTTCATTTTCCAAATGTAATAGCAGGTTAAACTTTAAGAAGATAGAACTAACCGATATTTATTCTTAATTATAGTTTGTGAATAATTGTCAAAGATAAAAGGTTACCAAAAACCACTTACAATCATATATCTTTAAGTTTTCTCATTATACCAGTAATAATAATTACAATATACGTCACTAATTACTATTTCGGTATACATACGAGTACATAAGAAGTCGGAAGTTTATTAAGTAGAGAACATGTTTATACATACTCGTTTATTATATAAGTTTTTCTCCTAAAAGGATTGTGTAAAAAAGGTACATCAAAAGTGTTTAAGTTGTTAATTGTACACAAAAAAAAAACAAGTGAAAAAGGTTAATCTTTTTTTTGTCGAAAAGAAGTTAAAATAACATTATTTGTATTACAAATTAACTTTTATGTAAATTACTTTATCAATTTTCCGGTATTATTGACTGAGCAATCCATTTTGTTGCTTGTTTTAATTTATTGGGTAAATATAACTTTTTTATGTTACCTTCTTCATGGGAATTTGATTTTTCCGACTTTTTTATTCCTTAAAATGTTGACTAATTAAATAACAATTAAGCTTTTTGTGAGCTTTTGTTATTTTATCTGGAATTAAATCATAAATTCTTATTGTGGTTTTTAAAATTGATTATTATCGGTTGATTTATATTTATTGAACAAAATATATTTGTTAAGGATCATAATTGGATAACCATATAGTGTTGATAAAGATGTAGATTTGTTGAAAAGAAATTCATAGAAAAGGAAATATGTATAATCAATTTGTAGTATGGTTACGGTGAAATATTCAATCTATTTGTCTGTCTTTATTTTTGCAATCTGATTTGGAGCTCAAGGCTCTCCCACTTCTTTCGCAGTTTGTTTATTTACGTTCTTCTGGAGGTCCGATTTACGTAGTACCATCTGTACATTTCATAGCTCGATGCCAGCTTAGAGTACTGACATGGAAGGTAGATTGGCTTCTGAATTCTTCATACCAACAGAGGGCCATAGATGTGTTCATTCACATTACCAATCGTAATCAAATGGTAAAAAGTCCTTTTTACATACTGCCCCTATCGGTATTCGAACCGGTCCAATTGCCAAAGCTTTAAACGCTAAGCCATTTATTCAATCTATTAGATACTTTTTTTAAGTTTATTGGAACGAGCTCCAAATAATTTAGCTAATAATTAAGCTAATTCCATGTACTCTAGTTTCATACTTCAATACCATTCATTTGTATAATCACGTTCCTTGCACTCATGAGAACATGGTAGTTTACTCTATTATGACCATAGTTGGTACACTTTAAAAGGAAAAGTTAAATGTCCTCTACAACCATAAAAGAGTCATACACACTTTCTTTACTAAAATGCTTTTTCTGTGGACATTCCTCCCAATTCAAATGATTCAATCTAAATCGCTCGATTGTTCGAATTTACTTTAGTGTCTCCCTTGATTTCCTTAAATAATTTTTTTTTTCAAAAGGTCACTACACCATTCAAAATATTTTTTGCCTTTTATTTGACATTTTTGTACAAATTCACTCTCCCATTTCTCTACAGTTGCACCTCATTCGAGCAAACCCTTTTTGCAATCATATCGGCTTTTTTCATTACCTTTGATCCTTAGGTTTCAGTGATCTGTAGGTAACCATTGAACAACTACTTCACTAGCCCAAAATCGAAGATATTCAAACAAGTTATTCATATACACGTTGCTCTGAGTACTCCCTCTCCCTTATTAATTGGTTCTTAATAAGTAAGAGCACCGGATAGTAAAAGAATCCATCTGCCGTCATTCACGTGGCAATGAATCCAACTTGATTCCATCCATAATCCCAGATGCAATCATTTAATCTTAAACTTTTTTCTTTTTTTACTGCTGCATATAAATTCCAACAACCACTCGAGCATCACTCACATTGGAATTTGTATAAACTTTCAAATCAGCAAAGTATTTCATTTGTATCTTTTTTAAAATCTCTGTTAACTAATAACACAATGATTAAATCTTTTCACAATGATTAAAAATGCAGTCATACTGTAACAGGATTGAGGTAGCTTTCTCTTGTTAGAAGAAATTTTTCTTATTCAGAGTTTTCGGAGCGGTCATCTTTGGTCGGCTAAGGCTCAGGGTAATAGCGTGGGGTTTCCCAAAGCATAAGTAAGACGTGCTAGACCAAATTGGAAGCAAAGCGGAACATGAAAAAGAAGGAAAGGGAAGGGCTCTCTCGAAATATACTTACCTAACTTACCTTGGTCTCATCCTTAAATAAACACTTTCAGCTCCTCATGCTGAAATGCAACTAAATAGCGAACAAAAAAAGAAAGGAAGGTTAAAAAAACAATTTTAGAGCGTAAATAATAGAATAAAATTTAAAAAAAAATGTTACAAAAAACATGTGAATATTCAATGATGACTATACTGGGAAATATCTATAACTATGCTAAATCTACTAGCCAAAAACAAAATTTTCACCACCACCAAAAATATAATCAAAGAAAACTTATCGAACTAATAAAAGGTTTGCTTCTAATAAGCGTTAACCAAAGAGAATAAATATAAAGAGGAACATCTTATATGAACCGCCATTGCATAACAACCATAAATATTTCTGAGTTATTTGGTAATGGCAAACGAAATAGGATAAACATATATCTTTTATTTCGTTTTCTCTTTCGAACGACAGCAAAAAATTATTTGACTATTTCACAACTTTGCTTACTATTTCATATTATAATTCGATTGTAAAATGGAATAGATATATTTTCATATAATAATCTATTCCATTTTACAATCGAATTATAATATGAAATAGTAAGCGAAGTTGTGAAATAGTAAAATATTTTTTTTGCTGTCGTTCGAAAGAGAAAACGAAATAAAAAATATATGTTTATCCTATTTCGTTTGCCATCACCAAATAACTCAGAAATATTTTTACTCTATATGCAACCGCGGTTCATATAAAATGTTCCTCTTTATATTTATTCTCTTTGCCTTAAGCTTAAATTATATAAAAATTATAAACAAACAAAATCTTGCGTGGTCGCGACCGTTATCTTCGTTGTTGGATGATGTACCGTTTGCAATACTTATGGTATTAAGATATGAATTATTAGATATTAGATTTAAGATATTATTTAAGATAGCTTGCATTACTTTATTAATTTTCCCTTATATGTGGTCACTTTAAAATTTAGTTCAATGCACGTTTTATTATTTTGCATTCATGGAAGGTCTATATTTTTTCCCAACAATGAGGTGACCACACTCACGTTTTAAACTTTAAATTATCGTGTATGCAAGTTTTTATTATTTTCACTTTATGCATGCTATTTTTATGTTATCCGGTTGCATGTTAATTTTTTGGTCAACGGCGGGAATCGAACTCGAGACAGCGGTGTAAAGAGAAACTATCTTAACCATTAAGCTACAACCGGCGACATATATATATATATATATATATATATATATATATATATATATATATATATATATATATATATATATATATATATATATATATATAATATATATATATATATATATATATATATATATATATATATATATATATATATATATATATACATATATATATATATATATATAATATATATATACAGGGTGTCCGCCGGGCAGGTATACTTTTTAATTTTTTAATTTTTGATTAAATCAAAGAGAATGAATTTTATATTGATAAATGGTTTATTTAATGTCGGTGATTATGTATGGAATACAATATCAGATAAATGTCCGCCTCTGTTAGCCTCACAAATGTGAGCCGTTTTGAGCACATTTTTCATTACATTCTCACACATTTCAAGCGGTATTTCATTAACTTCATTACGAATATTTTGTTTGAGTTAACCAAGCGTTTCTGGTTTGTTTGCATAAGCCTTGCTTTTCAGATATCTCTACAAAAAGAAGTTCGAAGCAGTCAAATCAGACGACCGCGGAGGCAAATCAACATCACCATTTTTTGAAATAACTTGTTGTGGAAAGAGGTCTCGCAGTAATTCTATTGTATTTCCGGCTGTATCCGATGTGGCACCGTCTTGTTGATACCACATGTTAATCAAGCCCAAAAAATGCAGTTGTGGTTTTTTCAATCATAAAAGTTTTCAATCATACCACGATATCGCTCGCCATTCACAGTTACCGTTACGCCGTTTTCATTTTCCAAGAAGTAAGATCCAATGATTGCTTCTGACCAAATTGCATACCAGTTTGTCTTTTTTAATGGATGTAAAGGTGACTGATGAATAATTTGAGGGTTCTTCATTGCCCAGAACCGACTATTCTGTTTATTCACATATCCATTCAAATGAAAATGTGCCTCGAAAATCGGGGTTGTTATGGGTGAGCTGTAACATCATATTGGCATATGTACGGCGGTGTAAATGGTCTTGTGGAAGAAGCTTTTGTGTCAACTGAATTTTAAATGGAAATAAATGCAAATCCTGCATCCAATACAGACCCTCTTTCTTCGAAAACATTCACTACACGATAAATAGTGCGTTTTGTTGGCACGTTGTTTCTCCCAAAAATTTCACGTAACTTTCTCATCGTCACAGTCATCGATGATTGATTTTGATAAATTTTTTTAACGATTAACACACGTTGGTTTATCGAATATTTTTCCATAATAAATTTGCCACGTGTTTACTTCACGACTGCCAAATATGAACTGTCAAGACTACCGTTTACCAAAATGGCGGCAAAATAAAGTAATATACCTTCCCGGCGGATACCCTATATATATATATATATATATATATATATATATATATATATATATATATATATATATATATACAGTACTGTGCAAACAATTCGGACAGTTCAATTCCTATAAAAACGTTAAATATTGCATATATTTTTAATAAGTTTAAGGTTAGAAACAAGTGTCAATTTTGTGGTACTGATTGGTGATATAGTGTTGTTGGAGTTGATTTTAAACCGACTCAACTGTAGGATCGACCTGCAGTTGAGTCGGTTTAAAATCAATTTTAGTAAAAATATTACAAATCATGGAGAGTCAAATGATTAGTTGTTTCCGACTGGGCTGACAGGCATGGGTTGGTATGTTTGTTAATGATTATATGTAAATGATTGTTTTTATGGAATACCTAAAGTATTGACGTTGAAATCTATATGACAAATATTGATAGATTTGCCAAATATAATATTTTGAGGTATGAAATGGTTAGTGAGCTAGGATTTGAATTATATCACACAAGAAGTAAACTTAACAATTTTGGAGACCAACCTTTTCGAATTCAATTCTGCTCAAATTATTTATTAATAAGAAAAATTCTTATGGAATAAAATTCCTCTGCGTCTAAATTTTTAACATTCGTACAAAAACAAACGATTTATTTATATTACCAATGTAATATTTCTATTCAATCTCTTTTCAAAATTTATGAAGTTGAATGATTGACCGGTTCGCAATTATTGCCTGCCAGATTCAAGTGTTGACAATTCAAAGCCTGTATGAACACCTTAATACATGGAGGAAGAATTATGAAACTATGGTTTCGATTAGGACAACTATATAACTTCTTGTTAATCATATTATATTATGTCATTAATTTATAGACGACCGGAATACTTTTTTATTTCTAAAAGATCAGCTTGAAATTAACTATTCAAACGATTAGTGCGTAGACAATTTCCGACTTTCAAATCTTCACTCTTATACTCACACATAATGAAAAGTCTGATCAACTCCTAATTCTTAGATAGCTCGCATTAGATGTATTTCAAACAGATTTCAAATTTTGGGTTCGTTCGTATTGAGATAACCGGATGCTGTGTATTGTTTTGGTCTGCCCTTAGATATCGATACCCTTTTTTCAAATTTCATCTTTTCGCCATGAGTATACAATCAATGCGATAGATAAAGTTTTCCGTTCAATTTAAACTATTTGTACGCTATTTGTTCGGAAAAATAAATGGTTAAGTTGTGAAAGCTCCACCGGTTGGAAAATGTTTTGATGTAATTGACCTGCTATGTCAGCATAGGCTGGACTAAACATAATTTATAGTCTGATTTGAAACTAAGAGCCTTCTTTAGTTTGGATAATCGTATACCTCTATAAGTTGCAGTAGCCAGAATGTCAGTATATAGTGACTAAACCTGGTTGAATCGCTGGGCTAACAACCTACATTTATAAAAACTCAACGGTTCAAAATTTCAATTTAAAAACCATAAGAGGCGACCATCAAATTTGAAAAAAAAAACAATAAATACAATATAATTTATTCAAAAAGCTCATAAAATTTCAAAATAATTTGATTACCACCCATTTTCAAGATATTGGTTATATTTATTTAAAATCTCCAGTTATCAGATGATTAAAAATTCTTAATCTTTGTAATGAGTTTTTTTCAACTGACCTTGCTTTGTTGCACCACTTAGCGTACGAACAGTCGATTAAATACACATCAAGGGACGTAAAACTAACAGATTCTGTAATTAATTTTGCTAACTCATCTGCTTCTCTTGGTGAAACGTTAGATTTCTCCATGTTCTAAAAAAAGTAAATTAGATTTAAATCCCACTTTGGAGAACAAGAAGTCTTCATATTATTCACGAAGCAGAACTACGTCATCAAGAGTCACTTGTTTTTTGAAAATGAACAGAAAATACACTTACAGTGAATGGGTAACGTTATGGGTAAACACATGCCACACAAGTCGTGCAACAATCCATTTATGGCCAGCAAAATTTCCTGATCGCATAATTTCAAGAAATTATGAAGTAGGCCGTCAAGAAAGTCGGATTTAACATCACTTGATTACTTTTTATAAGGTTATTTCAAATGTAAGGTAAATGCTTATCATCAACAAAAAATCAACAACTAAAAAGACAAAATTCTAGTTGAAATTGAGGTCAGTGAGCCGCTTCAAAGCATTGCTAGATGTATTGGCGTTTGAATCTGTTATAAATTAGTATATTCATACTGTGTTTGAAATGTGGATGGTGTTACTTTTAACAGAATGATGTTGTTAAATATATTCTTTTTAACTTTTATGATTTTTGTAAATCTCAACGTTTTATCTATGTCAAATCTTGTGTGTAGGTGTGAATTATTTGTTTTTAGAACATTTGTTTCAAAATTGAATTCGTTTATGTTTGATGATAATGCCATATTACTAGACTAATTGGCACAGTGGTTTGTAACCGAATTAGTTTACGATCGGTTCTAAATGATTACCATCTTTAAACATCTGTTGGAGTGTAGAACTTTAATCGTCGTCTATACTAGTAACAAAGGTAGTCTTATATATATACATATATATATATATATATATATATATATATATAAATATATATATATATATATATATATATATATATATATATATATATATATATATATATATATATATATATATACATATATATATATATATATATATATATATATATATATATATATATATATATATATATATATATTATATATATATATATATATATATATATATATATATATATATATATATATATATATATATATATATGTATATATGTATATATATATATATATATATATATATATATATATATATATATATATATATATATATATATATGTATATATATATATATAGAGTGTGTAGGTACGTATATTTTTCTTTCGGTTTGATCACATATTAGATGGTTTGAAAATATTGCAAAGAATGATATATTAGGTCGAAAAGCCTCAATTTAATATATCGCTGCTATCGAACAATATTGTGTCTTCCTTTTTAAAGCACAACGTTTTTCTAGAAGTGGTATTTTTCTTTACAAAATAATTCATGAGTAAACAAAAGATTGGTTTGGGCAATTAAGTTTGGGTTATTTAATGATTACCAAACTATATGTAAGTTATTTAACACTTCATAAAAAATAAAATAAAAATATTATGAAGGTGTTTTATAAAGCCTTCAGGAGCAGTTGTACAGCAACCATTTTTATTATATCCACATCAATGTTTCTTGTGATAAATTTAATTTTGTTTTCAGGTGCATGTACACGTACAGATTGAAGATATAAAAGAAATCTATTTCTAAACTGTTCTAAGTTCAAGGGTTTATGAAACTAAAAAACGTAGTAGTAAATAACATAATTAAACTGCTTCCCATATCATAAAAACAACATACTCGCGTCTGTTAAAGAAATTACCAGGATAATTATTCAACTGCATTGTTTATTTTTTAGCAGCAAGCTTATCTTTGCAGAAAATAACACATCAGTCTCCTTCTTGCCTTATCGTCTCTCTGACGGAAACTATTAAGATGTATCTATGTAGCAAGCATGCACATTTGCTTAATATTTTTATTATATTATATTTGATGATGGAAAAGCGTCTGAAAAAACTTATATTGCTATCGCAATAATTTTTCCATTGTATAATTTTCATTTGTTAAGACTTTATTATTGAAGCTTTTCGATCTTGAAATAGGTTTAAACTATTACAAGAATTTGAATAAAAAATTTATAATTATAATATTCTCTAAAAATTGAAGTAGAAATTTAAAGCTTTTATAATTTCAACACAAGAAACAACTTTTCACGATGAGTATTTATTTCTTAAATAATACGACCTAGAAATTCCGTTTATAATATAATGATTCCTGTTGAAATTTAAAAGTCATTGCCATATAAAAAGTCTCATCGGTGTTTGTCACTAGATGGTGTTGATGACCACATATATCGAGCAAAACCCACCAGATGGTCTCAAATATACATGTCCTTATGAAAGGTGCAATTTTAGTTTCCATTGTTTCTGAAAAAGTTTGCTTGTGTAAAAAATTATATTGATTTGAAAATGAATGAAATGTATGATACGCTATGAGATGGGTTTTTACTACAAGAGAGGTAAAGACATGCCGAAAAATGTATGAAGTATACGGTGAGAATACTGTGAGTGCACGAAAACCCAGGAGTGGTTTGGTCGATTCCCTTCCAGATCAATTTTGATGACAACGGTGCACATCATTTCTTTGTCCAATTACATGTCAAGTGAGTAGCCTTCTGTAATTTACTAGTAGAGTCATTAATGTTCTTTGCTGTTGCAGGTATTGCCGTGTCATCGGCAAAAGTTGCAACACTTCTGTAATTAGTATATCTCTAGTATATATGAGATAAGGGATTGGTGTCAAAACACTATTTGTGTTATGTATGATTACTCTCTGATATGTATGATTTTAAAATTTGAAAAAATAACTCCGGAAGATCTCGATGAAGTTTGAATTTAGTAGTTTTTCGATTGGTAAAAATTTTTTCCCTAAATTTAAACTGATGTGTGATTCCTGTGTGTGATTTTGTTAAGATTCCTTTCTACGGTAATAGGTTTTAATCTTTTAAGAAAAACCTTTTAAAATAATTTCGATAATGTTGGTAGCAGAGAAGTTGACCTACTTGTTACTTTCCATTATCTTGGTACATATCTTAGCGGCATTAATTATGTATATGCACTAGTTTCCTCAAAGCTTTCGCCGGTAACTCTTTTATTATCTGACCCGTTATAAAATCATATTCTGGAGCCTTATTCAGATTTTTCTTGATTTTCAATTTAAGTTCTTTCAATGTTACAGGTGCAATTCTTATTTCATCCTGGGGGCTATTATGAAATAAATCCGACTAGGATTTATCGAAGTAATATTTTCCTCTTCCGTATATTTTCAAATTGATTCTCTAAATTAGAAACTAGATTATACTCACCATGTTTGAACTTACCATGCTCATTTCACGTCTTCCCATACTGTTTGGATAATTAGTTCCAAAAAACAACAAATCAAAGTAAAGTTTAGTCAAATCACAATGAAGTGGAACGCTCTCACAATTGTTATACAAGCTTATATCACACACAGCTAACACAAAAGAAGATAACAGATTATATATATATATATATATATATATATATATATATATATATATATATATATATATATATATATATATATATATATATATATATACATATATATATATATATATATATATATATATATATATATATATATATATATATATATATATATATATATATACATATACATTATACATATATATATATATATATATATATATATATATATATATATATAAATATATAAATATATAAATATATATATATATATATATATATATATATATATATATATATATATATACACATAAATATATATATATATATATATATATATATATATATATATATATATATATATATATATATATATATATATATATAAACATGAATCCAAACATGGCTTAATGTTGTTCTTCATATATACACGTTCCTGCCCATCTGTATAGCTCATTCATCATTAGATTAGTGCTGTCCGGATCGAAAAAATAATACTCAAACAACACAGTGACAAAAAACGGGTTTTGTTTATAATTAATTTTCCTGAAAAAGCTTTTTTTTTAGTTTTTATTTTTGTTAATAAATAAAATTTAAAATTCTTGGAAGTCCTATTTTATATTTTTATTAAATTACTTATTTATTTTTTGTATTTTTATTTTTTCAATTTTCCTATTTATGACATAATTTTATTTATATCTTTTTTATTATTTCCATTTGCAAATGTTTAGCATTTTAATACTGTATATATATATATAATATTCATATAATATTTTTATAATATTAAAAGTAAAAAATATAATTAAACTGTAACAAGTAAAACTATAAATTTAAATTTATTACAATTCAAAATAAAAATATAATACAATTAAATAAATAAGCTTATAAATAATTATTGTAAAATAATATTTAGAATTAAAAAATAACAAATACAATTAAAAACTATTAAATAAATAATTTTCCATCATTCGTTTATTAAATTTATTTATTATATAATAATATGTATAGATTAATCATATTTATCAATAATTTATTATCGTATTTAATTATTTACAATATTTAATTAATTTTTTATTAGTTTTGCTTTAATTTTTATTAACAATTTCTGTTTTGTTTATATGCTATATTTAATTTTAATTAATTTAAACTTTACGTTATTTATTTAAATATTTTTTTTTTTGGTTGTTTTTGCTTTTTTAATAAAAAATAATAATATCATTATATTTATTTATGTATAATATTTTTTTTTTTATTATTTATTTATTTTAAATTCAATTTGATATATTCTATTTAAAACTATATATTTGTAAAATAATATATAATTAAATTATTTTAAATAATTATTTATATTATAGAAAATAAAAAAATAATTTTGTAATTAAATTTTATTTTATTCAAATATTTCTTTTTCGGTAACAATAAATTAAAAATATTAATATTATTTATTTAGTTTTTTGTGTGTGTTTAGTTTTTAATTTTTATGTATAAATAAAATAATAATAATATAGAATTGATATGCAAATTATTTTATTTAAAATATCGTTATTATTATTATTTAATGTAAATATTTTTAGATTTGATGATCCTGAAAATAGAAACAAATGTATATTTTTTAATTAGTGGGTTGAAATATATTGTTTTTATTGTAACAAAATTTTATTGATTATTAAATTAGTTTAATTGTTTATTCAATAAAATTTGATTAGTTTGCTTTTGGGTATTAAAAACTAATTATTATTTATTTATGGTATAGAGATATCTAAAGGGTTTTCCAATAAGAGGTTTCATTTTGAATAGACTACCATTTGAATAGCTGTTAATAATGATCGTATTAAGCAAAAAGGTCTTAAGGGTTTTAAGAAAAGCCTCTCCATCCTCAACATATCACTGTTTCGTGCGGTTTTTGGTATGGCGATGTGATTGGATCGTACTATTTCGAAAACGAGTCTGATGCAACTGAATTGCACCACCGAGCTATGATGATTGATTTTTTTAGGACGGGAAGTGGAAGATATATTGATGTGGACGACAGGCACAATTTTGGAAGTTAAGTTTCCTGACCTTGTAATTTACTGTAAGAGGTGATCACAATTGGCCACCGAGATCTTGTGATTCAACACTTTAAAACTTTCTTTGAGGCCACGTGAAAAATAAGTTCTTTTCCAATGATACTCAATCGATTCAAGACCTTAAATATGGAATTAGTGAAGTTATCAAGGACATACAGCCGCAAATGAGGGAATTGGAAAAATTGCATGAAAACGATATGGTGCTGCAAGAGTCCATTAATTGATTTTCTTAAAAAATACTGGTTTTTTTAAATATCAAAATGAAACCTCTTATTGGTAAACCCTTTATATAATTGAACGTTAGTCTAAACCTATATAAGGAAAACTAGAAACAATATCGTAGGATATAAAAAACAACTACTATCGAAAGTTTAAGATGAATAGCACAAGATGACATATAATATATTAATATTATTAAGATAAAGGTGAGAGTCATCTATCATTTTAGTTAAATTCAAACGCCATTTTTTCCAAAGATGCTGTTACCTTAAAGCGGAATATATATATTGGATATACTTAAGCTGCTAAAAGCCATGTAACATAAGACAGTGAGAAAGAAATACAATAGGATAGTAGGTAAAATTTCAGCGGAATCGATTGTAGCGTAGATTTTTTGTAGACAATAATTTTGTAGTTATGAGGAGTTTTTGGTTTCAAAATTGACAAGCTCTTTAACATAGACTAACGATGTTTTCGCAACGAATAATTATTTGTGGAACCTAACTTATTCAAATAAGTATCCCGGTGATGTGACATATTGTCTATCTCGAACAATTTTAAATTGATCGTCATAATTTTATACGATACGAATTGGTAAACCTTTATCGAGCCGAATCGAATACTAAAAAGTTTTCTACTACAAAGTGTAAATTGGGGATGTTATTATCAATTGTGTTGTGTAACAGGATGTGTGATAAATTTCAGGCAAATCTTTCGATTCGAAAAATATTGGCTCATAATTTAATATATTTAGCAGTCTTAAATCTTAAGGAGCCATTCGCCCAATTTTCATACTTACTGTATTTCTCTAACAAGTGATTTACGACAAGCATTTACTTTTTCAGTAAAATCATTCGAATTTTTTAAAAGATAGAAGTGTGTAGATCGGTTCTAATTGTCGAAAGGCCATCTGCCGATTTCTACAATTTTGACAAATTAACGGAGGGAGAACCATGATGTAAAAACTGTGGTGCATTTTCCTGGACTGATTTCTAGGTGGACTATGTAAATTTGATATAAGCCAAACTACTATTTTTAATGGTACATATGATATATGTAGATTACACCAGCTGTACACAAATAGGTTTATAGTTAACCTTTAACTAGTATAATTTGTAGTTATGTATATGATTTGGTTTTTCAAAAATATATTTTTAAATTTTTTATACATATTTTAAGATAAACATTATGGAATAATAATAATTAGGAAATAATAAGGGGTTGCAAATTTACCGATTTTTGTTTTTACCGCTAGATGGTAAAAATTCGATCGATTTATCGATTAACCGGTAAATTAATTTTATTATAAATTTTTCTTTTTTTATTATTTTCTCTGGAGACTTTTTGGTATTAATTGGGTTGCTGCCAAACTTTACTTCGTGTTTCTTCTGAATAGCGAGTTGTAATGTTTTTTTCATCGTGACCGGTTGTGGTTCAGAAAGTATTTCTGGATAGTCATCACATGAATCAGTGTGATTGTCAGAAATATTACAATCTCCAATTTTCATACTTAAACGCTCAATAATGGTCACAATATTTTTGACTATTGCAGTTTTACTTAGGAAATTAAATAACAAATAATTTTTATTATCAGTTGTTCTGCCATGATCCACCGGATTTTGTAGAAACTGGCATAAATCTAAAATAATTGTTTCTTGGTTATTTTATTTTAATTATTAATGGATAATGTGCAAATAATTTATCTAGCATGAATTCAAGTGTGACATCTGCACTTTTAAAGGTTCCAGTGCCTTTATAATTTCATTGATTAAGTTTTATGCTTGTTGGAAAAGCTGATATCGATATTTAAGTCTATCGAACTTTTTTGAACAGCAGAATTAAATTTGAGGAATCATTCCAGCATAGCGAATAAGCTGTTCCAACGGGCTATCCAGCAATGGGTGAATGCCAAATAATTTTACTACTCGTCATATTTTATTGATTACCGGATATAAGTCGTCATAGGATATACTATATGAAACTTGCGTATCATCTGTCTTTACTACATTTAAACCCTCTGAGAAATCATAATCCCTTTCGTCTTCTTCGTAGACTTTAGATTAAGAATAAGTAGCATCATTTTATAATTTAATTAATGCATCTTTTTTCTTGTACAAAATGGTAATTACCGCCAGTTGGACACCATGCGTAAAACATATAGTTGATGATGAATATTTAAACATGGTCCTTTCTTTTTCATCATTGCTGTAACTTATGTTTTATTACAACAACGTTACTAAAATTGATTCCAAATTCTTGCAGTTTGTTTTCTAGAATTTTGATGCATTTTTTGCAGACGAATTTCCATGTAGTCCTTAATTCCAAAATGATATTCATGTATCGGCGGATTTCGATTGACCTCCATTCGTCGAGTGTGAGGTTAAAACTGTCACCATATTTTATCTGGCTTGCAATTGGTTTACGAATTTCATCACGAATTTTTTCTCCGTAATCCATTACAATATTTCTCATTGAATGTGACGATTTTGAAACGGATATCCTTTGGCGATTAAACATTCTTAAATCATAAGAAGTACAAAATTTTACGAATAAACTACCTTTGGCTACTATCCTTGAAATTAAAGCAGGTAGTGCATCATCAGTAGTTTCAAAATTGTTTAACTATAATTTATTGGTAAATATTGCTTTTTTTACCGGTAATTCGGTAACGAAATTTGGATGGTAAAACCGGTAAAGATTTACCGATAGTGCAAGCTCTAGAAATAATTACCCGTATACACCCGATTATATACTCATAAAATGAGAGGTGCTACTTGTTAGCCTACGGTTCAAGTGCAAACATTCATAGTTTTTTTTCTTCCAACAAGCTCCTGACAGTTGGACAATCCTCAAACTAACCGAATTTATTTCGGGAAAACATATTGATAGAATTGCTTTCAGAATCATAAAACGTAAATAGACTAAGGTTTGAACTGGATCTAATACTGATACTGAACTATCCTTATCACTTATATTCATCGAATAAAGAAGTCAAATTGCCCCAGGAAAACTACTACCGTGAAATTATTGAGGAAGTAGTTAGTAAATTTTCAAAATTTGTGCAAGATTAACACAAAAAGTTATCTTTAATCCTAGACAGTTTTGAGCTTTTGAACCATTGATTAAGTGATTAAAAACTATAAAATTATATTTGACTCAAAATTGAATTGAGTATTATTCGAGCAGAAAGATGACGACTAACCGACTGCATAAAACATGATCGAAGCTACTGAAATAATTAAGTCATGTCAAATAGACAACAAAATTGGCGGAAACGACAAACATTTTATTTCATGATTTAAGTCCATATTGTGGACCATAGAAGCTACGTGTGTGTAGGTTATGTTTCATTTGCATGACTTTTTTCTTAAATCTTATAGAAACCAGTTGTCAGAAATCATCGTATCTCATCCCTGAATGATTAATTCTTATACATACACATAAATGATAACAGATCTGATCAACACAGGAAAACAGTTCTTGCTTGGCCAGAATACCATCTTTTATTGCAACCTACTTCAGATAAACGATCATTGTTTATTGTACATTTCTTATACAAGAAACCCCTAAACGAGATATTAGTGGTTTGTGTTTCAGCATATTCAACTTCAGAATGGGCCTTTCAGATAAATATGATCTCATAAGATCAATATAAGGCCCAGGAAGCATAACCAGAAATATGGTCGAACAAATTTGTTTATTTAACGCCTTTTCTTTAATATATGTAATTCTGTGAACCTGATCAATTGTAGAATGTTTGCATCTGAATCCAATTTAGTGAATCCGGTATTAGGTCTCTACTTTCAATTATTGGCTTCATTCTTCTCAAGAGTAGTCTCTCCATTAGCTTCGAAATGATAGGGAGCAGGGATGTTGAACGATACGATTTAGCTTCATTGGGCGGTTAACCTGGTTTCGGTAACATAATAACTTCCGCTTTTTTTGACTTCAGCTTGAACTTTATTTCCCTAGTAACTTCTTTCTGGGTTATTACTAGAATTCCACCCCCATAATTGTTGCTTCCATTTTCAATTATAATATCTGATTCGGTCTCATTTGGTTTGAAAATATCAGCCAGATGATTAGTAATTTCTTCAGCATTTGATTTGTTATCCCTAGCCCACGAGCCATCACTTAATTTAATAAGAAGGGTCTGAGTTACTTCAACAGCGGTCAATTTTCCAAGAAAGCGACTTTTCATTTAAGCTTCTGAATTTCTCGCTTAAGCTGTTGTGATTTGTTATTTAGAATCATCTTGTCAGATGGACTCCTCGTTTGTTGTCATTTTCTCCTAGATTTTCTTTTTTTAAGACGAGATTCCGAATTTCTGTTGGGTAACTTTTACCAATGGTTTTGGATATTGTACCATTAGTGCTATTCCAAGCGGCTATCTGAATGGTATCAGTGACGTTTTTACCTCTTCTTCTAGTTCCTGAATCGGTTTTAGTCGTGTTTGAAGGTTAATCTTGCTTTCTATTTCAGAAGATTTCTTAATTAGTTGTTTTATTGGCAAGAGTTGCAGAATGATCGGAGCCCATATCTGAATTATCCTCTACTTCAATAAAATTTGGTGAAACTTGTTTTGATTTAAAAAAAATACAGTAGAGTTTACAAAAGTTTTACCAGTGGATTGGAATGCAGTGGAATGGTTTTCTATTATTGCATTGTTAAGTTTGTTACCTTTGGTTGTTGTAAGCTTAGAGTACCGCCCAGGTGCGGCAGTTGGAGCGGGAGTAACTGGGTTCGAATCCCGATAGGGGCAGGATGCAAAAGGAATTTTTCACCATGAGATTAATCTGTGGTGTGAAGGAACACAACTATGACCCCCTGTTGAAGTGCAGAACTTATAGGGCGACCCATCTTCCATGTCAGCACTATTCACTGGCAGGGAGCTATGCAATGTGCAGATGGCTAGGAAAATCGGACCTATAGCCGAAATACGTCCTCGAATTGGCTGCAATGGTGTAAAAGCAAGGACGTAAATAAGCGAACCGCGAACAAGTAGGGAGTGCCTCGAGCAACAAAACAGTTTAGAGATTAGATAAAAAAAAGTCTAGAGCCAAAGTCAACATGGTTTGCATTAAAATCACCCCTAGTATAAATCTACCATTGAAATGTTGTAGGATATTCAAGTAGTTCGGTTTCTTCAGGTTATACCTAGGTGGACAAAACACCGCTCCTATTTGAAGGCGTTGCTTGGTATAAATGTGGCTACCTGTGTTTCAGATACTGCTGGTAGTCATGGTGTTAATATAGTTTTTTATTATAACAGCAGTTCCATCTCTTGCTTAGTTACCAGGATGAATTGTTTCATAAAGTTGGTAACCGTGAATTTTTAAGTAAGCTTGCCTGGTTAAGTTGGCTCAGATATCAGACACACATCGATATTTTGCAGTTTTAAAAACGCTTCTAGTTCATGCTTTTTATTTTTAATACCGGTAGCATTCCAAGTAGCAATTCTCAGGTTTCCGTGGTATATCATTTTGAAAGAATTAATTAGCAGAATTTCCCTGCTCCAATCTTTGTAGCCTTTCAGAAAGGTTGCTTACGGCGTTCATCACATTCTGCATAATTCCCATCATAAAGTATTCGAGTTAGTAGGGTTTAAAGCTGATCCGGAACTGACATTTCCTGTCTCAGCTACTTGCACATATGATAAACCACCTCTTACATGATGACTAAACGATTCTGATGGTTGACTTTTTTGTAAATTCGTTGGTTTACTTAGATTATTTCTTCTTTTATTATTTCTTCTTTTTTAAGGTTCTCTCGCTACCAGACATCCTCGGTGGTTTGCAAGATGGGCTGGTGCACAGTTTGAACACTTTACTGCAGTAATCCTCCTGGGTGTCTGGGAACACTAAACTATTGCTTGTCTGACAAAAGAAATAGCTAAATGTTTCTCAGCACACTTCACACTTATAGGTTCGTGTTGGCAGAACTTTTGAGTGTGACCATATCGCTGACAACGTTTATATTGCCGTTATTTCTAAACGCTTTAA
Organism: Tipula lateralis; assembly: GCA_963932295.1. Classification (NCBI taxonomy): domain Eukaryota; kingdom Metazoa; phylum Arthropoda; class Insecta; order Diptera; family Tipulidae; genus Tipula; species Tipula lateralis. The sequence continues at coordinate 91,952,097 of OZ010738.1, read as the reverse complement.
TTTTTACACTCATATGGCTAAACAGGGAAATGAATACTAAACAGGGTTCACATCATCAGAAGTAATTTTAGCTGACTCGAAGAGGGTGCAGTGGTGATCAAAAAATGCTTTTTGTTGTTTTTTGAAGTATGGAATGAATTTGCTGTTTCTGGTGCGATTTATGCGAGAATGAATCGTAGTGTGCTGCTCAGGTTGAATAGGTGTGACTATTGAATAGTTCACTTATGCGTTCATTCATTCTTCAAACAAATTTTTCGGCCTATCGTTGTACTTCAAAATGCCAAATTTTTGTTCCTACATTTTGTCACAAGAGATAGTTTAACTTTAACTTTTTGTCTGAACAAACATTAAGTAAAAAGGACAACATGACACCAAAATGAAAAAGAAACAAATAAAAACCATGTGTACGTGAGTGTCAATGGAATTAATGTTGTTTAGATAATGACAAAATCGTTTTGAGAATCGTTCTGAAATTTTGCCATAGAATGAATTGTCAAAACAAAATTACCGAACGAATAAATGAATGAACGAACGAAGAAATCGAAGTATGGACTCAGCTTTAAGGATGATCTTTACTGGATGATCGTGCATTATTTGAGAATACTCTGTCAGGAGATGTGTTTTGTCTTTTGAGATTGATGGTGATAGTTTGTGATGATAGGGGAAGTTCATCTCGTAGATGGAGTCTTCATGAAGAGCTCCAATTTCTTTGTTCTTGGAGGTACCTAGAATGTACATAAATTAGTGCCACATGTGGTATGAATGTATTGTTAACCTAACGAGAGTAGTTTGTATGGGTAGTTTGAAGGCAACGTTGCGGATTCATCGTTATTTTCGTAATTGTAATCGTACGTATCTGTATATACTAATATAGTATATAGTATCCGTATGTACTAATATAATTTTAAGGTAATGTGTGGAAATACTGGTATTCTAAAATATCGTGCTGTGACATACCCAATCTGGATTGTATACTTATCTGGTTTGTGTATATCTACGGTATTGGTGGCTTGGATTAAATAATGGGTTTTAATAGGACTTAAATTTCTTAAATTACTGCAGGTGAAGGTTTACTAGATTATATACCTATGAGATTGTCTAGAAATACCTACAGTGGTTGCTGTAGAGGAGATGCCAACTGGTATGTGAGATGTATAAGTGATGGAGGATATATCAATTTTAAGTTTTAACTTTAGATAGTAAAAATCATTTATGGTAGATCTATATTGGGAGATATATTATAAAGCGGAGGTTGGATCAATCTCGCGATTTTCCATAAATCGTTAGCAATTAATGGCGAAATGTCCACAGATTGGCGATTAAACAAGTTGGTTTACAGTTAGTAGATTAGTAAATGGTAATATGTTATGTATATGAAGTTAGCCCGTTAATATGAAGTTAGCCCGTTAAATCGTTATAGTTCCATATCGGATATATGCATGAGATATCTGAAAATTTTTTTATGAAAATCCTAGATTTGACCCCATCGGGAAACTAGCCTTTAAAGTTATATACATCTATGTTCTAATTATTTCAAATGAGTTTACTTGGCGGCGGTAGGGATAAGATCCTCATCTATCGTCACATGTCGTTATAGTTTCCATATCGGATATATACATGAGATATATGAAAATTTGATAATTACGGTGGGGATGAGATATCCGGTTTAGCTATTTTGCTTCATCGGTTTGAAGATTCCTGATCGTTTTTACGCCGTGGAGCTATCGTCGCGGACAACGACTTCTTCTTGTACCGAAAGATGGTTCTTACTTCCTAGAGTACTGTTTCATTCTATCTGGGAAAGGTCGCTGAACATGACCGAACTAGTTATTTTGCTGTCTTTTAACTTCATGCAAGATGCACTTTGAATTCACCCGGTGCATTTCATCAACGTCGAGTTTTGGGCCATGTGTCACATATTTATTATTTTGAAAGTATAGAAGCCATCAAATCCAAAATTCATATATGACAACGGGTGTGATCAAAACTCTGTACAATTTCAGCTTATACGCATTTGCAACATATTTTTATTTAGGATGTTAACGCATACAAACGTTTATTTTATACACTTTTATCGTAAGTAATGAGAGATCCAAGATTCTTGAGTCTCATTTCTCCATGAAACTTGTGGTAACAAATAAGATTGTGTCTTGGTCTCTAAAACCAAAGATAAGATAATTGGTTTTGGTTAAATTTGTTGATTTTGAGACCAACAGAATCTGAACACTGCTCTTGTGGATCAAGTGTTTCTGACACTTTGTTGCTATTTTCCAAATCCACTCACACTGCATATAAAAAATTGATTGAAATGTCGAAATAAGATATTGTCTTACGTCGTTGCACTTTTACGAAGGTTGTATTCCAACATGAGATAAAAAAGTATCAGGGATAGCGCAGCCTCTTTTCGAACACCGGAATTAATTGCAAAACTTCTCGATTGTCTGTTCTCAACTTTGATACAGCATTGTGACCGCATCACTATCATTTTACACAAATGTACGTATATGTTTGGTATATTCCTAAATATTCAAGCGCATATTTCCAGTCTCGATTGATCGAGTCATAGGCTAGCTTTAAATCTGTACATCGTGTTGTACGCCGTGAAATGTTTTTTTAGTACTCGGAAAAAATTATTCGTAGTAAAAAAATTGATCAGTGACTGACCTGGAATGAAATCCTCTTTGGCAGTTATCAAAAATTTCCTCCGCCAGATGAGTAACTCTTCCCAACATAATATATGACAGTAACTTGTATGCCCAGCAAAGGAGAGCTATAGCGCGATAATTCTCGCACTTCAAGCGATTACCCTTGTTGAATATTGGGCATGACGCAGCCACTTTTCATTCTTCAGGCATTACTTCAATTCGCCATATTAGTCAAACAAGGTCGAAAAGAAAGTTCCGGACAGAAAAACCATCGTATTTCGAGTGCTCTTAATAATTGCAATCAGATCCAGATTTTTCGTAAATTCCTGCAAGGCCATTGTACATTCCTAATAATGTGGATCCTCAATGAACTTGCATAGTAAACTCATTTGAACTAATTAGAACATAGATGTATAACTTTTAAGGCTAGTTTACCGAAGGGTTCATCTCTAGGATTTTCCTAAAAAATTATCAAATTTTGAGATATCTCATGCATATATCCGATATGGAACTATAACGACATACAATTTTTTTGTTTCCATTTTCTGATTAAAAAATAAAAATTTTCGGGATGAATAGTGTTTTTCTTACATTTTTAAGTAATTTTTCGGGATGGATTTAAAATTTAGCAAAGAAACATACCAAAATTATAAAAAGCCTTATATTATAAATTAATTATAAATTTCGGGCTAACTTCACATATATTAATGTGTTGTCATTATAAAGAATAAAGTCTAGGTCCAATTTTATTTGGTTTAAACAAAAATTAAAATTAATTTATTAAATTAACTACAACATTTTGTATAATAAATAAATACTATAAAATTTGTAATAATCTTAAAGAATGAGTGTTGCGGATTACAGATTACTAGAGTAGAAATGTGATTGTCTTGCGCTAACAGTAGCAATAGGCCTGTCCTTATCCGGAAATGTTGCCTAGCGTTTGAATTCCTCTGCCTTTCCTGATGAGAATAAAATCTATCATAGCTACATTTTCCACAACATTTAGACGTATTGGGTGTTTTTATTTTGGTCTAGTTATTTGTAGTACCTCAAATTAAATAATTAAAATTCATCGTTATACATACATTGTATTTGTTTCAATTTAGTGTACAGAATTTAAATCATAAGTCTAAATAATGATTTATGTTCTACCACAAGAAAATACAACCAAGATTTCTTATACTTCAACAAGTAGTGTAGAAATACAATTTATACACCACAAATGAACGCCACAATCTTTAACTACCGAAACTATTTGTCTTGATATTGCTATGACAAAGACATTTGTATTAAGTTACTGAAAAATGTATAACACTGACAGTATATATCTAATATGTAATATACGATTACAAATTCCGTATACATTATATTATATAGACATTAATTAGAAAACTAAAACAAAACCAAAATAATTATTTATTTATTTAATTTTATATTTTGAGGGTAAAATATATAATATATTTGAAATATCATCAAAATGAAATTATTTTGTATACACTATAAACTTATGTATTTGTAAATATGTAGTTATCAGTATGTATACATAGCATATTTAGATATGTTTATTTAATATAATAATCATCGTCATAATCATCGGTATACATCATACATAAACAATATTTATGTAGATGGGTGTATATCAAAATAAATAATTTAAAAACAAAACATTTCGAGGATATAAATACATAACTATGGAGATTATAAATATGTACAGGGTGACTCATAAAATCGGAACTGTGGATGCATAATACAATTATGTCAGTTTGAAACTAGTCATTCTGAAGTGTGTGAAGTTATTCCAGGATCTTCTCCCAGAAAAAAATAAAATGTTCATCAGGTAATACTAATTTCATCCCATCCCAAGATTTTTCAAAATCGTCCCAGAATGTTGTGTATTTGTTCGAAATCGGAATATAAGTACATACTCAAGATCGACCAAGTTTCTACCTACCGCCCAGGTTGCACAGTGGTTAAAGCTGCGGCAGTTGGAATGGGACGTTCCGGGTTCGAATCGTGAAAGGGGTAGGATGCAAAAGGGATTTTCCAGATGATGACTATCTGTGGTGTGAATGAACACAACTATGACCCCCTGTTGGAGTGCAGAATCCAAGTTATCGTTCTGCTGGTAGCTAGTGGATCAGATGAGATCAAGAACGACACTCATGAGTTCTTAGGAACCATCATTACAAATCTTTATTATATAAACAAAAACAAGTTGGGACATGTACATACTGGCCAATAACGCAAATCTCAAGATACGGCTGATCTTGTCGGTTGGCTCATAATTAGTGGACATTATATCAATTCGTTTTCACATGAGATCGTTTTTAACTCTAATAATTTTTGGGAAAGATTAATAAAAATTACTTTTGGATATACTAAATTTGTTTCCACACAAACTTTGATCTGGATTGAAAATCTCATTGATTATGATTTGTCAAATTTTTATAGAAGGTAGAAACTTGTTCGATCTTGAGTACTTATTTCCCGATTTCGAACAAATACACAACTTTCTGGGATGATTTTGAAAAATCTTGGGATGGGATGAAATTAGTATTACCTGATGAACATTTTATTTTTTCTGTGATGAGATCCTGGGATAAGTTCACACACTTTCATTCTGGCAGAAGAGACAGAATCGTTTTCGATCACTATAGATCACTATAACACGATATTATATATTCGGATTAACAACCCGAACATTCGTTCTCTAGGGCTGTGAATTTGATATGCTAAACATTTCATTTTGGGCACATAAAATATTTCTGAAAATGTCCATAATTAGATAAAATAAATATTTAATCATTGTTAAGTCTGCATTTGGAACTAGTAAACATTTCTTTAATTGTATTGAGCTTAGTTTTCTTCTGACAACTTGTCCGATACAAATTCTATTTGTTTTAAAAAAAAATTTGTAACACAGGACTGAACCAATCATTTAGTCAAAACCGGGGTACTATTTATTACGAACTGATTGATTAAGTTTTCTGAATTTCACGAGAGGTATAGTGCCATACGGTTCCTCTAACTGGGTATTAAATTCCATAAAGGCAACCGTACTGATGGCATACTTCTCAGATGGTAATTTTGAAAGATCGACGATGCACAGTATATTGTTAACAAGTAAGGCATCTTAATGATTAAAGTAAATAGGGTAGTGTAGGGAAAGGTTTTCAGGAGGTTTTCTTTATAAGCCTTTTCATAACCGCATGTAGTCGTCCACGGAACTTTTTGAAAAAATGTTTATATGCTCACAGCGTCTCCCTGTTATTATGTTCATAAAGCCTTTTCCACCATATGAGGAGCAGGGGCAGTAAAATTCATCAAAAGGTTTCAAACTACGAAAAACATTTCTTAATTATCAAAAACTTCTCATACAGCTCTCATTATAAGACATGATTTTCCTCTTCAACTCAGTTGTGCGTGTAAATAGTTACAGGTCTAATTCGACTGCCTCTGGGTAGTGTAACACAGTATCTAAAAGTGTTTGAAATTAGTTCAGAACCTACTCTATTACTTAACAGTAGATTGATCTTAGATTATTGATAAATAATTCCATTTTGAGACATCCTAGTTCATCTTTGACTGTACGTTCTTAGATAATCACTTTAGATTTGTTACGGACTAAATGGCGTATTGGTTATAAGGCTGCGACTATTGGATCGAGGAGGTACCGGCTACCTGATTAAGGGAAGGATGCAAACCATCGGATTTCGTACGGTGGTGTGAATGAACACATTTATGACCTCTTGTTGGAGCGCAGATTTTATGGACAAACCCACCTTCGATGTCAGTACTATAGGCTGGCATGGAGTCAATCAGTCAAACCACTCTCAACTCATCTTTTAAATGAGTCAATTGTGGATTTGTATCATGTTATGGGTTTAAACTTTTAAAGTTTATTTTATATCATCAACCACTGGGTGGCGTAATTGATGACATTAAAATAAAGTCAGATTTTGGAAATAAGCACTAAGCCTTTATAATGATCAAACCGAAAATCAACAATATGTTTTGAGATGTTTTAAATACTGCCTTGGTATTAATAACTATAAAAGATGAAAGAAACTGATATAGATCGCTGAAACGATTGGACTGCATTCTGCAATCGAAATGGCTGGTTTGGAATGTAACATGGCTCCATTATAATCTGGTAGTATGCTTATACTTAATGTACTTTAGTAAATGTTAGTTATCAACAAGGTGATATGCAAGGTCCGAGAGATGTGATCTAAACCGGTTACGTTATTTCATGCCAGAGATAATACCCTTAAAGACCTTTGTGTTGTGTTTTTGTATATCAAATTCAAGTTACTATATATACAATGGTCTTATTTACTTACGGTATACATCATTTAGTAGTCATTTCACTCTCAAAGTAGTTTTTGCCAATACTATCTGGTGGATGCTAAACGACGAATTATACTAGATGATTCGTTTAAGTCTAATGACGAATTTAAGACATTCCACATTTTAAAACAAATTGCATTGAGAAGAGTTTAATTCGATTTTACAAAATTCCAATTGCACTCTCGAATCTGAGTAACCAAAATCGAATATTTCCTCCACTAGAAAGGTATTGTTAACTCTAAACATTATTTGGTTTAATTTTATTTATATTAAGATCCTCCCTCGAAAATTAGTATTTTGATCATTTCAATCAATGTAATTGTGTTTCCCCGTTGGAGCCCAGATTTTGTTAGTTTTTCACTTTTGTTGATATTCACTTTTGCTGATAAAAATCGATCTTCAAAATCGTTTAATAAAAGCTGATACCGAGCTTTTTATGGATACATATTTGATTTTCCTCTGATATTTATTCTAACTCCCGATTGTCACAATAACAAATTCATTTTGTCTGAATCTTCTAAACTCTCACTACATAGAGCTTGGAGTTTGCCTAATTTTGGTACTTACTCTATTACCTAGATCGGTTAACATTTATTTGTGAGCTTAAATTTTTTTTAACTAGGTTGGAATATTTTTAACAGAATTGTAAACAGTCAAGTAGTGTATCGATAGAAGTCTGGCGATACATTGACCAGTACAATAATACTTCCGATGATTGCTTGTGGTCTGAACTATTATCGCGTCGTCATTTAATAGATTGTGTGTGATACTTTAATTCAATTTATTTCATTCAAATACTATAAAGTACAAAGCGGTCCGCCTATAACGACTCGAAAATTGAGTATATACACTGGAATCGTTGCAAAATTTGTTCAGCTGACCATCTACAGTCGTAAGATCTATGTTGAGAATCGGTTAGAGCTGTTTACGTTCCTAAAGCACTATATAAACAGAAAAATTAAGAAATTGGATACAGTTTTGCATATATATAACAGCATCGGAGGATAAGTAGTGGTCTCAGGCCCGGTCTAAAATTATTGCGCATTTACATGAAAAACTCTTTATCTTAAAATTAGAAACATGGTCCTTCCAACCGAAAGAGTATATAGTGCCATATGAACATATAAGTAAATGTGGATCCAGAACAGGACGAGTTTAACACTGGAGTACCAAATATAGAGGAACAACTATTGCTCAAACCACTACAAATAAACATGCCCGGGCAACTGCAATTTTTGATATGGAGCAGTTTATGGCCGTTAACAACAAATGATGGCTAATCAGGGACAAATGAGAACCGACAAGAAAATATGTTTGTTTGTTTGTTTGTTTTTATCTCTACAATCTGTTTTGGGGCTCGAGGCACTTCCAACTCTTTCGCGGTTCGCTTATTTACGTCCTTACCTGACACCATTACAGCCAAATCGTGGACGTACGGCTATAGGTCCGATTTACGTAGAACCATCTGCACATTGCATAGCTCCATGCCAGCCTATAATACTGACATGGACGATGGGTTGGCCCATGAATTCTGCACTCCAACAGGGGGTCATAGATGTGTTCATTCACGCCACAGATCGTAATCGTATGGTGAAAAATCCCTTTACCATCCCGCCCCTATCGGGATTGGAACCCGGTACCTCCCGCTCCAACTGCCGCAGCTTTAACCACTGCGCCACATAAAAAGAATAATGATCGAACATAAGGATGATCGCAAGATGGTGTTAGAAAGATTGAACAACAAGGAAAAACTCACAAAGTTCCGTGATATTTTCGTTTCATTTAAAGTCAAAGTGGATATAGTGAAATGTCAAATGGACCAACAAATTGAAGTGACTGAGTTCTTAAAGATTCTTAAACTTGAAAAGGAAGTTATCGATACTAAAACTAACGGTGGTGCCAAATTATTAAATAAATCAGTGAAATTAACAAAAAGCCTCCGACATTCGACGGAACAAAATCATTTATCATTTTCAAATTACAATTTGAAGCGGTAGCAATAAGAAATAATTAGTGCTAAAAGGCGGGGCAGTATAGATATGCTACAGATTGTTTGAGAATCCTTAGAACGTAAATACTGAGCGAATCCGAACGAGGAGCGAATCCGGATTCGGAAAACCAATACAGGCGCTTGCCGCAGACATAAAGCGATTAGTGCATCTCACACATTATACTATATGGCGCCTTATGCACAGAGAGTATCAAAAATAATTTAAATATATGATCGATAATCTCTGATGGTTGTTGTAGGTTAACACGTGGGTGGTTATTTTGTGGTGCTTTATAATACTTTTATTTCACAGTTGGGGATTTTTTTCGTGTTAAAAAAACGCTAGATAAACATTACGGTGAGTTTGTTCCGTCAGAATACATGGTAAAATATTGGATTGCTGAATTTAAACGCAGCCGAAGAAGTACTGCAACAATACCATCAACAAGAAGGCCAAAAGAGGCGGTTACTGAAGAAAAATTTCAAGAAAATCCTGGATATCGTTATGAATGATCGCCGAATCAAGTTGCGTGAGATTGTTGAAATGGTAAACTTATCATATGAACGTGTGTTCAATATTAAGCATGAACATTTGCATATGAAAAAGCTATCGGCAAGATGGTCAGTTTGGTCAGTGTCGAACAAAAAAGAGTTCCACAGACCACTTAATAGCGGTGGTTGGACATGATAAGGCGTAATCCTGTTGTTTTTGGCGTCGATTAATTACTGTTAATGAAACGTGGATCCACTACACACCTGAAACCAAAAATCAATCGAAACAAGGGATGGAAGCTGGTGGAAGTGCTCCGAATAAGGCAAAGGCAGTGAAATCGGCTGGCATGGTTATGGCCACTATATTTTGGGATGTACATGGAATATTGCTCATCGATTATCTTGAAAAAGGATTCACAATCACAGGAAAGTATTATCGTCTATTATTGGATCAATTGGTTGATACAATCAAGGGAAAACGACCACATTTAAAGAAGAAAAAAGTGCTCTTTCTTCAAGACAACGCACCGGTTCACACAGCATTAGATACGATGCTAAAATTACGTGAAACATACACTTCGAATTGGTTGAGCATCCACCCTATAGTCCAGATTTAGCTCCTTCCAGATTTAGATTCATCTCAAACGAAGATGTGATTACCGAAACTAACGCGTATTTTGAGGGGTTCCCGAAATCGTATTATTCAGATGGTATAAAAAAATTGGAATATCGTCATACTAAATGTGTCGAAGTAAAGGGAGATATGTTGAGAAAAAAAAATTTTTGTTTTCCTACTTACGTAGCTTCATTTTCAATCAGCCCTCGTAGTGATACATTTTTTTTAACAAGGTAAGAGTATTTAATTCATGATATTGGAAACCATTTTTACATGAAATATGTTGACTTGTAAAATCGAGATGGAATATATTGTCGTCTTTTTTACCAGTTGTTAATTCATAATTTATCTGCAGTAAGCTACGACACACTTTTTATCACTAAATGTGATAAAGCACCACAAAATGACCACCCTGGACTCATTGTGGTTAACTCATTATTTTCATTCAAATGTAATTTACACCAAACTGGCCTAATAAATTCTATATCGTGTTGAAGTGGCATTTTGAGCAACAATGACTAGTCCCAATATTTTCGTATATTTAGAACCACCTTATAAATTAAGCGCCCAATCTTATCATGTTGTTGAAATGTATGACACCAACTGTCATATCATTAAATATTTTATTAAAAAATATTATTTCAAAATAAAATAATAATAAATTAATAAATTATTAATTTGAAAGAGAAAAACATATACATCGAATTATAATTACAATAAAGCTTTAGATAAGCTTTCGTCTGCATATAATATTACTATAAGATTAATTAATATTTTTAATTTGTTTTAATAATGATAACATTTTTTTGTTACTATATATTGTTTGTTTAATTAAATTACTTGTACTAATTTAAGATGAGAGATATTTATTGCTTTTATCATTACTATGGTTGTGATTCTGTTTTGATATAAAACTAAATTGAAATAATTGAGACTAAATTTTGAAAAATTTGCAATCAGTAAGAGCTTTTATATATATTGTTATTACATTTGAAGAGTATATTTTTTAAAAATAATAATAATATTAAAAATTCATCTATTTGGTTTTAAATTATTTTGTACAAGCATTATTGAAAGGTTGATTCAGAAGTATGTAGTACTATGTGCTGGTTCATATTGATTTCTATTTCGCTCTTAAGAATACATTTTCATATGCGAATACAACTTAAAACCTTTTCGAGTGAAATTATTATTTTGCTCGTATAATAATATTATGCTTAGGGTTAATTACAATTAACCACAACAGTCGAAACTTATAGAAACACAAAAAAAAATTAACAAGACCTACTCACATTGACATCTATGTTAGGAATAAAATCAAACATTAGAGGAATGATTTACCAAGAATTATAGGGTATCCACCCAAAAACAATAGAATCATCAATAATTTTCAGAAAATAAATTTTCAGAAGAATTATGGTACCTTCGAAGTCACAATTTACTAGATTATCAAAGGATTTGGAGTTAGAGAGACTGTGGGAAATAAGCCAAATTTTGTGCCATAAAGTCGTGGATATCTTGTTGCTTGAAAATGACAATGCGAAATTTAAAATTCTGAGTGGCGAAACTCAACAAACAAAACATATGGTTTTTGGGCAGTAGAGAACAAACAAACTGTTCATCTGGTACAATTACTCGCGAACGTTATCGTGATATGATAAGGTACTTTCTCTAAACAAAAATTACTTGCCAATTTGACTAGTCCCTTCAATATATAACGAATGCAATTTTTTTGTTTTTTTTTAAATTATGTGCTCACAAAAAAGCATACACTAGATGGTGTTTAATTAGTCTATACACTACCCTTAAAATTTTTATGGTATAGAATAGAAACAATGTTACGAGCTTTTTTGTGAGCTCTCAAAAAGATCGTATTAGCAAATCCTGATATTTTTCTTTAAATTTTTAGGTGTAAGCATTAAAAAACGGAATTTTTTTATGATGTTTGAGCCTTTATTGTGGAAAAATGTTACAAGATTTTTTATTCAAAGTATTTGCCCATCGCATCCCAGAAAATCTGCGCTAGCTTGGCGGCCACAAACGATCGACCCAATTTTCGATACCTTGAACTGAAGTGAAGCGTATTCCTAATACGGCACTCTGCATGGATCAAAATAAAGTGGGCTATAAGGTGGGTGAGGCAGAATTTCCCATCAGTTATTTTCCAGGTAATTTTTGACAGGCACCGCAATGAGCGAGCGTTATTGTGGTGGAAAATGACTGACTCGTGTCTGGTCGCATGTCCGTTCTGCCTAGATTTTCTGCTTCAATCGGATTAATTGTTGACGAGACTTAACCATTGATGGTTTGACCACTTGGCAACAGCTCATAGTGGATTACACCTAGCTGATTCCACCAAATGCACAGTATGACCTTGGCCCCGTGAATATTCGGCTTTGGTGTCGATGGGCCGGTCTTGCTTTTCTTGACATACGTTTTTTCCGCATGGGATTATCGTAACGGATCCATCTTTCATCACTTATTTTGTCGCGCTCGAGTAGCATTTCGGACACGCAAAATCGTCTTTCCACGTCTCTTGGCTTCAACTCGTATGGTACTAAATTTTCCATCTTTTGGATGAATCTCAAGGCTTTCAAACGTTGGAAATGGTTGCTTGATCAACTTTCAATGATTCTTCATCGTTAAACTTTTCGGTTGACCAGGACGCTATTTGTCCTTGATGTCAAAAACACCACTTTTGAAGCGACTAAACCATTCAAATCACTGTGTTTTTGAAGAAGCATGCTTACCATACAAATCCACAAGCAAACGATGACTTTTAGCGGCAGGTTTGTTTGCGAAAAAGTAACTCAATAAAACTTCACGTAAATACGGTTTTTATTCGTAAATTTGATAAATTTTCCATCGTTGAAATGTAATATTTTTTATAGGTTTGTGGCGTTCACAGCAAAGTACATAAAATAATTATGATTCACACAAATAGAATGAACAGTCACGCCAGTAAAAAAGAAAATTACCAAAATCGAAAAAGAAAAACAGTTTCGATTCTAATTCGCTAGCACTATAATTCGCTAGCATTGTTGCAACAAAGACTTATATTAAGTCCTGTCGCATATGCCTGATGAGATGAACTTGATCTTTTCGATCACATAGCCTAGCGACTCAAAAATGACGTCACCAAATCAAAACTGGTCTAAGTAAACCTTAGTAAATATAACAGAATATATAAAGATGTCATATACTTCAAAGAGACTCAACGTCTTAACGGCTGTTTGATTCCAGTGCCTTACCTGTTAATCAATGCCACATAGGACTTCCAATATAATTCCCATCAGAAGACACGTTCACACCTATCTCACCATCAATATCATTCTCATAGCCTACAGGCTCGCGATTTATAAACTTTTTAAGCTCAAACATCAATATTCGCTTTTTTTTGAGCTCATAAATCGGTTAACATTATTAGTTATAAAAACACTTGGTTTATGTTGTTAAATAAACAGTATTGTAACATTGCTTCTATAGTTTATAGGCTAAAGGTGTGTGTTAAAGATCAAATTTATATTTTCTAGCAAGGTCAAAATTTATAATTTATATCCGTTATAGAGTTGCAATATGCATTATCTCCGTACCGGAATGGTACGGCCTGGCGTATGAACTCAGTACTATATGTGCCATAACGATAGTTTTCCTATTTATAATACTAACGAAATTCGGAAACTTAATCTATTCTTGCCCATTTATCTGTACAGCAATGACGCCTTTACCAAAAATGTTGTTGCCTTTATTCAACTCCACTTGATTTCTACAATATTCTGAAATTCAAATAATCCAATTAACATAAATAAATTCAACCTTTTTTCAAACTTGCACTGTTGTTGTATTTTAATTTAATTTGATTTTTATTTATTTATTTATTTGGTTCAATAGAAATTTAATCAGATGGAAAAATAAATAACAAAATTAAGTGAAACGTCTATGTTGTTGATGAGGATGATGATGATGATAGGGGGATAATAAAAATCAAAAGTACGAAATCGTTTTCCATCATTTTACCATTAAATGTTGTATGGTTAAATTTATCACAAATAAATAAATAATTTTAAAATAAATAAATATTTACCAGATGAGTGACCATATTCCTTTGGTGGATAATCAGTGTAAAATACACTCTGTCCAATTGCTACGGTGCCTTTGCGATCGATTGGACTGTTTTGCGCCGAACTGCCATGATTCATTTCTGTTCGAACTGGAAATATAATTTCAGTTTGTGTTATCCGTGATGATTCATTATTGCGTGGTGATGGTGCTTTTTGGTTGTGATTGAAAATAAAAAAAATGTGAAATTAGAAAAAGTTTAGATTTGGAAAAATTCGATTTAATTTAATTTTCTATTTTGGTGAGTGATTTCTGTGTACTCTGTGTTTACTAATTTAATTCCCTAGCAGATTAAATATCTTTCGGCCAGATTATCAAAATCTTGTTCTTCCTGTTCTATCTCGTTCCTTTTCTATTCCAAATTATCGTTTTGGAGCCGAAGCTTTGTATTGAGCTTTTTTTACAAACGATTGAACAAACACTTGTAAAAGCTTTGGAATGTGTTGATGCTTCCTGGAGCTGTATAAGCAGTCAAAAGTCGTTGAATTGAATATGAATTGAATACGAATTGAATATGAATTGAATATGAATTGAATATGAATTGAATATGAATTGAATATGAATTGAATATGAATTGAATACGAATTGATTATGAATTGAATATGAATTGAATATGAATTGAATTTGAATTGAATATGAATTGAATATGAATTGAATATGAATTGAATATGAATTGAATATGAATTGAATATGAATTGAATATGAATTGAATATGAATTGAATATGAATTGAATATGAATTGAATATGAATTGAATATGAATTGAATATGAATTGAATATGAATTGAATATGAATTGAATATGAATTGAATATGAATTGAATATGAATTGAATATGAATTGAATATGAATTGAATATGAATTGAATATGAATTGAATATGAATTGAATATGAATTGAATATGAATTGAATATGAATTGAATATGAATTGAATATGAATTGAATATGAATTGAATATGAATTGAATATGAATTGAATATGAATTGAATATGAATTGAATATGAATTGAATATGAATTGAATATGAATTGAATATGAATTGAATATGAATTGAATATGAATTGAATATGAATTGAATATGAATTGAATATGAATTGAATATGAATTGAATATGAATTGAATATGAATTGAATATGAATTGAATATGAATTGAATATGAATTGAATATGAATTGAATATGAATTGAATATGAATTGAATATGAATTGAATATGAATTGAATATGAATTGAATATGAATTGAATATGAATTGAATATGAATTGAATATGAATTGAATATGAATTGAATATGAATTGAATATGAATTGAATATGAATTGAATATGAATTGAATATGAATTGAATATGAATTGAATATGAATTGAATATGAATTGAATATGAATTGAATATGAATTGAATATGAATTGAATATGAATTGAATATGAATTGAATATGAATTGAATATGAATTGAATATGAATTGAATATGAATTGAATATGAATTGAATATGAATTGAATATGAATTGAATATGAATTGAATATGAATTGAATATGAATTGAATATGAATTGAATATGAATTGAATATGAATTGAATATGAATTGAATATGAATTGAATATGAATTGAATATGAATTGAATATGAATTGAATATGAATTGAATATGAATTGAATATGAATTGAATATGAATTGAATATGAATTGAATATGAATTGAATATGAATTGAATATGAATTGAATATGAATTGAATATGAATTGAATATGAATTGAATATGAATTGAATATGAATTGAATATGAATTGAATATGAATTGAATATGAATTGAATATGAATTGAATATGAATTGAATATGAATTGAATATGAATTGAATATGAATTGAATATGAATTGAATATGAATTGAATATGGAATTTTGGTGAGTGATTTCTGTGTACTCTGTGTTTACTAATTTAATTCCCTAGCAGATTAAATATCTTTCGGCCAGATTATCAAAATCTTGTTCTTCCTGTTCTATCTCGTTCCTTTTCTATTCCAAATTATCGTTTTGGAGCCGAAGCTTTGTATTGAGCTTTTTTTACAAACGATTGAACAAACACTTGTAAAAGCTTTGGAATGTGTTGATGCTTCCTGGAGCTGTATAAGCAGTCAAAAGTCGTTGAATTGAATATGAATTGAATACGAATTGAATATGAATTGAATATGAATTGAATATGAATTGAATATGAATTGAATATGAATTGAATATGAATTGAATACGAATTGATTATGAATTGAATATGAATTGAATATGAATTGAATTTGAATTGAATATGAATTGAATATGAATTGAATATGAATTGAATATGAATTGAATATGAATTGAATATGAATTGAATATGAATTGAATATGAATTGAATATGAATTGAATATGAATTGAATATGAATTGAATATGAATTGAATATGAATTGAATATGAATTGAATATGAATTGAATATGAATTGAATATGAATTGAATATGAATTGAATATGAATTGAATATGAATTGAATATGAATTGAATATGAATTGAATATGAATTGAATATGAATTGAATATGAATTGAATATGAATTGAATATGAATTGAATATGAATTGAATATGAATTGAATATGAATTGAATATGAATTGAATATGAATTGAATATGAATTGAATATGAATTGAATATGAATTGAATATGAATTGAATATGAATTGAATATGAATTGAATATGAATTGAATATGAATTGAATATGAATTGAATATGAATTGAATATGAATTGAATATGAATTGAATATGAATTGAATATGAATTGAATATGAATTGAATATGAATTGAATATGAATTGAATATGAATTGAATATGAATTGAATATGAATTGAATATGAATTGAATATGAATTGAATATGAATTGAATATGAATTGAATATGAATTGAATATGAATTGAATATGAATTGAATATGAATTGAATATGAATTGAATATGAATTGAATATGAATTGAATATGAATTGAATATGAATTGAATATGAATTGAATATGAATTGAATATGAATTGAATATGAATTGAATATGAATTGAATATGAATTGAATATGAATTGAATATGAATTGAATATGAATTGAATATGAATTGAATATGAATTGAATATGAATTGAATATGAATTGAATATGAATTGAATATGAATTGAATATGAATTGAATATGAATTGAATATGAATTGAATATGAATTGAATATGAATTGAATATGAATTGAATATGAATTGAATATGAATTGAATATGAATTGAATATGAATTGAATATGAATTGAATATGAATTGAATATGAATTGAATATGAATTGAATATGAATTGAATATGAATTGAATATGAATCGAATATGAATTGAATATGAATTGAATATGAATTGAATATGAATTGAATATGAATTGAATATGAATTGAATATGAATTGAATATGAATTGAATATGAATTGAATATGAATTGAATATGAATTGAATATGAATTGAATATGAATTGAATATGAATTGAATATGAATTGAATATGAATTGAATATGAATTGAATATGAATTGAATATGAATTGAATATGAATTGAATATGAATTGAATATGAATTGAATATGAATTGAATATGAATTGAATATGAATTGAATATGAATTGAATATGAATTGAATATGAATTGAATATGAATTGAATATGAATTGAATATGAATTGAATATGAATTGAATATGAATTGAATATGAATTGAATATGAATTGAATATGAATTGAATATGAATTGAATATGAATTGAATATGAATTGAATATGAATTGAATATGAATTGAATATGAATTGAATATGAATTGAATATGAATTGAATATGAATTGAATATGAATTGAATATGAATTGAATATGAATTGAATATGAATTGAATATGAATTGAATATGAATTGAATATGAATTGAATATGAATTGAATATGAATTGAATATGAATTGAATATGAATTGAATATGAATTGAATATGAATTGAATATGAATTGAATATGAATTGAATATGAATTGAATATGAATTGAATATGAATCGAATATGAATTGAATATGAATTGAATATGAATTGAATATGAATTGAATATGAATTGAATATGAATTGAATATGAATTGAATATGAATTGAATATGAATTGAATATGAATTGAATATGAATTGAATATGAATTGAATATGAATTGAATATGAATTGAATATGAATTGAATATGAATTGAATATGAATTGAATATGAATTGAATATGAATTGAATATGAATTGAATATGAATTGAATATGAATTGAATATGAATTGAATATGAATTGAATATGAATTGAATATGAATTGAATATGAATTGAATATGAATTGAATATGAATTGAATATGAATTGAATATGAATTGAATATGAATTGAATATGAATTGAATATGAATTGAATATGAATTGAATATGAATTGAATATGAATTGAATATGAATTGAATATGAATTGAATATGAATTGAATATGAATTGAATATGAATTGAATATGAATTGAATATGAATTGAATATGAATTGAATATGAATTGAATATGAATTGAATATGAATTGAATATGAATTGAATATGAATTGAATATGAATTGAATATGAATTGAATATGAATTGAATATGAATTGAATATGAATTGAATATGAATTGAATATGAATTGAATATGAATTGAATATGAATTGAATATGAATTGAATATGAATTGAAGATGAATTTTATTTTTTTAAATTGAAAAGAGTTTACATTCAACTCACACAAACCAATAATATTTCAATGGTTCACTCGATTTAGGTTCAACATTTTGAATAGTAAAATCTTATGTTTCTTGTCATTTTTATCAGTCCAATGATTTTTCTGGTTATCAAAACGTCCTTAACATTAACATTGATAAGATTTTTTTTAAATAAAAATATTTTTGAGGTTATACATTAAGGAAACACCAAAATGAAAAAAACATACGGTACATTGTATTGTATATAAAAACAATCTCGAACGAGGATACATAACAGCAACCAAGCAACAAAATAGTAAACTGAAATATGTATGTACATACATATGAATGTAGTACTCGTTCTAAGAAAAAGGACATATGGTATTTCAGGAATTTATATTTCATATTTAGGAAAAACCAGAAATTTTTCCGAAAATGGAAAAAGCAAAAATATAAAAATTTATTACAGTTTATTTTTTGAATGAAAATCGTAAAAAAAAATCTAATCCTTATGTATGGTGCGCTCACGATGCTGAGGGTATTGTTTGTTTAGTTGTTGTCGATTTAAATAGTTGGATACTTCTCGTCGTTGGTTAGCTGAGATTTTAGCAAACAAAGACCATATGTCGAATATAAAATGATAACACAACAGTATCGAAATAAATTGTATATGTTTTATGAACTGTAAAGGTCAATTTTATACAATATTGGATGTTTGTGAAACAAAAGCAGACACAAGGAAGGGTCAGCAGAATGATAGCTTAAAGTTTAAGAATAAGTTTTTGTGATAAAATATAAGAGTAGGAGGATGTGCATACAACGTATGCGATATAATCAAGGTAGTTGCTTACCGGAAAAATAATGCAAGATAAATTTGGATAAAACCTTATTGGATTGAGCTATTTTGACTGAATAATTTCAATCTTAAATCTTATTAAGGCTGGACATACATACAAACACAGAATCGAATATACCCGTGTAAGGTCAATGAAAATTTCAAGGCACTGCCATTTAAAAAAACTTTTAATGTCAGTGAAAGCTGAGCTAGGTTATTGACCAAATAGTAATATGTGGTCTATATTCTTATCCCGTGGCTTCTTAAAAGGTTATTGAAGTCATCATTGTACATCGAAAATTGGTTAAAAATTGTTTGTAGTCTGTTGAACCAACCACCACATAACTCCCATATCTCGGTCATTCATATTTACATGGTCTTGCTGCTTTACTGATACATATGTATATAGTATATCTCATCCATCTGAAGGACTAATAAAAAGGATATCGTCTCCTCTTTTGTTATTGGTTTTTTGTAGTATTTAATACGAAAAAGGAAGTATTGTGTTGTTATGTTATTTTGTGAACTTTTTTGTACTTTTATGTGTTCGTTTGATTGTGTAAATACAAACGTGCTACATTGGAAAATTTGTAGAGTTGTTTTTCCTCTCGTTTAACGTTGTTGTTGATATCGTTGTAAACGGATTGTTTCCAATATATCTATATGTGTGTACTCGTGTATAAGAATATATACATTATGTAGTAGCGAAGGAAAAGCAAATAAAATAAACATAAAAAATTGTGTATCTTACAACCTACATACTATATATAAGAAGAAGAAAACAACAATCATATACTCTGTGTGTTATATATAGAGAGATGAAAATATGTGATCGATTAGAAGTTTCTGTAGCTTTATGGTATCGTATCGTCATTGTATATGGTATATATAAATAGCATGTATAATAATAACAGTAAAAATACAAAATAAGGTTTATATATCGAAGATATATAATATTCTTAGATTATTAACTTACTTTCCTTTGGTTGTTCCGAAATCACATGTGTTATCTGTTTTGATGGTGTGGATGGTAATGGAATTTCTGAAAAGATTATATATATATATATATATACAATGATAAGATGAAAATAAAACTGTGCTGTAATAAAAATCTGTAACAGAAATAAAATTTCAAAATGCAACATTTGATATCGCCGCATAATGTAAATATATAAAATATGTTCATAACACAATGTCTCCGTATATATCATATGAGAGCGTGGACTAGTTTATCGGTCGCATTGCGACAGATACTATAAAATTTATATCCAAATTCGATCAGTCAGTTATATATATTATAAATAGTCGATTATTGTAAATTAAAGTAAAAAAAACTGAACCGCAAATGTGATTTAGTCTCGTATCGTATACATATACGTGAGATAGCATATGACAACCTGATAAATCACCACAGATTTATATTCTGTGCTAAGTACCATATGTGTCTTTTTCAATTTTCATTTATTGTGTATATTATATATAAATAACATTACAGTATATAGAGATTTTTGATGAAAAGCTTTAAATTTATGAGCTTTCATATTTTTGATTTTGATTAGTTTTGAATTATAAATTTTCTGATTAAAATTGTTGTACCTCACAACTTTATGACTTTTCATTTATTACACAGGTCACCAAAACTATAAATATGTTTTACGATTGCCAGTTCGTTTAATAGTTACGTATTGATTATAGTTGACATGCCATAAAGTTACAAAAACGTGAAAACTATCTATTTATATATAGACATTGCAAAAGTCCCCCACAAATATTTATTTTTGTTTTTATTTCATTTCCTTTAGGGAGTTTGCCAGTCTATATAGTACCTGGGCGTATAAATGTTGAGAAGACAGTTGTTTGTGTCATTAATAATAACCAAAATTTCAAACTTTTTTTTTATGGTTAGAGCCGAGAGATAACTGTCAACAGGTGTTAGAATTTGGTGTTTTTATTAAAAGCTTTTATATATAGGGAGGGAATTACTATGTGTGAGTTGTCTACGATTATATGATACATTTATATTGTGACTCTAATTATTTAGTTAGCTGTTGATTGATAGATAGTTAAGCTTTATTACAAAAGATAAATATATTTAACAACCAAAGCTATGTAATAATTTAAATTTACAAACAAAGGTTGAGGCATGATTTAACAACAAAAGTGTCATTTGATCGAAGAGAAATGTCTAGGTTGGACCTTTATTCAGTGCAATCCATAATGTTTGAAATTTATTGTAAACCTAATGACGAAACGAAACAAGCCTCATGAGGCAATTCAGAGATTTGGAAAATCTTCTCAGATAAATAATACTAGAAGTCATAAACTAATAAACTTGCTATTTTCTAGAGCAGTCACGCATTCTTAGAGGCAGTGAAAAGTTGTGAAAAAGTATGACAGGGAGCGGGAAAGCATAACGTGCCATACTATCTATATGGATATTTCATGGCTGTCGACTAATGGTGGGTGCAGGTATTTCTATAAACGCCCGTACGAACTTTGTGTTTCTATAGTTGGGACTCCATTTAAATGGACTGCAATTTAAAATACTGCATTACAAAAAGTTTGAAACGTTGCTATTCATTATTTGGATGAGGTGATTGAATAGTATGCTAGGATATAGTCTAAGGTAAACGGAGTAGGTTTAGAAAATATAATTCGTTGTGTTGCCGTAAACACAAATATTTTCTGAAAACATGTAGCTTCGGGAATTTTAGCAGAAATATTATCGTACTGACAGAGAATTATAAGTCAGGATGTGAATGCAACATACTGAAGTATTTACATCGGGCCCCAATAGCATTTTTATAACAACGCGAAACTAAAACAGGAACATTTGAAACTATTACACTTCGAAGACCTGAAACCACTACAAACAGTTTTTTTAAAAATTAATATTGAATAAAAACTTCAATAATTTTATTAAACGTAAGGAGCGATTGACATGATGTTTAATTTGCTTTTAGATAAATATGAAACCTGAAGCGTTTGCATCCATCGGTAAAATGGAAAAAAACCTCATAAATGCTATTTGAGAGGATAATCTGTAATGGATTTACTAAGATATGAATATATGAATCGAATACGCATAAAAATTGGAACTGGCATACCAACAAAATTCCATAGTGCACTTCCATAGTGAAAACCGCTACTGAAGTTACATTTCATAATGATAGTGCGACTAAGTATTGAAAAATTGTGACTAAAAAGAGATAAACAAAAACTTGCTAATTTCTAAAGCAGTTTCGCACTCATTAAAGTCAGTGAAAAGATGTGAAAGAGTAGGGCACGGATCCGGTGAGCGATATGAATAGAGTTCCTTATTATCAAGGGTTATATTTCATGGAAGTCTACTAATGGTACGAGCATATATTTCTATAGACGCCCCTACCGACCTGGTTTTTTCTAGAGTTATGTAGTTCCATATTTCTAATTATTTCGATGAGATTGGAGGTGATCGAATGGTATGCTAGGATGTCGTATAAGCCAACGGGAGTACGTCCAGAAATATGTTCATTGTGTTACCCAAAACACAAATGAATCGATTATGGAAGCGTTACCTGAATTAAGAGCAAAAGACTCGTCATTTCGTGTGTTATCAAACGAACTTTTTTCTTGCCAAGCAATGACGATTCATTTATCAGAGCGACCAAGGCAATTTGTTTATAATTTCTGGGTAAAATATTTAATTTTTAAGCAATGTTCTCTTTAACTAGGCCATTTAATTGTTTTGATTATAACCAATTAGGGATATTTCGGCATGGGAACACACATGTAGCCGTATGATATTTATTCATCATCATTATATAGAAGATGTTACGCACATTAAATTCGAATTTAATTCGGAATTATGATAGTTGGACAAGCTAATCTATAAAAGATAACAGTAACAAAAATTGGGCAGCTAAGTCAGTTGAAGTTACAGAAATATTTGAGCTTGGGTTTAAATCTTTGCTATTAAGGATACCTTTATCTTACTATGGTGCCAGCAAAACAATAAAACGAAATTTTATCAAAAACCTGATTGGTTAAAAATTTAAATATCCTAAACTGGTTGGTTTCGTCATCTAGAACTTCAGGAACGGACTATACTTTTACAATTCAATCCACTGTTAAGACATCTATAGGGAAGGAGTATTTTGTATATAGCTGAGAACGAGGTAAAGGTGTTGGCATGAATCTGGTCAGTAATAATACAAATGTAATAGAAATAATCTTTGAGTAAATATGACAGAAGAACTCTTACTGAGATATTTCTAACTCTTAAAATGCAGTCTCAAAAATGCTAGCCAGAATTTTAACAATTAATGTGATTTAATGAATCTCTCATAACAAAAGTTTGACAAAGGTATCAAGACCTCGCAACTGGTAATTGTGTTTTTAATAAGTCCTTTTGTGGTTAGCGAGGAAACAAGTTTTCTAGATGAATAGGTTAGGTTAGGTTAGAGTGGCTGCTAACGCACACTTAGACCGTTGCCGGTCCTTTTTCTAGATTAATAACTAGTGCATGACTTTTGTAATACACAACACTGTCTCTGGATTTCTAATAAAATACAGGAGGTATAATGAACGTATTATGAAATACACAGAGGTTATTATGAAATCATCCGGGAGGCTATTATGAAATTTTTACGATTTCGGAAAATACGAAATCGTAAAAATTTCACTATAGACCCCTCCCCGATATCCGATTTTTTTCCGATATCGAAAAATCTGATCCGCCTCATGAAGTTAGCACGTTTGTAATAAAAATTTTCATAATAGTCCCCTAGTTTTTCAAAAACTTCAAGAATATTGTCTTTTAGACTATGCTCTGAGATATGATAAAAAACGATTCCAAGAATGAAAATACATGGACAGTAATCCTTAATTTGTGCGGGAATAACGTTCTGAAAAAACAATGCGAAAACTGAAACCGCGCACTGTGGACCCACTTTTGTATTAAATTTCGGGAATACGTTTCAGTATTTGGGGAATACTGATGAGTGTGATATTCCACCAAGGATTTTGTAAAAAAAACTTGTTAATAGTGATTGCTTTTTATCTCTTGAATTATGAAGTTAGTAGCTTCTTAGATTGCCAATTATCAAAAATTCTGAGAGTGCTTTGCTTTAACTTCTTTGACTATTTTTGCATCATCATTTTCGACTTTTTTCGACATTATTATTTGCGAATCTCGTTACATATCTTCAACAGAAAAATATTTTTGAGCACATTCAATAATATCAGAAATATCTTGTGAACCATTTTTATCAAATCTTTCAATTTTACTACGCCTTTCAAGAGTTTCCACTAGTGCTGTATATCCACAACTGCTTCCCTGATGCAACACTCAGGCTCAACTTTTGTTCCAAAAGGCATTCATATTGTATTTGGACATACATATTGACTTTCAAAGTGAGCAGACGTAATTTAATTTATTACAATTATTAAAAGTGCATACAATTTATTTGAAAAGTTTCAAGTATATTATTTTTATTAAAAAGTGCAGTGTCATAAAAAACATTACTGTGCATATCGTTATAAAGTGAAGTGTGTACATTATTAAGTGATGATGACCTAGATTTAGGGTCATTATTCATGGAATAATGTTGAGGTGTATAAAGCAATGAATAAAACAGGAAAAGGAGAAAATACCCCAGGTGGTACACCAACTGCCCAGTTGGTCAATCCATCCTCTAACGAGGCAGACTCAATAGTTTCTGGGATGAGCCCATTCATAAGAAGTTCAAAGTTGGCAAGACCACCAACTAGAGAACATCTCTGTCGTGAAAACACGAAAGGGTTTACCCTGGGTGATAGATTATTTACCAAATTGGCTAACTCACACTCTTCGTGCGGTTCCATGGATTCTGACGAGAATCACCTTTTGCATGTTAGTCAGATCAATTTTGAAACAGCGAATCCGTTTCAACAGCAGCAAATATAGCAAAATTATATACCAAAAGAAGTAGCAAAGGCAGTCCTTCAACTGAAAATGATGGACATTCTAATTTAGAAAAATAAAATCAAGCACTAAAACAAAAAATTGAAGACATGGAGTTACTAATCTCCAATCTTCAACGCAAGTTGATATGCCTGAGTACAGATAAAACAAATTTAAAAACGGAAGACAAAACCTTAAACATAGAAGTGGCAGACATCGAAGTACAACCAAAAAGAGACAAGTCGCAGAAGAATGAATATTCAACGGACGAGGAAGAGTTAAAAAGGGAAACTAACTGGATGTTGAAGAAGAAAAATGCTAAACAAAATAAGAGAAATAAAGAAAGAAAAGCTGACTCCTCACCAGAGGTAGCAAAATCACCAGAACGGCAACCAGCTCAACAAAATGAAGCACCGAAGGTGAAAGCCCCACCACCGATTTATATAGTAGGAGTAACCAACTATTCAGAAATCCAAAGTGTAATGAGTTTTGTTACGGAACAAGATTACAAAATCACTGCGCTGAACAATAATGTATGGAAGATTAACACTTCTAATCCAAACGCATACAGATACTTGTCAATAAAGCTGAATACGAAGAAATATCAATGGTACACGTACGAAAATAAAAACGATCGTCCCATCAAGGTCATGGCAAGAGGTCTACATCAAACCTGTGAAAGTAATTCAATAATGGAAGACCTAGAAAATAAGGGATTTAAAATCCTTGATGCCGTGAATATTATTAAAAAAGAAAGACGTAGCGGAGAGAACCGACTAGAAGCAGTTTCAAAAAGAAAACTTCTCCTGTTCATGCTATCGTTTGATAAATCCAAGCAAATAGAAAAAATTTACAATATAAATGACATACTAAACATGCGAGTTAAGATTGAAGCTGTTAAAAAAAGCAGTACAAAAATAGTACAATGTAAAAAATGTCAAGGCTATAACCATACGCAAAGATGCGCACGCGGACCAAGATGTGTCAAATGTGCTGGAAAGCACCCAATACAAACTTGCAAACTATCTAAAGAAGAACCAGCAAAATGTATATACTGTAATGGTCAGCATCCGGCGAACTACAGAGGATGTGAGGTTGCCAAGCAACTACAGAAAATTAGGGATCAGGCACGCAAACCACTTCTAAGTCATCCAAACAAGGATCGTGCAAGAAATGAAGTACATATGCGTAGGGAGAATTATACATATGCGCAGGTCACTTCAAATTTGAGAGAATCTGTCACCAGCGGAACTGAAAAATTCAAAAACACTGTCCAAGCAATAAATTAAATAGCCTTGAGGAACAGAATAAACTAAATAAGTTAATTCTGGATCGACTCAATCTGCTGGAAATACCAAGTTCCAAAATAGCTAAAAAGAAATAATGTCTGCTATGCATAGTTCAGTTCATAATTCCATAGCAAAAACCAGACACCAAAACTACTCATTAAGAATAGCCATATGGAATGCAAACGGATTAACACAACATCTAGCAGAATTAGAACTATTTTTAAACGCTGAGAAAATAAATATATGTTTAATATCAGAAACATATTTTACCAGAAGCTCATATGTATCAATCCGTAGATATACTTGTTATCATACAACACATCCAACAGAAGGGACAATAGGGACAATAGTAATCATCATGAAGAACTGAAAATAGAAAAAGAATCCATGCAAGTAACAACCGTGACAGTTAACTTTGGTTATCACAACACCTGTAATATATTGTTCCCGCGGTACAACCTAAAGAAAGAAGACTATATAAACTTGTTCTAGAAATTAGGAAGTAACTTCATTATCGGAGGTGACTTTAATGCCAAAAATACCTTTTGGGGTTCAAGATTAACCTCTCCAAAAGGCAAAGAATTACTTGCAGCTGGTCGATACTCAAACTGTGAATTTTACTCAGGAGGGAAATCAACGTACTGGCCATCTGATTCTAAAAAAATACCAGACCTTATAGATTTCTACATCACTAAAGGCATATCGGAACGCTACATCTTCTTAGAAAATTACGAAAATCTAATATCTGATCATTCTCCTGTTATTATGACGGTTAGTGAAAATGTTATAAAAAAAATTAATTCACCTCAGCTCACAAACAACAAAACAAATTAGGAATTGTTTAAGAAGTTAGTAGAGGAAAGAATAGAACTTCAAGTACCAATCAAAACTGAAAATGAAATTGAAGAGGAACTAGAAAAGCTCTTTGATGTCACACAATGGTCCGCTTAGGAATGCACTCCCAAATTATTACTGAGGAAAGAAAACTTCGTTATTTACCCAATAGAAGTAAGAGAACTAGTGCAGGAGAAACGAAAAGCCCGAAAGAAATGGCAGACTACGCGTGCGCCGCAAGATAAAAACACCTTAAACAACTTATGCATCAAACTTAAGGCACTTATAAAAACAGTGAAAAATTAAAGAATTGGGAAATACCTATGTTCTCTAGCTCCAACTAAATAAACCGAATATTCCATCTGAAAAGCAACAAAAGGGTTGAAACAACCAAAAACGCAGATCCCTCCAATCAAAACAAACAATGGAAAATGGGCTAGAAGTGTGAAAGACCTATTTGCTGAACATCTTGAACAAACATTTCAACCTCCAAGTCGTCAGACCAGTTACGAAAACACTACTGATACGCATAGAACATCTGACTTGGAAGATTTCAACCCTGTAACATTGAAAGAACTAAAAGCTGAAATTAAGAACTAATAAGTTCTTAATTTCAGCTCGTGGTTACGATCTCATAACAGGGCAAATAATGAAGGAACTGACTGAAAACGGCACCCGTAAATTATTGCATATAGTCAATGCGATACTCAGGAAAAATATCTAACAATGCAGTGGAAAGTAGCAGAAGTAATAATGATTCCGAAACCTGGCAAGCCGCCGAATGATAGGAAATCTTACCGGCCAATTTCACTTTAACCAACAATAGCGAAATTGTTTGAGAGGCCGTTGCTCAAAAGATTAAAAAGAATCATAGAACAAAAAAATCTTATCCCAAATCATCAGTTTGGTTTCAGAGAAAAGCACTCAACTATAGAGCAGGTCCATAGGCTTACATATGTCATTGAGTGCATTAGAGAGAAAACAGGTTTGCTCTAGTATCTTCTTAGATGTGGCACAGGCCTTCGATAAGGTGTGGCACAGAGGTTTACTCTTCAAACTTCATAGAGATTTACCAAAACAATATTATATGATTTTAAAGTCATACATTGAAAATCGCCACTTTCGGGAGAAATATAAAGAAGAATATTCCGAGCTAAAAAGGATATCGGCAGGAGTCCCCAGGGTAGTGTTTGGGACCTATTCCTTACCTGCTCTACACCAGAGATTTACCTCAATTAAACGTAGTTACCGTTGCAACATTTGCAGATGATACTGCAGTTCTCTCAGTAGGAGACACTATCGAGGAATCTACAACGAAACTTCAAGAAGCATGTGACAAAATCATAAAATGGACTAAAATTTGGCGTATCGAGCTCAATGAATCGAAATCCACGCATGTGAATTTTACTAATCTTAAAATCAGCCACAAACCTCTAATCATTAACGGTCAGCAGATTCTGTATGCAAATAAGGCTAAATATTTAGGGATGACCTTAGATACCAGGCTCAGATGGAAAGAGCATGTTAAAAAGAAAAAAGATGAACTTAATATCAAATATCGAAAAATGTATTGGCTGCTCGGGAAAAACTCGGAATTGTCAACTGAAAATAAATTGCTGTTATATAAACAGGTGTTAAAACCGGTATGGACTTACGGATTACAGCTTTGGGGCTGTACAAAGAAAACCAACACTAAAATAATACAAACTTTTCAAAACAAAGTGCTACGAGGTATAGACCTAAATATCCAAACGATTGAAGAAGAAATAAAAATACTTGCCATAATTCATGGACAACGTATTTATCGACACATAAACGATGAACTTCGTGGTATGTTGGATACTTCACATGCAGTCAGACGATTGCACAGAACGAAACCACATGATTTAATGGATTAAGAACACCAGTGCAAAAATTATTTCAGTAAAATACCTATAAATAGAGCTGGCCAATGCGTCTCTTCGTATTCACAAGTGACTAAATTAAGAAAGAAAAATTACTAGATGAATTGTATTCAGTTGTAATAGTTAAAATAATAATAAAAAAAAAATATTGTATTTAGTTCAAACTATTCTTTACCTCATCCCAAACAAACTTAATATATTGTAAGGCGTCCAAGGTGTTGTATTGTTGCCAAAATTCACGAATTAAGAGTTTATCTGATCCATCCGTAGCTTCAACGTAGTTGGAATAACGTTCTTTTAAGATTATCTAGTTTAAATGCAGCAATGCCACAATACAACTAACGAGGTTGTATTTAGAGAAAGAAATACTTCCTTAACATTTGGCTGCCAATGTGCTGGGTGCATTGTCAAGAACGAGCAATTTTCAAGGAGGCAATGTTTTTATTTTATTTAATTCTCAGTTTTTACGCAAAAGTAATTACAAAACCAGCCTTATATGTTTGTTATAACATCCAGTGACATTTCCACATAAAAAGAGTTACAATCTGTCTTTTGCAATATTGAAACCAGGAGCAATGTTCACTTGCTTTGATAGATGTTTACCACTTTCTACTAGATTTGTCAAAAATTTTGAAAATGCTGATGCCGCTACTGTTTTAGCACAAGTCACTTCCCTCATTATTTTGATATTGTCTAAGTCCTGCCGACTTTTAAACTTTTCAAACCAAGAGAATTGATGTTCCCAAGAATTGGATTCTTCTTTTTTCAAGTGGTCAAAACTTGATAAGGCTTTGCTATGACTTATGCTGTTATTTTAAGGTTTTGATCCTTTATTCAAACGTTTAGCAATTTTTAGTCTTCTCTATTACAGAAATTCGAGTTTTTTTTTTGGTTGTTCAAGTCGAACGTGTCTTCTATTTATTTCTAAATTTTAATTTTAATTTATGTAAACTTATGTAAAAACGCGGTTTGTGTCATTTTAATTTTAATGTTTACTGATATTTATTGTAAGATGAGGTTGTAAGTCGCAATGGAATTTGCTCCAAAATCTATCACGTCAAATGTAACGGGTGATTTTTTAAGAGCTTGAGAACTTTTTTTTAAAAAAAACGCATAAAATTTGCAAAATCTCATCGGTTCTTTATTTGAAACGTTAGATTGGTCCATGACATTTACTTTTTGAAGATAATTTCATTTAAATGTTGACCGCGGCTGCGTCTTAGGTGGTCCATTCGGAAAGTCCAATTTTGGGCAACTTTTTCGAGCATTTCGGCCGGAATAGCCCGAATTTCTTCGGAAATGTTGTCTTCCAAAACTGGAATAGTTGCTGGCTTATTTCTGTAGACTTTAGACTTGACGTAGCCCCACAAAAAATAGTCAAAAGGCGTCAAATCGCATGATCTTGGTGGCCAACTTACCGGGCCATTTCTTGAGATGAATTGTTCTCCGAAGTTTTCCCTCAAAATGGCCATAGAATCGCGAGCTGTGTGGCATGTAGCGCCATCTTGTTGAAACCACATGTCAACTAAGTTCAGTTCTTCCATTTTTGGCAACAAAAAGTTTGTTAGCATCGAACGATAGCGATCGCCATTCACCGTAACGTTGCGTCCAACAGCATCTTTGAAAAAATACGGTCCAATGATTCCACCAGCGTACAAACCACACCAAACAGTGCATTTTTCGGGATGCATGGGCAGTTCTTGAACGGCTTCTGGTTGCTCTTCACTCCAAATGCGGCAATTTTGCTTATTTACGTAGCCATTCAACCAGAAATGAGCCTCATCGCTGAACAAAATTTGTCGATAAAAAAGCGGATTTTCTGCCAACTTTTCTAGGGCCCATTCACTGAAAATTCGACGTTGTGGCAGATCGTTCGGCTTCATTTATGAAATGTCAAAGCATACTGAGCATCTTTCTCTTTGACACCTTGTCTGAAATCCCGCGTGATCTGTCAAATACTAATGCATGAAAATCCTAACCACAAAAAAATCACCCGTTATATCTATATCACAGACAGTGTCGACAGGCGATAGTACCACATACATGCATGTATGCGCTGGTATTGCGATAACGTCTGCAACTCACACATTATAGGTATGATAGGGACACTAGATTTATTGATTAATCAAATGGTGATATTCTCACAAACAAAGGAATTGGCAAGTTCCAGAATACTGGAACTTAATAATGAGATCATATTAAGTTCCAGTGACTGCAAAAGTAAATGCAAAGAATCCAGATTACGGCTGAAATATCATCACTCGATGATATTTCAGCCGTAATCTGGATTTGTCGGTTCTTTAACTGGTTACTTTCCTCTTGCTGGTCGTGTTGTTTGGGTGTCATCTGGTTGCGATATGTCCACTCCAATTATGTCATTCGCTTGTGACGATGGAATAGCTGCATTTGATGCCACAGGGAGTTCCGTTGGTTGATTGATAACTGCGGATGGCTCCGGTTCATTATCACGTGATCGCAATTGATCATTGTGACGGCGTATAACGTTGCCATTTGAAGTCGCCACTTGGT
Source organism: Tipula lateralis (assembly GCA_963932295.1). Classification (NCBI taxonomy): domain Eukaryota; kingdom Metazoa; phylum Arthropoda; class Insecta; order Diptera; family Tipulidae; genus Tipula; species Tipula lateralis. The sequence goes on along the minus strand of OZ010738.1, from coordinate 91,919,851 downwards.
ATGAGACTGGTCCAGTTGTCTTCGTGACAATCGCTGGAATCCACTTAGGACCTGCAGCGTAGTTTCGGGCCCAAACGTCGGAATTTTCAGATAATACTCTAGTCTTGCGTTTAATACTCATTTTTTCTCTCGATACCGGAATTGTGTCAGGATGTAGCCGATCAAAATACGTCCCTATTCGACGGTTGAAAAGCAGTTCGGCTGGACTTTTTCCAGTACTAGTTGATGGCGTCGCATGGTGATGATGCAGGAATGTTGCCAATCGTTTACGAATATCACCACTGGGTTATTTCTTCAAGTAATCTTTTGTAGACCGTACCATTCGCTCAGCTTGTCCATTTGACGAAGGATGAAAACGAGCAATAAATGTATGGCGAATTCCGTTTTTCTTACAGAAATTATCGAAATCAGCTGAAGTAAACGCATTGCCGTTATCGCTTACGATGACTTCCGGAATACCATGTGTTGCGAAAATAGAACGAAGCGATTGAATAGCACACTCTGATGATGTAGATGATACTAGTTGCACTTCAAGCCATTTAGAGTACGAATCAACCACAATCAAAAATACTTTCGACTGGAATGGTCCGGCGAAATCTATGTGTAACCTCCACCATGATCTTTTAGTTTCCTCCCAGAAATGTATTGGTGCTTGGTGATTATCGCATTGAGATTCTTGGCATGGTATACAGGAACGGACAGCCATTTCAATATCTTCATCCATCTTAGGCCACCACACATAGCTCCTTGCCATCGATTTCATACGTACTACCCCTGGATGGGCTGTATGCAGTGCGGTGAGGATGGTCTTACGGTAGCATGATGGAATGATTGTGCGCTGCCCCCAAAGGAGGCAATCCTTGATACAATTTATTTAATTTTTTCGGGTCCAAAAAGGTTTGAAAGGGTCGTCCACCTTCTCAGGCCATCCTCTCATGCACCATGAAAATACGCGTGATGGAATATGGTCTTTCTGTGTCGACCTTGCTATATCCTCTGCCAGAACAACTGGATGTTCGAGTGATTTTATCAACATTACCTCCTCTTCTTCATCAATTGGTTGTGTTATATTATCAGGCAGACGACTAAGAGCATCTGCGTTGCAATTATCCTTGCCTGGACGGTAAATCAGGCGATAATGGTAAGCATTCAGGAATACGCTCCAGCGCATCATTCTTGGAGACAAGACATGCGGTGTAGGCTTATCTGGATTGAATAATTCTAGGAGCGGTTTGTGATCGGTCACGATTGTAAACTCACGACCATAGGCAAAATCGTGAAACTTTTTTACGCCGGCGATAATTGATAAGGCCTCTTTCTCAATTTGAGCATATCGACGTTCGGTGGCTGTGAGCGTCCTAGAAAAGAAAGCAATCGGACGGTCCTTATAACCCACCTTATGTGACAACACTACCCCGATGCCGTATGAGGAACCATCACATTCTAACAGCAATGGCAGTTGCTCGTCATATGGTCTGAGAACATTATTGGTTGGAAGATCAGCTTTAAGGTCGTCAAAACTTCTTTGTTGAGCAGTGGACCACTTCCACTTGATATTGTTATGAAGAAGTTGATGTAGCGGCTCTGCAATTGTAGCTTTCCCTTTAACGAATACGTGGTAGAAATTCAACAGACCCAAAAAAGCTTGAAGTTGGGTTTTATTTGTTGGTGGCGGTGTATTTCGGATTGCTTTAAACTTATCTTCGGTAGGACGAAGACCATTGGAGTCGATTTGGTATCCCAGGAAATCACACATTTATCTTTTCGAAGACGAATTCCCGCTTCATCAAAACGAAGAAAGATTTGGCTCAATCTTTCGTGTAGTTCATCAGCAGACGAAGCGATGATAATAACGTCATCAAAATACGGAATAACCCCTGGAATTTCTCGAAGCAAATTTTCAATAAAGCTCTGAAAAATACCTGGTGCCGTTGAGATTCCAAACTGGAGGCGCTTCACCTTAAAAGCCCCTTTGTGAGTTGCGGTGGTTTGGATCATGGCAGTGTTATCGTCAACGGTGAGTTGCTGGTAGGCTTGGGCCAAATCCAGCTTTGCAAATATCGATCCTCTTGGCATCGTAGAAAGCAAATGGGTTGCTGACGGAATTGGAAAAGCATGCACGGAAAGCGCTTTGTTAACGGTTGACTTATAGTCCCCGCAAATCCGTACTGATCCGTTAGATTTAATCATTGGGACAATCGGTGTCGCCCAATCACTGTAGTCCACAGACTCTAAGATTCCCTGATCTAACATTTTTTGCAGTTCCGCTTCGATTGGTCCACGAAAACAGAGTGGCACTCGTCGAGGTGGTATACGAATTGGTACGATGGTTGGATCCAATTTCAATTAAACGGGTGGACCACGGAATTCTCCAAGCTCATTGGAAAATAAATGTTGATATTTTTCCATTATTTCCGAGAATTTTGTTGATTGAATAGAACACACTCCTTGGATAGAAATTCCTAGTGGCTCGAACCAGTCGACGCCCAAAATGTTGGTTCTATTTCCGGTGGTCACGAATAGCGGCATATTGTCAACAAATCGCCCATTATATTCGACATCAACTTGAATACGACCAAGAATCTGTATCGGATTCTGTTGACATCCTTCGTTAGTGTTCCTTTTGTTCTGATTCCTGTTGGCACTAGCTCCTTTTTTAACCTCATATGGTTCCATGTTTTCAATTGATGCGATGATGGTAGGTGCACACACAAATTTATTATTTTTTTTTATAACCTCGTCGCCAATATTATGTATTAAGGAAAACACGTTTTTTGGATATTGAAATTGTTATTATTATTATATTTCTTTATTAGTTGTAGTTAGGTGGACTGTTGTCAACGGAATGAACGAGCATTGACGCCCGTATAATATTGTACCTATTATTTAATATACAGTGATGTAGTATATTACATTCATACTTATCTACAGCTACAGTGGTATAGAACATTGCAATGAGTATCTAAAGAATGCTTAAAATTTCATTACCAATAGCAAAGTTATAACCAATAGTTCCTTGATATTGTAGTAAAAAATAGGTCTAATTATGATTCTCAGAAATTTTCAGAAAGTTATCATCGGGATTAGGTACTGTTATATAAGTGACCGAAGTATAAAGTGGCTTCTAATTTTCATATAAAACTTGAACATTCGAACTTTGACGTAATACTAGATTTCTAGGACGTTCTCAATGCATGCGAAGTTATCCCAGAATTCCATTACAGAAAATAAAATAAAAATCATATGGCAACACTTATAAATTAAAACCCCACTTACACAAATGTTAAGTTAGCCCAGCCCAGGTTTTGATTATTTTATCGATAAAAATTAAATTTGAAATAAGCCCAGAAAAATAAAGTAATGTGCTTACAATACATTGTATAAAATCCGAATAAGAATACGAAACAGAGAAAATTATTGGAAAGTCGTTCCGTTGCAAGTGCCGAATATATACCCTGGGCCAAGGTATTCATACGAATTTTAAACTTCTCATCAATGGTTGATCTGGTTTGACGAAACTAAAGATGCCTCGGATTAGAGCAGCATGGTTTTGAGATAGGATTACCATAAGTAAACTCTAGAGAAAATTATTGGAAAATCGTTCCGTTGCAAGTGTCCGAAAATTTTCAAATTAACGATTTCCCAATAACTTTCTTTAGAGTTTACTTATGATAGTCCTATCTCAAAAGCATGCTGCTATAATCCGAGACATTTTTAAGTTTCGTGGGGGCTGGGATAACTTCACATTTGTGTAAGCGAGTTTTTGATTTATTAGTGTTGCCATATGTTATTTACTTTATTTTCTGAGATAGAATTCTGGAATAACTTCACATGCATCCGTTCTCATCTAGTTCCTTGAAACTGTAGTAAGGTATAATTATGATGCTCAGGAATTTTCTGAAAGTTATCATGGGATTAAGTACCATACTATAACCTTGTAAAATTATACCGTGTAATTTACACAGCCATATGTGAAAATTACAAGTCACATAACATGATTTAAAGGGTGACACCTAATTTTATTTGTATATTGCATGAAAACAGTAAGAAAAAAGAGAAATGAGAAATTTTAGAGAAAAACAAAACCACGCAGTTCGAAGTATTACTGTACATAGAATTGATGATCGAACTTTAAGCGATTATTAAAGTGTTGTAGATAGAATTTTTTTTAGACAGCTTTAATCAAATTTAACACAAAAAGTCTAAACAAAACTTAAAATCAATAAAATAACAAATAATTGAATTTAACAAGAATATATATTTAGCTTACCATAAACTCGTATTGATCCCTCTGTTTCGCCCAATGAATTTTTCGATATACATCGATAATTTCCAAAATCGTTATGTTGCAAATTTTTTATCGTCAGTTTCATATGAGCCCTAAAATTGGAAAATGTACATAGTATAAATACACACGCGATTGGAAAAATCATAAAATTTATATTATACGCTGTTGTTGTTGCTACAATATATCTACATATATAGATACATATGTACTTAAGTGTGCTATTTCTTACCTATACGAATTTTCGGTATAATCAATAATATATTTTTTACTTGGAAGCACCATAACTGAATTATACACCCAATAAATAATTGCCCTATTTTTCGTTTTGTATGCCAACCAGCCAAAAATAAGAACCAAAAAAAAATTTGAAAGGCAAATATTAAAAATTAATTTTAAACTTTCAAAAAAAAAAAAGTTTGTTTCTACTTTAATACCTTGGATGTGCTTCTGTGTGACAATCAATTGTAACATCTGTTCCCCCTGGTGCCCCAACCAACTGATTTGGTACCCATATCATTGGTGAAACTGTTGTTGTATAAAGAGAACAAAAAGTTTAAAAATAAAACAAATGAAGTGTAAAGAAAAGTTCGTTTTTTTTTTTAAAGAAGATGGAAAATTATGATTTTCAGCTCTCATTTATTTACGACATACATATATACATTTTCAACTTACATTCAACATCTAATATAATTCGTTTTGACACCGAAGGTGGTACACCATTTGTCGCTATACATAAATAAGCTCCCATTTCGTTTCGACTCACTTTTGTCAATGGCAAAATTTCACCATCGTATACCATCACTGTGAGTGTCGTCGTTCACGTACATATAGATGTAATTGTGTGTATATTTTCCAAAAAACAATTTCCACCAAATTGATAAGCAAATGAAATATGGAATGAAAAAAAAAATGCTTTTATTAAAATGTCAAAAGTATTTTTATTATTATAATGTCAATATAATTTAATGTGTTGGGAATTTAAGCTTTTCTTTAAGGCGTACAAGGTTAATATAAAGTACACATGAGCATACACTTGATGAAATATAATTTATTGTTCCTTTGTTGTTGGATGTAATATTTATTGCTTTGCTTAATCTAAATACCTAGAGACTGAAGCTTTAAGGTAAATAATACGAGAAGGCGTGTTATCTATACAAGTGCAAACTGTTAGAAGGTCAAAGATCAATTATATCGTGTCACTCTGAAGAGCGAAATTAAGTAAGAGTTCCAAATTAGATAAGAGCACTTTGCGAAATGGGTATATCGAACAAACTAATAAAGTCGAGAAGTCGGAAACAAATATGAAACAATTTGTATACTGTACGGTTTTGCTGTAGCAGGCAGCAGAGCAGAAGACATCAATTACCGCCAGAAATCATTGATATGGAATACACAAAGAAAGAGACAAGTCGATAGGGCTGGAAGACCTAGATGAGCACCGTTCTCGAAGCAAAACAATTTAGCAAAATATGAGAACAATAGCCAATAGAATCAAATGGTCTAGAGGACACAATGTCGTTATTAGACAAAAGTTTTGAATTTTATTTGATAATTTATTCAAAAATTTGTCTATAGATTATATTGAATCTTTTCGAGTGATCTTTCTCAAAAAAGTCTTTGGTGTAAAATGGCTGAAGACTTGCATTGGTAACAAAAATTGAAATGTTAAAAACGTCAAAAAAAAATCGGATACCGCCTAAATAATAACGAACTATCACTTAAGTACCCGGACACAAAATTAAGGACGAGAAACGTTCAGTCAGTTAGAAAACATTTAAAGAGGTTACCGGGTTACATCTTAGCTTAAGATCTCGATCAACTGCCATTCGGGGCCAGGATGGAAACCTGTGTTAATATCGATGTGGTCGATATACATAGCGTGAACATTTTTCTGCCCTACTTATGTCCACGGCCATGTATTACAAGTTCAATTTGACTATCTCTAAATTCGAACCGCAGATATGTTCATTGAGGATCCATCCTATGAGGAATTCACCATAGCTATGCAGAGATTAAAAAAACATCGTTCACCAGGAGTGGTTTGCGCATCAATTCAGAGTTCTTGAGGGCTACTTTTGTTAGGAGGGCTACCTTTGTCTTTTTGACCTTTTTCTATTAGTATGGCGAAATGAAATCTTTTACAATACCTGAATAATCGAAAGTGGCTGCGTTAAGCCCAATATTCAACAAGGGTGATCGTTTGAAATTCGAGAATTATCGCGGTATAGCTCACTTTTACACAGTATACACGTTATTGTCGTACATTATCTTGCAAAGGAGTACTCTTCTGGCGAAGGAAATCATCGGTGACTACCAAAGAGGATTCCGTCCAAATCGGTCAGTCACTAATCAAGTTTTCTCACTACGAATGAATTTTTCCAAGTATGTACTACGAAGCATCTTGCAATGTACACCAGACATTCCTACAGATTTCAATCAAGCCTATGCCTCGATCAACCGAGAGAGACTATAGCATGGGTTTTAATATATAGAAATACCAAACAAGTCAAAATGCTGTGTTGAGATGCGCTGTCCCCGATACCTTTTAATCTCATGTTAGAATACATCCTGCGTAGAAGAGAAACACCTCAAGACAATATCTTATTCCGACAATCCAATCAACTTCTTGCATAAGCAGATGATATCTGTGTGATTGGATTAAATTGCAACGGAGTGAAAAAGATACCTGATCCACTCGGACAGTTTTCAGCTTTCGTTGGTCGCAAGATCAACGAGTCCAAAACCAAATATATGATCTCTGGCTTTTGAGACCGAGACGCAATTGATTTCAGTAGTTGTAGCCACACGTTTGAAGAAGTGATGAGATTCAAGTATCTTGGATTTCTCATTTCTCACGATAATAGTGTGGGAGAGGATATCAAGGTTCGCCTTGCTACTGGCAATCGGGCTTTATTTCCTCTACGTCCCCTTTTGGAATCAAAATATCATGCAAATACGGATAAGCTGAAATTGTACAGAGTGTTGATCAGATCTGTTGTTATTTATGTATGTGAGAGTTGGATCTTGACGGATGAGTACGAAAGATGAAATCTTTCATTAGAGGGATGAAGAATACATGTGATATATGGCACAAACGCGAACCGAATAATACTGGCTCCACGGTGGAGAGAGAGAGAGATCTTGCATCTTCTAATTGTTTACAACAGTATGTAGAGCTGGCTCGTAAACGAATCAGATCGAGTCAGATTGTTGAGACGGTACGGGCCGTTAAAAAAGGGCCTGGTAACTAGCAAGAAACTATTCCAATCTGGACAGGTTTATTTTTCGTAGATCATAGAAGCAAGATGAATTGTTTTATAATTTTATGTGGTTATAACTTTAGTTATTTTTGGGTAAGTCGGCAAATCACTCGATTTAAACGAACTGTTCAGAGGTTTTTTTTGTTGTAGTGTTATCTGTCACTCAGGCTCTAATGGTCCATTGAGACTTCCCAGTATGTTACTGTACGTTCCGGCTATAGGTTCGATTTATGTAGAAACTATCTGCACATTGCACAGCTCCATGCCAGCCTATAGTACTGACATGGAAGATGGGCCGGCACACTGATTCTAACCTCAAATGAGTTTATTCTCACCACCGATCGTACCGCCCAAGACGATCGATGGTGAAAATCCCTTTTCGCATCCTGCCGCTATCGGGATTCGAACCCGGTACCTCCCGCTCCATGCCGCAGTGTTCTAACCACTGCGCCACATGCACGGTGTTCAGAGGGTTAGTAAGTACTACTTTTAAATCGTCTGCAAAATATTATAATAACGTAGATTATATACAGCACCATTAGCAGTTCAAAATTTCAACATCTCTATATATAGTGGTATTATCACTTATCTTACTACTCGTGGTGCAGACTACGTAGATATGTACAGCATTGGTTCGAAGAATGCAATCTGGCTAAAGTTCTATGAATCCATAGTGTTTCAGTTCGGTGAATTATATTCCTGAGTTGAAAATTATACATTCAAGGACATTCTATACTTGGTTCCAAAAATCCATTAATTTGGTGCTTGCAGTTTAATAAAATGGTTCGCTTCATTACCTCAATGCTGCAACTTTGATGTGGTACTGATGGCTTGAGAAGAAATTCATATCTCACATTAATTCTGTCGCTTAGTCTAAAATATAACATCGCTTCGTTACATACAAATAGGCAGTCTGGCAGTTCCTTGCACCTATAAATTCGTTTTCGGGATGTGCGCTCGATAGGGATCGACAAGTATGTACTTCGTTGTAAGGTTTATTTTTATTTATGAATCGTTGAGAAAAAGTGGGATGGAAATGGCCTCGTAGAGTTGTCGTTAGGCTTCACAAGATGGGTAACTCAACAAGTCCATGTTTCTTAAAAGCTATGTAGATCTAGGAGTCTAAGGAAACCTCTTGTTATAGATGCGACGGAGATAAAACCGATGAATGAATTATATGATGTTTCGCCCTAGTAAGTACGTTCAATGTGTTTGATCACCAGGTCCAATTGCAAGGATAAAAGCATGACTGCTAGTGCTTTATCGTCGACGAGTTGTTATTGTGCCTCCATTGTATGTTTTAAATGTCTCTTTGTGACAATATCCCGAACATGTCTATCAGTATGTGTGCGATTGTATTGTTGACTTGTCAACTCGTCCTACGTGTGCTAATGATTGGCAAGCTTTTTCAAGTAAGGTTAAGCCTTTCTCTACATTATGAATTTCATGCCAATAAGTAAACTGGTAGTATCAAATTACCAGATCCTATTTAGTCGATAGAAGTTCTACTTTGGCAATATTGTCAATACCCGAGTTGTTCCATGAGGTAACCATGATGGATGGATTAAACAATTTCAATGTTTAGACCATAAGCCACCAGATACCAAGGTGATGACATTCTCCAGTAAAACGCTGGTTTGTTTAAATACTCGTTGTAGTCGAAGATTGACCCTCTGTTTGTTTTGCCTTGTGACTGGCATGGAGCTATTCAACATACAAATGGTCTACAAAAATTAAATGTATAGATCTGCGTCCTTGATTTAGCGTATTCCTAGGGGAAGAAGTCTTCCTGTTTCGGCCCGAAACCAGATAATGCAGAAAGAAACAAAAACAAACTTGAGTTTATTAATAGAATAATACATTCCGACAAAAGTGAATAACTCATCTTCCCTTAATTCACCCAGCTCCGTTTTCAGTAATTGACTAAACGTTCCATATAAATTGTAAATAAAAAAAATTAAGTATCTTGAATTTTCCAAGGATAACGAAGATTTAAGATGTGATTCTGATTTTCTGTAACGTCTAGATTAGGCATATCATATTTCACCAAACCAATTAGCAAATTGAGTGCTCAAATGCTTTCCTATAGCTCATACTATCGAAAGAATTTACGACATTCTTAAGAAATCAGTGGGTGTAAGTAAAAAATATTACAACCTAGGATCCAGTTTCTTCTGAGAAAAATAAGCATAATAGGACAAACGATTCTCAATTAGTTAAAACAAGCTTTGAACGTGCTTTTCTAGCAATGTAATGCAAGATTATTTCAATACAAGCTTCACAAGAATTTAAACTCAAGAACTACAATAAAAACACCTTAATTGACGGTGTTAACATAGTAAGCTTTTCAGATAAGCATTTTCGCCTGAATGTCATTATGTGGTCAATAGGTAATCCACCAAGGAAAATTCGACCAGTTAAGAGCATTTGATGACATTATTTTTTTTTTTACGATGTACTTGAATGAATGAGTCACAGACGTTACTGATTTAGGATCTTCATTACACAGCATTAACGGATAAAATGAATTTATTGGGTCTTAAACTAATATCTGCAGCAATTTTCGAACAATACACATACATTTACCTTTCTTCTTTCGTTCCACCGTAATACTTTGTCCATCCTCTCGGCGCCAAATGATTTTTGGTGTTGGAAATCCGTCCGCTCGACATGTCATATTAATACTTTGATTTTCTCGTACTGCTACCGACGATGGTGTACTTTCAATATCTAATATATTTGGTGGAACTGAAACAAAGCAAAAAAAAAATTTATTTTGTTAGATTACTCTTACGGTTTTCTTAAAATTAATTAATTTTTTGTTGATTTAATAAATAATATAAATATAATAAAGGGTTTTTCAATAAGAGGTTTCATTTTGATATTTAAAAAAAATCAATGATTGTTTATTTAATTGTAAAAATACCTCCCTTTAACATTCGGAAACGATTTCAGACAAATGGCCGCCACGGCGAATTCTATCATTAAAGTGATTAATGAATTCTATCATTAAAGTGATCCGATTGTGGAGCCTTGGAATAGGCCTTATCTTTCACGTGGCTCCTAAGAAAAAGTCGAAAGGTATTCAAAATTCGATTTTTCGATTCGATGCTTGTGTGGCACGTCACGCCATCTTACTGAAAATAACCGTCGTCCAGATCAATATCTTCCTATTCCGGAAATAAAAAATCAATAATTTTTAGCCCGGTAGCGCAATCTATTCACCGTAACAGTTGCACCAACCTCATTTTTGTAAAAGTAAGGTCCAAACACAAAACCAGTCCAAAACCCGAACCAAACAGTGACAGGTTGAGGATATATGACTTTTCAATAATCATTCTTGGATTTTCTCCCAAATGTGAAAATTTGGCTTATTAACGTAGCCTCCGACGTTTATGGTAATCGGCCGGATTTAAAAGCCTTCAGATCTTATTTTTATGCAAAATACGGTGTAATGTCGTTTGTGGAATGTCTAATTCCAAAGATCGACTAGAAATCGATAAACCTGCTTTTTCGTCAGTACTATGTGCTACAGCACCAATATTCTCAGTTGTTCTTGAGCGACGCATATGGTTTTGATTCCTTAGACCACTATCCTGTCGTAACTGCTCAAAAATGCAACCTCTTATTGGCAAACCCTTTACGAGCGTTTTATTTTACTGGTTGTATGGAAAAAACTTTAAAAATTCAAACAATATAGAGAGTAGTTAGCAGTTCATCTGGTTCTATAATCATAATATACATAACATGTATGTTTATAATATGAGTAGTTAAAAAAAATATTAAATATGTAGTTCGATACGTACAGTGTTGTAATAGCTAAAATTATTTTATGCTTTGTTAAGTTTTCTTTATACATAAAATTGATTCTTTGCTCTATTTCATAAAATAGTTTTCAGGCAGAGCTTTTTTGGGGGAACAAATCGATAACATCGTTTATCCATATAGATGGAATGATAATATGTACATACAAGTATTATAACTAGGGAAGATTTTTTTTTAATTAAAAACTATTTATAATCTTTAGATAACTTCGAAATAGTTTAATTAGTAATAATGATGAAAAGTAATCAGTGAGATAGTAATCTTGCTATACACACAAGAATGTTGGAAGAAATATAAATAGTTTTTCTATTTTCTAATATTTGATCTTGTTACCTTTCTTATATAACAGATCAGAATGTAATTATGACGTGATAATCGATAAGTTCTATAGTTTTACTATAATGTTATCATAGTCCATCATAAACACAATAAATCATGGCGTATTGGAATCTTATCTTAAATAAATGTAAAGTTTTTAAAATAACAAAAGTAAAGGGAGTAACATCATCTGTCGTTGCGAGATTTCAATAACAAACTATTCCTGAATCAACGTCACAGTTGGTCGTGTAAATTACGCGGGTTTTTCCATATAATTTATATAAGGTTAGTTTTTGCTTTCAGTTTTTTTAACAGACACGCCATCTCTTAACAAAACTAATTTTAACTAAAGCGTCATCTATTAAAAATTTTCTTACTTTTTTACGAATAGAATTTGGGAAATAATTAACTGTGTACAATGGGTGTGTTCACTGCAAAACAGCGTTGTCGGTGTGATGTTATGTTGAAAATGTCAAACCGACATCGGTGTTAATCGAAACTACTTTTCGAACCAGTGAACGACATATTGTTATTTTCTGTCAGTTAAATATATAATAATATTATTGATTTTATCAATTTTTTAGGCAAGTTATCGAGCGAAGCTTTGCCTTGTTGTTTGGTCGTTTTCGAAGGCTACGTTACCTTGATATCAAAAGAGTTGAATGTATACCAGCACCCATTATAGCAGCCTGTGTTTTACATAACATTTGTATCGATTTTCCCGATATTAATGTAGCAGATTATCTGAACGAAGGATTACAATACGCCCAACATAATACTCCGGAGGATACTGAAATATCGCGAACAATTACAACAACCGGGAATTCTGTAAGAAATGCAATGATGGAATAAAGGAGAAACTAGTTTTTAATATTTCATTTCAATGTTTTATATTTCATTTCATTAACAATATTTACGTATAATATTTAATATAAGAAATAAAATTATAATTTTTCTATTAATTTTAACATTAGTTCTTTATGTTCGATGAGCGCTCGTTCTTGTAGATCTAGCTGACGCTGTGTGAGCATATTGGCAGTTTCTAGTTTTTCCATTTTTTCTTTATGCCGATCTGCACACTCCTGCCGAAAATCCGAAATACATTCCGACACCATAATTCTACGGCGTTTTGCAGACGGTTGTACTGCTATCGAATCATCGACAGCCTCTTCGTCCTGTAGCGGTATTGGCACAAAAACTGATGATACAGCTAAGCAAGGTAACCCGTTGCAATGGCTTTTTTCAAATATTTCATCCATTTCAGAGAAATATTTGAAGTGAAATGGTACCCCACCAGAATTAGTAGCTTTTTGCGCATCTTTATATTTAATGTATTTTTGCTTTATAGCAGAGAATTTCCATTTACATTGTTGAGGGCTAAAATTAAAATTTTGCTCGCGTAGAGTGTTTGATATTATTTGGTATATCTGCCCGTTTCTCATACCATCACTCAATTTATTGAAATTTTCTTTATACGACGCGATTAGAGCCAGTATGGCGTTGTGATACCAGTTCACTTTTTCTGTAAAATGTAATTGAATTAAAATTGGTTTTGTTATATCAATTTAAACATTTTACCATTGCCGTTGACAATATTCTCCACATTTGTTTTGGGGAGAGATTTCTGGTGGATATTGCAACCCGTAGTACGCATTTGCGTTAAAATATTATTAGTTATAGAAATCATTTCCATATTACCATCTAAAAGACACAAAAATTAAACATTTGTTACTACCAAACAAATAAATAATTAAATAAATAATTTAATATGTAATTACCATCATTTTTTTTATTTATTTATTTTTTATTTATTTTATTTTTATTCTCAATAATATTCAATTCAAGATTATTCAGTGGATTAAATGTCCTTTAAAGAATAATCTGAATCATACACAAGTAAAGCAATTCAATATAATAAAATTATAAAACGACATAACGACATAACAAAATATAGAAAAGAAATAATAATAATAATACATAAATAGTCTATATTTAAAAATACAATTCAATATTAGCCTTAAAATACCTTTTAATATTATTCTTAAATTTCAAAAATGTTTCGGATTTTCTTAAATGTTCTGGTATTTGACTAAAAGTAAATGGTCCTAGAAAGGTAATCGATTTTCTACCAAATTCCGTCCTAATATGATGGTAATTTATTCTATTACAATTTCTAGTTCCATAAATATGATGATTATAAACAAATTTGATATTAGATAAAATTGAAAATCTATTAAGTGTTTTATACATAAATAAACCTAATTGAAATTTATGTAAAACCTTAATAGGTAACACTGAATTATTTTCATTACAATATAGGTCCTTCGTTGGAAATAGGAATGGCAAACGGTAAATTGATTTTAAACTTTTGTTTTGCATGACTTGTAATTTATTTAGCCTAGAAGCAGTAGCGGTACCATATGTAACAAGACCGTAGCTGATTCGAGAATGAATAAACGAGGAATAAATCATTAATAATACCCGTCTAGGAACAAAAAACGATAATTTTCTAATTAAACATACAAGAGGCGCAATTTTTTTCCTAACGGTATTAATATGATTCTGCCAAAACATATTAGCATCAAATGTTAACCCTAAATATTTAAATGAATTAACTCTTTCAATAATATTGTTGTTAATTGTAAATGGAGGTAAGGTAACCATTGCTTTATACGGGGAATGGAATATCATATATTTAGTTTTCGATATATTAAGTGAGATTAAATTAGATTTAATATAATATAATAATAAATCGAGATCATGTTTCATGTCATTTACTATCCCACTGGGATCTAAAGTTTCATAGAACAAAGCCGTATCATCAGCAAAAACCCTAATCAGACCCTTAAAGGGCAAATAAGCAATATCATTAATGAATATTAGAAATAATAGTGGTCCCAGAACACTTCCTTGTGGAACACCACAATTGATATCCAACATATTACTTTATGATTTATTGACCACAACATACTGCTTTCTATTAGATAAATAGCTTTTCAGTAAATTATAGGAAACACCTCGTATACCATAACAATACAATTTACTTAGTTGCAACTCATGGTCAATACAATCAAACGCTTTCTGTAAGTCTAAGAAAAGCGCTCCACTTTTTCCACGCTCAACGTACTTTTTGTTATCAAAAGCTGCAAATATCAAATTCGAAATTTCAACCAGAGCTAATTCAGTTCCAGCTCCTTTTCTAAAAGCATATTGATGTGAGTAGAAGAAATTATTTGAATCAACAAAATTCAGAATTCGAGAGAAGAGTAGTTTTTCAAAAATCTTATCAAATACTGATAAAGTTGAGATAGGTCTATAATTGCTAAAAGATAACATGTCACCATGTTTAAAGACGGGAATGACTTTCGCAATTTTAAGACAATTAGGATAAATACCAGTTGATATACATTCATTAAACATTTCCGACAATAGATTAGAGAAGAAATCAGATCTAAACTTCACCACCGAGTTGTTAATTAAGTCTGGACCACCACCTTTACTGTCATTAAGCGAATGAATAGTATTGAAAACTTCAACAGCTGTAGATGTTGAAAGATACATGGAATTAGAGTTCCAATGTATGGTTCCGAATTTATGTATATCTCTGTCTGAGCTTATCGCTGCACCTAACAGACTACCTACCTTAACAAAAGATTCATTGAAAATGTTAGCTATATCCCTAGCATCATAATAAAGTCGTCCATTAAATAAAATTGAATTCAATTGAACTGATTTGAGATTTTTATTAAGAAACAAATTAATATTTTTCCAAAGTTCTCTTTGATTTAGGTCAACAAACAAATGATCAAAATAGTATTTCTTAGCAAAATATTTTTTTGATTTTAGCAATTTACTTAGTCGTTCCAATTCAACTTTATGATCAGTGTTGTTGGGATTCCGTTTACATTTTTTTAAGACTTTGTTTTTCTCCCGAATTAATTGCCAAATGTCATAGGTAATCCATGGACATATAGTGTTTTTTAGTTTAGCTTTGATACTTATAATATTAGTGTAAATATTAATTAGTTCATTATATTTGTTAATAATTAATTGTAAAATACTGTTTGGATCGTAAGTACTAAATAAGTTTGAAAGCAGAAAGCCATCAAACTTCTCATTAATTTTATCAAAGTTAACGATATTTTTTTAACATTCACTGACATATTTAAAGAACAAACTAAATTTTGTTCCTGAATAAAATAGTTTGTTGCGGGGTCAATAGCAAACTGGATAATTTTTTCCATTTTACTTTAAAATGTTATTATTTATATTTTAATATATATTTAACTTTATAAATTTTCACCAACAACTGAATTCAACGATAAACACAAATTTGACGTTTATTAACACTAGCTTACTACACTCTAGACTGCAGTTAAAAAAAGTTCCTTTTTTACAACGACAACTTGTGTGGTGAACATCAAGTTGTCGTTATATGTTGTCACAATTTTTGTTCAGTGAACGACAAGTTGTCGAAAAAAGTAACTTTTTGTTACTTTTTGTTATGCAGTGAATGCACCCAATGTTTCTTCGACAATACACTAAATGTCAAACTCAAAATTATTTTTGAGCTCTGGAGGTCGGTCCTCGTTCTGTAAAAAGTAAAGTGAAAAGTATTTTTTTAGTGAGAAATTTTCATTTTCGATTCTCGTTCTTTGAATGTTTTCATATGAAAAAATCTTTTTCACTGACATATTTGGCGGTGAAAAAAAATTATTTTTTTTACAAATCTATAATTGACGAATTGTCAAATATATTTATTTAATTTGTCTTAACTTAAATTTAAAAAAATATAAAGGGTTATTTTCGGTTTTATTTTAAGGGAATCCCTAAATATGTCAATCGTCCGAAAGATCAACGTTGTGCTAATTGGGAGATCATCAACGACACACTCCCCAAATGCCGGAGTCCCTCAAGGATCAGTTTTGTCACCAACTTTGTTTTTGTTATCCATTAATGACTTGTTGGATAGCACTGTGAACCCTATCCACAGTTTTGCCGATGATGCAACATTGCACTCTTCTATTTCATTCGAGGTCGAGCCTACTCCTTCAGAGTTAAACGGTAAACGGCTGGAAGTTGTCACTTCGCTTAATTCCGATTTAAGTACAATATTTGAGTGGGGAGTTAAAAATCAGGTCCAATTAACGAGAAAAAAACACAAATATGCACATTCTCGCGTAAAAGAAGTCACAACGAATACCCTTTTGTGGTAAAAGGACACGTTCTCGTGAGTTGACTCAATTCGTCTGCTTGGTGTTCAGATTACCAACAATCTTAAATGGAATGAACACATTATCGCATTAGCCAAATCAGCTACACGTAAACTCGGGTTCCTCAATAGATGCAGACGGTTTTTTAAATCGCATCAGGTTCTCCAAATATATAAAACTTTTATTAGACCTTGTACAAAATATTGCTGTCAAGTTTGGGCTGGAGCATATTGCACTGCTCTTCAGTTGTTGGCTAGAGTTCAGCGGCGTGCCATCCGAATAATACGAAACTCCAGACTTACGAAAGATCTATACAGCCTACAACACCGCAGAGATGTTGCAGAACTCTGCGTGTTCTATAGATTAATAAATGGTAAATGTTCTGCAGATTTAAAGGAGAAAATAACACCATTTGTTACGCCAGGACGGGGAACACGAGGAACGGTTAATGCGCGTAGTTTACGGTGAAGCTGCCGAAACCTCGAACTGAAGATGCAAAGCGCGAATTTATTTATTGAACATCTAAGAAGTGGAATTCGTTGACTGGTTTTCAATTTATGTTGAAGTATAAAATGCACAAGTTTAAGGCAGCTATCAACCTTTACTTGAAGGATCGCGCGTTGGGTGCAGGAGCTCTGACAGTTACAAGATGCTAGGTCAGTCTAAAAGTCCGCCCTGTACCCAACTAAAACAAAACGTAAAAAAAAACAAATGTATGCAAAAGGCTGTGAATTTTTACTGTTAAGATTTTTATTTATTTTAAATCGGAAAAATAGTGAAAACGCTCAAAGGAAAAAAACCTAATGAGGCACAAAAATCACGGTTCCACGAATTCCAGGTACTGACATAACCTTAACCGCAGGCACTTAATATTACTCGGCCATTAGTCAGAAGAACTAAACGCACCGGATCAAACGTGATGAATCAAGAAAACAATTTCGCCAAGATAATCAATTGGCGTTCAGTTTCTCTTGTTTATGTTCAAAAATTGAACTTAAACAAGAGAAACTGAACATTGAAAAACAAAATCAAAATATTTTAGATACAATAAAAAATTAAATAACAAAGGCATTTTTAATATTAATTCAAAATCATTAAATTTAATTTGGTGTTGTGTTGATCATACGTGTTTTTTCCGCTGGGTTTTTGTTTATATTAAATAAACACCCGTATACCTATCACATGATACGATAATCGTATTTCGGTATTCTCATTGTCGATTTAAGCGACGACGTTCATCGCTTGTTACGATAACTATCGGTTGACGGCATATTCTCACTATCGTAAAGAAAAGTTAAGCTTCACTTAAATATTTTCATCGAAGCAAATTAGTAAGTGATATCAGCGAAAATGGATTCAATTAAAATAAGTGTTATAGTAATTTTTATTAATATTGCAACACAATTGAATAGTCAATTGAATATAAACAATTATTAATAATACATAATAACAATTGAATATAAATTATTTTGATGACGAATTTCGAGTATTTCCAATGAAAACGTGATGTTTTTTATTTCAAACGTATTGCAGAATTGAAAATATTGAATTTCGTCGATTACAACGCCATCTATCATGAACCCAACAAAACATTTCATTCAAATCATACGTACTTTTAGTTGTAGAATCCGAATCTGCAATAAAAAATATGGCTTCCTATCTTAGTTTAAAAGTTACCCCCGTCCCACCTACAAAGCGGGAGATGGGGGACCATTTTTTTTGCACTAATGTAGTTCCCTTGTGGTATGAAATTTTGATATGGACATTTTTTCCGTAGTGGCTTTTTTTCGAGATATTTGATCGTCTCAGTTTAAAAGAAACACCCGGTATAACGTATTTGTGTTGGTATATTATATACAACATTTTTATATCACATCACATTTCAATATTCTGTTGAAAACGTTGGCATGCGACGAGTCTTTCGTTTTGTCTCGTTTGGTTACTCTATCCAATAATTCGCTCTTTATATAATTCTAAATTTCTATTTAAATAAACGTTATATACTTCCCTTTCCTTTAGATATACTTATCATTAAATATTTCGAAATATCAATTGATTCGTTTTAAAAAGATCAGGTTAAAAAGAAAGATCAGACGAATCGATTCGTTCATTTCTGTAAAACCATCATATCGCGTTTTTTTTAAAATTTATTTTACAAATGATACGTAATAAACCACATAAAATATGTTTCGCATTTTAACACAAACATATAATTGTATACCTTTAATGTTATACTGCTATCTTTACTCTTATTTTACTAATGTGAAAGGGAGCTGAATATAAAGCATAATTGTCTCAACTTTATCACAACTTAAAGAGAAATTCACTTTTTAATTGGTTTTGTCTATTCGTCTCGTTCTTTTTCAATCGAATCGATTCTTTTGAAAAAACTGATCTTTTAATACGAAATGATTCTTTTAAACGAATTAATCTTTTGATCGATATGGTTCTTTTGAACGAATTGATATTTTATCGAACTGATTCTTTTGAATGAGTTGATTTCGTAATTTATTATATTTTTTTCAAATAGGTTAATTATTTAAATAAAATTATTTTTAAAGATATTTTTATGTACTACATATTCATTTATTTGTAATTATTTTTAGGTAGAAAATGGATGAAAAATGTTTTTTTATAATAATTTCCTTGATTAAAAATCCCATTAAAGAATCAAAAAGATCAGGTTCTAAGTATCAGGTTAATACCAAAAAAGAATCAGTCGATCTTGATCTTAAAAAGTATTAATTCAGCCAATCACTAATAGAAGAGATTTTAGAAATTATTTAATCTTAACGCGATCACCGCCATTGTGCAATCGTTGTATAAATTGGCAATTATATATGTACTTTAAATGTAATTTGAGAAGTGGTATTGGTTTAGATGTTGGAAACGGCAATATACACATTTATCGTTTGGTTCATCAAAATTCTCATTCAATATTAAAGAGAATTTCTTGTTTATTTCAAAATCTCCTAAAAATAAATGAGGCTGTTTTATTTTATATTTTGTTCAGGTGTTATTTACATAAATATCGGTACATACAGTAAAACCTTCCATATTTCTGGTTCCAGCTATTCAATGGTTTTACACTGTAAGACTCTGATAATACCCTTCTGATTAAAACAAGAAGTAAATGATTCTGACCTGTAGTATTCACGACAAATAATAATTTTACCATCATTATTTAAGTACTAAATAAAGTAAAGCTTTGTATATCGATTTTTGTTTTGTTCGTGTCTTTGGTGGTAACGCAATGATCGTTTTGTCAGATGGCACTGTTATATGAATACGAAAGCTCAACCCGAGTTTACCACCAGTGTAGACTTCATTGAACTTTCGAAAATAGAATCGGTAAGTTGAACACTAAACCCGGCTTGAGTTTTAAACACGAACAACTTCAAGTAAGTGGGAAGAAGAAGAAAACGGGTGAATATCCGGCATGTACAAGAGAAAAACCTATAAAAGGGAAGACCGACTTGATACGGGAGATTATTTTGTCTTGCATTTTGAATTAAAATACACAAAAACGATTGTGAATAAAAAAATATTTTTTTTTGGTTAACGCGAGGTCGTACTAAAAGTATATGTGAACGAAAACCACAATTGAAGTGAAACTGATTAGAGCGTGGCAGCCAAACGCAAAGAAAGTATTGCAAGTGTTCCGGCCTACGGAGTTCAATTCATAAGAACGTGAAAGTGTAGGGAGACAGTTTTCGGCCATTATACGTGATGCTGATTGTATGCTGACGGATGAGAGAAGTGACCAAGTGTTCCGGCCTACGGAGATAAATTCATAAGAACGTGGAAGTGTATGGAGGGAGTTTTCGGCCATTATACGTGATGCTGATTGTATGCTGACGGATGAGAGAAGTGACCAAGTGTTCCGGCCTACGGAGATAAATTCATAAGAACGTGGAAGTGTATGGAGAGAGTATTCGGCATTTTATGTGATGCCTACTGTATGCTGACAGATGAAAGAAGTGACTGCGGTAAGTTGTCTTGTTTTTTTTCTTAAGTCTTAGTTTAGTGTGGGTGTTTTTTTTTTACGTTAAATTTTGGAATCTTTCTGCTTGGAAAACTCACGCTGGAGTGGACTGCGGGCTGAGTAAAGTCGGGGAAAGCGTGCCTACAGGGATATCTGGCGCCCAATAGATAAAGCTAAAAATAAAATTCGATATCCAAGTGCCAAACTTAAATCAGACTGTTCCAATTGGAAAAATTAAATATTTGTTTTATTTTTTTTTATTTTTAGTGGGAGTCCATGAGTGAGCAGGAAACCCAATCATATATGAATCTACATTTATAAATCTTATAAATCAATGTATATCTGGATAGCATCATACATAAAGTTTTTGGTCATTTAGTTTAATCTTTGTTTTTTTGTTTTCTTAATAAAGTTTCCAATGGTGGAAGAAGGAACCATTTAAAGTGATTAAATTTTTTATTTATTTATGCACGCTACAACACATAATGCTTTAATTTTTTAAATCTATATGAAACTTAAATTGATATATCTGTAAGACTATTGCCGTCTTTTGATGTGGTGCCATGTGTATTAATGGTAGAAGGGGTTGAAGATTGTTTTAATACGATCACTACTATTATACAATCATCCTCCAAGCTACGCAAATTGTTCAATACATATCCAAACTTTTTCTGAAGAGGAGATACTAACTGAAATTAAATCACTAAGAGATGGCTGTGGACCTGGTTCTATCCCTTCATCCATCATTAAAGTATTGGCTGATGTAGTTTGCAAGCCTTTAAAACTCATCTTTAATAAATCATTGCAAACCGAAAATTTCCCTGATAAATGGAAAATTTCGAGACTCACACCGATTTTCAAATCTGGTAAAAGAAATGAACTTTCCTGCTATCGTGGAATTGCAACCACTTCAATTCTACCTAAATTATTTGAAATATTAGTCTGCAATTCCTTCAAGAAAACAGTTTTAAGCCATCTATCATTTCATCAACATGGATTTATGCCTGGCAGATCAACTACCACCAACCTAGTTGAGTTTACTAGCATTACTACTAAAGCTTTCGAAAATCATCACCAAATCGACACCATATACACTGACTTTAGTAAAGCTTTTGACTCCATTCAACATCGCCAGATATTGATTAAACTTGACAAGTTTGGTTTTTCATCAATGTTCGTCAAATGGTTTCAATCTTACTTAACGAAGAGATACCTATTTATCGAAATAGCTGGTGAAAAGTCCAATCCTATTTTAGCAAAATCTGGAGTCCCCCAGGGTCAAATATTGGTCCCTATCTCTTCCTGATATTTATTGACGACATCACTAAAATAATTCAACACTCTTCTGCGCTTTTATTTGCTGATGATCTTAAAATATTCCGAACAATTAACGATAGAAGTGACTCTTACAAGCTTCAAGAGGATATTGACAAGATTTGTTCATGGTGTGAAGTGAACCAGTTAAAACTCAATATTCAAAAATGCAAGATAATGTCATATCATAGGAAAACATGACAATTATAATATCAATGGAACATTAATTGAACGCGTCACCACAATTAAAGATCTAGGTATAACATTTGTCTGTGATATTTCATTCGCCAGACACATCGATCAGAGTATATCGAAAGCCAATTCCATGTTCGGTTTTCTTCGTCGCTGGACCACCGAGATTAAAGACTAAAATGAACAGTTTGCACTAAACTTTGCATACACTAGATCTCAGCTTGAATATGCAGTAGCAGTTTGGTGCCCCCATAACGCTGACCACATTAATAGAATTAAGGGTGTACAAAAGCGAGTCTTACTCTATATTATGAAAAAAACAAACTGGAACTACAACTACAATTTACCATTCCATGAGAACCTGTCCCTCACCATTTTACACTGTACACGGAAAAAAATATTTTGATTAACATCATTATTGTAGTTTGGTAACTAGATTTTTGTGATGTTCATTAAATTTTTACTGATTTTAACTTATTTTTGAGTGATATTGATTTAATGAATTTATTGAATTTTTATTGACCATTGAAATTCATAAAGAACGTTTTCTGAAATTCATTGTATACATTTTTGAAAAGTTTAGTACGTCAAAAAATTTATTCATATCAGTAAAATTTGGATTGATTTTCACAATA
The DNA here is from genome assembly GCA_963932295.1 of Tipula lateralis. Lineage (NCBI taxonomy): Eukaryota > Metazoa > Arthropoda > Insecta > Diptera > Tipulidae > Tipula > Tipula lateralis. The sequence continues at coordinate 91,896,821 of OZ010738.1, read as the reverse complement.
ATTCTGTATACATTAAAAAATTTTGGTATTTATCAAATATGTTTGAACTTAACTGTCATAAATGACATGCTTTTTTTAAAATCGAAAATAGTTCGAGTAAACATTGGTAATAATTTGTAATAGTTTCCTCCTACTCTCCGTCTTTACTGGTTTTGCAGTGATCATGCTATAAAAGAGTAGGAATGCTTTCTATTTGCCAATGAGACAGACATTTTGCTCATCTCACGTCGTTGTTTAAATTTACACAATTGTGTCTTGTAATTTCAGATAGTTGTGTCATTCTCACACTGCATGAAATACTTGAAAGGTGCCTTTTGTGTTTTTCCTAGATATCAACTATAACCGTGGCCAGGGAGGAAGAAAAAGATGTTTACTGTGAAAAAGCTTAGAACACCTGGATTCTGTTGCTGAAACATTTCTAAAGGAATGAAATGAAAGATAATCGTTAGTACTTGGGTGGAAGAACTCTTCAGTGCACCGTATTGAAAGAGATCAAACCAAACAATAATACTGTTTGATGTCATAATTTCTATATAAAATTTAACATCACAAACTTATTGTAAAGTGAAGAAATGCTAACACGCACATCTCAAAATCGATTCGTAAAGCATGAAAATACATAATCGACTGTTAAGAGCCCATACTAAAACCCTTTATATATATATATATATATATATATATATAAATATATATATATATATATATATATATATATATATATATATATATATATTTATATATATATATATATATATATATATATATATATATATATATATATATATATATATATATATATATATATATATATATATATATATATATATATATATATATATATATATATATATTACATGTTATTCATTTGTTTTAATCGGCCATAATAAAAAAGATTTTCATCAAAATAAATACTGATTTTTACTTGTTTTTCAATGAAATTCATTAAAGATTTAATGCTCGTAGTGATTAATTTATTTTATGACGTCACAAATAATCAATATGAATATTTAGTAAATATCATTTGCCAGGTTTGTAATATTCACTACAGAAAAAAAATCACTAAAGCAGTTTAATTTTAATCACCATTGGATCGACTGGAGCAGTTTTTAATGATTATTACACTGTTTTTTGGTGATTCTCAGCCTAAATTTTTTTTCCGAGACGCTGTAAAGCATATAATATTGCAACTTTGGTTAATCGCAGGCAACAATATTGTGCAAGTTTTTTGGAAAATATACTTTTGGGTCATGTAGACTCTCTCTTTATTCTTCAGAGCGTTAAGATAAACGTGCCCAGTAGAATCTTCGTCTGCACAAGTTGTTAAAACTTAAAAAACATCGTACTAATTACGACGAAAATGAACCAATCAATATGATATAAATGTTATATTTACTGCTGATATTGTTTATGCTTATATATTATAAATGATACTCTGCAGTTTATCGTTCATATAAAATTTATTCACATATAACATAGTTATATGTTTTTTTTGGTTAGAGTTCACAAAATTAATTCATTTAATTTACTAACCACCACTACCTTCTGTGTTGCTAATCCAGAAATTAATAATTAACAAATCATATTTTAAACCCGATTTTGTTTTCGTGTTGATTATTTGTTTTCTGTTTATTTGAGTTTCGCCGTTCTATTGAACGCGAGATGGAAACACCGAGATCAGCCAAGTTTGAGTTGAGGGAAATAATGCTAGCGAGATGGAGCAAATATCACAAAGTATAGTTGTTGTTGATTACACTTTGTGTCCAGGCTAATTCGCTAGGTGGCAAAATGAAAATGTGTTACGCAATGAGATATCTTATGCTTAAACCAAATGTGTATGTGGTGTTGAGCGAATTGCAATTTAAAGCTTGCAATACGTGAGTCGCCACAATGATGACCAAATTTTTTACCGATGTTGAGCACCTATTTGAGTTTGGACTGTCTAAGGGACAATTTAACATCAAACTAAAACAGCGCTTTAGACAATTATAATTTTATATACCTAATTTTTAATTTTAAATGTCAATTTATATACTTAATTTTTAAATTTTCTATCATTAAATCTTAAAATTTAAATTTCTTATCTGAAATCCTAAATGTATTTGAATCTACATATTGATTTCTTTAAATTAAAAAAAAAAATAAAAATTACATTGACGATAATAATTATACAGGGTGAGTTTCCTAATAAGTGCAGGGCTTTTATCTCGAGAACGGTGCTAGATAGGAGAAAATTCCCCATAGTGAAATTTATTAAGAGTCGGGGGGGGAGGTCTAGTGGTGATCTTCAATGACCTTGAAACTCATTAGTTTCGGAGATATAGGTTAAAGTTAGGTTTTTTTAAATTAGAACCTATACTTTTGAGTGTTTGTTTTTATTAAGCAATCGAAATTTCCCGAAGTTCTACAATTAATTAAAATCGAAAATATCAAATTCGATTTGAAAGGGAAAATTCGATTAAATTTCGATTCGATTCGAGTGAATATCAATTTTTGCTCATATCTCTGAAATCATACACTTTACAAAAATGATGTGTGAGCAAAAAGTTTTTACTTTTAATTGCTTTATAAAAACAAACACTCAAAAGTATAGGTTCTAATTTAAAAAAATCTAACTTTAGCCTATATCTCCGAAACTAATGAGTTTCAAGGTCATTGAAGATCACCACTAGACGTCCCCTTCGACTCTTAATAAATTTCATTATAAGTAATTTTGTCCTATCTAGCACCGTTCTCGAGATAAAAGCCCTGCATTAATTAGGAAACTCACCCTGTATATATGGTCATTAGAAATTTTTTATTGATTGATGACATTTTAATTGGCTAATATGTTTAAGTTTGATTAAGCATATTAATGTTCATATATAACAAAAATCATGTTTTAACGAATCGCTATTATTTCTTTTGATTTTATTTTGTCAATAAACTCCAATATATGGCATATGTCCTTTCGTATATACTATTGGTATATACTCTTCATCATCTTTGTCTTATTATTTCCATGAATAATATTTTATTGAAATAATTTCATTTATTTACTTAAAGGTGTAAATGGATAGGAGTTCTTGAGTGACCAGAGGGTTTGTTTACTTAAGTAAGCGACTTCTTTGTTGCATAGATAATCCTCTTACATACTTTTAAACTTTTGGAGCTCTGCTGGTGTCCTCCAAGATTGTGGTAACGTACCTTAGATCACCGTGGTTAGTTGGCTTGTGCTTCTCTTGTCATATCATATCATATCAGATGGGTTAATGGAGAAGATAATCATGAAGTTGGAAAAAGTGATATTGAATATAAATTATAGCTGATAATGTTATTTTTAGATCAGGTATACATCTAAAGGGGAATTTATTTGAGAAGATTAAAACGATAATTTATTTAAAATTTTATTTAAGATTTTTTGAAACATAATAGAAAACTAAAAGGATAGCTGCTGGATGGTATTTACGATCAAACAATTCTCTTGTTTAAACAATAGTAAAATTACTATATAATTAATAAATCAATAAATATCTTGAATCGTTTACCATAATAGCAGCTGTTCAGATAAGGACCCTAACAGTGTAATAATGATCTACTCATGTAACTAATAATGGTATGAATGGAACTGAATTTATATATATCCCAATATAAACAGACAAGAGTGAATGACACATAGGTAGCAAATAATGACAACAATATACCGATCTATTTATAATTTCATTCAAGTACATAAATGAGCTTAAATAGATCATCATAATATATATGGCTGTCGGGTCATTAAGATGTAACAACCCTCGCGTAACTGGTGGTGGGATGGAAATAGGGATAACAATAACTAACAGCATGTGATGAGATGACCCAAATCAAAGTCAAATGCTCCAGTAATAACTGTCGTAGACATTTACATATATATGATGAACCTAGAACATTCCTATCGTATCAAACTAACAAATTCAAATCCAAATGTGAAAATGAGTATACTAACAATATATAATAATTTACTTATAATGTAGTTAGCAATGACTCTGCTGGGGATTATCACCTTAGTCGTTTCTGTGATTAACATTCCTTTTCCTAAACCTTGTATGATGAGATGCAGGCACGGCCTGAGCCCGCATAATTTTGGAATAAATAACTCTCGGAATAATTCCATTTGGAACTCTGATGTATATGCTCCACGGTTATGGTAACATAGCTAGGATCACAGTTACTGGTTGGTTTGTACTTCTCGTATCATATCATATCAAAATCATTAAATTTAATTTAAGTATCCAGTCACTATATCTGACGAGCTTCGACTAAAACTGGCTGGCTATATATTTTTGCAGTCTCAGTTTTATCATCACTATCGCCGTTCTCTGATATTTCATCCAGCAAAGGAATACAAGCTTTTATTAAAATATTATGAAGGACAGCACACGCATCTATTATTTTTCCGGCTTTTTCAGGACTATATAATAGAACTCTCTTCTTTGATAAATACAATCTGCTTTTTAATATACCTATGCATAGCTCTACCTTGGTCCGTGTCACCTTGTGTCCTACATTATAATTTTTTTCACCGTCCGGATAGGGGTCATTAACCACGTCTGTAATGGGTAACTACTATCTCCCAATAGCCAAAAATTTCGTTCCTCATTCGAGTGGTTTTGTTCCAGAATTCGTTTCAAATTCGATTGACGCCATCTATAAGCATCATGTGCCGTTCTTCCAAATCCTGCATTTAAATTAAATATTAAATTATTTGCATCGCAAACAATTTGTACGTTTATTGAATGGCCACCTTTTCTGCGTGCTCCAAACTACTGTTCGGTGCACACCAATGCCAATTCTAATATGGGCGCCATAGATCAACCCTATTACACCAGGAAAATTCGAAATTTGAATCAACAATTTTTGGCCCGTTGGAAATCGCACGTATTCGTAGGTAATTAAATTAAGCGCTTCCGCTTTTTCAGTGATACTTTGGCTGACCGACGTTTGAGCCATGGTGGCAATGACAACAGCCCGCTGGAAACCTCCGGTTGTGAAAAGGAACCACCCGAATGCCATTGAAAAAAACACGAACAACGAAAAATGTGTTGCGATTTCTGTAAAAAATCAAATGGAACTACTTGAATCTGATGGTATGCTTGACAATAAATTAACTGTAGTAAATATACAGTTACCAGAAAGTTGATATGTAAGGCCCTGGATATTTCATACTGGATATCGATCTGAAATGGTTACGTCATTTAATGCCCAAAAAAGACAGCGATTCCAGGATGAGCTAGAACGGCTAGTTGGCGGAGAAGGAAACTTCTCACAAGGTTATGCCAAAACACAAGTCTTTCAGAGAAATTTTGAAGGACCGTATTTTGGTTCTAGCACCATCACCATGGAAAATGGAAGTTGGTGTATAATGCACTAAACTTCATTTTCCTAAAAGTTTTAGGTAAAAATCCTCCAACCTGCAAAGATGCGGTATGATATCAAGAACGAGTTAAGTTAACAGCGTACTCTGATGCCAGATCAATGGAGCTGTACAAAAAAGTAGAGGAGGTGTGACAAGTCGCTGGCGACCATAAGCAGGGAAGAGATTCCTAGCAGGCCAAGAACACGCGTATGGCTACCTACCGAATCGGCTATCCCAGAAAAGATCCTAGAGATAATAAGGATCAGCAACCTTAATTTTTCGACAGGACAATGGAAGATTATGAGGCAAGAGGATGCCAAGGGAGGTTTCAGATTATCTACTATGGCAATCAATAAGGAGTCTCTGGCGCCTCTTGTGACTCCGTGACTAAGAGAGTAATCGACTTCGGTTTCGGGTTACTCTCAGAGTCTACAAAAGGGACGATGCTGAAACTCGCATAGAGGAACCTGATGAGAACGAGAGCTCGTCAACACTAGAAGCAGCTGCACCAGGAGGAAAGACATCCCAACCAATAGAGCTCTCCGATGTGACTGCAGTAGGGAAGTAGATGGGCAGCTGCCTGTCCCTGTTTTCGGACCAGGAAGACTTGTTGGACTCGAGGGACGGAGGGACTGCCATCGGAAAACCAAGTTCCGTGGGAGGAGATACGAGAGACACCGGCGACTTCAATGAAACCGAAGGACACTAGCCTGCGGTAGCTGGGTGTGAAATATGTAAGTTCAACTTGGTGTTATTTTAAACATCACACAAATTAACCGGCCGACGCCGACTTTGTATGGTAAATGTTTTGATTTTAAGTTTGGCAATACTTAAATTCTAGATGACTGAACGGTAATACTTTTTGGATCGATGATTAATTGTAGTAGGGTAGCTAGATTATGGAGCGATGGTTGACACAGGAAACATATCTGTTTAGATAAATGCAAAATGCTCTCTCAACTGTCACATAATACACCAGCAAGTACGAATTACAGCCTAATATAAAATTCCGTTAACTGTTCTTAGTTTTTAAGCGTTCAAGAGCGTATGAAGAGCCATTGCGATACGATCTAAACGTATATCTTTGGCGTGTTTTGGCCAACTTATAATAATGTTGCAATTTACGGAAGAAAGGTTGAAAAGACTGGTTTGTGTATTCTATGAATTCTGCGATGGAGTCTTCTGTCAAAAGGTGAACGTGATAACCTGATTATCATTACATTGACATGAAGCTACGTCAAGGGTAACGTGATGGGTGTGACTCAGTGCAAAATCCTGTATCTTTGGCAAATATAATGTATTTGCCATTATTGCATATCTAGCTGTTTAATATTAAAAGTACATAATAGGTTATTCGTAGGCTTTCTCCAGTTGCTTAAGTTGGTTTTAAGAAATAGGAATAGGCGTTGGTGGATAAAAACTATCACGCGCTGACTTGAAGTGAAGAGCAATTTTTAAAAATACTTATGTTGGAATATTAACTAGATACTGCTCTTTTGGAGAGCATGTCAAAGATGGTTAGGACTGTTACAGAACTGTATAGTATAAAATTTATGAGTCTTATCTAAACCTCATATCTAAATTAAAACAAAAATCAACGAAAGATCTAATTTAGAACAGTGAATGACCTGCACGAATCACAAAATCGATATACGTCTGGTAATCACTTAACATTGTGCTATAAGACTCTGGTGATTCAACTCCCATCAAACACAAAATCATCAATTTTATATCGGGTTTAAACCAAAAAAGTACCAAGTTCTACCCTCGATACATTTTTATTGCTCTAATTTATTAGACTAGACTCGTTAATTTAACAACACGATTTATATCACATAAAACTGGAGATGGCATATAACCTCTTTCAGAATAAAAATAAAAATAAATTTAATTATCTATTTTAAAATTTATATATCTTAATTTTTGCAGCGATACGAAGAGCAATGGATGCCGTTCGGCCGATTAAATTTACAAACCCCTATAAGAAATGTTTGTGGTTTTCATTTTCGTGCAGTGTGCAAAATCTAACTAATTTTAATTATAATGTTAATAATAATATATTTATCGATAACAATATCGTATATAATGTCGTTCCGAACCAAATTCCTAACCCAAACACATCACCAAAAAGTTAATTAATTTGTGATTAAAATCGGAAATTTCACAATTTTTTTGTCTGGGTGTGTGTGTTTGTAGCTTTTCCTTATTTTTTTTTTAACCAAAATTGATAATACCATTATCATTATCATTAAATAAACATTTATTCTATTATATACAATATAGCATACATGTATATACGAAGAGATACCACACTATCTTCATGTTCAGATGAACAAAAGTTTTGGTATAGACAACACGACCAAATCGAACAAGAAAATATTTTCCCTATTCACAGTACATGGGTACATACCAAAACGAACCGTCTCCAATACCAGATGGACACCAACAAAATATATAAATAGGATATCGATTTATAGGAAATTAAATTATAACAGATACTTACCAACAACTTGTAAATACCCAACTTGGCTTATCATTGGATTTGTATTTACTTGGCACATATAATAACCACGGTCATCTTGTTGCGCTTGATTCACGTGCAATAACCAAGTATTGGCATTATCGTATGTAATACTATAACGTGGTATCCGTGATATCACATGACGATGGATTGTCAATATCATTTGTCTATCTATATGGATCCAGGCGACCTGAAAATATTGATAAGAAGAATACACACAAAAATTAAGTTTGTTTTGAGATTAAATGTAAACAGTTTGGAAAAAAGGATACAAGATGATGGGGAAAATATGTAAAAATAACAAATGATTTTCAACAGTTTATAACAAAAGGTTAAATAAATTGTTATCTTTATGATTCTATTTATGAGTTTGTAAAAGCCTAGAAGTGTTTAACCCATGCGACTCTCAAAACAAACATTTTGATATTTGATTTGATTCATCCACTTGTAACCGATTAATTTAAGTGGATTAGTAAAACCTGTGAATTATTCTTCTTTCACACGTATTTGTATACGAATCTAATTGGAATATTTACCAATTCTGATTGCAGTTGTAGTGGTATTTTACACTGTTATTATTTATAAAACGTAAAAACATTTTTTACATCGATTCGTTGTTGGTACCATCTGATATCTTTACAATGTCAGGTAGCTCGTGCACCTGCAATTTGTGATCGTCCAAAACCAATTTGTCGATTTTCTTGATGTTTTCTGAATTAAAAACCTTTTTTGGGCTTCCACTGCACTCTGTATCATTTGTGCTGGTACAACCACATTTTAATTCAGTAATCCACTACTCTACCATTTGTCTCGATGGAGTAGAGTTCGGATAATGTTTATCAAGCCATTGTTTGGTTTCCACTGTTTTTTTTTTAAACAAAAGTTGCTTCACAGAAAATGCTATAACTTACGAATCATTAGTCAGATTGCTGTCAAATTAAATAATATGGAAAACAAATCTTGTTATGCCATCTACGAACATACTGAATGACCCTGTATGTAAAATAACAGCGTAAACTACATAAAACGTAAATTACATGTAAAAAGACGACTAGCAGCGCCATCTGTTTTAAAATGTCAAAAATTTACCGACGTTCCTTTTCTTCATTTTTAATTAACTAAGATAAATGCTTATTTGTAAAACAAGTTAGTTTCCAGGCCTACGATATTAGTTGGAAAGCGATATTTTTCACCTTTACCCGAGCCAGCTAAGATGATTTTTAACTTAACTATCCTGTCAATAATTTTGATCTAAATACAAAATAAATGTGACATTCAGTATGTAGTCGAAAAATTGTACACGTAGTGAATTATTTCACAAATTCTTTTCGTGAAATAGTAAGAAGATTTGTTAACAGATGGTGCTTTAGTTACAATTTGATTTAATAAGAGATGGCGCTTTTTATTAAAAATCGTAATTTACGTTTTTTACATATTAATTATTTAACTGAAACTGCTTAAGTTATGACAAAAATGTATTATTTGTATCTGTCTTCAATTAAATTAAACCGCACAAAATCAACCCTATCTGCTGCGCCAACCTTCGATTTCGCTGAAAAATTCACATTAGAGTAATATACGGTCGCTGAGAAATGCCTCATACTACAATTTTTTATTTAAAGCCGCTTTACCTGGTACAGGTAAAAAAATGGTGTCCGTCGGCGGACAGACGAACGTTTAGAACAAAAAAAAATTTATTCAATTACGTCGGGGGGGAAAAAAGGTATATATTCACAATGGTGTGCTGCTACTACGTGTGAAATTTTAAGAAGCATTGTTTGGCTGCTGAGTTGGTTGGTACACCGTGGTGTTCACTCTCTGTGATGCATTTATCTCCAGCAATGTTGAAGTTAGACGACCTACCGGTCTTTGGAAATCAATTCGGTACAAGGACTCGGCAACCTCCACGCGAAACTTTGGCAGATCTATGTTTTCCTGACGCGTATCGGTCTTTTGCAATCGTTGATATAAGATATAATCGTTCGTCATCGTCACATTAAACAGATGATAAAATATGCGGTTTATCCATTTATAAGTTTTCATCCTTATATGATAGCGCCCGAGCAAACTGTCCATTCGCCCATGTGACGATTATATGCCTTGATGATATATGGGCAGTCGATTTGCACATTTTGCTTACTCGTTCGGTCCCATCGTGTTGATTTTTGAGGATGATGTTGTGCAAGGTTTGAGAGGAACGGCAGCCCAGCTACATTGGTGAACAACAATCGAACGGGGTTGTTGTCTTGCCAAAGGACATTGGTTATGTCGATACCGAATGCATTACCCACATACTCTTCTAAGTACCCGCGTGCTACCTTCTTCTTCGAGAGTTCACTATCGCTCGATAGTTTATTATTTGGGACGCGATTTGGTCGCACCGTGCCCAAACTATAGATACCGTGGCTTCTGAGGTACGACAGCAAGCCCAAGGACGTGTAAAAATTGTCAAAATAAACAATATGATTTATGTGATTTGGTACATTGGCCGACAAACGGATGACAACATTGGACGAGGCGCCCAAATTTGGTGCATTCTCTGGCACCTTGTCGTCGCCGGGGCCGGAATAAACCTCAAATACATACGAGATTCCAGTTGAATCGCACAGAAAAAAAAATTTGGACCCATTTATGCGGTTTCGCTGGCATGTATTGTCGAGTAGGATTTCCACTCATCTTTGTTGAGCACATCATTTCATCAACACAAAGGCGCTGCAATATCAGTACTCGCTGGAAACGATTTTTGAAATGTTCTTTCAATGGTCGTATTTTTTGTAGTTTGTCATAGTCTTCCTGGTCCACCCGTTTCGCTAACGAATCGTCATTGAAATGCACGAATCGTCGTACCTCTTCGAATCGCTTCTGAGACATTGTGTTCGCGACTGCTGGCAGAGCGTTTTTCGACCAATAAGAACGAACGTTTGGGTAACGAAAAACAGACATAAAAAATAAAATCCCAATGAATTTACGGATTTCCTGTTTATTGGTAGTGAATTGAGTTTTTAAATTCTTCTGCCGAGCGTATAAATTGAATTGATCCGCTAAACTTTGTACGAAGCACTCATATGGTGTCTTCAATGCGTTCAACTCATTTGGCAAATCTGCCGAGCCACGGAATAATCCCTCGTTGACATGCACCTGCAAATTTTTCGTTTCTTTTTCCAACGGATATTTTTGAACTCTGGGCAATAGTTTTTGATTTCATTTACGCCACCGCTGAACTCTCCAGTGCTCGAAATGTTTTGGTCGGGCCCATTTTCTTTTTCTACCAATTCGATTGTTTGATTGCGTTCTCGCTTACGTTTCCGCATTAGTGAAGCACCAGCAGCATCTAGATTAGCCGTATCGTTAGTTGACGGTATTGGCGACGACGGTGCAATCGAAGTCGATGGCATTGGTTTTATCCAAACCACTGATATTAATGCTCGCGTGAATTGCATTTAACAAGTCGGTTGGTTTAAATACGGATTGATGGATCATCAATTCATCCTCTGCACAAACGAAATTTGGATCAGCTACATCGTCATCGCTATCAAAATTTCCATCATCCAATTCATGGTGTCCTCTTCGCTGGATATCGAGTCTTTAGGCTTTATGTTGACTGCCCTTAGGCGGAGCAGCGCCAAAGAGGGTTTTAAAATCAAATTGGAATTAAATTCATATATTCAAGAACACATAAAAATATAAAATAAAATTCCACTTGGAATCTTCCACAAATTTGTGTTTTTGTTCCAAAAATTATTTGAACCTTCAAGCCTTTGGAATTTTGGACTATAAATAGATAATCCCAATATCTATTGTAAATAAAAGTCTACATCTTGATTCAACATCTATAGTGATTTCTAATAACATGAATGTGATTCGTTATTTGTGGAAATATTTTCTATGTAACTATTGTATTTCCACAAATAAAAAATCGTACTCAACTTGTGCACATTCCATAACCATTATCGGCCATCCCTATAGATGGTGACTCAAGTTAAGCTTCTGAAAGTATAGATATTGAAATTATCTGATATTACAACAAAATACAAAAGATTGTAGCTTTCAGATATTTTGATATGGAATTATTTAAACTATAGTTCCGAATAACACTCATATTTTCCACAATCCAAAGGCCATTATCGGCCATCTTTATAGACGTTGACTCAAGTTCGTTTATCTTTTGTTTATCATAGACTTCAAAATATCTAATTATACAGTAAAATACAACAACCGTATTTTACTGTAATTACCTGTAGTTACAGTATAATACTGTATTACACTGTAAAATACACAAACAATAAATCTCACTCAAATTTTCCTCGACTGTTGGTCATTTGGATCGTTCTTAAATTTAGTTTCTATGTTTTTCTGTTTCTATGTTTGTATCGTTTTTTCAGATAATTTTCATTCAAATTTTAAAAATTTTTTTAAAAAGCACTTATTTACCAAAGGGATCTTTCCCTAGCACTTAAATCAGCACACTTTGTTGTGCTCCTGCTCCCACCGTTCCTGCGATGTTCCAACCTTTTTTGTTTGGCGACTACGTGCTGCGACTCTGAGCCATTAAAGTAATAGGTGGCATGCTAGATATTATTAAGGCTGTCTTTTTAGATTTTGTCCAATAAGCACTGCATACCCAGAGTGCAATAGTCGTTCCTAACCACCAATGCCTTTAAAGTGTTCAATGCTGGAATCTATACGGGTGCGCCATACAACATGATTGATATATCGAGGAGAAAATTTTCTATTTTTTGCACTCGGTCCACCAGCGCTGATCTTTAATAAAACAAGGCCAGCTGTCGTTCTATTCGCGTTTACTACCGTTTAGGGTCTTGAAAACTTCGTCAGTTCATATGGACTCTATTCATATTCCTCCTTTGTTAAATTCTATTGGTGTAAGCATTCTCCTACCCACCATTCCAAGGTGTCAGGTCATCTGCTTATACCACTTAGCTTGGGGTCCTCGAACAAGTAAATCGAATGAGAACACCGTCTTCTTGCGGTTGTGGTCGTGATGTTGACAGCTGTCTATTTTACAACAGAGTCGCTTGTTCCTTCCTCTAGATCGCCTATGTGGTCTTCACTATCATCTTTTCCCATAAGCCTCTCTAACAGCCTTGGCTTTGTTCTTTCCACCCTTTGTGATCATTTGACTTTGGTTTCCTAACACCGCTCCTACTTATTTAAGATCGATACTTGATTTCACATTAGCAGATCAGCCCCTTCACCTTTACTATGACCATCTCGTTTCACTTATGCCTATTACCCTCAATAACTCACTAGCTTTTCATTACTCCATCAGAATTGAGATATTCATCACGTTTCTGCCCGTCTAGGCTCTTTATGGACTAGAAATGCAACTATGCATTTAGAAAACATTTCAATTATTTTTATATATGTAGTTTGAGTATGTTAACCAAAGCATCCTAGTGCATAAGGATAAATTAGCCGATAACCATCTTATGGGCGTATTATTACGCAAATAATATTTGCCGTAAATGCAACGATAACTTTCTGCAAAACAATACAAATATATTTTTAGTTTGGTCATAGAAAACTAAATGGAACAATTGCTGGGCACTAATTTGGAAGCGACACTAGCTCTGTCACGCCTTTCTGCTAAGGTATCAAAATTAATTAACTAGAAATAAAGCCCGATTGCCAGTGACAAGACGAATCTTGTATTCTCTCCCACATTATTATCGTGAATAATGAAGTTCCAAGATACTTGAATCTCATCATTTCTTCAAACGTGCGGTTACTAAGACTGAAATCAATTGCGTCTTGGCCAAGGATCAGATAATTGGTTTTAGACTGGTTGATTTTTGAATTGTCGGAATAAGATATTGTCTTGGGTGTAGCATTACAGGGTGGATTCGGTCAAGCAAACTCAGTCACCAGCCTTCTAAAATCTTACCTTACCCAAATACGAAACTCACATGTATAACAGACAAAAATACAACTAGAACCGAATGTTGTCGATTGTTAGTATAAGGATTTAATTCGTATTTATTTGTTTTGTGTGACATATGCTGTGAAAGACCACGAGAAGTGCACATAGCAGCAAGAAGAATCGATGGTCACTATTAAGGCGGAGTCGTTCAGCTAGTGAAGGCTAGATGGCGGAGGTGATGTGCGAAACAAACCGTCGTTCGAGAGTTTCGCAGTTTCGCGAAATCTCGAGCCGCTGCGTGTTGGAAAGTTCTCGGTTCGCAAACCAGAAGCGAGAAAAAGTAAGAAGAAAACAAGTGTGGTGACGAGGCAGAAAATGTGATTTGTTAGTGATGATAAACTGTGAGTGAATTTTTTTCTCAAGTTATTGAGAAGTTTGAGTTGCGTGGTGGTTTTTTTTTGTGGTATTCGTAGGTATCGCGCCCGAGTCCACTCGCTCAAATACAGCCCAACGGAAATTATCGTCATTTTGTTGTCTACCCAAGCCACAATCGTGACACACGAGAGTACGTTACATGAGGTGTTTCACTTTAACGAAGGATGTATTGACTAAAAAGTATCGGGATCAGCGCATCTCCTTGTCGAACACCAGAAGTAATTGCAAAAATTCTCGATAGCCTGTTCACAAATTTGACACACTATTGTGACAGTGTAACTGTTATTTTACACAGATGTACGTATTTGTTTGCTACTACTTAATATTCAAGCCACAGCCAAGCCTCTCTCGATTGATCGAGTCATAGACTTGCTTAAAATCTAAAAATAATTGGTGTATATCGAGAGTAGTTCGATCAAACTGTAGTTAATTGCATCAAATTAGGACTGACAAATATCAATCGGCCGCCGAACTATTAGTGGTCAAGCTCAATTCAAGCATATTAGTCCTCAGTATTAATGTTCAATCAACTGCACAAATAGCAAAGCACAAGTATAGTAATACAATCGAGGAGGTACCACAAGTAATCCAATTAACATACCACAAGTAACATACAAAACACCCTTTTGTGATAGTCTTTTCATCTTTTAAAATAGGAATTTTTCGAGATATAATATATAGAGATGTTTATACGTATAGGCAGAGGAAAACCCTAACCAAGTTCAAAAAAGGTGTACCAATAAATAAAAATATCACTTAATTTGAAAGATATTTTTTGTTTATGTTTGATCCTTATTTTGTTGCAAGAGTATTAACAATTTTTGAATGTTTATATTTTGACAGATATCCCTAAATTTATTTTCTCATATCCCTATCCATACCACGACATGATTCCTAAATTGAAGTAAACACCCATCCACCCGGAACACAAAAAAAATGAGAACAAGTCGAAAAGCTCAATAATCCAAGTTTCGTTTGTTTTTGTGCTGTACGGTTTTGTGTTGTTGTTATTGTCCTGTATATAGGATACACTCAAAAAGTTAATCTTTTTTTGAAAATTCTCTGTTATATATACACAAATTTAGGATAGCTTTTAAATATCATTTCCCTACGACGACGACAACAACAATAGAGCTTGGAAAAAAAATGTAAAGCATATAAAAATTTTTTAATAAAACTTTTTTTTTTTTGCAAATTCATTTTATTTTTGCCTCCCTGATAAGAGGATATTTTGTTTAAAATACTAAAGTTTTATCTAAAGGATTATGTGAGATAGAAGCTGTAATTTTTCTGGTCGAAAAGAAAGCTAATGTTCCAAACCAAAAAGTAAAGGTTTTTTATTATTACGTTCATTATGCTGTGTATGTATAAAACATAATTTTTGATAAAGTAATTATAAATCATACTCGTAAAACATAACATTCAGGAGATGATGCAAACGATAAAATAATAATATGTTGCGAGATGAGTCAACAACATAATAAGCTTTTGTACAAATTACATTGAGTATATTTGTAACATAAAAGCTTGTTTATGTGTGTATTTGAAAGACTATGACTTCCTTTTTTAACGGGTTTTACAGGCCATTATGGGCCCATACCGTGTCAACAATCGAACTCCATCGGTGTCGAACACGAAATCAAGTAGAATATCTAACATCGCTCTCTACTCCGTGGAGCCATCGTCGCCGATAACGACCTCTTCGCCTACCGAAAGGCCACTCTTACTTTAGAGATCGCTGTATCATTCTATTCAGATCAGCACGCAAAATCTGACCGGATGGTCGGCTGTGGATGGTCAGGTGTGAAGCCGTTTGGAGGAATCAATTTGGCTCCGTATCTTGCAGTTTCCACAAGTACTTGTGTTAACTCCTCGTGGTGACCATCGAGAAACTGGCTAACCACTTTTAGTGGCGAGCCAGGCAAAAACACAGCGCTAAACAATTGGGCCAGGTTAAGGTTTCAACCGTACCGTCTCGATAACCAACCTGGCTGCAGACTCAGTCTAAAACTAGCTCAGTCTTGAACTGTGTATCCGGATACCAGGTGCCCTTCGGATCACGTAGCCTTATCTGTGCATCGGATCTCTGCGCAAACGGACACATTTTTCACCACTACTCTTAGGAGCAAGTATGGATTACATCAATTTTAATTTAGAGGAACCGAACATATCTCTGGTGACATCAATGGAGCCCTTAACAGGAAACGATGATGCCTCAGCTACTACCTTAGACACTAATGCACCACCGTCGGAGGTGT
This sequence comes from Tipula lateralis, assembly GCA_963932295.1. Classification (NCBI taxonomy): domain Eukaryota; kingdom Metazoa; phylum Arthropoda; class Insecta; order Diptera; family Tipulidae; genus Tipula; species Tipula lateralis. The sequence continues at coordinate 91,880,355 of OZ010738.1, read as the reverse complement.
AAGTGATCAAAAGTTCTTTAACTAAGAAGAAGATCTCGGGATGCCAGCGACGAAAACGACAAAAACTGAAACGTTCACTTGTCAATTCTGACGGCAAAACTCCCTCTTCCCTTGGAAGAACAAACAGGTCGCATACGACCACGCCTTGTCCAGGGAACCGCACTAAAACCTGGAGAAGGGCCCAGAATCGGAAAAAATTCCGAAACTGAGTTTCAAAGAAGTTGTACTTTACGAGTTAAAGACAAGCTCATTGATCTTGATGAGAAACGATGTTCATCACTTTTCGAGCTAATTTCTCGGAAAGTGATAAACACACCTAGTGCTTCTAGAGATCCTTTGGCTGTTGATAGCTGTGGTTTGCACAACGGCAAGCTTAGCATGCTGTGCGCAAACGATAGAACTCTTAAGTGGGTCATGAAAGCTTTACCGACTCTACATCCTAGGGAGGAAGCTGAGCTGGAGTGAATCATATTCTGCGACCTACTCAAGCCTGTAAGGGGTACAGTATTTGTCCCGGGAACGATTCAAGAAACTTCAGATATAAAACCTAAGACTAAAGACCCGGAAATGGAAGAGGGAGCCGAAAGGCACACTTCTTCACCTTGGCCTAGATGAGCAATCTGTTCCAAGGCTGACAGCACTTAGTTTTAAACCCTTATTTGCTCTTAGTATAGGATCACAATAAATTTGATGCAAAAAAAAGCTGAGGAGAGTCATGGAAAAACTGTCCTCCACCATCCCAACTTGATAGAAATGTCTGGCGTCGTCCTCTCTCATAAAACACATGAAAAACTGCAATACATTACTAAATATGTCTTTTTGATTCAGGAATGTGGATTCATGGGAACAAAATCAAAGAACCCAATTCAGGGATCTCAGGCTCTCTCCTGGTTAGTAATACCTGCTCGAGACCTAGAGCCTGTATTTTTGTTAGTAATAACATATATTACAGACTCCTAAATGGAATTTGTTACCTTACAGCAGTCGTCGTTGAAGTAAATAAACAGGGAATTCGACGTGAGGTTCTAGTGATCTCCGCCTATTTCCCATATGATTCGGTACTTTATTCTTCGGTACTTTATTATACGTAATGATATCCCAATCGTTGCCGGATGCAACGCAAACTCACATCACGTATGCTGGGGCAGCACCGATATTAATTCTAGATTGGAATACATATCCGCGTCTGACCTACTCATTGCAAATGTCGGCCATATACCTACCTTCTAGACATCCTCAAGGCAAGAAGTAATTGATATTACTCTCGCGTCAGGGAGTCTTAATGGAAAAGACTTATCCTAAATGGTCTTACATGACGTTACTCTCTCTGACCTTCGCTACATCTCGTTCTCTCTAACCAGCGATACACCTGAAATATAAGAATTTAGGAAACAAAGAAACACTGATTGGGAACTTTAAAGACTCAACCAGTCTCTTCTACCTTTAGTAATGGGGTCATGCTTTGGTCAAGGAGAGTTACTGCAGACTTAGTTAGTGATACGACCACGGTGACCGGCCGAAAGGATCCTCCTCAGGGTGAGGTTCTGTCTCCGCTCTTGTGGTGTCTTGTGATCAACTCACTCCTAGTCCAACTAAACGAAAACGGATTTTTCTGCAAAGGTCATGCTGATGATATCGCCATAATACTGGTAGGTAAATATACGGATGTAATCGCATGCAAACTGCGATTAACATATTTGTATTGACCAGAGTCTATCAGTCAACCCTAAGAAAACTGAGATAGTCCTTTTCACGACGCAGGACTCTGGGAAACTTAAAGTCTTCCAAAAATTCGGGCTCATACGATTCCACTCTCTTCGGAAGCCAAGTATCTGGGGATCAAGATCAATCGGAAGATTACTTGGCAAAAACATATAGAAGAGAAATGCAAGAAATCATGCAACATTTACTGGAAATGCAAAGTCATTTGGTAAATCATGGGGCCTGAACGCGTGTACTGGTTATACGTTTCAGTAAACAGACTCCTAGTTTCGTTTGCCGCATTTGTTTGGTGAGCTAGAACAATGAGTGCGATTGGATGGAAACCTCTAAACCGCCTTCAAAGATGGTATAATAGGAGCTATGCATAACACACCTACTGCGGCTCTTCTGGGCACTGTCAAATATGGAGAGAGGTGGGTCTGCAAACAACTGCCCACATGCCCTCAGACACAATTGTGACGAAGCATGCCTTTGGGAAATTATTTTGTGTAACTATTACTGGAAATCACATATGGGACTATAACTGCTTATCGTACCCCTCCGGTAACGATATGTTAATCTTTATTGACGGATCAGTATGCCGAAATCTAGTTGGTACCGGATTATACATACAAAATCCTGAGGTCGAATTATCTATCCCGCTTGCTACTGTTTTTCAGACACAAACTGAACAATTTTGAAAGCAGCACTCTTTGTAAAAGGGATAAATAGCAGAGATCGTCATATCTGCATTTTTTCTAAAAGCCTGGCTGGCTGGCTAAAGGCGATCGAAAATTTCATCGAAACTTTTTTGGAAACGATAAGGAACTTAAATTACTGGATACCCAGTCACATGGGTATCAAAGGGAATATATTGGTTGATAAATTGGTTCGTTAACCCACTTTAAAGATCTTGCTGAATAATGAGTTATCCAAGATACTTGAATTTCAGCACTACTAAAATCAATTGCGTCTTGGTCTCCGAAACCAGAGATCATATATTTGGTTTTGGACTCTTTGATTTTGAGACTAACGGAAGCTGAACACTTTCACTCCGTTGCCATTTAATCCAAACACACAGATATGATCTGGATATGCAAAAAGTTGATTGGATTGTCGGAATAACATATTGTCTTGAGGCGTTTCACTTTGACGAAGGATGTATCTCGACATGAGATTATAATGCCCTCTTTACTCAAACAAAAGTTGAGTTTTGTCCTAGTCTAACTATTATATATTGTATAGTTCGATACATAATCGTAAAACTATAATCTATACTAATATTGTGTTTGGCAAATTCGATATATCTCCCGGAGAAATCCCAAAGCACTAAATGTTACAGAATAAAAGTAACTCGACTTATGTCAGAGTTTTCAATATTTTTTTTTTATCATTTTCTGTATTGAAGATCTATCTACGATATACTCGTACTAGAGAGATGCCAAAGTATTTTGTTAGATTTGTTAGTCTCTTGTGTAAATACTTAATACTTATATAGATATTTCTAAATACAGAATTTAATCTTAAAAACCATCAATGGTAAAAAGATAAATTCTATTGATTTCGTATCAAATTTATGTTTCAGCTCTACAGGCAGTAAATACTTTTATGTTTTTTATTGATAAGGGGATGAAGTTTGCGGTTTGGTGTATTCATGTTATTATTCGGTGAAGTTTTGAAAAATTGTATTTCGTATACATAAATAAATTATTGGCCGATTGTTGTGATAACATAAATTATGTAAAATTGTTTTAAAGTTATCGAACCGATAATGTTTTATGTGCCGAGATTTATTTGGATCGTTTAGATTTATGTCCAACCACAAAAATATTTCTATACTAGTTGTGTAAATATATTTCAAATTAGAATTAGAAGACTAGTTGGCAGCACTGAGATTATAGAGGTATAATTTCACTCATTAAATAGTGCTACGACTCTCATGGTTCGTAATGTATGTGAAGTTGACCCAAATTATATCCCAAAAAATGCTATGGCAACACTAGAAACACATTTTATATCATATTTCAGTGTCAGCCCAAAATTAGCTATAATATATTCAAAATATATTGAGTCATCCCAAAAAATTTGTATATCATGACATATTTTTCAATATCAGCCCAAAACAATTTATATGACACAAAAAACTATCACGAAAGTTACTCTCAGCCCAGAAAAAATATATCACTCATCTAAGTGGAATGAATGCCATACAGACTTTGAGATCCCCATCACATTTTCTTAATATTTTGCACTAGTATAGAGGAAGGTTTGAGCTAATGAAAAATCATATAACTAGAATCGTGATCAACACCCTAACTTTCGAGATATATGCAAAATAGTGATGCGACGATTTGGCACTGCTGATAAACCAATCAGTAAGATTTCGGATCTTTCTATTCTACTCGCAACAGTCAATGTGCATAAATTTTGGTGTAGTATAATTCGAGATGTTTCTTTGATTCACTGTAGTAGTATTCCAAAACTAGTTTTTATTCGTTCACATAATGTTATCTCGCTTTTTTTCTGATTATCACTTCTTAAGCTGAAATCGCTTAGACAATACCGCTTGAGGCATTGAAGAGATAATGTCCACCACTCTTCGGAATTATCTTACTCACAAAAAGATTTCATTGTCCTCGGTAAGATTCGAATCAGCCCATATTTTTGACTGCTACTACGTATACCACGTACTATAACCACTCGACTATTGACTGCAATGACGTTAATTGTGTTGATATAGATATTTTCGTTACAATAGTCTTCTTAAATTTCCCATAAACTGCAAGTCAATTTGGTCGGAAGTTATTTCACAAAACAAATCAAAAATTATCATTATCGTCTTTCTTACGATCTTCGCTCCAACCACTTAACAAACATTTCAATCGAATTTAGCATCCACCATCGTGATATTTTATAGGCCACATGAGGCTTGCCGTAACTGTAAGTTGACATTCTCTCTTTTGGGCGTTAGATAACGGATTTTTTGATAATTTTTTTTTGTTGGGTCGCTGCTACCACATACCAGCGATGGTCCCTAGTGATACCACTATATGTACGACTATAGGTCCGATTTACGTTATTTGCGCATATAGTACTGACATGAACGATGGGATGGCACATGGATTCTTAACTCAACAGGGGATCCAGATGTGTTCATGCACACCACCGATCACACCGTTTAAACGATTGACGGTGCAAAATCCCTTTTTGCATCCTGCCACTATCGGTTTCTTTCACTGCAACTCCCGCGTAACGTGTGAACTACACATTACATTATTCAATTTTTCGGGACTGAAGTGAGCTATCTGTACTGTTTTATTCGGTCATTTCTCTAGACAAAACATTAATCACGAATCGTTCTGGCAAATCATAAGTAATTATGGAATTTATTCAACCAGAGATACACGTAATCAATTAAATCAAAAAATAAACACCTTAACGTAAATTTACACTAATCCATATCAATATGAATGACCAATTATTTTACTAAGCTTCTATTAACAACGATGATTGGAAACTTAGGTCCAATTTACATTCGTTTACAGGCAGAAAACGTGTAATTTACATTAGGTTATTTTTACATTCAATACGTAAAAATTTATTTCATGTAAACACTGACGCGCCATCTCTTATCAAATCGAATTGTAACTATAGCACCATCTGTTATAAAATTTTCTTACTATTTGACGAATAGAATCGCCAATATTCATAGTAATTTCAAAACTAATTGATTTTGCCAACCTTTTTTTATCTATGGTCATTGTTCATAACCAAACTGAGCGTCGGTAGATTTTCGATATTTTAAAACAGATGGCACTGTGAATGGTGTTGTCTTCAGTTTTTACATGTAGTTTTTGTTTTATGTAATTTACGCTGTTTTGTACATAATTTACATAAAAATGTTAAAGCTTTTTTTACATGTAAAATCCTAACTAGGGTCTACCCATCTTCCATTTCAGGACTTTAGGCGGAAATGAAGCTATAAAATGTGATTACGTTCATACATTCACATTTGACTGTAATGTCTTATCGACATAAATAAGCTGAGAGCGAGAGTTAAGAGTACCCATAATAGATTCTAGAGATTAACAACAAACTGATCTAATCAATAAACCAGTTAACTATTTTTAAAACTGAATTAAAACTAAATAAAATTATTCCAATATTCAAATCTAATGACAAGACTGTAGTAAAGAATTACCGAACATTTTCAAAGAAATGAATTGGCTTTCTCTAAGATATTTGAATACAGTGTACAATAGATCAGAATCTTATTGAGAGAGCAATAATCGTTCTATCAATTTGGGTCTGATGCAGAAACAAATCTGGATCTGATGATGACGTCATTGAATGATTGTGTGTTCGAAAAACTCAAATCTATCGCATCAGACATATGCTTCCGGATTGTGTTTCTATATATGACTTGTTGCAACAGTGCTAGACAAAAAGAGTTGAATCAAAATGGCTTCGATTTTTTGTTAATTTTCTATTGTGGCCTGACTATTCATTGTAGTTGTGAATATTGATTAATTTGTGACACTCCTTCATACAATATTTTAATTTACGCATGGAACTCTACTATGTTTAGTTGCTGACTTATCATATATTCTTGTTGCGTTAAGGTTTCTTACTATTGGCAAAATTACATTGGGAAAATATCCTAACATGTGATGTGAGTTAATTCGAAAACTAATTTGCGTGAACTTCTTCCTAAACTATCCTAAAAATACAACAACAAAAACTAAAAATTTTTTAGGAAGAACTTCACACGTGTGTAGTTGGGAATGAAGTATTTCCTAATTTTAATATTACAAATGTAATTCTATTGATGTGTTTAAATGTATTAGTACAGTTACGGATTAATGAATAAATGAAATAAAGAATTCTTTTTAAATAAAACAGTAAATGATGATTCTAATTGTATTTAAATATATAAATTATATAATATCATTATTTTGTATTCAAACTAAAAGGACGGGAAAACTCTAAGAAAGAACCTTTGATACGAATTGATTACTTATTATGGAATTTTAGAATAATAATCACCCAGAGGACCATTAGAATTTCTAATGAAGATGTTATTCTAGTAGATTAGACCCACAGTAATGTAAAAACAATCTAGGGTTTTGGTCCCGGTTTTCCTGAAGCACGGGAAAACTCTAGGAAAGTACCTATGGCCCGAATCAATACAAAATATCTTTTATTCGTTAATATGAAGTTATACAAATACATATAAACAAATAAATTGTTATAAGTTTAAGAAGAGCTAGGAAAAACTTCACTCTCATGTTAACTATACCAGGCGAGTAACATAAGTTCGCTTAGTAAGTTAATTTTAAATATTTTTTTAAAAATCCCAAAAACATCAAATCTTTTGCAATTCTTTTATGAGACTTCTTTTAAAAATTCAGAACGATCGGTTTAAATGAAGACGCAAAATAGCTGAGGAAATCCCACCACAAACGCAAAGAGCAAATCGCTATGTGATGCTTTTCGGTTTTCTTCGACTATTTCCAGTTGTTCCGATGATTCCAGAGAGGACATTTTTCTGTAAAGGACTAGCCCCGAGAAGGCCGGTCTCTATCTTCCACTATAGACGTTACTTTAGCTCTGGTGAGTTCAAATTTGACGAAGCTCCACCATTGATACAAGAAATTATTACTGTTGAATTGGCCTTGAATGCCATGTCTGTATCGTGTGAATATTAAATAAGCATCCGGGATACACGAAAAAATCTGCTTGATTGGTTCTACATTTTAAATCAGAACCCAAAAGTGGCTCGACTACATTTTTCTAAACTTTACTTAAATTAATTTGAAAATGGGCAGTCTAGCAACTTAAGTAAAATTGTTACTGGTGACGAATGTATAATGACGATCTACAAACCAAACACTAGTCCATGGTATGGAGCCCAACAGGAGCAAACCGACACGTGAATGCTAAGTAACAGACACAAACGTACGGCGATATCAGGTTACTGCACCGATCAACAATTTTAGTTGCTATTGTTTTTGTAAAAAGGCGAGACGGTCACTGTAACATGCTTTACCAAAGACTGCAAACCAAAAGTTTTCAAACATTTGTTGAAAATCGGAAGAAAGAAGATTTCCATTAGCTTTAGATTTAAAATTTAAACTTTATTTATTTGGTCAGTCGAAATATTAAAGCCATTTGTTATTTTAACGATTTATTAGTATATTCCAGTTACGTAACTACAAATTATACGATATCTAATCAACCTTATAATTTATTTAAAACAAATAATTAGTTACTTATGAAGATATAATTACTTATTCTTTTGTTGTATATATGTGATTGGGGGCCTTCCGTTTCATCAACATTAAAAATTTAAATTTCATTTCGTTGTTAGCTTCACAAAATATTTTCATCATTCATATTTTATAACAAAAACCTTATTAATCGCCTGTTTTTCAATGTTGAATTTCTAATTAATTGCCATGTCAATATACAAAATAAAAAATTAAATAATGATTTGTCTATTGAGATTTTAGGTTAATTATATGCCTAAAACACCCACACACCCATACGAATATAATTTTGGGCAATTCGGTCGTGTTATTGCTCTAATAATAACATTGGTTCTTTTTATAAATACAAATCGTGCTCAACTAAATTATATAATTTTCCTTAAGTACACAACAAAACCGTAGAAAACAATAAATCAATAAAAGTCTTTAATTGGCATTAAATTGACAGTGAATGTATTGTGGGACGCGCTGTCGATTTTATTTGGTTGAATGGTGAAGAAAAATATTCATAATTTGATCGTCATTAAGTAAAGAAGAGTATATCAAAATGTGGAATTAAAGTATACAATAATGTAATTATAATTGATCTTTTAAAAAGAGGTCCCTAGTCGACTTAGTAAACATTAACAACGTTGGAGTGAGTGTTCATTTGTCCAGTTTAGATAATGATATTTGAACAAGGAAGTCACGTAAATATATATATATATATATATATATATATATATATATATATATATATATATATATATATATATATATATATATAATTATATATATATATATATGTATATATATATATATATATATATATACATATATATATATATATATATATATATATATATATATATATATAGATATATATACATATATATATATATATATATATATATATATATATATATATATATATATATAACCATTGCGGCCTAGATACAATTTAAACTATCGTCGTTTTAGAAATAAGATGCTTGAACGGATTAAAGATTTTCATTAAAAAATCATCTTTAGCGATTAAGCCGAGTTTCATGTTAATTAGCAAAATCATTGAATTTGAAAGTAGCGACTAATCATTAATCTCTGTTGACAGTTGGTTTTTAGTCTAAATTGAATGAATTGCCTTTGGTTTTATCCATATATTATCAACAAAATAGCCACCAAGAAGCTCCAAAAATATATATACAGATACCCACATTTACCAGAAAATGTGCAAATTTACCAACATGATTCGTAAATGTACATATAAAACTAAATATATTTCATAATCCTTTCATTTGCCGGTATATGTGCATATGTATATTACAGTTTTGTAAATATGAATATTTCCCAACGCTTTTATATGCGAGTGTACATTCTAACACTGATGATGATGTTCAGATTTAAAATTCGATACAATTTAAGCTAAAATTAAATAAAAGCAGTTAGATCAGATAATAAATATAACGTAAATTTTTTTCTAGGCTTTAATTATGATATAACCAATTTCTTTTTTTCTGAAATATGAACTTACTGAAAGTAAGTAACCCAACCCACTAAATATCAGTTTAACGTTATAAGTGATAGTTTTATTTTTTCGATAAGCTTTCGACACAAATTAAAATAGAGAAATAGTATAATCCACAAGTTGCATATTTTTATGTGAGTTGGGGACCACTATTGCATTTTGCAATAAAAATACAGCACAGAACTTCTGAGGATCGGCTTAAAGTTAGGTTTGATAAACAGTTTCATCATAAAAAGGCTGAAGTATCGAGAAATTAAATAAAGATTGATCCCATGAACGAAAACGACATTAACAATGAGTGACAGTCATGCTAAGGGCGAGAATGCAACGGTTAAGGGTAAGAAGTAAGTAGCAATAGCGCGAATGAATGAATAGCAGTGGGAAAAAGCATCGGTCGGTGAATGAAGTGGACCGACTTAACATGGGACCTGAACAGAATTCGGAACAGGAGGAAATGAAGGAGAAATTAGGGAATAGACAATTTAAGGATCTGAGGATATTACAGGCGCATCGAATAAGAGCGGATACAGGAGACCCGGTAACGATTTGGAAGTAAAAGAAGAGTAGCTGTGTGGAAGACACGTAAGCAGTGTGAAATCTGACATCATGCCATGAGGGAGTCAACGATGAGACTAAAGCCAGGCAGACGGAAAACAGCCGGATATTGGGATAATATGCAAGAAGGTTTTATTCTAAGAGAAAAAAAGAGAACCCAACCATCGGTGAGTCTAGATAAGAAAAACTCTAAAGGATCCTGTTCGGGGTGATGATTAAAAAGAGTTAAAAATTATATCAGTAGTTTAGGAGTTACCCTGTAAAGTTTATAAAATAGATAACGAACAAAATACGACGAAAACAATATTCGCGAGGCGTAGAAATGCAAACGGTAATGAAATGGTTCGCAAGGATTTGCGTCGTATAATTAGGTGTAGTCATTTTACGAAGTAGTCCAGTTTAGAATTTTAAAGTGAACATCGGAAAGTGATAATAAGTGAAAGTTAAGTGTAAATAATTCAAATATTGTGAGAAATAAGTGATATAATAATAATTATTTGTGGAATTTTTGTGTGGAATAAATTTATTGTAAATTTTAAAGTTTACAAGTTTTGTACATATTCACAATCCAGTGATCGAACCGGTTAAATAATTTGATTTTGTGCTTGGCTAAATTTTAACACGATATTACATTTAGTCAAGACACAATTTTGAGACAATTCTGTATCAAAGTACTTATGCAAATAAGTTACCTTTCGAGTTATAGCATGGCAAACTGGTCGAGACCAAGAATCACAGTTTATTCCTGAGAAAACTACTTTATCAATGTTTATAAAATTTTCAAATTTAATATACAATTATTTTTAAATTATATGTTTGAAACTAAAAATTGAAGTTTCGCTATTAATGTACATTCCCAAAGTTATCATGCAATTTATACATTACATATTTTCTACACTTGCATACATTCAATTTAATAAAATAAAAATGTTAATTTTCAGAATAAACTAAATACCGCGTATTTAAAAATTCTATATTTAATATATAAAATACGAGTAACTATTAATTGATTAAACTTTTCTGAATCGTGGAAGTGTAAATGTAATATGTAAAATAATTAAATAGTACCCTAGTGTCAATCTTTTAATATTAAAGATATTCGAACATTTACCAAATTGTGCTGGTATATGTGAATATAGTCTAAATTTGCAGGTACAAGTAGATTGACCATACATTTACCAAAGGTATAGATATGTGTACATTCCCCGGTAAATGTGGGCATTCGCCGCATTTCGAACTTTCACCGTAACATATATACATATATATATATATATATATATATATATATATATATATATATATATATATATATATATATATATATATATATATATATATGTATATATATATATATATATATATATATATATATATATATGTATATATATATATATATATATATATATATATATATAAATATATATATATATATATATATATATATATATATATATATATATGTATATATATATATATATAGATAGATATATATATTTATATATATATATATATATATATATATATATATATATATATATATATATATATGTATATATATATATATATATATATATATATATATATATTTATATATTTATATATATATATATATATATATATATATATATATATATATATATATATATATATATATATATATATATATATATATATTTATATATGTATATATAAATTTACTATATTTGGCTCTTCACTGAAAGTGGGGATGATGAATGAGTGTTAATAATTTAAATTAATTCACTGGGTTAAACCAAAGCTTCATTAATTAAACTAAACAGAACATAACATGTGAATATGTTGTTCTCTATGAGATTCTCTTGTAAGATAATGAACAACCTCGCGGCAATCGCTGAATTTCAGAGTTTTCCACGTAGAAGTATGAAAGCCACTATCGAAGCTCTAGAGAAGCCAAATGAGAATCACTGAAGTTAAAATAATAAGGAAAGAATGGTGCTTTCAAAATTTCAGCAATTTCTACCTGAAAGACAGTAGCGTACGTACCAAGGTGATAGATAATTTGACCTCAGGATGTGGCCTTAATTCCTCGCCCACCTTATTCTAGATTTGACAGTGGCTAAAACGCCCAAGTAGATTATATCGCCTTGTAGGCAAGCGGCTGTCTGTGCTTCAGACTTTCTGATCTAAAGATCAAGCGGTAGCAGACCAAGGACCATATCAAGAGCTACAGTAGGTGTGGTATGCACAGTTCCTACAATACCCAGATAAACATGTGTTTGAAGGTGATATAGATGTCTTCTTCAAACCCCACTTGGAAGTTATGGGTCTGATCGGCCGCCAAATAAGTACGGAAAACTAGAATATGGGTCTGATCACCGAAAACCAGTACACGCGACTGCGTTTCACGCTCCATGAAATGGTTGTTTGCATTTCTAGTAAATTTTACATGCTTACTATATGTTTTTGCAAAGTAATCTTCCGATCTAGCTGGATCCCTAGATACTTGACTTCCGAAAAGAAGTCAAATATCTGGGGATTTGTTTATTCATCCTTCCTATACACCAATATACTTTACTAATCTTTCATTCCAAACAACAATCATACTAGCTCAAGCTGAGGTGGTATTAGCAAACTAAGGCAGTGATAGTGTTAATCATTCAAAAATTAAGACTACTAAATTAACTTTTGATACTCCGTACTCTTTTATCAAGCCTTCTGCAGCACTCGAGGCATAAATAACCGACATCTTTTGTTGGTTGTTACTAACTGTCTGAAAAACTAGTTGGTGGATAAAATTCTAATTTGTTAGCCATGTTTGAAGTTATGTGTACAAAAAGTTTATTAATGTAAAATATCTGGAAAACAACATAATACCGACCAATTTTTTAACACCTCTGGCATCATAAAATTTAATGCTACAACTATGAAACTATTTCTACCAACAAAATTTTATCAATCTTTTAATTACCGTAAAATCTAAATGGTAAAAGTTGTGTGTACGTTGATTTCAACGATATAAACTATATACATTTATAAAAATTTTATGTTGTATTTATATAAATAGTAAATTAAAAATACTACTATTAAAACCATTACTAAGTATAAATATAAAAATAAATATAACAAACAAACATCAAACCATCGCCGTAGAAATGTTTAAGTAAACGAAGAGATACACGAATACTGGAATAAACTCGAGCAATATGAAAAACTACAAAACTGTTAAAAAAAAAAGTTTTAATGATGTACGAAAATGGGAAATTTTTATACGCTCTGACAACAAAACTATTTTAGAATTTAATAATTAAAGAAATATTTTTTTTATTTATAATTTTTATACTTTTATATCAACAACACAAAAATGGTTACGATGTTTAAAAGGATTCAAAGTTTTTTTTTTATTTTTTATTTAAAACCAGACAAATCATGAAAGTCATTAATTTAATTTATTTTTTAAATTAAAAATAATATTTTTGTTACCAAAAAACTTTTTCTTTTATTTATTATTTTAATTATTTTAAAGGGTACACAGGGTTTGATGGGTAAGATCATATAAATACACATACGAGTACGTGTATATGGCTACATATGCAGATACTTAAAATGTTGTAAAATTAAATGTATAAGTTGTCGTTAGGTGGGTGGTGAAACTTTTAAGAATTTTAATTTCTAATGTTGATACAAAAAATTTAAAATTTCTAAGTTTCTTACTGTGATTAAGATGATTATTGTGAAGCATGTAAATTAATGTTTCTTACAAGATATAACTACCTGCCAACGAATGTAAATAAGAATTGTTTAAAAAAAAACAGAGCTAGTTAAGAACAATAGGGTATACAGTACAACTATTCTAACCACAGACTGTGATAATAATACGAACTATAGAGATAAAACCAATCCTCTTCAGTTAACATTAAACAAAAATACCTGCAGAAAACAAAAGTCCGGTGAAAAAGAATCATTTTGACATCTTTGTAGTCTGTACTTGCGTTGTTATTCCGGCTAGGCCAGTTTTATCGGAAATACCAAACTATCATTCCAATTTTGTGCTCAACGTTAGTAAAGCTCTCCTAAAATAATTTATTCAATGTCTATAATTTTTATTAAGAAGGAAAAGCACACATATAGAAGCAACATGTACAAATTTGTGGTATTTAAGTACCAAGTACCAAATAATATAATTCACGTAATACCAATTATCATCATGCTGCAATTAAATATTTATAAATCGAAATTTCGAGCTAAGTTATTATAATTCGCTAGCATTATCGCAACACAATCATATAAAAGCTTCATGATTTACATTGGTGACCTCAACGGCCCTATTAAGGGAACATTACATTACACGTCACTACTAACACAGCCTCTCAAAAATAAATTGTCATGTCTTACCTAACTCAGCAAAACAAACTTCTAACAATTGTCTGCCTTCTCCCAATGTGGTGAATCCGTTTCGTTCTTCTCATGGCTCAGATTTTTCTATGAAGTTCGTCTCATGCTGCAATACAGCCAAACATCACTAAGGTTAGTGAATGTGGCCACATACAATCAAATACTAGTAAATTAATATTGTAATTCGCTAGAACTGTTTTAACTTCATTAAGGAATCGCACAGTTAAAGTGCAGGAGCATATGTTAAGTCGGGTAACATATGCCTCATGAGATGGATTTGATCTTTTCAATCACACAGACAGTCATTCAAAACGTAGTGCTAAACATAATAGCTAATAACTCATACGGAATTACAAAACTCCTCTACTTCGAAACGGAACAACAATCCATAGTCAAATTTCAAAAGTCTGAAAATAAAACGAGTGTGAACATTACATATTTTTGGAGAGAAATCTCACTCTCCTGAATTATAATAAATAATATGAACCGCAGTTCACAGTTGGGCGTGTTAAATTATACACGATCATTTTATGTAACGGACGTGCCATTGCTTATCAAATTAATTTTTGTTTTCCCAGTCACTCAGGCTAATTTAGTCCATTGTGACATGGAAAATGTATATTTGTTCTTCTAACGAAGTTCAAGATATCGGGTTTCTTCAAGGTCGTCAGTTGATCCCAAAATAGGAGTGATGATCCAAATTAATGCAGTAGATGTTCTTAATTTTTATACGGAACATGAGACTTTTCAGGGAACAATGTCTCGTGAGAATGTCTAGTAACATCCTCATAATGCAAGAAGAAGTATGATCTTTGCTGACTTATATAATAAAGATATTGGATTTCTTGAGCCTCTTCTGGTGCAGATCACCAAAGTGATTTCTCTTTTAACAAATAATAACGTCACTCCTAAAGTGGCCTTAAATCCCCAAAAAATTGGAAGCTGCATAAAAACGCTAATTTATCAGCCGCGAAATATATTTTCTTTCATACCCATGTAACTCCAGTGAAGTCTAACTTCATTCAGACTGCCTAGTCAATTAAAGGCAATTATCGTCTCCAAAACAAGTTTTACCAGAACAGCAAGGATAAAGATACGACGATCTCTGCAATTGATCTGCTTTGCAAAGATTGTTGCTATCGAAATGGCAGCAATTTCCGCATGAAAGACAGTAGCATATCTTCGAAGGAGCATATCTCACAAACCGCCCAGGTTGCGCAGTGATTAAAAAGCGGTGGCATGGAGTGGGAGGTACCGGGTTCGAATACTGATAGGGGCAGGATGCGAAAAAGGCTTGCACCATCGGTCGTTTGGGCGGTGTAATCGGTGGTGTAAATGAACTCATCTGAGACCCAGTTTAGGTTTGAATACGTGTGCCGTTTCATCTTCCATGTCAGTACTATAGGCTGGCATGGAGCTATGCATCGTGTAGATGGTTTCTACGTAAATCGGACTTATAGCCGGAACGTAAAGTAATATAGTGGGATGTCACAATAGGCCAATATAGCCTTAGTAACGGATAACATGAAAGTAGAGGTCTCCCTCCAATAGAAGTTTAATGTTAATTTTGATTGTTGATATAGTTGCTTGTGGGTTAATATAGTTGTTTGTGGGTTTTCAGAACAAATTCCTTCTTTTAGAAAGAAGTCTGGATATATGGTCAGTTAATTCCATTGAGAGTTTTTGAAACGCTCTTTTAGGCAGGAGTTGTGTACTGAATTCAAGTTCATTGAGATTGGTACTGGAACTTAACGAGATAATATTTTATGTTATTTTATGTTAGTCAGCTTCGATAACTTAAGAAATGACGTCAGTATGATACCTATTTTGGTTGAAAAAATATATCACATTTACTGGAGTTAAAGGTTGCTTTATCCAATTTATATGTTTAGTTAGGTCTGTTGCAACCATGATATAGCGAATTACATATTTATAATTAGTTCTTACTTTCTGTATATAAAAATAACAAGGGATCCAGTAGTAACTCAGTAAACCTAAAACACCGGCGATACTACGCCACAGATAAAAGCTGATAGGAAATTATCCACTTTTTGGAATAGCACATCGGTTATATATATGGTGGATCGTTAAACTATGGGTTTCGTGATCAAGGCACGTTAACGAGGTAGGAAACGAGTTAGGCTTAAGCGAAACGTGAGTCAGAAAACCAATTCTTTATATCATTCATTTTTCTATAGATAAGATTAGTATCAAATCAAGAACTGCATTGAACAAAAAAAATACTGCTCTACAGGATGTTAAAAAATAACCAAAACATGCTTTTAATGAATCAGACAATATTCGTTGCTGATGTCAAGATCAATCTGCTTGGACAGATTTTTCGGTATCCAAGTTGGGTTCTACTGTCATCGACGCACAATAATTGCATAATGGTACATCACATGTTCCACAGATTCCAATTACGAATCAAAAACACGACAACTATAAGATGTACTCACCACCATTTTCTTCTTAAAGTAATGTGACCTTTGATGCTTTGGTGTCAATAAAGCCACAAACGGGTTAAATGATTAATATATCTTATGTACGGTATCAAAAATTTCGTCTCGTCAAGAAGATTGGAAAGGTTTGAATAATTTAACTGTCCATCTGATGCCTTTTATATAATAGTTTCAAAATTGTTTTCCGGCCTTCTAAAAATGTATGCTTTTATGAGGTTTTTATATGAATGGATCGATGTCACTGAAAAACCTGGAAAGTGAGTATCCTACTTCATAGTTTCAGTAAGCCCTGCGTCTTTGTTCTGAAGGTGCTCTAATAAATTATTGTGATCCTTTAAGAGCTTGGCAGATTAGTGTAGTTCAACGATTCCTCACAGAATTCTCTTCTTTTTTTTCGCCATCTCTTATTAAATTTAATTGTAACTAAACTGTAGCATTTTTTTCGACTACTTAATGAATGTCACAATATTTTTTGATTTATAATAAAATTATTAAAACCGAGTTCATACTTCGATTTCTTCGTTCATTCATTCATTTATTCGTTCGGTAATTTTATTTTGACGATTTATACTATGCTAAAGTTTCAGAACGATTCTCGTATATCACTAACTGAATTAAATTAATCCCATTGGCACGCACGTACACATTATATGAATTTTGTTTCCGAATAACAATGGCTGTTATTTGCTTCTTTTTTGTTTTGATGTCATGTTGTCTCTTTCAATCAATGTTCGTTCAGATAAAAAGTTAAGCTGAATTCATACTTCAATTTCTTCGTTCATTCATTCATTCAAACATTTTTTTCGGCCAATCGTAGTATTCCAAAACGACCATTTTTGTTCCTACATTTTGTCGCAAGAGATAGTTTAACTTTAACTTTTTGTCTTAACGAACATTGAGTAAAAGAGACAACATGACACCAAAACGAAAAGATGCAAATAACAGCTATTGTTATTCGGGAACAAAATACATATAATGTGTACGTATGTCCCAATGGGATTAATTTATTTAAGTTACTGACAAAATCGTTTCGAGAATCGTTCTGAAATTTTAGCATAGTCAAAATAAAATTACCGAACGAATGAATGAATGAAGAAATCAAAGTATGAACTCGGCTTAAAGTTAAACTACCTCTTGCGACAAAATTTAGGAACATAAAATTATCAATTTTGATTACTACGATTGGCCGAAAAAATTATTTGAATGAATGAATGAACGAAGAAATTGAAGTATAAATTCAGCTTAACAGATTAATTTCGTTAAAAATCATTTTAACTGACTCGGGTCAAGGTGAAATTAATTGCTTTCCAACTTATAACGCGGACTTGAAAACTTACTGATCTTATAAACACCCATTTATTTATGTAAATTAATAATGAGCAAAGCGAATATTGGTAAATTTTTGACATTTTAAAATAGATGGCACTGCAAAAGATATTGTTTTCGTTGTTTACATGTTATTTGCGTTTTATGTAATTTACGCTATCTCGTACATAAAAAAATGTAAAAACGTTTTTACATGTAAAATTCCAACAGTCCTTTTTTATGACCTCTAGATAAAATTTTGATATGGATGTGACCAAACAGCACCGTTAGATACATGGCAGTTACTTATCAACACATGAAGATTGAACACAAGTTAATGTAAGGTTTAGGATATATGTCTCAATATATATATTGATGTGCAACATGTTCTGTCCTTAATGTCATAATAATTTGCTAAACATTATGTTGTAACACCTAATAATCGTATAAATATTTACAAACATATAATAAACAAAAATATATTTAATATGCGGAGATTCACCCCTGATTTTATGATAATCGCTGTGTTGTGTCAACATATACATAAACTCTCGTACATAAACCGAATAGAAAGTACCTTTCATTAAATTTGAATTATTATTGATTTTAATAACAAATTTATGTTATGTTTATATTAACAATATCTAATAAAATAAATGTACCATAATAATAAAAATTACAATCAATTTATAATTCTCAATAATATCTCGTATAATACCAATGTACATATATGAATAATTTTTTATGTATATGATATGGTAATCATAATGTCTTATCATCATCAACTTGCGGAGTGAAACATTATTAACATCGTTATCATTTTCTTAGATTCAATGATATTTTTTTTCTTTATTTTAATATTATTAAAATACATTAATTTTATTAGATTTCTTATTACATCGCGTTCTCGCGCGATACCATGTACATATATATGTTTTATGTATATGATTTCTTCATGTTTTGTTCAAAATCTAAATACGATGAAATGATAAACGAAAATCGCGCATCTTAATATAATAATGGTAATAAGAAGCATTTCTATCCGTTGTTGTTGTTCTTATATAGATTCATAATAATGTGTATCGTTTGTTTTTAAATTAAATCACATGAAAATTATGTTTTGCATGCTCGCTCAAAGGGAGGAAAATTGGCGTTTAATAGACAAAAAAAAATTAACATTTTAATAGGGTTTGTGTAAAGATATGTATGTATGTTAATGGATTATCCAAATTTGTATTCATAATATGAGTATTATGAGATAATTTGTTGAATGATAGCGTGTTGGAGTGTTCAATTTAAATCGTTTACCACTTTTCGGTAATGTATCCTGCATAAACATCATCAATTGGGTATTTATGAAGTGCTATGTTGTTAGAAGTAAACAGTTAGAAGTAAACCATACGTCAAAATTAGCCAAAGTTACATTTTTTTCTAAAGAAGAGATCAATTCAGCAATGTCGATTTATTATTTGCGTCGGATATTTATAGACTAAAAAATACTGACACCAGAAACACAGTCAAACAAACGCTGTAACTCAATCTTCCAATGACAGAAATATCGATCATAAATGAGAACAAATAGATGAAGCCTTCGTTAAGAGTGCAATACGAATGTACTTCGCTACCAAAATGTTAACTAAAGTTATAGCTCTGTCATAAAACAAAATTTAAAAAAAAATTAAAGGTGCTTTACAGAAGGTAAAAAACAACAAAGCGGCCGGGTTGTCCAGTAGAACTACTAAATAATCCCATTCTACCAGCAGAAGCGTGAAATACTGGTAGAATTCCAGAGAACTGGAAGAAAGCTTAACTATAAGAATTCCAAAGAAAGGTGATCTTGGAGAATGCAGGTACTGGAGCGGCATCTCCCTCCTCAACAATACAATGAAAGTACAAGCCATGAACATTCTTCAACGAATTTCACCAACGGTAAGCCAGCACATAAGAAACGAGCAAACTGTCTTTAGACCTGGAAAAAGTTTCACAGATCATCACAATTCAGTTCATATAATCGAAAAATCAAAGAAATTGTGCTCATCAAAATATATATACCATTCGTCGACTTTGAACGCGCATTCCATTTCATGCGCAATCTGGAAAGCACTCTAAAATAATTGAATTCATTAAGGAAACGTAAAGGGATGTGACAAATAGAAACCACAAAACCACGACGAGTTAGACAAGGATGTGTACTCTCTCCAATACTGTTCTTAATAGCGCTCGATAATGAGATGCGCAAATTAGACAGCGCATCCACAAATGGAATCGAATGGAATTAACCAACCCTACTATTACGCGGACCATATGTCTCATAGCGTATAAATACTCGGATATGCAGCAGAAAGCCCAGCAGAAGAATTTGGTCTCAAAATTAACATCAATAAGACAAAGACTATTAGACTGAACACGAACGTACACCAATTATTATCAACCAAAGTAACCATCGAGGATGTTGATAGGTTCGTATACGTCGTCACGAAATACAAAGATATACGAATGTTTAATGCCTGTGTAAAATCAGTGCTGCTGTATAGCTGTGAAACATGGAAACACACGCGAAAGTTAACCAGAAGACTGCAGGTATTTATGAATTAATGCCTCAGATTTCATGTACTTGTGAATAAATGCCTTAGACGGCTAATCAAATGGTTCTGGTCGAATACCTTCACAAATGAAGAACTTTTACGACTGACGAGACAAAATGTAAAATAAAAGCAAAGAGCCCTAATTACTGCTCTTTAATTACCTCAACTTCGGCGTAACATCAATCACTCTACAAAAGAAACCATTAATATTCACAATATGAGTACTGGTTCCAGGTAGGAACGAATCTAGTAAATTGGAAAAAATGGCATTAAAGGAGTAAATTTTCATTAATAAAAGGTCATGGTTAATTTTTTTTACACTCTTCCAGAAATCTGTGTCTAGCTTATAAATTTATCAATTAATTACTACACCACGTTAAATATATGAAGATCCAGTCCTCTCGTGATTAATTGACACAGACGTTAGACATTACATGATTAAATTGTATGACACAGATAATAAGGGAATATGAATCAAACCATGAGCTTACAGTAACAACTTTGATATTGAACTGGCTTAAAGTTATCTGATTAGTTGAAAAATTGTTGGATACGAGAATAATAATATCTCCACTAATGCCAAAGAGAATAAATATAAAGATGAACATCTTATATGAACCGCGGTTGCATATAGACTAAAAATAATTCTGAGTTATTTGGTGATGGCAACATCACGAAATAAAATGAACATGTATTTTTTATTTCAGTTACTCTTTCGAACGACAACAAAAATTTTTTTGACTATTTCAAAACTTCGCTTCCTATTTCATATTATAGTTCGATTGTATTTTACAATCGAACTATAATATGAAATAGAAAACGAAATAAAAAATATATGCTTATCCTATTTCGTTTGCCATCACCAAATAACTCAGAAATATTTTAAAATTGTAAATGCAACCGCGGTTCATATAAGATATTTCTCTTTATATTTATTCTCTTTGCCAATGTCATAAATTAAAATACATGCTTGTATATCTGCAATAAACGATGTTAGTAAATAGGTCTCTATTCTGTAGTGAATAGTAAGCCATGACTGTGATGCATGTCATAATTTTCTTTAAAATTGACAGATATAGAGTTTAACACCCCAATTCCCTAAGTCGTGTCACTTAATTCGCCGCGACAGTTGTCGTGTCACTTCATCTATAAATTTGTATTCTGCTAGTCGATTGAAGTGACGTGAGGCAACGAACACAATCACTGAATTAATCGGGGAATACTAATAAATTTCCACAAAATTTGACACAATTTTCTCTTGTCAAAAAAAACAAAAATTTTAAATTATTGTGCCATTGCCACATTTTAAATATTGTGCCACAAAAATACATAAAGTACCACAAAATACAATTTCATTTTGAATTTCTAGTGATGTAGTGGTTGGTAAATCGTCGAGCTTTCTTTCTGCCCAATGATTCAACCCAAAATCAATTGGACCAAACATTCGAATTGCTTACAATTTGTAATTTTGATACTATATGGGTTATTTAAATAAAAA
This sequence comes from Tipula lateralis, assembly GCA_963932295.1. Classification (NCBI taxonomy): domain Eukaryota; kingdom Metazoa; phylum Arthropoda; class Insecta; order Diptera; family Tipulidae; genus Tipula; species Tipula lateralis. Next base: position 91,858,105 of record OZ010738.1, on the reverse strand, counting down.
AAAATTAAAAATAATTTAATAATATTACTGTACAACAAAAACTTACGTTTTTTCTTGATCCATTTTTATTGTCGACTGAAATTTTCATGCGCCTATAAATGTAGTTCCAAGTGACAGGAAACTTTTCAAACGACTACTAGAATACAAAGTTTGTCGCTTCAATTCAACAAGTCGACTAAGAGAATACCAAAATTTGTTTGTCGCTACAAGTGGCAAGTGACACGACTAAGGGAATCGGGGTGTAAGACTTAGTCCGATTCCCGCTTGAATTGTAATAATAAATATTTAAGAATGATCTAGGCTGGTTAAAGGCTTTAGCATATGTGGCTATACCACCGATCATCCTTTCAGCTGCCATGTTTTATGATTATGACCTGTGTATTTAATCATTAAGATCTTCTAACTTTATGTATTTGCGAATATTCTGAATAAGTGCATCTTTTATTGAACAGAGCTACCAGTTATATTTTCAGATTTCAGGCAATAAACTGCGCAATGAAATTAGCGAGATGGAAGGGCGGGATTTCATTTGTTTGCAACATACGTCAAGAGATCGGTTGGGGAGCGATATATTGTTTATCTGAAATCTTTTTATTATTTTTCAATCTCAAGACAATTCAACAGTTGTTGTTTAACGCATTTCTCAAAAAGTTTAGCCACGGCTGACACATTTGATATTGGCCGGTAGATTTATCACAACCACGTTTAAGAACTGGTCGCACTCTTCCAGGCGTTACAAGGAGAAATTTTTTGTTAATATTGGAGCCACGTCACTGGCAAAATCCTTCAATATTCGAATAGGAATTCCGTCAGGTCCGGTGGCCTTATTTATTTGTCCTTAGTTTTTATTTAGGATCATTGGTCTTTTTTTTAAATACGAGTATGAGGAATACTAATTTTGCTATGCATGCATATCAATTTTTATGAATAAATAATTATATTTCGAATAATTATACTGTCTTAAAATTTCGATTCATAATAAATTTTTTTTAGATTATGATGATATTTAATTCCTGGGATGATAGTAGCTCTCATGATATTATTTTCAGGGTTGCCATTAAAATCCTGGGATGATACTTACTTTCGTGACAGTTTTGGTGTTGCCATTGCGATTTCATGAGATAAAATCTGGACTAACGTTGTATACATAAATACTAGAATATCTAGTCAGACTTTGTCAATTGGCTGCGCTATGTCCAGAAGTAGGACTGAACAAATATTTTTTTTCTCTAAACTGTAATTCTATGAACTTGCTCAATTGTGGAGTGTTTTTCTCTAAATCCAAACTGATAGGACGGAACGGTTCCTGATTTTTCAATTTCAGGTTTTATTCGTTTTAATAATAGTTTCTCAAATTTTTTTAACATAATTGGAAGAATTGATATTGCCATTCTGTATGAGATTAATTCACTTGGTGGCTAATCTGGTTTAGGTATCATTTATTACTTTCGCAAATTTCCTAGTAAAAGGGACATAACAGAGTCTAATTAAGTCCGATATTTTCCTAATAGCTTTATTAGGTAGTTGTTTAAGAATCTCTCCAGTTATTAAGTCAAATCCTGGTAATGTTTTAGGTACTAAATGGTTCTTTATTTCTTGTTTCACTAGTTAATGGGATTTTTTGTCTCAAAATAATTGTATGTATGATGTGCACTCGAGATGATCCGCAAAGCTCTCTATATTTTCTCTTTTGGTTTTATCCAGGTGACCATTATTTCTTGTTATTGGTGGTATGTGCGATACTAATCTTTTCAAATATTTGGTTGCTTTTCACAATGAATAATCTTTATTGAAGGTGAAAAATTGTTGGTTTTTAATCTATTTCTAAATTCCCGTATTCCTATGCCATGCGTATTAGTTGTATTATATAATTTATTTTTACGGTTGGGTCTCATGTACATTGATAGTCTCTATGACAAGTGA